>OY987298.1:84862924-85487374 GCA_963920635.1 Pseudeuparius sepicola | reverse complement strand
TTTTGCGAAATTGGATGGGAAATTATTGAATCAGGGATAATTTCGAAGTAATTGCTGAATTCCGCTGGTTCTTCGTCGATTCTCTGTTTTCTCGTAACTTGAGACTCATTTAAAGATAAATGCACAGAAAGTAACACGAAAGGAACATTTCCTATCGAAATTCACAAAAAAACTAAAGTTACGAGAAAACAGAGAATAGACGAGGAACCAGCGGAATTCAGCAATTACTTCGAAATTATCCCTGATTCCATAATTTCCCATCCAATTTCGCGAAAGCTGTGTTCACACACTGTTCTAAGGACTCATTTAAAGAGAAATACCCAGAAAGTAACACGGAAAGAACATTTCGAATCGAAATTCACATAAAAACTAAAGTTACGAGAAAACAGTGAATCGACGTAGAACCAGCGCAATTCAGCAAATACTCCGAAATTATCCCTGATTCCAAAATTTCCCATCCAATTTCGCAAAAACTGTTTTTACACACTGTTTAACTACTAAGGTTAAGAGAAATACTCGGAAAGTAACCCGAAAAGAACATTTCCTATCGAAATTCCCAAAAAAGCTAAAGTTACGAGAAAACAGAGAATCGACGAGGAACCAGCGGAATTCAGCAATTACTTCGAAATTATCCCTGATTCCACAATTTCCCATCCAAATTCGCAAAAACTGTGTTCACACACTGTTCTAACTACTAAGGTTAAGAGGAATACACGAAAGGAACATTTCCTATCGAAATTCACATAGGAACTAAAGTTACGAGAAAACAGAGAATCGATGAAGAACCAGCGGAATTAAGCCATTATTTCGATATTATCCCTGATTCCAAAATTTCCCATCCAATTTCGCAAAAACTGTTTTCACACACTGTTCTAACTACTAAGGTTAAGAGAAATACACAGAAAGTAACACGAAAAGAACATTTCCTATCGAAATTCACAAAAAAACTAAAGTTTCGAGAAAACAGAGAATCGACGAGGAACCAGCGGAATTCAGCAAATACTCCGAAATTATCCCTGATTCAATACTTTCCATCCAATTTCGCGAAAACTGTGTTCACACACTGTTCTAAAGACCCATTTTAAGAGAAATACACGAAAAGTGACCCGAAAAGAACATTTATTATCGAAATTCACATAAAAACTAAAGTACGAGAAAACAGTGAATCGACGTAGAAACAGCGGAATTCAGCAAATACTCCAAAATTATCCCCGATTGTTTTCTAACTTTGAGTGCTATCACTTTTTCTTGTTTTCACATCTACACTCACAATCTTACGTTCTTTGCTTAGTTTTTATGTGAATTTCGATAGGAAGTATTCTTTTCGGGTTATTTCCGTGTATTTCTCTTAACCTTAGTAGTAGAACAGTGTGTGAACACAGTTTTTGCGAAATTGGATGGGAAATTATTGAATCAGTTATAATTTCGAAGTAATTGCTGAATTCCGCTGGTTCCTCGTCGATTCTGTTTTCTCGTAACTTTAGACTCATTTAAAGATAAATGCACAGAAAGTAACACGAAAGGAACATTTCCTATCGAAATTCACAAAAAAACTAAAGTTACGAGAAAACAGAGAATAGACGAGGAACCAGCGGAATTCAGCAATTACTTCGAAATTATCCCTGATTCCATAATTTCCCATCCAATTTCGCGAAAGCTGTGTTTACACACTGTTCTAACCACTAAGGTTAAGAGAAATACACGAAAGGAACATTTCCTATCGAAATTCACATAGGAACTAAAGTTACGAGAAAACAGTGAATCGACGTATAACCAGCGGAATTCAGCAAATACTCCGAAATTATCTGTGATTCGATAATTTCCCATCCAATTTCGCAAAAACTGTTTTGACACACTGTTCTAAGAACTCATTTTAAGAGAAATACACCTAAAGCAACACGAAAAGAATATTTCCTATCGAAATTCACAATAATACTAAAGTTGCGAGAAAACAGAAATGTCGTAGAACCGGCGGAATTCAGCCAATACTCCGAAATTATGCCTGATTCAATAATATCCCATCCAATTTCGCAAAAACCGTGTTCACACACTGTTCTACTACTAAGGTTAAGAGAAATACACGGAAAGTAACCCGAAAAGAACATTTCCTATCGAAATTCACATACAAACTAAAGTTACGAGAAAACAGAGAATCGATGAAGAACTAGCGGAATTAAGCCATTATTTCGAAATTATCCCTGATTCCATAATTTTCCATCCGATTTCGCAGAAATTGTATTCACACGGTGTTGTAACTACTAAGGTTAGGAGAAATACTCGGAAAGTAACCCGAAAAGAACATTTCCTATCGAAATCACATAAAAACTAAAGTTACGAGAAAACAGACAATCGACGTAGAACCAGCGGAATTCAGCAAATACTCCGAAATTATCCCTGATTCCATAATTTTCCATCCAATTTCGCAAAAATTGTATTCACACAATGTTCTAACTACTAAGGTTAAGAGAAATACTCGGAAAGTAACCCGAAAAGAACATTTCCAATCGAAATTCACATAAAAACTAAAGATACGAGAAAACAGTGAATCGACGTAGATCCAGCGGAATTCAGCAAATACTCCGAAATTATTCCTGATTCCGTAACTTCCCATCCAATTTCGCATAAACTGTTTTCACACACTGTTCTAAGGTCTCATTTTAAGAGAAATACACAGAAAGTAACACGAAAAGAACATTTCCTATCGAAATTCACAAAAAAACTAAAGTTTCGAGAAAACAGAGAATCGACGAGGAACCAGCGGAATTCAGCAAATACTCCGAAATTATCCCTGATTCAATAACTTCCCATCCAATTTCGCGAAAACTGTGTTCACACACTGTTCTAAAGACCCATTTTAAGAGAAATACACGAAAAGTGACCCGAAAAGAACATTTCCTATCGAAATTCACATAAAAAACTAAAGTTACGAGAAAACAGTGAATCGACGTAGAAACAGCGGAATTCAGCAAATACTCCAAAATTTTCCCCGATTGTTTTCTAACTTTGAGTGCTCTCACTTTTTCTTCTTTTCACATCTAAACTCACAATCTTACGTTCTTTGTTTAGTTTTTATGTGAATTTCGATAGGAAGTATTCTTTTCGGGTTATTTCCGTGTATTTCTCTTAACCTTAGTAGTAGAACAGTGTGTGAACACAGTTTTTGCGAAATTGGATGGGAAATTATTGAATCAGGGATAATTTCGAAGTAATTGATGAATTCCGCTGGTTCTTCGTCGATTCTCTGTTTTCTCGTAACTTTAAACTCATTTAAAGATAAATGCACAGAAAGTAACACGAAAGGAACATTTCCTATCGAAATTCACAAAAAAACTAAAGTTACGAGAAAACAGAGAATAGACGAGGAACCAGCGGAATTCAGCAATTACTTCGAAATTATCCCTGATTCCATAATTTCCCATCCAATTTCGCGAAAGCTGTGTTCACACACTGTTCTAAGGACTCATTTAAAGAGAAATACCCAGAAAGTAACACGGAAAGAACATTTCGAATCGAAATTCACATAAAAACTAAAGTTACGAGAAAACAGCGAATCGACGTAGAACCAGCGCAATTCAGCAAATACTCCGTAATTATCCCTGATTCCAAAATTTCCCATCCAATTTCGCAAAAACTGTGTTCACACACTGTTCTAAGGACTCATTTAAAGAGAAATACCCAGAAAGTAACACGGAAAGAACATTTCGAATCGAAATTCACATAAAAACTAAAGATACGAGAAAACAGTGAATCGACGTAGATCCAGCGGAATTCAGCAAATACCCGGAAATTATCCCTGATTCAATAACTTCCCATCCAATTTCGCGAAAACTGTGTTCACGCACTGTTCTAAAGACCCATTTTAAGAGAAATACACGAAAAGTGACCCGAAAAGAACATTTCCTATCGAAATTCACATAAAAACTAAAGTTACGAGAAAACAGTGAATCGACGTAGAAACAGCGGAATTCAGCAAATACTCCAAAATTTTCCCCGATTGTTTTCTAACTTTGAGTGCTATCACTTTTTCTTGTTTTCACATCTACACTCACAATCTTACGTTCTTTGTTTAGTTTTTATGTGAATTTCCATAGGAAGTATTCTTTTCGGGTTATTTCCGTGTATTTCTCTTAACCTTAGTAGTAGAACAGTGTGTGAACACAGTTTTTTCGAAATTGGATGGGAAATTATCGAATCAGGGATAATTTCGAAGTAATTGCTGAATTCCGCTGGTTCCTCGTCGATTCTCTGTTTTCTCGTAACTTTAGTTTTTATGTGAATTTCGATAGGAAATGTTCTTTTCGGGTTACTTTCCCTGTATTTCTTTTAACCTTAGTAGTTAGAACAATATGTGACAGTTTATGCGAAATTGGATAGGAAATTATTTAATCAGGGATAATTTCAAAGTAATTACTGAATTCCGCTGGTTCTTCGTCGATTCTCTGTTTTCTCGTAACTTTAGACTCATTTAAAGAAGAAAGTAACACGAAAAGAACATTTCCTATCGAAATTCACAAAAAAACTGAAGTTACGAGAAAACAGAGAATAGACGAGGAACCAGCGGAATTCAGCAATTACTTCGAAATTATCCCTGATTCCTTAATTTACCATCCAATTTCGCATAAACTGCTTTCACACGCTGTTGTTAGGACTCATTTTAAGAGAAATACACAGAAAGTAACATTTCTTGTTACTTTCTGTGTATTCGCAAAACATTTCCAATCGAAATTCACATAAAAACTAAAGTTACGAGAAAACAGAATTGTCGTAGAACCGGCGCAATTCAGCTTAAGAGAAATACTCGGAAAGTAACCCGAAAAGAACATTTCCTATCGAAATTCACATAAAAACTAAAGTTACGAGAAAACAGATTCGACGTAGAACCAGCGGAATTCAGCAAATACTCCAAAATTATCCTTGATTCCATAATTTCTCATCCAATTTCGCAAAAACTGTTTTCACACGCTGTTCTAAGGACTCATTTTAAGAGAAATACACGGAATGTAATACGAAAAGAACATTTCCTATCGAAATCACATAAAAACTAAAGTTACGAGAAAACAGACAATCGACGTAGAACCAGCGGAATTCAGCAAATACTCCGAAATTATCCCTCATTCCATAATTTCTCATCCAATTTCGCAAAAACTGTTTTCACACGCTGTTCTAAGGACTCATTTTAAGAGAAATACACGGAATGTAATACGAAAAGAACATTTCCTATCGAAATTCACAAAAAAACTAAAGTTACGAGAAAACAGAGAATAGACGAGGAACCAGCGGAATTCAGCAATTACTTCGAAATTATCCCTGATTCCATAATTTCCCATCCAATTTTGCGAAAGCTGTGTTCACACACTGTTCTAAGGACTCATTTAAAGAGAAATACCCAGACAGTAACACGGAAAGAACATTTCGAATCGAAATTCACATAAAAACTAAAGTTACGAGAAAACAGTGAATCGACGTAGAACCAGCGCAATTCAGCAAATACTCCGAAATTATCCCTGATTCCAAAATTTCCCATCCAATTTCGCAAAAACTGTTTTCACACACTGTTTAACTACTAAGGTTAAGAGAAATACTCGGAAAGTAACCCGAAAAGAACATTTCCTATCGAAATTCCCAAAAAAGCTAAAGTTACGAGAAAACAGAGAATCGACGAGGAACCAGCGGAATTCAGCAATTACTTCGAAATTATCCCTGATTCAATAATTTTCCATCCAATTTCGCAAAAATTGTATTCACACAATGTTCTAACTACTAAGGTTAAGATAAATACTCGGAAAGTAACCTGAAAAGAACATTTCCAATCGAAATTCACATAAAAACTAAAGATACGAGAAAACAGTGAATCGACGTAGATCCAGCGGAATTCAGCAAATACTCCGAAATTATTCCTGATTCCGTAACTTCCCATCCAATTTCGCATAAACTGTTTTCACACACTGTTCTAAGGTATCATTTTAAGAGAAATACACAGAAAGTAACACGAAAAGAACATTTCCTATCGAAATTCACAAAAAAACTAAAGTTACGAGAAAACAGTGAATCGACGTAGAAACAGCGGAATTCAGCAAATACTCCAAAATTTTCCCCGATTGTTTTCTAACTTTGAGTGCTCTCACTTTTTCTTGTTTTCACATCTAAACTCACAATCTTACGTTCTTTGTTTAGTTTTTATGTGAATTTCGATAGGAAGTATTCTTTTCGGGTTATTTCCGTGTATTTCTCTTAACCTTAGTAGTAGAACAGTGTGTGAACACAGTTTTTGCGAAATTGGATGGGAAATTATTGAATCAGGGATAATTTCGAAGTAATTGCTGAATTCCGCTGGTTCTTCGTCGATTCTCTGTTTTCTCGTAACTTGAGACTCATTTAAAGATAAATGCACAGAAAGTAACACGAAAGGAACATTTCCTATCGAAATTCACAAAAAAACTAAAGTTACGAGAAAACAGAGAATAGACGAGGAACCAGCGGAATTCAGCAATTACTTCGAAATTATCCCTGATTCCATAATTTCCCATCCAATTTCGCGAAAGCTGTGTTCACACACTGTTCTAAGGACTCATTTAAAGAGAAATACCCAGAAAGTAACACGGAAAGAACATTTCGAATCGAAATTCACATAAAAACTAAAGTTACGAGAAAACAGTGAATCGACGTAGAACCAGCGCAATTCAGCAAATACTCCGAAATTATCCCTGATTCCAAAATTTCCCATCCAATTTCGCAAAAACTGTTTTTACACACTGTTTAACTACTAAGGTTAAGAGAAATACTCGGAAAGTAACCCGAAAAGAACATTTCCTATCGAAATTCCCAAAAAAGCTAAAGTTACGAGAAAACAGAGAATCGACGAGGAACCAGCGGAATTCAGCAATTACTTCGAAATTATCCCTGATTCCACAATTTCCCATCCAAATTCGCAAAAACTGTGTTCACACACTGTTCTAACTACTAAGGTTAAGAGGAATACACGAAAGGAACATTTCCTATCGAAATTCACATAGGAACTAAAGTTACGAGAAAACAGAGAATCGATGAAGAACCAGCGGAATTAAGCCATTATTTCGATATTATCCCTGATTCCAAAATTTCCCATCCAATTTCGCAAAAACTGTTTTCACACACTGTTCTAACTACTAAGGTTAAGAGAAATACACAGAAAGTAACACGAAAAGAACATTTCCTATCGAAATTCACAAAAAAACTAAAGTTTCGAGAAAACAGAGAATCGACGAGGAACCAGCGGAATTCAGCAAATACTCCGAAATTATCCCTGATTCAATACTTTCCATCCAATTTCGCGAAAACTGTGTTCACACACTGTTCTAAAGACCCATTTTAAGAGAAATACACGAAAAGTGACCCGAAAAGAACATTTATTATCGAAATTCACATAAAAACTAAAGTACGAGAAAACAGTGAATCGACGTAGAAACAGCGGAATTCAGCAAATACTCCAAAATTATCCCCGATTGTTTTCTAACTTTGAGTGCTATCACTTTTTCTTGTTTTCACATCTACACTCACAATCTTACGTTCTTTGCTTAGTTTTTATGTGAATTTCGATAGGAAGTATTCTTTTCGGGTTATTTCCGTGTATTTCTCTTAACCTTAGTAGTAGAACAGTGTGTGAACACAGTTTTTGCGAAATTGGATGGGAAATTATTGAATCAGGGATAATTTCGAAGTAATTGCTGAATTCCGCTGGTTCCTCGTCGATTCTCTGTTTTCTCGTAACTTTAGTTTTTAAGTGAATTTCGATAGGAAATGTTCTTTCCGGGATACTTTCCGTGTATTTCTCTTAACCTTAGTAGTTAGAACAATATGTGACAGTTTATGCGAAATTGGATGGGAAATTATTTAATAAGGGATAATTTCAAAGTAATTGCTGAATTCCGCTGGTTCTTCGTCGATTCTCTGTTTTCTCGTAACTTTAGACTCATTTAAAGAGAAATACACAGAAAGTAACACGAAAAGAACATTTCCTATCGAAATTCACAAAAAAACTAAAGTTACGAGAAAACAGAGAATAGACGAGGAACCAGCGGAATTCAGCAATTACTTCGAAATTATCCCTGATTCCACAATTTCCCATCCAATTTCGCAAAATCTGTGTTCACACACTGTTCTAACTACTAAGGTTAAGAGAAATACACGAAAGGAACATTTCCTATCGAAATTCACATAGGAACTAAAGTTACGAGAAAACAGTGAATCGACGTATAACCAGCGGAATTCAGCAAATACTCCGAAATTATCCCTGATTCCATAATTTTCCATCCAATTTCGCAAAAATTGTATTCACACAATGTTCTAACTACTAAGGTTAAGAGAAATACTCGGAAAGTAACCCGAAAAGAACATTTCCAATCGAAATTCACATAAAAACTAAAGATACGAGAAAACAGTGAATCGACGTAGATCCAGCGGAATTCAGCAAATACTCCGAAATTATTCCTGATTCCGTAACTTCTCATCCAATTTCGCATAAACTGTTTTCACACACTGTTCTAAGGTCTCATTTTAAGAGAAATACACAGAAAGTAACACGAAAAGAACATTTCCTATCGAAATTCACAAAAAAACTAAAGTTACGAGAAAACAGTGAATCGACGTAGAAACAGCGGGATTCAGCAAATACTCCAAAATTTTCCCCGATTGTTTTCTAACTTTGAATGCTCTCACTTTTTCTTGTTTTCACATCTAAACTCACAATCTTACGTTCTTTGTTTAGTTTTTATGTGAATTTCGATAGGAAGTATTCTTTTCGGGTTATTTCCGTGTATTTCTCTTAACCTTAGTAGTAGAACAGTGTGTGAACACAGTTTTTTCGAAATTGGATGGGAAATTATCGAATCAGGGATAATTTCGAAGTAATTGCTGAATTCCGCTTATTCTTCGTCGATTCTCTGTTTTCTCGTAACTTTAGACTCATTTAAAGATAAATGCACAGAAAGTAACACGAAAGGAACATTTCCTATCGAAATTCACAAAAAAACTAAAGTTACGAGAAAACAGAGAATAGACGAGGAACCAGCGGAATTCAGCAATTACTTCGAAATTATCCCTGATTCCATAATTTCCCATCCAATTTCGCGAAAGCTGTGTTCACACACTGTTCTAAGGACTCATTTAAAGAGAAATACCCAGAAAGTAACACGGAAAGAACATTTCGAATCGAAATTCACATAAAAACTAAAGTTACGAGAAAACAGCGAATCGACGTAGAACCAGCGCAATTCAGCAAATACTCCGTAATTATCCCTGATTCCAAAATTTCCCATCCAATTTCGCAAAAACTGTTTTCACACACTGTTCTAACTACTAAGGTAAGAGAAATACTCGGAAAGTAACCCGAAAAGAACATTTCCAATCGAAATTCACATAAAAACTAAAGATACGAGAAAACAGTGAATCGACGTAGATCCAGCGGAATTCAGCAAATACCCCGAAATTATCCCTGATTCAATAACTTCCCATCCAATTTCGCGAAAACTGTGTTCACGCACTGTTCTAAAGACCCATTTTAAGAGAAATACACGAAAAGTGACCCGAAAAGAACATTTCCTATCGAAATTCACATAAAAACTAAAGTTACGAGAAAACAGT
This sequence comes from Pseudeuparius sepicola, assembly GCA_963920635.1. Taxonomy (NCBI): domain Eukaryota; kingdom Metazoa; phylum Arthropoda; class Insecta; order Coleoptera; family Anthribidae; genus Pseudeuparius; species Pseudeuparius sepicola. The sequence goes on along the minus strand of OY987298.1, from coordinate 85,477,756 downwards.
GAATCGACGTAGAAACAGCGGAATTCAGCAAATACTCCAAAATTTTCCCCGATTGTTTTCTAACTTTGAGTGCTATCACTTTTTCTTGTTTTCACATCTACACTCACAATCTTACGTTCTTTGTTTAGTTTTTATGTGAATTTCGATAGGAAGTATTCTTTTCGGGTTATTTCCGTGTATTTCTCTTAACCTTAGTAGTAGAACAGTGTGTGAACACAGTTTTTTCGAAATTGGATGGGAAATTATCGAATCAGGGATAATTTCGAAGTAATTGCTGAATTCCGCTGGTTCCTCGTCGATTCTCTGTTTTCTCGTAACTTTAGTTTTTATGTGAATTTCGATAGGAAATGTTCTTTCCGGGTTACTTTCCGTGTATTTCTCTTAACCTTAGTAGTTAGAACAATATGTGACAGTTTATGCGAAATTGGATGGGAAATTATTTAATAAGGGATAATTTCAAAGTAATTGCTGAATTCCGCTAGTTCTTCGTCGATTCTCTGTTTTCACGTAACTTTAGACTCATTTAAAGAGAAATACACAGAAAGTAACACGAAAAGAACATTTCCTATCGAAATTCACATAAAAACTAAAGTTATGAGAAAACAGATTCGACGTAGAACCAGCGGAATTCAGCAAATACTCCGAAATTATCCCTGATTCCATAATTTCTCATCCAATTTCGCAAAAACTGTTTTCACACGCTGTTCTAAGGACTCATTTTAAGAGAAATACACGGAATGTAATACGAAAAGAACATTTCCAATCGAAATTCACATAAAAACTAAAGTTACGAGAAAACAGATTCGACGTAGAACCAGCGGAATTCAGCAAATACTCCGAAACTATCCGTGATTCGATAATTTCCCATCCAATTTCGCAAAAACTGTTTTCACACACTGTTCTAAGTACTAATTTTAAAAGAAATACACGGAATGTAATTCGAATTGAACATTTCCAATCGAAAACTAAAGTTACGAGAAAACAGAGAATCTACGTAGAACCAGCGGAATTCAGCAAATACTCCAAAATTATCCTTGATTCCATAATTTCTCATCCAATTTCGCAAAAACTGTTTTCACACGCTGTTCTAAGGACTCATTTTAAGAGAAATACACGGAATGTAATACGAAAAGAACATTTCCTATCGAAATTCACAAAAAAACTAAAGTTTCGAGAAAACAGAGAATCGACGAGGAACCAGCGGAATTCAGCAATACTCCGAAATTATCCCTGATTCAATAATTTTCCATCCAATTTCGCAAAAATTGTATTCACACAGTGTTCTAACTACTAAGGTTAAGAGAAATACTCATAAAGTAACCCGAAAAGAACATTTCGAATCGAAATTCACATAAAAACTAAAGTTACGAGAAAACAGACAATCGACGTAGAACCAGCGGAATTCAGCAAATACTCCGAAATTATCCCTCATTCCATAATTTCTCATCCAATTTCGCAAAAACTGTTTTCACACACTGTTCTAAGGACTCATTTAAAGAGAAAGTAACACGGAAAGAACATTTCGAATCGAAATTCACATAAAAACTAAAGTTACGAGAAAACAGAGAATCGACGAGGAACCAGCAGAATTCAGCAATTACTTCGAAATTATCCCTGATTCCACAATTTCCCATCCAATTTCGCGAAAGCTGTGTTCACACACTGTTCTAAGGACTCATTTAAAGAGAAATACCCAGAAAGTAACACGGAAAGAACATTTCGAATCGAAATTCACATAAAAACTAAAGTTACGAGAAAACAGAGAATCGACGAGGAACCAGCGGAATTCATCAATTACTTCGAAATTATCCCTGATTCCACAAATTCCCATCCAATTTCGCAAAAACTGTGTTCACACACTGTTCTAACTTCTAAGGTTAAGAGAAATACACGAAAGGAACATTTCCTATCGAAATTCACATAGAAAAGTTACGAGAAAACAGTGAATCGACGTATAACCAGCGGAATTCAGCAAATACTCCGAAATTATCTGTGATTCGATAATTTCCCATCCAATTTCGCAAAAACTGTTTTGACACACTGTTCTAAAGACTCATTTTAAGAGAAATACACCTAAAGCAACACGAAAAGAATATTTCCCATCGAAATTCACAATAATACTAAAGTTGCGAGAAAACAGAAATGTCGTAGAACCGGCGGAATTCAGCAAATACTCCGAAATTATGCCTGATTCAATAATATCCCATCCAATTTCGCAAAAACCGTGTTCACACACTGTTCTACTACTAAGGTTAAGAGAAATACACGGAAAGTAACCCGAAAAGAACATTTCCTATCGAAATTCCCAAAAAAGCTAAAGTTACGAGAAAACAGAGAATCGACGAGGAACCAGCGGAATTCAGCAATTACTTCGAAATTATCCCTGATTCCACAATTTCCCATCCAATTTCGCAAAAACTGTGTTCACACACTGTTCTAACTACTAAGGTTAAGAGAAATACACGAAAGGAACATTCCCTATCGAAATTCGCATAGAAACTAAAGTTACGAGAAAACAGTGAATCGACGTATAACCAGCGGAATTCAGCAAATACTCCGAAATTATCTGTGATTCGATAATTTCCCATCCAATTTCGCAAAAACTGTTTTGACACACTGTTCTAAGGACTCATTTTAAGAGAAATACACCTAAAGCAACACGAAAAGAATATTTCCTATCGAAATTCACAATAATACTAAAGTTGCGAGAAAACAGAAATGTCGTAGAACCGGCGGAATTCAGCAAATACTCCGAAATTATGCCTGATTCAATAATATCCCATCCAATTTCGCAAAACCCGTGTTCAAACACTGTTCTACTAATCAGATTAAGAGAAATACACGGAAAGTAACCCGAAAAGAACATTTCCTATCGAAATTCACATACAAACTAAAGTTACGAGAAAACAGACAATCGACGTAGAACCAGCGGAATTCAGCAAATACTCCGAAATTATCCCTGATTCCATAATTTCTCATCCAATTTCGCAAAAACTGTTTTCACACGCTGTTCTAAGGACTCATTTTAGGAGAAATACACGGAATGTAATACGAAAAGAACATTTCCAATCGAAATTCACATAAAAACTAAAGATACGAGAAAACAGTGAATCGACGTAGATCCAGCGGAATTCAGCAAATACTCCGAAATTATTCCTGATTCTGTAACTTCCCATCCAATTTCGCATAAACTGTTTTCACACACTGTTCTAAGGTCTCATTTTAAGAGAAATACACAGAAAGTAACACGAAAAGAACATTTCCTATCGAAATTCACAAAAAAACTAAAGTTTCGAGAAAACAGAGAATCGACGAGGAACCAGCGGAATTCAGCAATTACTTCGAAATTATCCCTGATTCCATAATTTCCCATCCAATTTCGCGAAAACTGTGTTCACACACTGTTCTAAGGACTCAGTTTAAGAGAAATACTCGGAAAGTAACCCGAAAAGAACATTTCCTATCGAAATTCACATACAAACTAAAGTTACGAGAAAACAGAGAATCGACGAGGAACCAGCGGAATTCAGCAATTACTTCGAAATTATCCCTGATTCCATAATTTCCCATCCAATTTCGCGAAAACTGTGTTCACACACTGTTCTAAGGACTCAGTTTAAGAGAAATACTCGGAAAGTAACCCGAAAAGAACATTTCCTATCGAAATTCACAAACTAAAGTTACGAGAAAACAGAGAATCGACGAGGAACCAGCGGAATTCAGCAATTACTTCGAAATTATCCCTGATTCCATAATTTCCCATCCAATTTCGCGAAAACTGTGTTCACACACTGTTCTAAGGACTCATTTTAAGAGAAACACTCGGAAAGTAACCCCAAAGAACATTTCCTATCGAAATCACATAAAAACTAAAGTTACGAGAAAACAGTGAATCGACGTAGAAACAGCGGAATTCAGCAAATACTCCAAAATTATCCCCGATTGTTTTCTAACTTTGAGTTTCTTGTTTTCACATCTACACTCACAATCTTACGTTCTTTGTTTAGTTTTTATGTGAATTTCGATAGGAAGTATTCTTTTCGGGTTATTTCCGTGTATTTCTCTTAACCTTAGTAGTAGAACAGTGTGTGAACACAGTTTTTGCGAAATTGGATGTGAAATTATTGAATCAGGGATAATTTCGAAGTAATTGCTGAATTCCGCTGGTTCCTCGTCGATTCTCTGTTTTCTCGTAACTTTAGTTTTCATGTGAATTTCGATAGGAAATGTTCTTTCCGGGTTACTTTCCGTGTATTTCTCTTAACCTTAGTAGTTAGAACAATATGTGACAGTTTATGCGAAATTGGATGGGAAATTATTTAATAAGGGATAATTTCAAAGTAATTGCTGAATTCCGCTGGTTCTTCGTCGATTCTCTGTTTTCACGTAACTTTAGACTCATTTAAAGAGAAATACACAGAAAGTAACACGAAAAGAACATTTCCTATCGAAATTCACATAAAAACTAAAGTTATGAGAAAACAGATTCGACGTAGAACCAGCGGAATTCAGCAAATACTCCGAAATTATCCCTGATTCCATAATTTCTCATCCAATTTCGCAAAAACTGTTTTCACACGCTGTTCTAAGGACTCATTTTAAGAGAAATACACGGAATGTAATACGAAAAGAACATTTCCAATCGAAATTCACATAAAAACTAAAGTTACGAGAAAACAGATTCGACGTAGAACCAGCGGAATTCAGCAAATACTCCGAAACTATCCGTGATTCGATAATTTCCCATCCAATTTCGCAAAAACTGTTTTCACACACTGTTCTAAGTACTAATTTTAAAAGAAATACACGGAATGTAATTCGAATTGAACATTTCCAATCGAAAACTAAAGTTACGAGAAAACAGAGAATCGACGTAGAACCAGCGGAATTCAGCAAATACTCCAAAATTATCCTTGATTCCATAATTTCTCATCCAATTTCGCAAAAACTGTTTTCACACGCTGTTCTAAGGACTCATTTTAAGAGAAATACACGGAATGTAATACGAAAAGAACATTTCCTATCGAAATTCACAAAAAAACTAAAGTTTCGAGAAAACAGAGAATCGACGAGGAACCAGCGGAATTCAGCAATACTCCGAAATTATCCCTGATTCAATAATTTTCCATCCAATTTCGCAAAAATTGTATTCACACAGTGTTCTAACTACTAAGGTTAAGAGAAATACTCATAAAGTAACCCGAAAAGAACATTTCCTATCGAAATCACATAAAAACTAAAGTTACGAGAAAACAGACAATCGACGTAGAACCAGCGGAATTCAGCAAATACTCCGAAATTATCCCTCATTCCATAATTTCTCATCCAATTTCGCAAAAACTGTTTTCACACACTGTTCTAAGGACTCATTTAAAGAGAAAGTAACACGGAAAGAACATTTCGAATCGAAATTCACATAAAAACTAAAGTTACGAGAAAACAGAGAATCGACGAGGAACCAGCAGAATTCAGCAATTACTTCGAAATTATCCCTGATTCCACAATTTCCCATCCAATTTCGCGAAAGCTGTGTTCACACACTGTTCTAAGGACTCATTTAAAGAGAAATACCCAGAAAGTAACACGGAAAGAACATTTCGAATCGAAATTCACATAAAAACTAAAGTTACGAGAAAACAGAGAATCGACGAGGAACCAGCGGAATTCATCAATTACTTCGAAATTATCCCTGATTCCACAAATTCCCATCCAATTTCGCAAAAACTGTGTTCACACACTGTTCTAACTTCTAAGGTTAAGAGAAATACACGAAAGGAACATTTCCTATCGAAATTCACATAGAAAAGTTACGAGAAAACAGTGAATCGACGTATAACCAGCGGAATTCAGCAAATACTCCGAAATTATCTGTGATTCGATAATTTCCCATCCAATTTCGCAAAAACTGTTTTGACACACTGTTCTAAAGACTCATTTTAAGAGAAATACACCTAAAGCAACACGAAAAGAATATTTCCCATCGAAATTCACAATAATACTAAAGTTGCGAGAAAACAGAAATGTCGTAGAACCGGCGGAATTCAGCAAATACTCCGAAATTATGCCTGATTCAATAATATCCCATCCAATTTCGCAAAAACCGTGTTCACACACTGTTCTACTACTAAGGTTAAGAGAAATACACGGAAAGTAACCCGAAAAGAACATTTCCTATCGAAATTCCCAAAAAAGCTAAAGTTACGAGAAAACAGAGAATCGACGAGGAACCAGCGGAATTCAGCAATTACTTCGAAATTATCCCTGATTCCACAATTTCCCATCCAATTTCGCAAAAACTGTGTTCACACACTGTTCTAACTACTAAGGTTAAGAGAAATACACGAAAGGAACATTCCCTATCGAAATTCGCATAGAAACTAAAGTTACGAGAAAACAGTGAATCGACGTATAACCAGCGGAATTCAGCAAATACTCCGAAATTATCTGTGATTCGATAATTTCCCATCCAATTTCGCAAAAACTGTTTTGACACACTGTTCTAAGGACTCATTTTAAGAGAAATACACCTAAAGCAACACGAAAAGAATATTTCCTATCGAAATTCACAATAATACTAAAGTTGCGAGAAAACAGAAATGTCGTAGAACCGGCGGAATTCAGCAAATACTCCGAAATTATGCCTGATTCAATAATATCCCATCCAATTTCGCAAAACCCGTGTTCAAACACTGTTCTACTAATCAGATTAAGAGAAATACACGGAAAGTAACCCGAAAAGAACATTTCCTATCGAAATTCACATACAAACTAAAGTTACGAGAAAACAGACAATCGACGTAGAACCAGCGGAATTCAGCAAATACTCCGAAATTATCCCTGATTCCATAATTTCTCATCCAATTTCGCAAAAACTGTTTTCACACGCTGTTCTAAGGACTCATTTTAGGAGAAATACACGGAATGTAATACGAAAAGAACATTTCCAATCGAAATTCACATAAAAACTAAAGATACGAGAAAACAGTGAATCGACGTAGATCCAGCGGAATTCAGCAAATACTCCGAAATTATTCCTGATTCTGTAACTTCCCATCCAATTTCGCATAAACTGTTTTCACACACTGTTCTAAGGTCTCATTTTAAGAGAAATACACAGAAAGTAACACGAAAAGAACATTTCCTATCGAAATTCACAAAAAAACTAAAGTTTCGAGAAAACAGAGAATCGACGAGGAACCAGCGGAATTCAGCAATTACTTCGAAATTATCCCTGATTCCATAATTTCCCATCCAATTTCGCGAAAACTGTGTTCACACACTGTTCTAAGGACTCAGTTTAAGAGAAATACTCGGAAAGTAACCCGAAAAGAACATTTCCTATCGAAATTCACATACAAACTAAAGTTACGAGAAAACAGAGAATCGACGAGGAACCAGCGGAATTCAGCAATTACTTCGAAATTATCCCTGATTCCATAATTTCCCATCCAATTTCGCGAAAACTGTGTTCACACACTGTTCTAAGGACTCAGTTTAAGAGAAATACTCGGAAAGTAACCCGAAAAGAACATTTCCTATCGAAATTCACAAACTAAAGTTACGAGAAAACAGAGAATCGACGAGGAACCAGCGGAATTCAGCAATTACTTCGAAATTATCCCTGATTCCATAATTTCCCATCCAATTTCGCGAAAACTGTGTTCACACACTGTTCTAAGGACTCATTTTAAGAGAAACACTCGGAAAGTAACCCCAAAGAACATTTCCTATCGAAATCACATAAAAACTAAAGTTACGAGAAAACAGTGAATCGACGTAGAAACAGCGGAATTCAGCAAATACTCCAAAATTATCCCCGATTGTTTTCTAACTTTGAGTTTCTTGTTTTCACATCTACACTCACAATCTTACGTTCTTTGTTTAGTTTTTATGTGAATTTCGATAGGAAGTATTCTTTTCGGGTTATTTCCGTGTATTTCTCTTAACCTTAGTAGTAGAACAGTGTGTGAACACAGTTTTTGCGAAATTGGATGTGAAATTATTGAATCAGGGATAATTTCGAAGTAATTGCTGAATTCCGCTGGTTCCTCGTCGATTCTCTGTTTTCTCGTAACTTTAGTTTTCATGTGAATTTCGATAGGAAATGTTCTTTCCGGGTTACTTTCCGTGTATTTCTCTTAACCTTAGTAGTTAGAACAATATGTGACAGTTTATGCGAAATTGGATGGGAAATTATTTAATAAGGGATAATTTCAAAGTAATTGCTGAATTCCGCTGGTTCTTCGTCGATTCTCTGTTTTCACGTAACTTTAGACTCATTTAAAGAGAAATACACAGAAAGTAACACGAAAAGAACATTTCCTATCGAAATTCACATAAAAACTAAAGTTATGAGAAAACAGATTCGACGTAGAACCAGCGGAATTCAGCAAATACTCCGAAATTATCCCTGATTCCATAATTTCTCATCCAATTTCGCAAAAACTGTTTTCACACGCTGTTCTAAGGACTCATTTTAAGAGAAATACACGGAATGTAATACGAAAAGAACATTTCCAATCGAAATTCACATAAAAACTAAAGTTACGAGAAAACAGATTCGACGTAGAACCAGCGGAATTCAGCAAATACTCCGAAACTATCCGTGATTCGATAATTTCCCATCCAATTTCGCAAAAACTGTTTTCACACACTGTTCTAAGTACTAATTTTAAAAGAAATACACGGAATGTAATTCGAATTGAACATTTCCAATCGAAAACTAAAGTTACGAGAAAACAGAGAATCGACGTAGAACCAGCGGAATTCAGCAAATACTCCAAAATTATCCTTGATTCCATAATTTCTCATCCAATTTCGCAAAAACTGTTTTCACACGCTGTTCTAAGGACTCATTTTAAGAGAAATACACGGAATGTAATACGAAAAGAACATTTCCTATCGAAATTCACAAAAAAACTAAAGTTTCGAGAAAACAGAGAATCGACGAGGAACCAGCGGAATTCAGCAATACTCCGAAATTATCCCTGATTCAATAATTTTCCATCCAATTTCGCAAAAATTGTATTCACACAGTGTTCTAACTACTAAGGTTAAGAGAAATACTCATAAAGTAACCCGAAAAGAACATTTCCTATCGAAATCACATAAAAACTAAAGTTACGAGAAAACAGACAATCGACGTAGAACCAGCGGAATTCAGCAAATACTCCGAAATTATCCCTCATTCCATAATTTCTCATCCAATTTCGCAAAAACTGTTTTCACACACTGTTCTAAGGACTCATTTAAAGAGAAAGTAACACGGAAAGAACATTTCGAATCGAAATTCACATAAAAACTAAAGTTACGAGAAAACAGAGAATCGACGAGGAACCAGCAGAATTCAGCAATTACTTCGAAATTATCCCTGATTCCACAATTTCCCATCCAATTTCGCGAAAGCTGTGTTCACACACTGTTCTAAGGACTCATTTAAAGAGAAATACCCAGAAAGTAACACGGAAAGAACATTTCGAATCGAAATTCACATAAAAACTAAAGTTACGAGAAAACAGAGAATCGACGAGGAACCAGCGGAATTCATCAATTACTTCGAAATTATCCCTGATTCCACAAATTCCCATCCAATTTCGCAAAAACTGTGTTCACACACTGTTCTAACTTCTAAGGTTAAGAGAAATACACGAAAGGAACATTTCCTATCGAAATTCACATAGAAAAGTTACGAGAAAACAGTGAATCGACGTATAACCAGCGGAATTCAGCAAATACTCCGAAATTATCTGTGATTCGATAATTTCCCATCCAATTTCGCAAAAACTGTTTTGACACACTGTTCTAAAGACTCATTTTAAGAGAAATACACCTAAAGCAACACGAAAAGAATATTTCCCATCGAAATTCACAATAATACTAAAGTTGCGAGAAAACAGAAATGTCGTAGAACCGGCGGAATTCAGCAAATACTCCGAAATTATGCCTGATTCAATAATATCCCATCCAATTTCGCAAAAACCGTGTTCACACACTGTTCTACTACTAAGGTTAAGAGAAATACACGGAAAGTAACCCGAAAAGAACATTTCCTATCGAAATTCCCAAAAAAGCTAAAGTTACGAGAAAACAGAGAATCGACGAGGAACCAGCGGAATTCAGCAATTACTTCGAAATTATCCCTGATTCCACAATTTCCCATCCAATTTCGCAAAAACTGTGTTCACACACTGTTCTAACTACTAAGGTTAAGAGAAATACACGAAAGGAACATTCCCTATCGAAATTCACATAGAAACTAAAGTTACGAGAAAACAGTGAATCGACGTATAACCAGCGGAATTCAGCAAATACTCCGAAATTATCTGTGATTCGATAATTTCCCATCCAATTTCGCAAAAACTGTTTTGACACACTGTTCTAAGGACTCATTTTAAGAGAAATACACCTAAAGCAACACGAAAAGAATATTTCCTATCGAAATTCACAATAATACTAAAGTTGCGAGAAAACAGAAATGTCGTAGAACCGGCGGAATTCAGCAAATACTCCGAAATTATGCCTGATTCAATAATATCCCATCCAATTTCGCAAAACCCGTGTTCAAACACTGTTCTACTAATCAGATTAAGAGAAATACACGGAAAGTAACCCGAAAAGAACATTTCCTATCGAAATTCACATACAAACTAAAGTTACGAGAAAACAGACAATCGACGTAGAACCAGCGGAATTCAGCAAATACTCCGAAATTATCCCTGATTCCATAATTTCTCATCCAATTTCGCAAAAACTGTTTTCACACGCTGTTCTAAGGACTCATTTTAGGAGAAATACACGGAATGTAATACGAAAAGAACATTTCCAATCGAAATTCACATAAAAACTAAAGATACGAGAAAACAGTGAATCGACGTAGATCCAGCGGAATTCAGCAAATACTCCGAAATTATTCCTGATTCTGTAACTTCCCATCCAATTTCGCATAAACTGTTTTCACACACTGTTCTAAGGTCTCATTTTAAGAGAAATACACAGAAAGTAACACGAAAAGAACATTTCCTATCGAAATTCACAAAAAAACTAAAGTTTCGAGAAAACAGAGAATCGACGAGGAACCAGCGGAATTCAGCAATTACTTCGAAATTATCCCTGATTCCATAATTTCCCATCCAATTTCGCGAAAACTGTGTTCACACACTGTTCTAAGGACTCAGTTTAAGAGAAATACTCGGAAAGTAACCCGAAAAGAACATTTCCTATCGAAATTCACATACAAACTAAAGTTACGAGAAAACAGAGAATCGACGAGGAACCAGCGGAATTCAGCAATTACTTCGAAATTATCCCTGATTCCATAATTTCCCATCCAATTTCGCGAAAACTGTGTTCACACACTGTTCTAAGGACTCAGTTTAAGAGAAATACTCGGAAAGTAACCCGAAAAGAACATTTCCTATCGAAATTCACAAACTAAAGTTACGAGAAAACAGAGAATCGACGAGGAACCAGCGGAATTCAGCAATTACTTCGAAATTATCCCTGATTCCATAATTTCCCATCCAATTTCGCGAAAACTGTGTTCACACACTGTTCTAAGGACTCATTTTAAGAGAAATACTCGGAAAGTAACCCGAAAGAACATTTCCTAGCGAAATCACATAAAAACTAAAGTTACGAGAAAACAGTGAATCGACGTAGAAACAGCGGAATTCAGCAAAAACTCCAAAATTATCCCCGATTGTTTTCTAACTTTGAGTTTCTTGTTTTCACATCTACACTCACAATCTTACGTTCTTTGTTTAGTTTTTATGTGAATTTCGATAGGAAGTATTCTTTTCGGGTTATTTCCGTGTATTTCTCTTAACCTTAGTAGTAGAACAGTGTGTGAACACAGTTTTTTCGAAATTGGATGGGAAATTATTGAATCAGGGATAATTTCGAAGTAATTGCTGAATTCCGCTGGTTCCTCGTCGATTCTCTGTTTTCTCGTAACTTTAGTTTTTATGTGAATTTCGATAGGAAATGTTCTTTTCGGGTTACTTTCCCTGTATTTCTTTTAACCTTAGTAGTTAGAACAATATGTGACAGTTTATGCGAAATTGGATGGGAAATTATTTAATCAGGGATAATTTCAAAGTAATTACTGAATTCCGCTGGTTCTTCGTCGATTCTCTGTTTTCTCGTAACTTTAGACTCATTTAAAGAGAAATACACAGAAAGTAACACGAAAAGAACATTTCCTATCGAAATTCACAAAAAAACTAAAGTTACGAGAAAACAGAGAATAGACGAGGAACCAGCGGAATTCAGTAATTACTTTGAAATTATCCCTGATTAAATAATTTCCCATCCAATTTCGCATAAATTGTCACATATTGTTCTACTCAATTTACGTCGTATAGGAATTTTATTTTTTTTTCGGAGCATGACAACATTTTTGAAAATTGAAAAAGTGCGCTGACCAGGAACTTAAAAATTTTTTAGAAAAATTTTGAGGGTGGAATCGTGTTCTAGAACTCAATTTACGTCGCATAGGAATTTTCTTTTCGGAGCATGTCAACATTTTTGAAAATTGAAAAAGTGCGCTGACCAGGTACTTTGAAATTTTTTAGAAAAATTTTGAGGGCCGAATCGTGTTGTAGAACTCAATTTACGTCGCATAGGAATTTTTTTTCGGAGCATGTCAACATTTTTGAAAATTGAAAAAGTGCGCTGGCGAGGCACTCAGAAATTTTATAGAAAAATTTTTAGGGCGGAATCGTGTTGTAGAACTTAATTTACGTCGTATAGGAATTTTATTTTTTTTTCGGAGCATGACAACATTTTTGAAAATTGAAAAAGTGCGCTGACCAGGTACTTAAAATTTTTTTAGAAAAATTTTGAGGGCGGAATCGTGTTGTAGAACTCAATTTACGTCGCATAGGTATTTTTTTTCGGAGCATGTCAACATTTTTGAAAATTGAAAAAGTGCGCTGGCCAGGCACTCAAAAATTTTTTAGAAACATTTTGAGGGCCGAATCGTGTTGTAGAACTCAATTTACGTCGCATAGGAATTTTTTTTCGGAGCATGTCAACATTTTTGAAAATTGAAAAAGTGCGCTGGCGAGGCACTCAGAAATTTTATAGAAAAATTTTTAGGGCGGAATCGTGTTGTAGAACTTAATTTACGTCGTATAGGAATTTTATTTTTTTTTCGGAGCATGACAACATTTTTGAAAATTGAAAAAGTGCGCTGACCAGGTACTTAAAATTTTTTTAGAAAAATTTTGAGGGCGGAATCGTGTTGTAGAACTCAATTTACGTCGCATAGGTATTTTTTTTCGGAGCATGTCAACATTTTTAAAAATTAAAAAAGTGCGCTGGCGAGGCACTCAGAAATTTTATAGAAAAATTTTTAGGGCGGAATCGTGTTGTAGAACTTAATTTACGTCGTATAGGAATTTTTTTTTTCGGAGCATGACAACATTTTTGAAAATTGAAAAAGTGCGCTGGCCAGGCACAGAAATTTTATAAAAAAATTTTTAGGGCGGAATTGTGTTGTAGAACTTAATTTACGTCGCATAGGAATTTTTTTTTCGAAGCATGTCAACATTTTTGAAAATTGAAAAAGTGCGCTAACCAGGTACTTTGAAATTTATAGAAAAATTTTTAGGGCGGAATCGTGTTGCAGAACTTAATTTACGTCGTATAGGAATTTTATTTTTTTTTGGAGCATGTCAACATTTTTGAAAATAGAAAAAGTGCGCTGACCAGGTACTTTGAAATTTTTTAGAAAAATTTGGAGGGCGGAATAGTGTTGTAGAACTCAATTTACGTCGTATAGGATTTTTTTTTCGGAGCATGTCAACATTTTTAAAAATTGAAAAAGTGCGCTGGCCAGGTACTTGGAAATTTTTTAGAAAAATTTTGAGGGCGGAATCGTGTGGTAGAACTCAATTTACGTCGTATAGGAATTTTATTTTTTTTTCGGAGCATGACAACATTTTTGAAAATTGAAAAAGTGCGCTGACCAGGAACTTAAAAATTTTTTAGAAAAATTTTGAGGGTGGAATCGTGTTCTAGAACTCAATTTACGTCGCATAGGAATTTTCTTTTCGGAGCATGTCAACATTTTTGAAAATTGAAAAAGTGCGCTGACCAGGTACTTTGAAATTTTTTAGAAAAATTTTGAGGGCCGAATCGTGTTGTAGAACTCAATTTACGTCGCATAGGAATTTTTTTTCGGAGCATGTCAACATTTTTGAAAATTGAAAAAGTGCGCTGGCGAGGCACTCAGAAATTTTATAGAAAAATTTTTAGGGCGGAATCGTGTTGTAGAACTTAATTTACGTCGTATAGGAATTTTATTTTTTTTTCGGAGCATGACAACATTTTTGAAAATTGAAAAAGTGCGCTGACCAGGTACTTTGAAATTTTTTAGAAAAATTTTGAGGGCCGAATCGTGTTGTAGAACTCAATTTACGTCGCATAGGAATTTTTTTTCGGAGCATGTCAACATTTTTGAAAATAGAAAAAGTGCGCTGACCAGGCGCAGAAATTTTATAAAAAAATTTTTAGGGCGGAATTGTGTTGTAGAACTTAATTTACGTCGCATAGGAATTTTTTTTCGGAGCATGCCAACATTTTTGAAAATTGAAAAAGTGCGCTGACCAGGTACTTTGAAATTTTTTAGAAAAATTTTGAGGGCGGAATCGTGTTGTAGAACTCAATTTACGTCGCATAGGTATTTTTTTCGAAGCATGTCAACATTTTTGAAAATTGAAAAAGTGCGCTGGCGAGGCACTCAGAAATTTTATAGAAAAATTTTTAGGGCGGAATCGTGTTGTAGAACTTAATTTACGTCGTATAGGAATTTTATTTTTTTTTCGGAGCATGACAACATTTTTGAAAATTGAAAAAGTGCGCTGACCAGGTACTTAAAATTTTTTTAGAAAAATTTTGAGGGCGGAATCGTGTTGTAGAACTCAATTTACGTCGCATAGGTATTTTTTTTCGGAGCATGTCAACATTTTTGAAAATTGAAAAAGTGCGCTGGCCAGGCACTCAAAAATTTTTTAGAAACATTTTGAGGGCCGAATCGTGTTGTAGAACTCAATTTACGTCGCATAGGAATTTTTTTTCGGAGCATGTCATCATTTTTGAAAATAGAAAAAGTGCGCTGACCAGGTACTTTGAAATTTTTTAGAAAAATTTGGAGGGCGGAATAGTGTTGTAGAACTCAATTTACGTCGTATAGGATTTTTTTTTCGGAGCATATCAACATTTTTAAAAATTGAAAAAGTGCGCTGGCCAGGTACTTGGAAATTTTTTAGAAAAATTTTGAGGGCGGAATCGTGTGGTAGAACTCAATTTACGTCGTATAGGAATTTTATTTTTTTTTCGGAGCATGACAACATTTTTGAAAATTGAAAAAGTGCGCTGACCAGGAACTTAAAAATTTTTTAGAAAAATTTTGAGGGTGGAATCGTGTTCTAGAACTCAATTTACGTCGCATAGGAATTTTCTTTTCGGAGCATGTCAACATTTTTGAAAATTGAAAAAGTGCGCTGACCAGGTACTTTGAAATTTTTTAGAAAAATTTTGAGGGCCGAATCGTGTTGTAGAACTCAATTTACGTCGCATAGGAATTTTTTTTCGGAGCATGTCAACATTTTTGAAAATTGAAAAAGTGCGCTGGCGAGGCACTCAGAAATTTTATAGAAAAATTTTTAGGGCGGAATCGTGTTGTAGAACTTAATTTACGTCGTATAGGAATTTTATTTTTTTTTCGGAGCATGACAACATTTTTGAAAATTGAAAAAGTGCGCTGACCAGGTACTTAAAATTTTTAAGGAAAAATTTTGAGGGCGGAATCGTGTTGTAGAACTCAATTTACGTCGCATAGGTATTTTTTTTCGGAGCATGTCAACATTTTTGAAAATTGAAAAAGTGCGCTGGCCAGGCACTCAAAAATTTTTTAGAAACATTTTGAGGGCCGAATCGTGTTGTAGAACTCAATTTACGTCGCATAGGAATTTTTTTTCGGAGCATGTCAACATTTTTGAAAATAGAAAAAGTGCGTTGACCAGGTACTTTGAAATTTTTTAGAAAAATTTGGAGGGCGGAATAGTGTTGTAGAACTCAATTTACGTCGTATAGGTTTTTTTTTCGGAGCATGACAACATTTTTGAAAATTGAAAAAGTGCGCTGACCAGGAACTTAAAAATTTTTTAGAAAAATTTTGAGGGTGGAATCGTGTTCTAGAACTCAATTTACGTCGCATAGGAATTTTCTTTTCGGAGCATGTCAACATTTTTGAAAATTGAAAAAGTGCGCTGACCAGGTACTTTGAAATTTTTTAGAAAAATTTTGAAGGCCGAATCGTGTTGTAGAACTCAATTTACGTCGCATAGGAATTTTTTTTCGGAGCATGTCAACATTTTTGAAAATAGAAAAAGTGCGCTGACCAGGTACTTTGAAATTTTTTAGAAAAATTTGGAGGGCGGAATAGTGTTGTAGAACTCAATTTACGTCGTATAGGATTTTTTTTTCGGAGCATGTCAACATTTTTAAAAATTGAAAAAGTGGGCTGGCCAGGTACTTAGAAATTTTTTAGAAAAATTTTGAGGGCGGAATCGTGTGGTAGAACTCAATTTACGTCGTATAGGAATTTTTTTTCGGAGCATGACAACATTTTTGAAAATTGAAAAAGTGCGCTGACCAGGAACTTAAAATTTTTTTAGAAAAATTTTGAGGGTGGAATCGTGTTGTAGAACTCAATTTACGTCGCATAGGAATTTTCTTTTCGGAGCATGTCAACATTTTTAAAAATTAAAAAAGTGCGCTGGCGAGGCACTCAGAAATTTTATAGAAAAATTTTTAGGGCGGAATCGTGTTGTAGAACTTAATTTACGTCGTATAGGAATTTTTTTTTTCGGAGCATGACAACATTTTTGAAAATTGAAAAAGTGCGCTGACCAGGTACTTTGAAATTTTTTAGAAAAATTTTGAGGGCGGAATCGTGTTGTAGAACTCAATTTACGTCGCATAGGTATTTTTTTACGAAGCATGTCAACATTTTTGAAAATTGAAAAAGTGCGCTGGCGGGGCACTCAGAAATTTTATAGAAAAATTTTTAGGGCGGAATCGTGTTGTAGAACTTAATTTACGTCGTATATGAATTTTTTTTTTTCGGAGCATGACAACATTTTTGAAAATTGAAAAAGTGCGCTGGCCAGGCACAGAAATTTTATAAAAAAATTTTTAGGGCGGAATTGTGTTGTAGAACTTAATTTACGTCGCATAGGAATTTTTTTTTCGGAGCATGCCAACATTTTTGAAAATTGAAAAAGTGTGCTGACCAGGTACTTTGAAATTTTATAGAAAAATTTTTAGGGCGGAATCGTGTTGCAGAACTTAATTTACGTCGTATAGGAATTTTATTTTTTTTTGGAGCATGTCAACATGTTTGAAAATTGAAAAAGTGCGCTGGCCAGGCACTCAGAAATTTTATAAATAAATTTTTAGGGCGGAATTGTGTTGTAGAACTTAATTTACGTCGCATAGGAATTTTTTTTCGGAGCATGTCAACATATTTGAAAATTGAAAAAGTGCGCTGGCCAGGCACAGAAATTTTATAAAAAAATTTTTAGGGCGGAATTGTGTTGTAGAACTTAATTTACGTCGCATAGGAATTTTTTTTTCGGAGCATGCCAACATTTTTGAAAATTGAAAAAGTGCGCTGACCAGGTACTTTGAAATTTTTTAGAAAAATTTTGAGGGCGGAATCGTGTTGTAGAACTCAATTTACGTCGCATAGGTATTTTTTTTCGAAGCATGTCAACATTTTTGAAAATTGAAAAAGTGCGCTGGCGAGGCACTCAGAAATTTTATAGAAAAATTTTTAGGGCGGAATCGTGTTGTAGAACTTAATTTACGTCGTATAGGAATTTTTTTTTTTTTCGGAGCATGACAACATTTTTGAAAATTGAAAAAGTGCGCTGGCCAGGCACAGAAATTTTATAAAAAAATTTTTAGGGCGGAATTGTGTTGTAGAACTTAATTTACGTCGCATAGGAATTTTTTTTTCGGAGCATGCCAACATTTTTGAAAATTGAAAAAGTGCGCTGACCAGGTACTTTGAAATTTTATAGAAAAATTTTTAGGGCGGAATCGTGTTGCAGAACTTAATTTACGTCGTATAGGAATTTTATTTTTTTTTCGGAGCATGACAACATTTTTGAAAATTGAAAAAGTGCGCTGACCAGGTACTTAAAATTTTTTTAGAAAAATTTTGAGGGCGGAATCGTGTTGTAGAACTCAATTTACGTCGCATAGGTATTTTTTTTCGGAGCATGTCAACATTTTTGAAAATTGAAAAAGTGCGCTGGCCAGGCACTCAAAAATTTTTTAGAAACATTTTGAGGGCGGAATCGTGTTGTAGAACTCAATTTACGTCGCATAGGAATTTTTTTTCGGAGCATGTCAACATTTTTGAAAATAGAAAAAGTGCGCTGACCAGGTACTTTGAAATTTTTTAGAAAAATTTGGAGGGCGGAATAGTGTTGTAGAACTCAATTTACGTCGTATTGGATTTTTTTTTCGGAGCATGTCAACATTTTTAAAAATTGAAAAAGTGCGCTGGCCACGTACTTAGAAATTTTTTAGAAAAATTTTGAGGGCGGAATCGTGTGGTAGAACTCAATTTACGTCGTATAAGAATTTTATTTTTTTTTCGGAGCATGACAACATTTTTGAAAATTGAAAAAGTGCGCTGACCAGGAACTTAAAAATTTTTTAGAAAAATTTTGAGGGTGGAATCGTGTTCTAGAACTCAATTTACGTCGCATAGGAATTTTCTTTTCGGAGCATGTCAACATTTTTGAAAATTGAAAAAGTGCGCTGACCAGGTACTTTGAAATTTTTTAGAAAAATTTTGAGGGCCGAATCGTGTTGTAGAACTCAATTTACGTCGCATAGGAATTTTTTTTCGGAGCATGTCAACATTTTTAAAAATTGAAAAAGTGGGCTGGCCAGGTACTTAGAAATTTTTTAGAAAAATTTTGAGGGCGGAATCGTGTGGTAGAACTCAATTTACGTCGTATAGGAATTTTTTTTCGGAGCATGACAACATTTTTGAAAATTGAAAAAGTGCGCTGACCAGGAACTTAAAATTTTTTTAGAAAAATTTTGAGGGTGGAATCGTGTTGTAGAACTCAATTTACGTCGCATAGGAATTTTCTTTTCGGAGCATGTCAACATTTTTAAAAATTAAAAAAGTGCGCTGGCGAGGCACTCAGAAATTTTATAGAAAAATTTTTAGGGCGGAATCGTGTTGTAGAACTTAATTTACGTCGTATAGGAATTTTTTTTTTCGGAGCATGACAACATTTTTGAAAATTGAAAAAGTGCGCTGGCCAGGCACAGAAATTTTATAAAAAAATTTTTAGGGCGGAATTGTGTTGTAGAACTTAATTTACGTCGCATAGGAATTTTTTTTTCGGAGCATGCCAACATTTTTGAAAATTGAAAAAGTGCGCTGACCAGGTACTTTGAAATTTTATAGAAAAATTTTTAGGGCGGAATCGTGTTGCAGAACTTAATTTACGTCGTATAGGAATTTTATTTTTTTTTTTTGGAGCATGTCAACATGTTTGAAAATTGAAAAAGTGCGCTGGCCAGGCACTCAGAAATTTTATAAATAAATTTTTAGGGCGGAATTGTGTTGTAGAACTTAATTTACGTCGCATAGGAATTTTTTTTCGGAGCATGTCAACATGTTTGAAAATTGAAAAAGTGCGCTGGCCAGGCACAGAAATTTTATAAAAAAATTTTTAGGGCGGAATTGTGTTGTAGAACTTAATTTACGTCGCATAGGAATTTTTTTTTCGGAGCATGCCAACATTTTTGAAAATTGAAAAAGTGCGCTGACCAGGTACTTTGAAATTTTTTAGAAAAATTTTGAGGGCGGAATCGTGTTGTAGAACTCAATTTACGTCGCATAGGTATTTTTTTTCGAAGCATGTCAACATTTTTGAAAATTGAAAAAGTGCGCTGGCGAGGCACTCAGAAATTTTATAGAAAAATTTTTAGGGCGGAATCGTGTTGTAGAACTTAATTTACGTCGTATAGGAATTTTTTTTTTCGGAGCATGACAACATTTTTGAAAATTGAAAAAGTGCGCTGGCCAGGCACAGAAATTTTATAAAAAAATTTTTAGGGCGGAATTGTGTTGTAGAACTTAATTTACGTCGCATAGGAATTTTTTTTTCGGAGCATGCCAACATTTTTGAAAATTGAAAAAGTGCGCTGACCAGGTACTTTGAAATTTTATAGAAAAATTTTGAGGGCCGAATCGTGTTGTAGAACTCAATTTACGTCGCATAGGAATTTTTTTTCGGAGCATGTCAATATTTTTGAAAATTGAAAAAGTGCGCTGACCAGGTACTTAAAATTTTTTTAGAAAAATTTTGAGGGCGGAATCGTGTTGTAGAACTCAATTTACGTCGTATAGGAATTTTATTTTTTTTTCGGAGCATGACAACATTTTTGAAAATTGAAAAAGTGCGCTGACCAGGAACTTAAAAATTTTTTAGAAAAATTTTGAGGGTGGAATCGTGTTCTAGAACTCAATTTACGTCGCATAGGAATTTTCTTTTCGGAGCATGTCAACATTTTTGAAAATTGAAAAAGTGCGCTGACCAGGTACTTTGAAATTTTTTAGAAAAATTTTGAGGGCCGAATCGTGTTGTAGAACTCAATTTACGTCGCATAGGAATTTTTTTTCGGAGCATGTCAACATTTTTGAAAATAGAAAAAGTGCGCTGACCAGGTACTTTGAAATTTTTTAGAAAAATTTGGAGGGCGGAATAGTGTTGTAGAACTCAATTTACGTCGTATAGGATTTTTTTTTCGGAGCATGTCAACATTTTTAAAAATTAAAAAAGTGCGCTGGCGAGGCACTCAGAAATTTTATAGAAAAATTTTTAGGGCGGAATCGTGTTGTAGAACTTAATTTACGTCGTATAGGAATTTTTTTTTCGGAGCATGACAACATTTTTGAAAATTGAAAAAGTGCGCTGGCCAGGCACAGAAATTTTATAAAAAATTTTTTAGGGCGGAATTGTGTTGTAGAACTTAATTTACGTCGCATAGGAATTTTTTTTTTTTCGGAGCATGACAACATTTTTGAAAATTGAAAAAGTGGGCTGGCCAGGTACTTAGAAATTTTTTAGAAAAATTTTGAGGGCGGAATCGTGTGGTAGAACTCAATTTACGTCGTATAGGAATTTTTTTTCGGAGCATGACAACATTTTTGAAAATTGAAAAAGTGCGCTGACCAGGAACTTAAAATTTTTTTAGAAAAATTTTGAGGGTGGAATCGTGTTGTAGAACTCAATTTACGTCGCATAGGAATTTTCTTTTCGGAGCATGTCAACATTTTTAAAAATTAAAAAAGTGCGCTGGCGAGGCACTCAGAAATTTTATAGAAAAATTTTTAGGGCGGAATCGTGTTGTAGAACTTAATTTACGTCGTATAGGAATTTTTTTTTTCGGAGCATGACAACATTTTTGAAAATTGAAAAAGTGCGCTGGCCAGGCACAGAAATTTTATAAAAAATTTTTTAGGGCGGAATTGTGTTGTAGAACTTAATTTACGTCGCATAGGAATTTTTTTTTTTTTCGGAGCATGACAACATTTTTGAAAATTGAAAAAGTGCGCTGGCCAGGCACAGAAATTTTATAAAAAAATTTTTAGGGCGGAATTGTGTTGTAGAACTTAATTTACGTCGCATAGGAATTTTTTTTTCGAAGCATGTCAACATTTTTGAAAATTGAAAAAGTGCGCTAACCAGGTACTTTGAAATTTTATAGAAAAATTTTTGGGGCGGAATCGTGTTGCAGAACTTAATTTACGTCGTATAGGAATTTTATTTTTTTTTGGAGCATGTCAACATGTTTGAAAATTGAAAAAGTGCGCTGGCCAGGCACTCAGAAATTTTATAAATAAATTTTTAGGGCGGAATTGTGTTGTAGAACTCAATTTACGTCGCATAGGAATTTTCTTTTCGGAGCATGTCAACATTTTTAAAAATTAAAAAAGTGCGCTGGCGAGGCACTCAGAAATTTTATAGAAAAATTTTTAGGGCGGAATCGTGTTGTAGAACTTAATTTACGTCGTATAGGAATTTTTTTTTTCGGAGCATGACAACATTTTTGAAAATTGAAAAAGTGCGCTGGCCAGGCACAGAAATTTTATAAAAAATTTTTTAGGGCGGAATTGTGTTGTAGAACTTAATTTACGTCGCATAGGAATTTTTTTTTTTTCGGAGCATGACAACATTTTTGAAAATTGAAAAAGTGCGCTGGCCAGGCACAGAAATTTTATAAAAAAATTTTTAGGGCGGAATTGTGTTGTAGAACTTAATTTACGTCGCATAGGAATTTTTTTTTCGAAGCATGTCAACATTTTTGAAAATTGAAAAAGTGCGCTAACCAGGTACTTTGAAATTTTATAGAAAAATTTTTAGGGCGGAATCGTGTTGCAGAACTTAATTTACGTCGTATAGGAATTTTATTTTTTTTTGGAGCATGTCAACATGTTTGAAAATTGAAAAAGTGCGCTGGCCAGGCACTCAGAAATTTTATAAATAAATTTTTAGGGCGGAATTGTGTTGTAGAACTCAATTTACGTCGCATAGGAATTTTCTTTTCGGAGCATGTCAACATTTTTAAAAATTAAAAAAGTGCGCTGGCGAGGCACTCAGAAATTTTATAGAAAAATTTTTAGGGCGGAATCGTGTTGTAGAACTTAATTTACGTCGTATAGGAATTTTTTTTTTTCGGAGCATGACAACATTTTTGAAAATTGAAAAAGTGCGCTGGCCAGGCACAGAAATTTTATAAAAAAATTTTTAGGGCGGAATTGTGTTGTAGAACTTAATTTACGTCGCATAGGAATTTTTTTTTCGAAGCATGTCAACATTTTTGAAAATTGAAAAAGTGCGCTAACCAGGTACTTTGAAATTTTATAGAAAAATTTTTAGGGCGGAATCGTGTTGCAGAACTTAATTTACGTCGTATAGGAATTTTATTTTTTTTTGGAGCATGTCAACATTTTTGAAAATAGAAAAAGTGCGCTGACCAGGTACTTTGAAATTTTTTAGAAAAATTTGGAGGGCGGAATAGTGTTGTAGAACTCAATTTACGTCGTATAGGATTTTTTTTTCGGAGCATGTCAACATTTTTAAAAATTGAAAAAGTGCGCTGGCCAGGTACTTAGAAATTTTTTAGAAAAATTTTGAGGGCGGAATCGTGTGGTAGAACTCAATTTACGTCGTATAGGAATTTTATTTTTTTTTCGGAGCATGACAACATTTTTGAAAATTGAAAAAGTGCGCTGACCAGGAACTTAAAAATTTTTTAGAAAAATTTTGAGGGTGGAATCGTGTTCTAGAACTCAATTTACGTCGCATAGGAATTTTCTTTTCGGAGCATATCAACATTTTTGAAAATTGAAAAAGTGCGCTGACCAGGTACTTTGAAATTTTTTAGAAAAATTTTGAGGGCCGAATCGTGTTGTAGAACTCAATTTACGTCGCATAGGAATTTTTTTTCGGAGCATGTCAACATTTTTGAAAATAGAAAAAGTGCGCTGACCAGGTACTTTGAAATTTTTTAGAAAAATTTTGAGGGCGGAATCGTGTTGTAGAACTCAATTTACGTCGCATAGGAATTTTCTTTTCGGAGCATGTCAACATTTTTGAAAATTGAAAAAGTGCGCTGGCCAGGCGCAGAAATTTTATAAAAAAATTTTTAGGGCGGAATTGTGTTGTAGAACTTAATTTACGTCGCATAGGAATTTTTTTTCGGAGCATGCCAACATTTTTGAAAATTGAAAAAGTGCGCTGACCAGGTACTTTGAAATTTTTTAGAAAAATTTTGAGGGCGGAATCGTGTTGTAGAACTCAATTTACGTCGCATAGGTATTTTTTTCGAAGCATGTCAACATTTTTGAAAATTGAAAAAGTGCGCTGGCGAGGCACTCAGAAATTTTATAGAAAATTTTTTAGGGCGGAATCGTGTTGTAGAACTTAATTTACGTCGTATAGGAATTTTATTTTCGAAGCATGTCAACATTTTTGAAAATTGAAAAAGTGCGCTAACCAGGTACTTTGAAATTTTATAGAAAAATTTTTAGGGCGGAATCGTGTTGCAGAACTTAATTTACGTCGTATAGGAATTTTATTTTTTTTTGGAGCATGTCAACATTTTTGAAAATAGAAAAAGTGCGCTGACCAGGTACTTTGAAATTTTTTAGAAAAATTTGGAGGGCGGAATAGTGTTGTAGAACTCAATTTACGTCGTATAGGATTTTTTTTTCGGAGCATGTCAACATTTTTAAAAATTGAAAAAGTGCGCTGGCCAGGTACTTAGAAATTTTTTAGAAAAATTTTGAGGGCGGAATCGTGTGGTAGAACTCAATTTACGTCGTATAGGAATTTTATTTTTTTTTCGGAGCATGACAACATTTTTGAAAATTGAAAAAGTGCGCTGACCAGGAACTTAAAAATTTTTTAGAAAAATTTTGAGGGTGGAATCGTGTTCTAGAACTCAATTTACGTCGCATAGGAATTTTCTTTTCGGAGCATATCAACATTTTTGAAAATTGAAAAAGTGCGCTGACCAGGTACTTTGAAATTTTTTAGAAAAATTTTGAGGGCCGAATCGTGTTGTAGAACTCAATTTACGTCGCATAGGAATTTTTTTTCGGAGCATGTCAACATTTTTGAAAATAGAAAAAGTGCGCTGACCAGGTACTTTGAAATTTTTTAGAAAAATTTTGAGGGCGGAATCGTGTTGTAGAACTCAATTTACGTCGCATAGGAATTTTCTTTTCGGAGCATGTCAACATTTTTGAAAATTGAAAAAGTGCGCTGGCCAGGCGCAGAAATTTTATAAAAAAATTTTTAGGGCGGAATTGTGTTGTAGAACTTAATTTACGTCGCATAGGAATTTTTTTTCGGAGCATGCCAACATTTTTGAAAATTGAAAAAGTGCGCTGACCAGGTACTTTGAAATTTTTTAGAAAAATTTTGAGGGCGGAATCGTGTTGTAGAACTCAATTTACGTCGCATAGGTATTTTTTTCGAAGCATGTCAACATTTTTGAAAATTGAAAAAGTGCGCTGGCGAGGCACTCAGAAATTTTATAGAAAATTTTTTAGGGCGGAATCGTGTTGTAGAACTTAATTTACGTCGTATAGGAATTTTATTTTTTTTTCGGAGCATGACAACATTTTTGAAAATTGAAAAAGTGCGCTGACCAGGAACTTAAAAATTTTTTAGAAAAATTTTGAGGGTGGAATCGTGTTCTAGAACTCAATTTACGTCGCATAGGAATTTTCTTTTCGGAGCATGTCAACATATTTGAAAATTGAAAAAGTGCGCTGACCAGGTACTTTGAAATTTTTTAGAAAAATTTTGAGGGCCGAATCGTGTTGTAGAACTCAATTTACGTCGCATAGGAATTTTTTTTCGGAGCATGTCAACATTTTTGAAAATTGAAAAAGTGCGCTGGCGAGGCACTCAGAAATTTTATAGAAAAATTTTTAGGGCGGAATCGTGTTGTAGAACTTAATTTACGTCGTATAGGAATTTTATTTTTTTTTCGGAGCATGACAACATTTTTGAAAATTGAAAAAGTGCGCTGACCAGGTACTTAAAATTTTTTTAGAAAAATTTTGAGGGCGGAATCGTGTTGTAGAACTCAATTTACGTCGCATAGGTATTTTTTTTCGGAGCATGTCAACATTTTTGAAAATTGAAAAAGTGCGCTGGCCAGGCACTCAAAAAGTTTTTAGAAACATTTTGAGGGCCGAATCGTGTTGTAGAACTCAATTTACGTCGCATAGGAATTTTTTTTCGGAGCATGTCAACATTTTTGAAAATAGAAAAAGTGCGTTGACCAGGTACTTTGAAATTTTTTAGAAAAATTTGGAGGGCGGAATAGTGTTGTAGAACTCAATTTACGTCGTATAGGATTTTTTTTTCGGAGCATGACAACATTTTTGAAAATTGAAAAAGTGCGCTGACCAGGAACTTAAAAATTTTTTAGAAAAATTTTGAGGGTGGAATCGTGTTCTAGAACTCAATTTACGTCGCATAGGAATTTTCTTTTCGGAGCATGTCAACATTTTTGAAAATTGAAAAAGTGCGCTGACCAGGTACTTTGAAATTTTTTAGAAAAATTTTGAAGGCCGAATCGTGTTGTAGAACTCAATTTACGTCGCATAGGAATTTTTTTTCGGAGCATGTCAACATTTTTAAAAATTGAAAAAGTGGGCTGGCCAGGTACTTAGAAATTTTTTAGAAAAATTTTGAGGGCGGAATCGTGTGGTAGAACTCAATTTACGTCGTATAGGAATTTTTTTTCGGAGCATGACAACATTTTTGAAAATTGAAAAAGTGCGCTGACCAGGAACTTAAAATTTTTTTAGAAAAATTTTGAGGGTGGAATCGTGTTGTAGAACTCAATTTACGTCGCATAGGAATTTTCTTTTCGGAGCATGTCAACATTTTTAAAAATTAAAAAAGTGCGCTGGCGAGGCACTCAGAAATTTTATAGAAAAATTTTTAGGGCGGAATCGTGTTGTAGAACTTAATTTACGTCGTATAGGAATTTTTTTTTTCGGAGCATGACAACATTTTTGAAAATTGAAAAAGTGCGCTGGCCAGGCACAGAAATTTTATAAAAAATTTTTTAGGGCGGAATTGTGTTGTAGAACTTAATTTACGTCGCATAGGAATTTTTTTTTCGGAGCATGCCAACATTTTTGAAAATTGAAAAAGTGCGCTGACCAGGTACTTTGAAATTTTTTAGAAAAATTTTGAGGGCGGAATCGTGTTGTAGAACTCAATTTACGTCGCATAGGTATTTTTTTTCGAAGCATGTCAACATTTTTGAAAATTGAAAAAGTGCGCTGGCCAGGCACAGAAATTTTATAAAAAAATTTTTAGGGCGGAATTGTGTTGTAGAACTTAATTTACGTCGCATAGGAATTTTTTTTTCGGAGCATGCCAACATTTTTGAAAATTGAAAAAGTGTGCTGACCAGGTACTTTGAAATTTTATAGAAAAATTTTTAGGGCGGAATCGTGTTGCAGAACTTAATTTACGTCGTATAGGAATTTTATTTTTTTTTGGAGCATGTCAACATGTTTGAAAATTGAAAAAGTGCGCTGGCCAGGCACTCAGAAATTTTATAAATAAATTTTTAGGGCGGAATTGTGTTGTAGAACTTAATTTACGTCGCATAGGAATTTTTTTTCGGAGCATGTCAACATATTTGAAAATTGAAAAAGTGCGCTGGCCAGGCACAGAAATTTTATAAAAAAATTTTTAGGGCGGAATTGTGTTGTAGAACTTAATTTACGTCGCATAGGAATTTTTTTTTCGGAGCATGCCAACATTTTTGAAAATTGAAAAAGTGCGCTGACCAGGTACTTTGAAATTTTTTAGAAAAATTTTGAGGGCGGAATCGTGTTGTAGAACTCAATTTACGTCGCATAGGTATTTTTTTTCGAAGCATGTCAACATTTTTGAAAATTGAAAAAGTGCGCTGGCGAGGCACTCAGAAATTTTATAGAAAAATTTTTAGGGCGGAATCGTGTTGTAGAACTTAATTTACGTCGTATAGGAATTTTTTTTTTTTCGGAGCATGACAACATTTTTGAAAATTGAAAAAGTGCGCTGGCCAGGCACAGAAATTTTATAAAAAAATTTTTAGGGCGGAATTGTGTTGTAGAACTTAATTTACGTCGCATAGGAATTTTTTTTTCGGAGCATGCCAACATTTTTGAAAATTGAAAAAGTGCGCTGACCAGGTACTTTGAAATTTTATAGAAAAATTTTTAGGGCGGAATCGTGTTGCAGAACTTAATTTACGTCGTATAGGAATTTTATTTTTTTTTCGGAGCATGACAACATTTTTGAAAATTGAAAAAGTGCGCTGACCAGGTACTTAAAATTTTTTTAGAAAAATTTTGAGGGCGGAATCGTGTTGTAGAACTCAATTTACGTCGCATAGGTATTTTTTTTCGGAGCATGTCAACATTTTTGAAAATTGAAAAAGTGCGCTGGCCAGGCACTCAAAAATTTTTTAGAAACATTTTGAGGGCGGAATCGTGTTGTAGAACTCAATTTACGTCGCATAGGAATTTTTTTTCGGAGCATGTCACCATTTTTGAAAATAGAAAAAGTGCGCTGACCAGGTACTTTGAAATTTTTTAGAAAAATTTGGAGGGCGGAATAGTGTTGTAGAACTCAATTTACGTCGTATTGGATTTTTTTTTCGGAGCATGTCAACATTTTTAAAAATTGAAAAAGTGCGCTGGCCACGTACTTAGAAATTTTTTAGAAAAATTTTGAGGGCGGAATCGTGTGGTAGAACTCAATTTACGTCGTATAAGAATTTTATTTTTTTTTCGGAGCATGACAACATTTTTGAAAATTGAAAAAGTGCGCTGACCAGGAACTTAAAAATTTTTTAGAAAAATTTTGAGGGTGGAATCGTGTTCTAGAACTCAATTTACGTCGCATAGGAATTTTCTTTTCGGAGCATGTCAACATTTTTGAAAATTGAAAAAGTGCGCTGGCGAGGCACTCAGAAATTTTATAGAAAAATTTGTAGGGCGGAATCGTGTTGTAGAACTTAATTTACGTCGTATAGGAATTTTTTTTTTCGGAGCATGACAACATTTTTGAAAATTGAAAAAGTGCGCTGGCCAGGCACAGAAATTTTATAAAAAAATTTTTAGGGCGGAATTGTGTTGTAGAACTTAATTTACGTCGCATAGGAATTTTTTTTTCGGAGCATGCCAACATTTTTGAAAATTGAAAAAGTGCGCTGACCAGGTACTTTGAAATTTTATAGAAAAATTTTTAGGGCGGAATCGTGTTGCAGAACTTAATTTACGTCGTATAGGAATTTTATTTTTTTTTCGGAGCATGACAACATTTTTGAAAATTGAAAAAGTGCGCTGACCAGGTACTTAAAATTTTTTTAGAAAAATTTTGAGGGCGGAATCGTGTTGTAGAACTCAATTTACGTCGCATAGGTATTTTTTTTCGGAGCATGTCAACATTTTTGAAAATTGAAAAAGTGCGCTGGCCAGGCACTCAAAAATTTTTTAGAAACATTTTGAGGGCGGAATCGTGTTGTAGAACTCAATTTACGTCGCATAGGAATTTTTTTTCGGAGCATGTCAACATTTGTGAAAATAGAAAAAGTGCGCTGACCAGGTACTTTGAAATTTTTTAGAAAAATTTGGAGGGCGGAATAGTGTTGTAGAACTCAATTTACGTCGTATAGGATTTTTTTTCGGAGCATGTCAACATTTTTAAAAATTGAAAAAGTGCGCTGGCCAGGTACTTAAAAATTTTTTAGAAAAATTTTGAGGGTGGAATCGTGTTCTAGAACTCAATTTACGTCGCATAGGAATTTTCTTTTCGGAGCATGTCAACATTTTTGAAAATTGAAAAAGTGCGCTGACCAGGTACTTTGAAATTTTTTAGAAAAATTTTGAGGGCCGAATCGTGTTGTAGAACTCAATTTACGTCGCATAGGAATTTTTTTTCGGAGCATGTCAACATTTTTAAAAATTGAAAAAGTGGGCTGGCCAGGTACTTAGAAATTTTTTAGAAAAATTTTGAGGGCGGAATCGTGTGGTAGAACTCAATTTACGTCGTATAGGAATTTTTTTTCGGAGCATGACAACATTTTTGAAAATTGAAAAAGTGCGCTGACCAGGAACTTAAAATTTTTTTAGAAAAATTTTGAGTGTGGAATCGTGTTGTAGAACTCAATTTACGTCGCATAGGAATTTTCTTTTCGGAGCATGTCAACATTTTTAAAAATTAAAAAAGTGCGCTGGCGAGGCACTCAGAAATTTTATAGAAAAATTTTTAGGGCGGAATCGTGTTGTAGAACTTAATTTACGTCGTATAGGAATTTTTTTTTTCGGAGCATGACAACATTTTTGAAAATTGAAAAAGTGCGCTGGCCAGGCACAGAAATTTTATAAAAAATTTTTTAGGGCGGAATTGTGTTGTAGAACTTAATTTACGTCGCATAGGAATTTTTTTTTCGGAGCATGCCAACATTTTTGAAAATTGAAAAAGTGCGCTGACCAGGTACTTTGAAATTTTTTAGAAAAATTTTGAGGGCGGAATCGTGTTGTAGAACTCAATTTACGTCGCATAGGTATTTTTTTTCGAAGCATGTCAACATTTTTGAAAATTGAAAAAGTGCGCTGGCGGGGCACTCAGAAATTTTATAGAAAAATTTTTAGGGCGGAATCGTGTTGTAGAACTTAATTTACGTCGTATATGAATTTTTTTTTTTCGGAGCATGACAACATTTTTGAAAATTGAAAAAGTGCGCTGGCCAGGCACAGAAATTTTATAAAAAAATTTTTAGGGCGGAATTGTGTTGTAGAACTTAATTTACGTCGCATAGGAATTTTTTTTTCGGAGCATGCCAACATTTTTGAAAATTGAAAAAGTGCGCTGACCAGGTACTTTGAAATTTTATAGAAAAATTTTTAGGGCGGAATCGTGTTGCAGAACTTAATTTACGTCGTATAGGAATTTTATTTTTTTTGGAGCATGTCAACATGTTTGAAAATTGAAAAAGTGCGCTGGCCAGGCACTCAGAAATTTTATAAATAAATTTTTAGGGCGGAATTGTGTTGTAGAACTTAATTTACGTCGCATAGGAATTTTTTTTCGGAGCATGTCAACATATTTGAAAATTGAAAAAGTGCGCTGGCCAGGCACAGAAATTTTATAAAAAAATTTTTAGGGCGGAATTGTGTTGTAGAACTTAATTTACGTCGCATAGGAATTTTTTTTCGGAGCATGCCAACATTTTTGAAAATTGAAAAAGTGCGCTGACCAGGTACTTTGAAATTTTTTAGAAAAATTTTGAGGGCGGAATCGTGTTGTAGAACTCAATTTACGTCGCATAGGTATTTTTTTTCGAAGCATGTCAACATTTTTGAAAATTGAAAAAGTGCGCTGGCGAGGCACTCAGAAATTTTATAGAAAAATTTTTAGGGCGGAATCGTGTTGTAGAACTTAATTTACGTCGTATAGGAATTTTTTTTTTCGGAGCATGACAACATTTTTGAAAATTGAAAAAGTGCGCTGGCCAGGCACAGAAATTTTATAAAAAAAATTTTAGGGCGGAATTGTGTTGTAGAACTTAATTTACGTCGCATAGGAATTTTTTTTCGGAGCATGCCAACATTTTTGAAAATTGAAAAAGTGCGCTGACCAGGTACTTTGAAATTTTATAGAAAAATTTTTAGGGCGGAATCGTGTTGCAGAACTTAATTTACGTCGTATAGGAATTTTATATTTTTTTCGGAGCATGACAACATTTTTGAAAATTGCAAAAGTGCGCTGACCAGGTACTTAAAATTTTTTTAGAAAAATTTTGATGGCGGAATCGTGTTGTAGAACTCAATTTACGTCGCATAGGTATTTTTTTTCGGAGCATGTCAACATTTTTGAAAATTGAAAAAGTGCGCTGGCCAGGCACTCAAAAATTTTTTAGAAACATTTTGAGGGCGGAATCGTGTTGTAGAACTCAATTTACGTCGCATAGGAATTTTTTTTCGGAGCATGTCAACATTTTTGAAAATAGAAAAAGTGCGCTGACCAGGTACTTTGAAATTTTTTAGAAAAATTTGGAGGGCGGAATAGTGTTGTAGAACTCAATTTACGTCGTATAGGATTTTTTTTTCGGAGCATGTCAACATTTTTAAAAATTGAAAAAGTGCGCTGGCCAGGTACTTAGAAATTTTTTAGAAAAATTTTGAGGGCGGAATCGTGTGGTAGAACTCAATTTACGTCGTATAGGAATTTTATTTTTTTTTCGGAGCATGAAAACATTTTTGAAAATTGAGAAAGTGCGCTGACCAGGAACTTAAAAATTTTTTAGAAAAATTTTGAGGGTGGAATCGTGTTCTAGAACTCAATTTACGTCGCATAGGAATTTTCTTTTCGGAGCATGTCAACATTTTTGAAAATTGAAAAAGTGCGCTGGCCAGGCGCAGAAATTTTATAAAAAAATTTTTAGGGCGGAATTGTGTTGTAGAACTTAATTTACGTCGCATAGGAATTTTTTTTCGGAGCATGCCAACATTTTTGAAAATTGAAAAGTGCGCTGACCAGGTACTTTGAAATTTTTTAGAAAAATTTTGAGGGCGGAATCGTGTTGTAGAACTCAATTTACGTCGCATAGGTATTTTTTTCGAAGCATGTCAACATTTTTGAAAATTGAAAAAGTGCGCTGGCGAGGCACTCAGAAATTTTATAGAAAAATTTTTAGGGCGGAATCGTGTTGTAGAACTTAATTTACGTCGTATAGGAATTTTATTTTTTTTTTCGGAGCATGACAACATTTTTGAAAATTGAAAAAGTGCGCTGACCAGGTACTTAAAATTTTTTTAGAAAAATTTTGAGGGCGGAATCGTGTTGTAGAACTCAATTTACGTCGCATAGGTATTTTTTTTTCTTAGCATGTCAACATTTTTGAAAATTGAAAAAGTGCGCTGGCCAGGCACAGAAATTTTATAAAAAAATTTTTAGGGCGGAATTGTGTTGTAGAACTCAATTTACGTCGCATAGGTATTTTTTTTCGGAGCATGACAACATTTTTGAAAATTGAAAAAGTGCGCTGGCCAGGCACAGAAATTTTATAAAAAAATTTTTAGGGCGGAATCGTGTTGTAGAACTTAATTTACGTCGCATAGGAATTTTTTTTTCTTAGCATGTCAACATTTTTGAAAATTGAAAAAGTGCGCTGGCCAGGCACAGAAATTTTATAAAAAATTTTTTAGGGCGGAATCGTGTTGTAGAACTCAATTTACGTCGCATAGGTATTTTTTTTCGGAGCATGACAACATTTTTGAAAATTGAAAAAGTGCGCTGGCCAGGCACAGAAATTTTATAAAAAAATTTTTAGGGCGGAATTGTGTTGTAGAACTTAATTTACGTCGCATAGGAATTTTTTTTTCTTAGCATGTCAACATTTTTGAAAATTGAAAAAGTGCGCTGGCCAGGCACAGAAATTTTATAAAAAAATTTTTAGGGCGGAATTGTGTTGTAGAACTCAATTTACGTCGCATAGGAATTTTTTTTTCGGAGCATGCCAACATTTTTGAAAATTGAAAAAGTGCGCTGACCAGGTACTTTGAAATTTTTTAGAAAAATTTGGAGGGCGGAATAGTGTTGTAGAACTCAATTTACGTCGTATAGGATTTTTTTTTCGGAGCATGTCAACATTTTTAAAAATTGAAAAAGTGCGCTGGCCAGGTACTTAGAAATTTTTTAGAAAAATTTTGAGGGCGGAATCGTGTGGTAGAACTCAATTTACGTCGTATAGGAATTTTATTTTCTTTTCGGAGCATGTCAACATTTTTGAAAATTGAAAAAAGTGCGCTGGCCAGGCACAGAAATTTTATAAAAAAATTTTTAGGGCGGAATTGTGTTGTAGAACTTAATTTACGTCGCATAGGAATTTTTTTTTCGGAGCATGCCAACATTTTTGAAAATTGAAAAAGTGCGCTGACCAGGTACTTTGAAATTTTTTAGAAAAATTTTGAGGGCGGAATCGTGTGGTAGAACTCAATTTACGTCGCATAGGTATTTTTTTTCGAAGCATGTCAACATTTTTGAAAATTGAAAAAGTGCGCTGGCGAGGCACAGAAATTTTATAAAAAAATTTTTAGGGCGGAATTGTGTTGTAGAACTTAATTTACGTCGCATAGGAATTTTTTTTTCGGAGCATGCCAACATTTTTGAAAATTGAAAAAGTGCGCTGACCAGGTACTTTGAAATTTTTTAGAAAAATTTTGAGGGCGGAATCGTGTTGTAGAACTCAATTTACGTCGCATAGGTATTTTTTTTCGAAGCATGTCAACATTTTTGAAAATTGAAAAAGTGCGCTGGCGGGGCACTCAGAAATTTTATAGAAAAATTTTTAGGGCGGAATCGTGTTGTAGAACTTAATTTACGTCGTATAAAAATTTTTTTTTTTCGGAGCATGACAACATTTTTGAAAATTGAAAAAGTGCGCTGGCCAGGCACAGAAATTTTATAAAAAAATTTTTAGGGCGGAATTGTGTTGTAGATATTAATTTACGTCGCATAGGAATTTTTTTTTCGGAGCATGTCAACATTTTTGAAAATTGAAAAAGTGCGCTGGCCAGGCACAGAAATTTTATAGAAAAATTTTTAGGGCGGAATCGTGTTGTAGAACTTAATTTACGTCGTATATGAATTTTTTTTTTCGGAGCATGACAACATTTTTGAAAATTGAAAAAGTGCGCTGGCCAGGCACAGAAATTTTATAAAAAAATTTTTAGGGCGGAATTGTGTTTTAGAACTCAATTTACGTCGCATAGGAATTTTCTTTTCGGAGCATGTCAACATTTTTGAAAATTGAAAAAGTGCGCTGGCCAGGCACAGAAATTTTATAAAAAAATTTTTAGGGCGGAATTGTGTTGTAGAACTTAATTTACGTCGCATAGGAATTTTTTTTTCGGAGCATGCCAACATTTTTGAAAATTGAAAAAGTGCGCTGACCAGGTACTTTGAAATTTTTTAGAAAAATTTTGAGGGCGGAATCGTGTTGTAGAACTCAATTTACGTCGCATAGGTATTTTTTTTCGAAGCATGTCAACATTTTTGAAAATTGAAAAAGTGCGCTGGCGAGGCACTCAGAAATTTTATAGAAAAATTTTTAGGGCGTAATCGTGTTGTAGAACTTAATTTACGTCGTATAGGAATTTTTTTTTTCGGAGCATGACAACATTTTTGAAAATTGAAAAAGTGCGCAGGCCAGGCACAGAAATTTTATAAAAAAATTTTTAGGGCGGAATTGTGTTATAGAACTTAATTTACGTCGCATAGGAATTTTTTTTTCGGAGCATGCCAACATTTTTGAAAATTGAAAAAGTGCGCTGACCAGGTACTTTGAAATTTTATAGAAAAATTTTTAGGGCGGAATCGTGTTGCAGAACTTAATTTACGTCGTATAGGAATTTTATTTTTTTTTCGGAGCATGACAACATTTTTGAAAATTGAAAAAGTGCGCTGACCAGGTACTTAAAATTTTTTTAGAAAAATTTTGAGGGCGGAATCGTGTTGTAGAACTCAATTTACGTCGCATAGTTATTTTTTTTCGGAGCATGTCAACATTTTTGAAAATTGA
Organism: Pseudeuparius sepicola; assembly: GCA_963920635.1. Taxonomy (NCBI): domain Eukaryota; kingdom Metazoa; phylum Arthropoda; class Insecta; order Coleoptera; family Anthribidae; genus Pseudeuparius; species Pseudeuparius sepicola. The sequence continues at coordinate 85,442,536 of OY987298.1, read as the reverse complement.
AAAAGTGCGCTGGCCAGGCACTCAAAAATTTTTTAGAAACACTTTGAGGGCGGAATCGTGTTGTAGAACTCAATTTACGTCGCATAGGAATTTTTTTTCGGAGCATGTCAACATTTTTGAAAATAGAAAAAGTGCGCTGACCAGGTACTTTGAAATTTTTTAGAAAAATTTGGTGGGCGGAATAGTGTTGTAGAACTCAATTTACGTCGTATAGGATTTTTTTTTCGGAGCATGTCAACATTTTTAAAAATTGAAAAAGTGCGCTGGCCACGTACTTAGAAATTTTTTAGAAAAATTTTGAGGGCGGAATCGTGTGGTAGAACTCAATTTACGTCGTATAGGAATTTTATTTTTTTTTTCGGAGCATGACAACATTTTTGAAAATTGAAAAAGTGCGCTGACCAGGAACTTAAAAATTTTTTAGAAAAATTTTGAGGGTGGAATCGTGTTCTAGAACTCAATTTACGTCGCATAGGAATTTTCTTTTTGGAGCATGTCAACATTTTTGAAAATTGAAAAAGTGCGCTGGCGAGGCACTCAGAAATTTTATAGAAAAATTTTTAGGGCGGAATCGTGTTGTAGAACTTAATTTACGTCGTATAGGAATTTTTTTTTTCGGAGCATGACAACATTTTTGAAAATTGAAAAAGTGCGCTGGCCAGGCACAGAAATTTTATAAAAAAATTTTTAGGGCGGAATTGTGTTGTAGAACTTAATTTACGTCGCATAGGAATTTTTTTTTCGGAGCATGCCAACATTTTTGAAAATTGAAAAAGTGCGCTGACCAGGTACTTTGAAATTTTATAGAAAAATTTTTAGGGCGGAATCGTGTTGCAGAACTTAATTTACGTCGTATAGGAATTTTATTTTTTTTTCGGAGCATGACAACATTTTTGAAAATTGAAAAAGTGCGCTGACCAGGTATGTACTTACAATTTTTTTAGAAAAATTTTGAGGGCGGAATCGTGTTGTAGAACTCAATTTACGTCGCATAGGTATTTTTTTTCGGAGCATGTCAACATTTTTGAAAATTGAAAAAGTGCGCTGGCCAGGCACTCAAAAATTTTTTAGAAACATTTTGAGGGCGGAATCGTGTTGTAGAACTCAATTTACGTCGCATAGGAATTTTTTTTCGGAGCATGTCAACATTTTTGAAAATAGAAAAAGTGCGCTGACCAGGTACTTTTAAATTTTTTAGAAAAATTTTGAGGGCGGAATCGTGTGGTAGAACTCAATTTACGTCGTATAGGAATTTTATTTTTTTTTCGGAGCATGACAACATTTTTGAAAATTGAAAAAGTGCGCTGACCAGGAACTTAAAAATTTTTAGAAAAATTTTGAGGGTGGAATCGTGTTGTAGAACTCAATTTACGTCGCATAGGAATTTTCTTTTCGGAGCATGTCAACGTTTTTAAAAATTAAAAAAGTGCGCTGGCGAGGCACTCAGAAATTTTATAGAAAAATTTTTAGGGCGGAATCGTGTTGTAGAACTTAATTTACGTCGTATAGGAATTTTTTTTTTCGGAGCATGACAACATTTTTGAAAATTGAAAAAGTGCGCTGGCCAGGCACAGAAATTTTATAAAAAATTTTTTAGGGCGGAATTGTGTTGTAGAACTTAATTTACGTCGCATAGGAATTTTTTTTTCGGAGCATGCCAACATTTTTGAAAATTGAAAAAGTGCGCTGACCAGGTACTTTGAAATTTTTTAGAAAAATTTTGAGGGCGGAATCGTGTTGTATAACTCAATTTACGTCGCATAGGTATTTTTTTTCGAAGCATGTCAACATTTTTGAAAATTGAAAAAGTGCGCTGGCGGGGCACTCCGAAATTTTATAGAAAAATTTTTAGGGCGGAATCGTGTTGTAGAACTTAATTTACGTCGTATATGAATTTTTTTTTTTTTCGGAGCATGACAACATTTTTGAAAATTGAAAAAGTGCGCTGGCCAGGCACAGAAATTTTATAAAAAAATTTTTAGGGCGGAATTGTGTTGTAGAACTTAATTTACGTCGCATAGGAATTTTTTTTTCGGAGCATGCCAACATTTTTGAAAATTGAAAAAGTGCGCTGACCAGGTACTTTGAAATTTTATAGAAAAATTTTTAGGGCGGAATCGTGTTGCAGAACTTAATTTACGTCGTATAGGAATTTTATTTTTTTTTGGAGCATGTGAACATGTTTGAAAATTGAAAAAGTGCGCTGGCCAGGCACTCAGAAATTTTATAAATAAATTTTTAGGGCGGAATTGTGTTGTAGAACTTAATTTACGTCGCATAGGAATTTTTTTTCGGAGCATGTCAACATATTTGAAAATTGAAAAAGTGCGCTGGCCAGGCACAGAAATTTTATAAAAAAATTTTTAGGGCGGAATTGTGTTGTAGAACTTAATTTACGTCGCATAGGAATTTTTTTTTCGGAGCATGCCAACATTTTTGAAAATTGAAAAAGTGCGCTGGCCAGGCACTCAAAAATTTTTTAGAAACATTTTGAGGGCGGAATCGTGTTGTAGAACTCAATTTACGTCGCATAGGAATTTTTTTTCGGAGCATGTCAACATTTTTGAAAATAGAAAAAGTGCGCTGACCAGGTACTTTGAAATTTTTTAGAAAAATTTGGAGGGCGGAATAGTGTTGTAGAACTCAATTTACGTCGTATAGGATTTTTTTTTTCGGAGCATGTCAACATTTTTAAAAATTGAAAAAGTGCGCTGGCCAGGTACTTAGAAATTTTTTAGAAAAATTTTGAGGGCGGAATCGTGTGGTAGAACTCAATTTACGTCGTATAGGAATTTTATTTTTTTTTCGGAGCATGAAAACATTTTTGAAAATTGAAAAAGTGCGCTGACCAGGAACTTAAAAATTTTTTAGAAAAATTTTGAGGGTGGAATCGTGTTCTAGAACTCAATTTACGTCGCATAGGAATTTTCTTTTCGGAGCATGTCAACATTTTTGAAAATTGAAAAAGTGCGCTGGCCAGGCGCAGAAATTTTATAAAAAAATTTTTAGGGCGGAATTGTGTTGTAGAACTTAATTTACGTCGCATAGGAATTTTTTTTTCGGAGCATGCCAACATTTTTGAAAATTGAAAAAGTGCGCTGACCAGGTACTTTGAAATTTTTTAGAAAAATTTTGAGGGCGGAATCGTGTTGTAGAACTCAATTTACGTCGCATAGGTATTTTTTTCGAAGCATGTCAACATTTTTGAAAATTGAAAAAGTGCGCTGGCGAGGCACTCAGAAATTTTATAGAAAAATTTTTAGGGCGGATTCGTGTTGTAGAACTTAATTTACGTCGTATAGGAATTTTTTTTCGGAGCATGTCAACATATTTGAAAATTGAAAAAGTGCGCTGGCCAGGCACAGAAATTTTATAAAAAAATTTTTAGGGCGGAATTGTGTTGTAGAACTTAATTTACGTCGCATAGGAATTTTTTTTTCGGAGCATGCCAACATTTTTGAAAATTGAAAAAGTGCGCTGGCCAGGCACTCAAAAATTTTTTAGAAACATTTTGAGGGCGGAATCGTGTTGTAGAACTCAATTTACGTCGTATAGGATTTTTTTTTTCGGAGCATGTCAACATTTTTAAAAATTGAAAAAGTGCGCTGGCCAGGTACTTAGAAATTTTTTAGAAAAATTTTGAGGGCGGAATCGTGTGGTAGAACTCAATTTACGTCGTATAGGAATTTTATTTTTTTTTCGGAGCATGAAAACATTTTTGAAAATTGAAAAAGTGCGCTGACCAGGAACTTAAAAATTTTTTAGAAAAATTTTGAGGGTGGAATCGTGTTCTAGAACTCAATTTACGTCGCATAGGAATTTTCTTTTCGGAGCATGTCAACATTTTTGAAAATTGAAAAAGTGCGCTGGCCAGGCGCAGAAATTTTATAAAAAAATTTTTAGGGCGGAATTGTGTTGTAGAACTTAATTTACGTCGCATAGGAATTTTTTTTCGGAGCATGCCAACATTTTTGAAAATTGAAAAAGTGCGCTGACCAGGTACTTTGAAATTTTTTAGAAAAATTTTGAGGGCGGAATCGTGTTGTAGAACTCAATTTACGTCGCATAGGTATTTTTTTCGAAGCATGTCAACATTTTTGAAAATTGAAAAAGTGCGCTGGCGAGGCACTCAGAAATTTTATAGAAAAATTTTTAGGGCGGAATCGTGTTGTAGAACTTAATTTACGTCGTATAGGAATTTTATTTTTTTTTCGGAGCATGACAACATTTTTGAAAATTGAAAAAGTGCGCTGACCAGGTACTTAAAATTTTTTTAGAAAAATTTTGAGGGCGGAATCGTGTTGTAGAACTCAATTTACGTCGCATAGGTATTTTTTTTTCGAAGCATGTCAACATTTTTGAAAATTGAAAAAGTGCGCTGGCGGCGCACTCAGAAATTTTATAGAAAAATTTTTAGGGCGGAATCGTGTTGTAGAACTTAATTTACGTCGTATATGAATTTTTTTTTTTTCGGAGCATGACAACATTTTTGAAAATTGAAAAAGTGCGCTGGCCAGGCACAGAAATTTTATAAAAAAATTTTTAGGGCGGAATTGTGTTGTAGAACTTAATTTACGTCGCATAGGAATTTTTTTTTCGGAGCATGCCAACATTTTTGAAAATTGAAAAAGTGCGCTGACCAGGTACTTTGAAATTTTTTAGAAAAATTTTGAGGGCGGAATCGTGTTGTAGAACTCAATTTACGTCGCATAGGTATTTTTTTCGAAGCATGTCAACATTTTTGAAAATTGAAAAAGTGCGCTGGCGGGGCACTCAGAAATTTTATAGAAAAATTTTTAGGGCGGAATCGTGTTGTAGAACTTAATTTACGTCGTATATGATTTTTTTTTTTCGGAGCATGACAACATTTTTGAAAATTGATAAAGTGCGCTGGCCAGGCACAGAAATTTTATAAAAAAATTTTTAGGGCGGAATTGTGTTGTAGAACTTAATTTACGTCGCATAGGAATTTTTTTTTCGGAGCATGCCAACATTTTTGAAAATTGAAAAAGTGCGCTGACCAGGTACTTTGAAATTTTATAGAAAAATTTTTAGGGCGGAATCGTGTTGCAGAACTTAATTTACGTCGTATAGGAATTTTTTTTTTTTGGAGCATGTCAACATGTTTGAAAATTGAAAAAGTGCGCTGGCCAGGCACTCAGAAATTTTATAAATAAATTTTTAGGGCGGAATTGTGTTGTAGAACTTAATTTACGTCGCATAGGAATTTTTTTTTCGGAGCATGCCAACATTTTTGAAAATTGAAAAAGTGCGCTGACCAGGTACTTTGAAATTTTATAGAAAAATTTTTAGGGCGGAATCGTGTTGCAGAACTTAATTTACGTCGTATAGGAATTTTATTTTTTTTTCGGAGCATGACAACATTTTTGAAAATTGCAAAAGTGCGCTGACCAGGTACTTAAAATTTTTTTAGAAAAATTTTGAGGGCGGAATCGTGTTGTAGAACTCAATTTACGTCGCATAGGTATTTTTTTTCGGAGCATGTCAACATTTTTGAAAATTGAAAAAGTGCGCTGGCCAGGCACTCAAAAATTTTTTAGAAACATTTTGAGGGCGGAATCGTGTTGTAGAACTCAATTTACGTCGCATAGGAATTTTTTTTCGGAGCATGCCAACATTTTTGAAAATTGAAAAAGTGCGCTGACCAGGTACTTTGAAATTTTTTAGAAAAATTTTGAGGGCGGAATCGTGTTGTAGAACTCAATTTACGTCGCATAGGTATTTTTTTCGGAGCATGTCAACATTTTTAAAAATTGAAAAAGTGCGCTGGCCAGGTACTTAGAAATTTTTTAGAAAAATTTTGAGGGCGGAATCGTGTGGTAGAACTCAATTTACGTCGTATAGGAATTTTATTTTTTTTTCGGAGCATGAAAACATTTTTGAAAATTGAAAAAGTGCGCTGACCAGGAACTTAAAAATTTTTTAGAAAAATTTTGAGGGTGGAATCGTGTTCTAGAACTCAATTTACGTCGCATAGGAATTTTCTTTTCGGAGCATGTCAACATTTTTGAAAATTGAAAAAGTGCGCTGGCCAGGCGCAGAAATTTTATAAAAAAATTTTTAGGGCGGAATTGTGTTGTAGAACTTAATTTACGTCGCATAGGAATTTTTTTTCGGAGCATGCCAACATTTTTGAAAATTGAAAAAGTGCGCTGACCAGGTACTTTGAAATTTTTTAGAAAAATTTTGAGGGCGGAATCGTGTTGTAGAACTCAATTTACGTCGCATAGGTATTTTTTTCGAAGCATGTCAACATTTTTGAAAATTGAAAAAGTGCGCTGGCGAGGCACTCAGAAATTTTATAGAAAAATTTTTAGGGCGGAATCGTGTTGTAGAACTTAATTTACGTCGTATAGGAATTTTATTTTTTTTTCGGAGCATGACAACATTTTTGAAAATTGAAAAAGTGCGCTGACCAGGTACTTAAAATTTTTTTAGAAAAATTTTGAGGGCGGAATCGTGTTGTAGAACTCAATTTACGTCGCATAGGTATTTTTTTTCGAAGCATGTCAACATTTTTGAAAATTGAAAAAGTGCGCTGGCGGGGCACTCAGAAATTTTATAGAAAAATTTTTAGGGCGGAATCGTGTTGTAGAACTTAATTTACGTCGTATATGAATTTTTTTTTTTCGGAGCATGACAACATTTTTGAAAATTGAAAAAGTGCGCTGGCCAGGCACAGAAATTTTATAAAAAAATTTTTAGGGCGGAATTGTGTTGTAGAACTTAATTTACGTCGCATAGGAATTTTTTTTTCGGAGCATGCCAACATTTTTGAAAATTGAAAAAGTGCGCTGACCAGGTACTTTGAAATTTTTTAGAAAAATTTTGAGGGCGGAATCGTGTTGTAGAACTCAATTTACGTCGCATAGGTATTTTTTTCGAAGCATGTCAACATTTTTGAAAATTGAAAAAGTGCGCTGGCGGGGCACTCAGAAATTTTATAGAAAAATTTTTAGGGCGGAATCGTGTTGTAGAACTTAATTTACGTCGTATATGAATTTTTTTTTTCGGAGCATGACAACATTTTTGAAAATTGAAAAAGTGCGCTGGCCAGGCACAGAAATTTTATAAAAAAATTTTTAGGGCGGAATTGTGTTGTAGAACTTAATTTACGTCGCATAGGAATTTTTTTTTCGGAGCATGCCCACATTTTTGAAAATTGAAAAAGTGCGCTGACCAGGTACTTTGAAATTTTATAGAAAAATTTTTAGGGCGGAATCGTGTTGCAGAACTTAATTTACGTCGTATAGGAATTTTTTTTTTTTTGGAGCATGTCAACATGTTTGAAAATTGAAAAAGTGCGCTGGCCAGGCACTCAGAAATTTTATAAATAAATTTTTAGGGCGGAATTGTGTTGTAGAACTTAATTTACGTCGCATAGGAATTTTTTTTTCGGAGCATGCCAACATTTTTGAAAATTGAAAAAGTGCGCTGACCAGGTACTTTGAAATTTTATAGAAAAATTTTTAGGGCGGAATCGTGTTGTAGAACTCAATTTACGTCGTATAGGAATTTTATTTTTTTTTCGGAGCATGACAACATTTTTGAAAATTGCAAAAGTGCGCTGACCAGGTACTTAAAATTTTTTTAGAAAAATTTTGAGGGCGGAATCGTGTTGTAGAACTCAATTTACGTCGCATAGGTATTTTTTTTCGGAGCATGTCAACATTTTTGAAAATTGAAAAAGTGAGCTGGCCAGGCACTCAAAAATTTTTTAGAAACATTTTGAGGGCGGAATCGTGTTGTAGAACTCAATTTACGTCGCATAGGAATTTTTTTTCGGAGCATGCCAACATTTTTGAAAATTGAAAAAGTGCGCTGACCAGGTACTTTGAAATTTTTTAGAAAAATTTTGAGGGCGGAATCGTGTTGTAGAACTCAATTTACGTCGCATAGGTATTTTTTTCGGAGCATGTCAACATTTTTAAAAATTGAAAAAGTGCGCTGGCCAGGTACTTAGAAATTTTTTAGAAAAATTTTGAGGGCGGAATCGTGTGGTAGAACTCAATTTACGTCGTATAGGAATTTTATTTTTTTTTCGGAGCATGAAAACATTTTTGAAAATTGAAAAAGTGCGCTGACCAGGAACTTAAAAATTTTTTAGAAAAATTTTGAGGGTGGAATCGTGTTCTAGAACTCAATTTACGTCGCATAGGAATTTTCTTTTCGGAGCATGTCAACATTTTTGAAAATTGAAAAAGTGCGCTGGCCAGGCGCAGAAATTTTATAAAAAAATTTTTAGGGCGGAATTGTGTTGTAGAACTTAATTTACGTCGCATAGGAATTTTTTTTCGGAGCATGCCAACATTTTTGAAAATTGAAAAAGTGCGCTGACCAGGTACTTTGAAATTTTTTAGAAAAATTTTGAGGGCGGAATCGTGTTGTAGAACTCAATTTACGTCGCATAGGTATTTTTTTCGAAGCATGTCAACATTTTTGAAAATTGAAAAAGTGCGCTGGCGAGGCACTCAGAAATTTTATAGAAAAATTTTTAGGGCGGAATCGTGTTGTAGAACTTAATTTACGTCGTATAGGAATTTTATTTTTTTTTCGGAGCATGACAACATTTTTGAAAATTGAAAAAGTGCGCTGACCAGGTACTTAAAATTTTTTTAGAAAAATTTTGAGGGCGGAATCGTGTTGTAGAACTCAATTTACGTCGCATAGGTATTTTTTTTCGAAGCATGTCAACATTTTTGAAAATTGAAAAAGTGCGCTGGCGGGGCACTCAGAAATTTTATAGAAAAATTTTTAGGGCGGAATCGTGTTGTAGAACTTAATTTACGTCGTATATGAATTTTTTTTTTTCGGAGCATGACAACATTTTTGAAAATTGAAAAAGTGCGCTGGCCAGGCACAGAAATTTTATAAAAAAATTTTTAGGGCGGAATTGTGTTGTAGAACTTAATTTACGTCGCATAGGAATTTTTTTTTCGGAGCATGCCAACATTTTTGAAAATTGAAAAAGTGCGCTGACCAGGTACTTTGAAATTTTTTAGAAAAATTTTGAGGGCGGAATCGTGTTGTAGAACTCAATTTACGTCGCATAGGTATTTTTTTCGAAGCATGTCAACATTTTTGAAAATTGAAAAAGTGCGCTGGCGGGGCACTCAGAAATTTTATAGAAAAATTTTTAGGGCGGAATCGTGTTGTAGAACTTAATTTACGTCGTATATGAATTTTTTTTTTCGGAGCATGACAACATTTTTGAAAATTGAAAAAGTGCGCTGGCCAGGCACAGAAATTTTATAAAAAAATTTTTAGGGCGGAATTGTGTTGTAGAACTTAATTTACGTCGCATAGGAATTTTTTTTTCGGAGCATGCCCACATTTTTGAAAATTGAAAAAGTGCGCTGACCAGGTACTTTGAAATTTTATAGAAAAATTTTTAGGGCGGAATCGTGTTGCAGAACTTAATTTACGTCGTATAGGAATTTTTTTTTTTTTGGAGCATGTCAACATGTTTGAAAATTGAAAAAGTGCGCTGGCCAGGCACTCAGAAATTTTATAAATAAATTTTTAGGGCGGAATTGTGTTGTAGAACTTAATTTACGTCGTATAGGAATTTTTTTTTTTTTTCGGAGCATGACAACATTTTTGAAAATTGCAAAAGTGCGCTGACCAGGTACTTAAAATTTTTTTAGAAAAATTTTGAGGGCGGAATCGTGTTGTAGAACTCAATTTACGTCGCATAGGTATTTTTTTTCGGAGCATGTCAACATTTTTGAAAATTGAAAAAGTGCGCTGGCCAGGCACTCAAAAATTTTTTAGAAACATTTTGAGGGCGGAATCGTGTTGTAGAACTCAATTTACGTCGCATAGGAATTTTTTTTCGGAGCATGCCAACATTTTTGAAAATTGAAAAAGTGCGCTGACCAGGTACTTTGAAATTTTTTAGAAAAATTTTGAGGGCGGAATCGTGTTGTAGAACTCAATTTACGTCGCATAGGTATTTTTTTCGAAGCATGTCAACATTTTTGAAAATTGAAAAAGTGCGCTGGCGAGGCACTCAGAAATTTTATAGAAAAATTTTTAGGGCGGAATCGTGTTGTAGAACTTAATTTACGTCGTATAGGAATTTTATTTTTTTTTTGGAGCATGACAACATTTTTGAAAATTGAAAAAGTGCGCTGACCAGGTACTTAAAATTTTTTTAGAAAAATTTTGTGGGCGGAATCGTGTTGTAGAACTCAATTTACGTCGCATAGGTATTTTTTTTCGGAGCATGTCAACATTTTTGAAAATTGAAAAAGTGCGCTGGCCAGGCACTCAAAAATTTTTTAGAAACATTTTGAGGGCCGAATCGTGTTGTAGAACTCAATTTACGTCGCATAGGAATTTTTTTTCGGAGCATGTCAACATTTTTGAAAATAGAAAAAGTGCGCTGACCAGGTACTTTGAAATTTTTTAGAAAAATTTGGAGGGCGGAATAGTGTTGTAGAACTTAATTTACGTCGTATAGGAATTTTATTTTTTTTTCGGAGCATGACAACATTTTTGAAAATTGAAAAAGTGCGCTGACCAGGTACCTAAAATTTTTTTAGAAAAATTTTGAGGGCGGAATCGTGTTGTAGAACTCAATTTACGTCGCATAGGTATTTTTTTTCGGAGCATGTCAACTTTTTTGAAAATTGAAAAAGTGCGCTGGCCAGGCACTCAAAAATTTTTTAGAAACATTTTGAGGGCCGAATCGTGTTGTAGAACTCAATTTACGTCGTATAGGATTTTTTTTTCGGAGCATGTCAACATTTTTAAAAATTGAAAAAGTGGGCTGGCGAGGCACTCAGAAATTTTATAGAAAAATTTTTAGGGCGGAATCGTGTTGTAGAACTTAATTTACGTCGTATAGGAATTTTTTTTTTTCGGAGCATGACAACATTTTTGAAAATTGAAAAAGTGCGCTGGCCATTCACAGAAATTTTATAAAAAAATTTTTAGGGCGGAATTGTGTTGTAGAACTTAATTTACGTCGCATAGGAATTTTTTTTTTTCGGAGCATGACAACATTTTTGAAAATTGAAAAAGTGCGCTGGCCATTCACAGAAATTTTATAAAAAAATTTTTAGGGCGGAATTGTGTTGTAGAACTTAATTTACGTCGCATAGGAATTTTTTTTTTTCGGAGCATGACAACATTTTTGAAAATTGAAAAAGTGCGCTGGCCAGGCACAGAAATTTTATAAAAAAATTTTTAGGGCGGAATTGTGTTGTAGAACTTAATTTACGTCGCATAGGAATTTTTTTTCGGAGCATGCCAACATTTTTGAAAATTGAAAAAGTGCGCTGACCAGGTACTTTGAAATTTTTTAGAAAAATTTTGAGGGCGGAATCGTGTTGTAGAACTCAATTTACGTCGCATAGGTATTTTTTTCGAAGCATGTCAACATTTTTGAAAATTGAAAAAGTGCGCTGGCGAGGCACTCAGAAATTTTATAGAAAAATTTTTAGGGCGGAATCGTGTTGTAGAACTTAATTTACGTCGTATAGGAATTTTATTTTTTTTTCGGAGCATGACAACATTTTTGAAAATTGAAAAAGTGCGCTGACCAGGTACTTAAAATTTTTTTAGAAAAATTTTGAGGGCGGAATCGTGTTGTAGAACTCAATTTACGTCGCATAGGTATTTTTTTTCGAAGCATGTCAACATTTTTGAAAATTGAAAAAGTGCGCTGGCGGGGCACTCAGAAATTTTATAGAAAAATTTTTAGGGCGGAATCGTGTTGTAGAACTTAATTTACGTCGTATATGAATTTTTTTTTTTCGGAGCATGACAACATTTTTGAAAATTGAAAAAGTGCGCTGGCCAGGCACAGAAATTTTATAAAAAAATTTTTAGGGCGGAATTGTGTTGTAGAACTTAATTTACGTCGCATAGGAATTTTTTTTTCGGAGCATGCCAACATTTTTGAAAATTGAAAAAGTGCGCTGACCAGGTACTTTGAAATTTTTTAGAAAAATTTTGAGGGCGGAATCGTGTTGTAGAACTCAATTTACGTCGCATAGGTATTTTTTTCGAAGCATGTCAACATTTTTGAAAATTGAAAAAGTGCGCTGGCGGGGCACTCAGAAATTTTATAGAAAAATTTTTAGGGCGGAATCGTGTTGTAGAACTTAATTTACGTCGTATATGAATTTTTTTTTTCGGAGCATGACAACATTTTTGAAAATTGATAAAGTGCGCTGGCCAGGCACAGAAATTTTATAAAAAAATTTTTAGGGCGGAATTGTGTTGTAGAACTTAATTTACGTCGCATAGGAATTTTTTTTTCGGAGCATGCCAACATTTTTGAAAATTGAAAAAGTGCGCTGACCAGGTACTTTGAAATTTTATAGAAAAATTTTTAGGGCGGAATCGTGTTGCAGAACTTAATTTACGTCGTATAGGAATTTTTTTTTTTTGGAGCATGTCAACATGTTTGAAAATTGAAAAAGTGCGCTGGCCAGGCACTCAGAAATTTTATAAATAAATTTTTAGGGCGGAATTGTGTTGTAGAACTTAATTTACGTCGCATAGGAATTTTTTTTTTCGGAGCATGCCAAGATTTTTGAAAATTGAAAAAGTGCGCTGACCAGGTACTTTGAAATTTTATAGAAAAATTTTTAGGGCGGAATCGTGTTGCAGAACTTAATTTACGTCGTATAGGAATTTTATTTTTTTTTCGGAGCATGACAACATTTTTGAAAATTGCAAAAGTGCGCTGACCAGGTACTTAAAATTTTTTTAGAAAAATTTTGAGGGCGGAATCGTGTTGTAGAACTCAATTTACGTCGCATAGGTATTTTTTTTCGGAGCATGTCAACATTTTTGAAAATTGAAAAAGTGCGCTGGCCAGGCACTCAAAAATTTTTTAGAAACATTTTGAGGGCGGAATCGTGTTGTAGAACTCAATTTACGTCGCATAGGAATTTTTTTTCGGAGCATGCCAACATTTTTGAAAATTGAAAAAGTGCGCTGACCAGGTACTTTGAAATTTTTTAGAAAAATTTTGAGGGCGGAATCGTGTTGTAGAACTCAATTTACGTCGCATAGGTATTTTTTTCGGAGCATGTCAACATTTTTAAAAATTGAAAAAGTGCGCTGGCCAGGTACTTAGAAATTTTTTAGAAAAATTTTGAGGGCGGAATCGTGTGGTAGAACTCAATTTACGTCGTATAGGAATTTTATTTTTTTTTCGGAGCATGAAAACATTTTTGAAAATTGAAAAAGTGCGCTGACCAGGAACTTAAAAATTTTTTAGAAAAATTTTGAGGGTGGAATCGTGTTCTAGAACTCAATTTACGTCGCATAGGAATTTTCTTTTCGTGTCAACATTTTTGAAAATTGAAAAAGTGCGCTGGCCAGGCGCAGAAATTTTATAAAAAAATTTTTAGGGCGGAATTGTGTTGTAGAACTTAATTTACGTCGCATAGGAATTTTTTTTCGGAGCATGCCAACATTTTTGAAAATTGAAAAAGTGCGCTGACCAGGTACTTTGAAATTTTTTAGAAAAATTTTGAGGGCGGAATCGTGTTGTAGAACTCAATTTACGTCGCATAGGTATTTTTTTCGAAGCATGTCAACATTTTTGAAAATTGAAAAAGTGCGCTGGCGAGGCACTCAGAAATTTTATAGAAAAATTTTTAGGGCGGAATCGTGTTGTAGAACTTAATTTACGTCGTATAGGAATTTTATTTTTTTTTCGGAGCATGACAACATTTTTGAAAATTGAAAAAGTGCGCTGACCAGGTACTTAAAATTTTTTTAGAAAAATTTTGAGGGCGGAATCGTGTTGTAGAACTCAATTTACGTCGCATAGGTATTTTTTTTCGAAGCATGTCAACATTTTTGAAAATTGAAAAAGTGCGCTGGCGGGGCACTCAGAAATTTTATAGAAAATTTTTTAGGGCGGAATCGTGTTGTAGAACTTAATTTACGTCGTATATGAATTTTTTTTTTTTCGGAGCATGACAACATTTTTGAAAATTGAAAAAGTGCGCTGGCCAGGCACAGAAATTTTATAAAAAAATTTTTAGGGCGGAATTGTGTTGTAGAACTTAATTTACGTCGCATAGGAATTTTTTTTTCGGAGCATGCCAACATTTTTGAAAATTGAAAAAGTGCGCTGACCAGGTACTTTGAAATTTTTTAGAAAAATTTTGAGGGCGGAATCGTGTTGTAGAACTCAATTTACGTCGCATAGGTATTTTTTTCGAAGCATGTCAACATTTTTGAAAATTGAAAAAGTGCGCTGGCGGGGCACTCAGAAATTTTATAGAAAAATTTTTAGGGCGGAATCGTGTTGTAGAACTTAATTTACGTCGTATATGAATTTTTTTTTCGGAGCATGACAACATTTTTGAAAATTGAAAAAGTGCGCTGGCCAGGCACAGAAATTTTATAAAAAAATTTTTAGGGCGGAATTGTGTTGTAGAACTTAATTTACGTCGCATAGGAATTTTTTTTTCGGAGCATGCCAACATTTTTGAAAATTGAAAAAGTGCGCTGACCAGGTACTTTGAAATTTTATAGAAAAATTTTTAGGGCGGAATCGTGTTGCAGAACTTAATTTACGTCGTATAGGAATTTTTTTTTTTTTTGAGCATGTCAACATGTTTGAAAATTGAAAAAGTGCGCTGGCCAGGCACTCAGAAATTTTATAAATAAATTTTTAGGGCGGAATTGTGTTGTAGAACTTAATTTACGTCGCATAGGAATTTTTTTTTCGGAGCATGCCAACATTTTTGAAAATTGAAAAAGTGCGCTGACCAGGTACTTTGAAATTTTATAGAAAAATTTTTAGGGCGGAATCGTGTTGCAGAACTTAATTTACGTCGTATAGGAATTTTATTTTTTTTTCGGAGCATGACAACATTTTTGAAAATTGCAAAAGTGCGCTGACCAGGTACTTAAAATTTTTTTAGAAAAATTTTGAGGGCGGAATCGTGTTGTAGAACTCAATTTACGTCGCATAGGTATTTTTTTTCGGAGCATGTCAACATTTTTGAAAATTGAAAAAGTGCGCTGGCCAGGCACTCAAAAATTTTTTAGAAACATTTTGAGGGCGGAATCGTGTTGTAGAACTCAATTTACGTCGCATAGGAATTTTTTTTCGGAGCATGCCAACATTTTTGAAAATTGAAAAAGTGCGCTGACCAGGTACTTTGAAATTTTTTAGAAAAATTTTGAGGGCGGAATCGTGTTGTAGAACTCAATTTACGTCGCATAGGTATTTTTTTCGAAGCATGTCAACATTTTTGAAAATTGAAAAAGTGCGCTGGCGAGGCACTCAGAAATTTTATAGAAAAATTTTTAGGGCGGAATCGTGTTGTAGAACTTAATTTACGTCGTATAGGAATTTTATTTTTTTTTCGGAGCATGACAACATTTTTGAAAATTGAAAAAGTGCGCTGACCAGGTACTTAAAATTTTTTTAGAAAAATTTTGTGGGCGGAATCGTGTTGTAGAACTCAATTTACGTCGCATAGGTATTTTTTTTCGGAGCATGTCAACATTTTTGAAAATTGAAAAAGTGCGCTGGCCAGGCACTCAAAAATTTTTTAGAAACATTTTGAGGGCCGAATCGTGTTGTAGAACTCAATTTACGTCGCATAGGAATTTTTTTTCGGAGCATGTCAACATTTTTGAAAATAGAAAAAGTGCGCTGACCAGGTACTTTGAAATTTTTTAGAAAAATTTGGAGGGCGGAATAGTGTTGTAGAACTTAATTTACGTCGTATAGGAATTTTATTTTTTTTTCGGAGCATGACAACATTTTTGAAAATTGAAAAAGTGCGCTGACCAGGTACTTAAAATTTTTTTAGAAAAATTTTGAGGGCGGAATCGTGTTGTAGAACTCAATTTACGTCGCATAGGTATTTTTTTTCGGAGCATGTCAACATTTTTGAAAATTGAAAAAGTGCGCTGGCCAGGCACTCAAAAATTTTTTAGAAACATTTTGAGGGCCGAATCGTGTTGTAGAACTCAATTTACGTCGTATAGGATTTTTTTTTCGGAGCATGTCAACATTTTTAAAAATTGAAAAAGTGGGCTGGCGAGGCACAGAAATTTTATAAAAAAATTTTTAGGGCGGAATTGTGTTGTAGAACTTAATTTACGTCGCATAGGATTTTTTTTTTTTGGAGCATGACAACATTTTTGAAAATTGAAAAAGTGCGCTGGCCAGGCACAGAAATTTTATAAAAAAATTTTTAGGGCGGAATTGTGTTGTAGAACTTAATTTACGTCGCATAGGAATTTTTTTTTCAAAGCATGTCAACATTTTTGAAAATTGAAAAAGTGCGCTAACCAGGTACTTTGAAATTTTATAGAAAAATTTTTAGGGCGGAATCGTGTTGCAGAACTTAATTTACGTCGTATAGGAATTTTATTTTTTTTTGGAGCATGTCAACATGTTTGAAAATTGAAAAAGTGCGCTGGCCAGGCACTCAGAAATTTTATAAAAAAATTTTTAGGGCGGAATTGTGTTGTAGAACTTAATTTACGTCGCATAGGAATTTTTTTTTCGGAGCATGCCAACATTTTTGAAAATTGAAAAAGTGCGCTGACCAGGTACTTAGAAATTTTTTAGAAAAATTTTGAGGGCGGAATCGTGTGGTAGAACTCAATTTACGTCGTATAGGAATTTTTTTTCGGAGCATGACAACATTTTTGAAAATTGAAAAAGTGCGCTGACCAGGAACTTAAAATTTTTTTAGAAAAATTTTGAGGGTGGAATCGTGTTGTAGAACTCAATTTACGTCGCATAGGAATTTTCTTTTCGGAGCATGTCAACATTTTTAAAAATTAAAAAAGTGCGCTGGCGAGGCACTCAGAAATTTTATAGAAAAATTTTTAGGGCGGAATCGTGTTGTAGAACTTAATTTACGTCGTATAGGAATTTTTTTTTTCGGAGCATGGCAACATTTTTGAAAATTGAAAAAGTGCGCTGGCCATTCACAGAAATTTTATAAAAAAATTTTTAGGGCGGAATTGTGTTGTAGAACTTAATTTACGTCGCATAGGAATTTTTTTTTTTTCGGAGCATGACAACATTTTTGAAAATTGAAAAAGTGCGCTGGCCAGGCACAGAAATTTTATAAAAAAATTTTTAGGGCGGAATTGTGTTGTAGAACTTAATTTACGTCGCATAGGAATTTTTTTTTCGAAGCATGTCAACATTTTTGAAAATTGAAAAAGTGCGCTAACCAGGTACTTTGAAATTTTATAGAAAAATTTTTAGGGCGGAATCGTGTTGCAGAACTTAATTTACGTCGTATAGGAATTTTATTTTTTTTTGGAGCATGTCAACATGTTTGAAAATTGAAAAAGTGGGCTGGCCAGGCACTCAGAAATTTTATAAATAAATTTTTAGGGCGGAATTGTGTTGTAGAACTTAATTTACGTCGCATAGGAATTTTTTTTCGGAGCATGTCAACATGTTTGAAAATTGAAAAAGTGCGCTGGCCAGGCACAGAAATTTTATAAAAAAATTTTTAGGGCGGAATTGTGTTGTAGAACTTAATTTACGTCGCATAGGAATTTTTTTTTCGGAGCATGCCAACATTTTTGAAAATTGAAAAAGTGCGCTGACCAGGTACTTTGAAATTTTTTAGAAAAATTTTGAGGGCGGAATCGTGTTGTAGAACTCAATTTACGTCGCATAGGTATTTTTTTTCGAAGCATGTCAACATTTTTGAAAATTGAAAAAGTGCGCTGGCGAGGCACTCAGAAATTTTATAGAAAAATTTTTAGGGCGGAATCGTGTTGTAGAACTTAATTTACGTCGTATAGGAATTTTTTTTTTTCGGAGCATGACAACATTTTTGAAAATTGAAAAAGTGCGCTGGCCAGGCACAGAAATTTTATAAAAAAATTTTTAGGGCGGAATTGTGTTGTAGAACTTAATTTACGTCGTATAGGAATTTTATTTTTTTTTGGAGCATGTCAACATGTTTGAAAATTGAAAAAGTGGGCTGGCCAGGCACTCAGAAATTTTATAAATAAATTTTTAGGGCGGAATTGTGTTGTAGAACTTAATTTACGTCGCATAGGAATTTTTTTCCGGAGCATGTCAACATGTTTGAAAATTGAAAAAGTGCGCTGGCCAGGCACAGAAATTTTATAAAAAAATTTTTAGGGCGGAATTGTGTTGTAGAACTTAATTTACGTCGCATAGGAATTTTTTTTTCGGAGCATGCCAACATTTTTGAAAATTGAAAAAGTGCGCTGACCAGGTACTTTGAAATTTTTTAGAAAAATTTTGAGGGCGGAATCGTGTTGTAGAACTCAATTTACGTCGCATAGGTATTTTTTTTCGAAGCATGTCAACATTTTTGAAAATTGAAAAAGTGCGCTGGCGAGGCACTCAGAAATTTTATAGAAAAATTTTTAGGGCGGAATTGTGTTGTAGAACTTAATTTACGTCGCATAGGAATTTTTTTTTCGAAGCATGTCAACATTTTTGAAAATTGAAAAAGCGCGCTAACCAGGTACTTTGAAATTTTATAGAAAAATTTTTAGGGCGGAATCGTGTTGCAGAACTTAATTTACGTCGTATAGGAATTTTATTTTTTTTTGGAGCATGTCAACATGTTTGAAAATTGAAAAAGTGGGCTGGCCAGGCACTCAGAAATTTTATAAATAAATTTTTAGGGCGGAATTGTGTTGTAGAACTTAATTTACGTCGCATAGGAATTTTTTTTCGGAGCATGCCAACATTTTTGAAAATTGAAAACGTGCGCTGACCAGGTACTTTGAAATTTTTTAGAAAAATTTTGAGGGCGGAATCGTGTTGTAGAACTCAATTTACGTCGCATAGGTATTTTATTTTTTTTTCGGAGCATGACAACATTTTTGAAAATTGAAAAAGTGCGCTGACCAGGAACTTAAAAATTTTTTAGAAAAATTTTGAGGGTGGAATCGTGTTCTAGAACTCAATTTACGTCGCATAGGAATTTTCTTTTCGGAGCATGTCAACATTTTTGAAAATTGAAAAAGTGCGCTGGCCAGGCGCAGAAATTTTATAAAAAAATTTTTAGGGCGGAATTGTGTTGTAGAACTTAATTTACGTCGCATAGGAATTTTTTTTCGGAGCATGCCAACATTTTTGAAAATTGAAAACGTGCGCTGACCAGGTACTTTGAAATTTTTTAGAAAAATTTTGAGGGCGGAATCGTGTTGTAGAACTCAATTTACGTCGCATAGGTATTTTTTTCGAAGCATGTCAACATTTTTGAAAATTGAAAAAGTGCGCTGGCGAGGCACTCAGAAATTTTATAGAAAAATTTTTAGGGCGGAATCGTGTTGTAGAACTTAATTTACGTCGTATAGGAATTTTATTTTTTTTTTTCGGAGCATGACAACATTTTTGAAAATTGAAAAAGTGCGCTGACCAGGTACTTAAAATTTTTTTAGAAAAATTTTGAGGGCGGAATCGTGTTGTAGAACTCAATTTACGTCGCATAGGTATTTTTTTCGGAGCATGTCAACATTTTTGAAAATTGAAAAAGTGCGCTGGCCAGGCACTCAAAAATTTTTTAGAAACATTTTGAGGGCCGAATCGGGTTGTAGAACTCAATTTACGTCGCATAGGAATTTTTTTTCGGAGCATGTCAACATTTTTGAAAATAGAAAAAGTGCGCTGACCAGGTACTTTGAAATTTTTTAGAAAAATTTTGAGGGCCGAATCGTGTTGTAGAACTCAATTTACGTCGCATAGGAATTTTTTTTCGGAGCATGTCAACATTTTTGAAAATAGAAAAAGTGCGCTGACCAGGTACTTTGAAATTTTTTAGAAAAATTTGGAGGGCGGAATCGTGTGGTAGAACTCAATTTACGTCGTATAGGAATTTTATTTTTTTTTCGGAGCATGACAACATTTTTGAAAATTGAAGAAGTGCGCTGACCAGGAACTTAAAAATTTTTTAGAAAAATTTTGAGGGTGGAATCGTGTTCTAGAACTCAATTTACGTCGCATAGGAATTTTCTTTTCGGAGCATGTCAACATTTTTGAAAATTGAAAAAGTGCGCTGACCAGGTACTTTGAAATTTTTTAGAAAAATTTTGAGGGCCGAATCGTGTTGTAGAACTCAATTTACGTCGCATAGGAATTTTTTTTCGGAGCATGTCAACATTTTTGAAAATAGAAAAAGTGCGCTGACCAGGTACTTTGAAATTTTTTAGAAAAATTTGGAGGGCGGAATAGTGTTGTAGAACTCAATTTACGTCGTATAGGATTTTTTTTTCGGAGCATGTCAACATTTTTAAAAATTGAAAAAGTGGGCTGGCCAGGTACTTAGAAATTTTTTAGAAAAATTTTGAGGGCGGAATCGTGTGGTAGAACTCAATTTACGTCGTATAGGAATTTTTTTTCGGAGCATGACAACATTTTTGAAAATTGAAAAAGTGCGCAGACCAGGAACTTAAAATTTTTTTAGAAAAATTTTGAGGGTGGAATCGTGTTGTAGAACTCAATTTACGTCGCATAGGAATTTTCTTTTCGGAGCATGTCAACATTTTTGAAAATTGAAAAAGTGCGCTGGCGAGGCACTCAGAAATTTTATAGAAAAATTTTTAGGGCGGAATCGTGTTGTAGAACTTAATTTACGTCGTATAGGAATTTTATTTTTTTTTCGGAGCATGACAACATTTTTGAAAATTGAAAAAGTGCGCTGACCAGGTACTTAAAATTTTTTTAGAAAAATTTTGAGGGCGGAATCGTGTTGTAGAACTCAATTTACGTCGCATAGGTATTTTTTTTCGGAGCATGTCAACATTTTTGAAAATTGAAAAAGTGCGCTGGCCAGGCACTCAAAAATTTTTTAGAAACATTTTGAGGGCCGAATCGTGTTGTAGAACTCAATTTACGTCGCATAGGAATTTTTTTTCGGAGCATGTCAACATTTTTGAAAATAGAAAAAGTGCGCTGACCAGGTACTTTGAAATTTTTTAGAAAAATTTGGAGGGCGGAATAGTGTTGTAGAACTCAATTTACGTCGTATAGGATTTTTTTTTCGGAGCATGTCAACATTTTTAAAAATTGAAAAAGTGCGCTGGCCAGGTACTTAGAAATTTTTTAGAAAAATTTTGAGGGCGGAATCGTGTGGTAGAACTCAATTTACGTCGTATAGGAATTTTATTTTTTTTTCGGAGCATGACAACATTTTTGAAAATTGAAAAAGTGCGCTGACCAGGAACTTAAAAATTTTTTAGAAAAATTTTGAGGGTGGAATCGTGTTCTAGAACTCAATTTACGTCGCATAGGAATTTTCTTTTCGGAGCATGTCAACATTTTTGAAAATTGAAAAAGTGCGCTGACCAGGTACTTTGAAATTTTTTAGAAAAATTTTGAGGGCCGAATCGTGTTGTAGAACTCAATTTACGTCGCATAGGAATTTTTTTTCGGAGCATGTCAACATTTTTGAAAATAGAAAAAGTGCGCTGACCAGGTACTTTGAAATTTTTTAGAAAAATTTGGAGGGCGGAATAGTGTTGTAGAACTCAATTTACGTCGTATAGGATTTTTTTTTCGGAGCATGTCAACATTTTTAAAAATTGAAAAAGTGGGCTGGCCAGGTACTTAGAAATTTTTTAGAAAAATTTTGAGGGCGGAATCGTGTGGTAGAACTCAATTTACGTCGTATAGGAATTTTTTTTCGGAGCATGACAACATTTTTGAAAATTGAAAAAGTGCGCTGACCAGGTACTTTGAAATTTTTTAGAAAAATTTTGAGGGCGGAATCGTGTTGTAGAACTTAATTTACGTCGTATAGGAATTTTTTTTTTCGGAGCATGACAACATTTTTGAAAATTGAAAAAGTGCGCTGGCGAGGCACTCAGAAATTTTATAGAAAAATTTTGAGGGCGGAATCGTGTTGTAGAACTTAATTTACGTCGTATAGGAATTTTTTTTTTCGGAGCATGACAACATTTTTGAAAATTGAAAAAGTGCGCTGGCAAGGCACAGAAATTTTATAAAAAAAATTTTAGGGCGGAATTGTGTTGTAGAACTTAATTTACGTCGCATAGGAATTTTTTTTTCGGAGCATGCCAACATTTTTGAAAATTGAAAAAGTGCGCTGACCAGGTACTTTGAAATTTTTTAGAAAAATTTTGAGGGCGGAATCGTGTTGTAGAACTCAATTTACGTCGCATAGGTATTTTTTTTCGAAGCATGTCAACATTTTTGAAAATTGAAAAAGTGCGCTGGCGGGGCACTCAGAAATTTTATAGAAAAATTTTTAGGGCGGAATCGTGTTGTAGAACTTAATTTACGTCGTATAAAAATTTTTTTTTTTTCGAAGCATGACAACATTTTTGAAAATTGAAAAAGTGCGCTGGCCAGGCACAGAAATTTTATAAAAAAATTTTTAGGGCGGAATTGTGTTGTAGAACTTAATTTACGTCGCATAGGAATTTTTTTTTCGGAGCATGCCAACATTTTTGAAAATTGAAAAAGTGCGCTGACCAGGTACTTTGAAATTTTATAGAAAAATTTTTAGGGCGGAATCGTGTTGCAGAACTTAATTTACGTCGTATAGGAATTTTATTTTTTTTTGGAGCATGTCAACATGTTTGAAAATTGAAAAAGTGCGCTGGCCAGGCACTCAGAAATTTTATAAATAAATTTTTAGGGCGGAATTGTGTTGTAGAACTTAATTTACGTCGCATAGGAATTTTTTTTCGGAGCATGTCAACATGTTTGAAAATTGAAAAAGTGCGCTGGCCAGGCACAGAAATTTTATAAAAAAATTTTTAGGGCGGAATTGTGTTGTAGAACTTAATTTACGTCGCATAGGAATTTTTTTTTCGGAGCATGCCAACATTTTTGAAAATTGAAAAAGTGCGCTGACCAGGTACTTTGAAATTTTTTAGAAAAATTTTGAGGGCGGAATCGTGTTGTAGAACTCAATTTACGTCGCATAGGTATTTTTTTTCGAAGCATGTCAACATTTTTGAAAATTGAAAAAGTGCGCTCTCGAGGCACTCAGAAATTTTATAGAAAAATTTTTAGGGCGGAATCGTGTTGTAGAACTTAATTTACGTCGTATAGGAATTTTTTTTTCGGAGCATGACAACATTTTTGAAAATTGAAAAAGTGCGCTGACCAGGTACTTTGAAATTTTATAGAAAAATTTTTAGGGCGGAATCGTGTTGCAGAACTTAATTTACGTCGTATAGGAATTTTATTTTTTTTTCGGAGCATGACAACATTTTTGAAAATTGAAAAAGTGCGCTGACCAGGTACTTAAAATTTTTTTAGAAAAATTTTGAGGACGGAATCGTGTTGTAGAACTCAATTTACGTCGCATAGGTATTTTTTTTCGGAGCATGTCAACATTTTTGAAAATTGAAAAAGTGCGCTGGCCAGGCACTCAAAAATTTTTTAGAAACATTTTGAGGGCGGAATCGTGTTGTAGAACTCAATTTACGTCGCATAGGAATTTTTTTTCGGAGCATGTCAACATTTTTGAAAATAGAAAAAGTGCGCTGACCAGGTACTTTGAAATTTTTTAGAAAAATTTGGAGGGCGGAATAGTGTTGTAGAACTCAATTTACGTCGTATAGGATTTTTTTTTCGGAGCATGTCAACATTTTTAAAAATTGAAAAAGTGCGCTGGCCAGGTACTTAGAAATTTTTTAGAAAAATTTTGAGGGCGGAATCGTGTGGTAGAACTCAATTTACGTCGTATAGGAATTTTATTTTTTTTTCGGAGCATGACAACATTTTTGAAAATTGAAAAAGTGCGCTGACCAGGAACTTAAAAATTTTTTAGAAAAATTTTGAGGGTGGAATCGTGTTCCAGAACTCAATTTACGTCGCATAGGAATTTTCTTTTCGGAGCATGTCAACATTTTTGAAAATTGAAAAAGTGCGCTGGCGAGGCACTCAGAAATTTTATAGAAAAATTTTTAGGGCGGAATCGTGTTGTAGAACTTAATTTACGTCGTATAGGAATTTTTTTTTTTCGGAGCATGACAACATTTTTGAAAATTGAAAAAGTGCGCTGGCCAGGCACAGAAATTTTATAAAAAAATTTTTAGGGCGGAATTGTGTTGTAGAACTTAATTTACGTCGCATAGGAATTTTTTTTTCGGAGCATGCCAACATTTTTGAAAATTGAAAAAGTGCGCTGACCAGGTACTTTGAAATTTTATAGAAAAATTTTTAGCCCGGAATCGTGTTGCAGAACTTAATTTACGTCGTATAGGAATTTTTTTTTTCGGAGCATGACAACATTTTTGAAAATTGAAAAAGTGCGCTGGCGAGGCACTCAGAAATTTTATAGAAAAATTTTGAGGGCGGAATCGTGTTGTAGAACTTAATTTACGTCGTATAGGAATTTTTTTTTTCGGAGCATGACAACATTTTTGAAAATTGAAAAAGTGCGCTGGCAAGGCACAGAAATTTTATAAAAAAAATTTTAGGGCGGAATTGTGTTGTAGAACTTAATTTACGTCGCATAGGAATTTTTTTTTCGGAGCATGCCAACATTTTTGAAAATTGAAAAAGTGCGCTGACCAGGTACTTTGAAATTTTTTAGAAAAATTTTGAGGGCGGAATCGTGTTGTAGAACTCAATTTACGTCGCATAGGTATTTTTTTTCGAAGCATGTCAACATTTTTGAAAATTGAAAAAGTGCGCTGGCGGGGCACTCAGAAATTTTATAGAAAAATTTTTAGGGCGGAATCGTGTTGTAGAACTTAATTTACGTCGTATAAAAATTTTTTTTTTTTCGAAGCATGACAACATTTTTGAAAATTGAAAAAGTGCGCTGGCCAGGCACAGAAATTTTATAAAAAAATTTTTAGGGCGGAATTGTGTTGTAGAACTTAATTTACGTCGCATAGGAATTTTTTTTTCGGAGCATGCCAACATTTTTGAAAATTGAAAAAGTGCGCTGACCAGGTACTTTGAAATTTTATAGAAAAATTTTTAGGGCGGAATCGTGTTGCAGAACTTAATTTACGTCGTATAGGAATTTTATTTTTTTTTGGAGCATGTCAACATGTTTGAAAATTGAAAAAGTGCGCTGGCCAGGCACTCAGAAATTTTATAAATAAATTTTTAGGGCGGAATTGTGTTGTAGAACTTAATTTACGTCGCATAGGAATTTTTTTTCGGAGCATGTCAACATGTTTGAAAATTGAAAAAGTGCGCTGGTCAGGCACAGAAATTTTATAAAAAAATTTTTAGGGCGGAATTGTGTTGTAGAACTTAATTTACGTCGCATAGGAATTTTTTTTTCGGAGCATGCCAACATTTTTGAAAATTGAAAAAGTGCGCTGACCAGGTACTTTGAAATTTTTTAGAAAAATTTTGAGGGCGGAATCGTGTTGTAGAACTCAATTTACGTCGCATAGGTATTTTTTTTCGAAGCATGTCAACATTTTTGAAAATTGAAAAAGTGCGCTCTCGAGGCACTCAGAAATTTTATAGAAAAATTTTTAGGGCGGAATCGTGTTGTAGAACTTAATTTACGTCGTATAGGAATTTTTTTTTCGGAGCATGACAACATTTTTGAAAATTGAAAAAGTGCGCTGACCAGGTACTTTGAAATTTTATAGAAAAATTTTTAGGGCGGAATCGTGTTGCAGAACTTAATTTACGTCGTATAGGAATTTTATTTTTTTTTCGGAGCATGACAACATTTTTGAAAATTGAAAAAGTGCGCTGACCAGGTACTTAAAATTTTTTTAGAAAAATTTTGAGGACGGAATCGTGTTGTAGAACTCAATTTACGTCGCATAGGTATTTTTTTTCGGAGCATGTCAACATTTTTGAAAATTGAAAAAGTGCGCTGGCCAGGCACTCAAAAATTTTTTAGAAACATTTTGAGGGCGGAATCGTGTTGTAGAACTCAATTTACGTCGCATAGGAATTTTTTTTCGGAGCATGTCAACATTTTTGAAAATAGAAAAAGTGCGCTGGCCAGGTACTTTGAAATTTTTTAGAAAAATTTGGAGGGCGGAATAGTGTTGTAGAACTCAATTTACGTCGTATAGGATTTTTTTTTCGGAGCATGTCAACATTTTTAAAAATTGAAAAAGTGCGCTGGCCAGGTACTTAGAAATTTTTTAGAAAAATTTTGAGGGCGGAATCGTGTGGTAGAACTCAATTTACGTCGTATAGGAATTTTATTTTTTTTTCGGAGCATGACAACATTTTTGAAAATTGAAAAAGTGCGCTGACCAGGAACTTAAAAATTTTTTAGAAAAATTTTGAGGGTGGAATCGTGTTCCAGAACTCAATTTACGTCGCATAGGAATTTTCTTTTCGGAGCATGTCAACATTTTTGAAAATTGAAAAAGTGCGCTGGCGAGGCACTCAGAAATTTTATAGAAAAATTTTTAGGGCGGAATCGTGTTGTAGAACTTAATTTACGTCGTATAGGAATTTTTTTTTTTCGGAGCATGACAACATTTTTGAAAATTGAAAAAGTGCGCTGGCCAGGCACAGAAATTTTATAAAAAAATTTTTAGGGCGGAATTGTGTTGTAGAACTTAATTTGCGTCGCATAGGAATTTTTTTTTCGGAGCATGCCAACATTTTTGAAAATTGAAAAAGTGCGCTGACCAGGTACTTTGAAATTTTATAGAAAAATTTTTAGCCCGGAATCGTGTTGCAGAACTTAATTTACGTCGTATAGGAATTTTATTTTTTTTTCGGAGCATGACAACATTTTTGAAAATTGAAAAAGTGCGCTGACCAGGTACTTAAAATTTTTTTAGAAAAATTTTGAGGGCGGAATCGTGTTGTAGAACTCAATTTACGTCGCATAGGTATTTTTTTTCGGAGCATGTCAACATTTTTGAAAATTGAAAAAGTGCGCTGGCCAGGCACTCAAAAATTTTTTAGAAACATTTTGAGGGCGGAATCGTGTTGTAGAACTCAATTTACGTCGCATAGGATTTTTTTTTCGGAGCATGTCAACATTTTTAAAAATTGAAAAAGTGCGTTGGCCAGGTACTTAGAAATTTTTTAGAAAAATTTTGAGGGCGGAATCGTGTGGTAGAACTCAATTTACGTCGTATAGGAATTTTATTTTTTTTTCGGAGCATGACAACATTTTTGAAAATTGAAAAAGTGCGCTGACCAGGAACTTAAAAATTTTTTAGAAAAATTTTGAGGGTGGAATCGTGTTCTAGAACTCAATTTACGTCGCATAGGAATTTTCTTTTCGGAGCATGTCAACATTTTTGAAAATAGAAAAAGTGCGCTGACCAGGTACTTTGAAATTTTTTAGAAAAATTTGGAGGGCGGAATAGTGTTGTAGAACTCAATTTACGTCGTATAGGATTTTTTTTTCGGAGCATGTCAACATTTTTAAAAATTGAAAAAGTGCGTTGGCCAGGTACTTAGAAATTTTTTAGAAAAATTTTGAGGGCGGAATCGTGTGGTAGAACTCAATTTACGTCGTATAGGAATTTTATTTTTTTTTCGGAGCATGACAACATTTTTGAAAATTGAAAAAGTGCGCTGACCAGGAACTTAAAAATTTTTTAGAAAAATTTTGAGGGTGGAATCGTGTTCTAGAACTCAATTTACGTCGCATAGGAATTTTCTTTTCGGAGCATGTCAACATTTTTGAAAATTGAAAAAGTGCGCTGACCAGGTACTTTGAAATTTTTTAGAAAAATTTTGAGGGCCGAATCGTGTTGTAGAACTCAATTTACGTCGCATAGGAATTTTTTTTCGGAGCATGTCAACATTTTTGAAAATAGAAAAAGTGCGCTGACCAGGTACTTTGAAATTTTTTAGAAAAATTTGGAGGGCGGAATAGTGTTGTAGAACTCAATTTACGACGTATAGGATTTTTTTTTCGGAGCATGTCAACATTTTTAAAAATTGAAAAAGTGGGCTGGCCAGGTACTTAGAAATTTTTTAGAAAAATTTTGAGGGCGGAATCGTGTGGTAGAACTCAATTTACGTCGTATAGGAATTTTTTTTCGGAGCATGACAACATTTTTGAAAATTGAAAAAGTGCGCTGACCAGGTACTTTGAAATTTTTTAGAAAAATTTTGAGGGCGGAATCGTGTTGTAGAACTTAATTTACGTCGTATAGGAATTTTTTTTTTTCGGAGCATGACAACATTTTTGAAAATTGAAAAAGTGCGCTGGCGAGGCACTCAGAAATTTTATAGAAAAATTTTGAGGGCGGAATCGTGTTGTAGAACTTAATTTACGTCGTATAGGAATTTTTTTTTTCGGAGCATGACAACATTTTTGAAAATTAAAAAAGTGCGCTGGCGAGAAACTCAGAAATTTTATAGAAAAATTTTTAGGGCGGAATCGTGTTGTAGAACTTAATTTACGTCGTATAGGAATTTTTTTTTTCGGAGCATGACAACATTTTATTTTATAAAAAAAATTTTAGGGCGGAATTGTGTTGTAGAACTTAATTTACGTCGCATAGGAATTTTTTTTTCGGAGCATGCCAACATTTTTGAAAATTGAAAAAGTGCGCTGGCCATTCACTCAGAAATTTTGTAGAAAAATTTTGAGGGCGGATGCGTGTTGTAGAACTCAATTTACGTCGCATAGGTATTTTTTTTCGGAGCATGTCAGCATTTTTGAAAATTGAAAAAGTGCGCTGGCCAGGCACAGAAATTTTATAAAAAAATTTTTAGGGCGGAATCGTGTTGTAGAACTTAATTTACGTCGTATAAAAATTTCTTTTTTTTCGAAGCATGACAACATTTTTGAAAATTGAAAAAGTGCGCTGGCCAGGCACAGAAATTTTATAAAAAAATTTTTAGGGCGGAATTGTGTTGTAGAACTTAATTTACGTCGCATAGGAATTTTTTTTTCGGAGCATGCCAACATTTTTGAAAATTGAAAAAGTGCGCTGACCAGGTACTTTGAAATTTTATAGAAAAATTTTTAGGGCGGAATCGTGTTGCAGAACTTAATTTACGTCGTATAGGAATTTTATTTTTTTTTTTG
Source organism: Pseudeuparius sepicola (assembly GCA_963920635.1). Lineage (NCBI taxonomy): Eukaryota > Metazoa > Arthropoda > Insecta > Coleoptera > Anthribidae > Pseudeuparius > Pseudeuparius sepicola. The sequence continues at coordinate 85,413,587 of OY987298.1, read as the reverse complement.
GAGCATGTCAACATGTTTGAAAATTGAAAAAGTGCGCTGGCCAGGCACTCAGAAATTTTATAAATAAATTTTTAGGGCGGAATTGTGTTGTAGAACTTAATTTACGTCGCATAGGAATTTTTTTTCGGAGCATGTCAACATGTTTGAAAATTGAAAAAGTGCGCTGGCCAGGCACAGAAATTTTATAAAAAAATTTTTAGGGCGGAATTGTGTTGTAGAACTTAATTTACGTCGCATAGGAATTTTTTTTTCGGAGCATGCCAACATTTTTGAAAATTGAAAAATTGCGCTGACCAGGTACTTTGAAATTTTTTAGAAAAATTTTGAGGGCGGAATCGTGTTGTAGAACTCAATTTACGTCGCATAGGTATTTTTTTTCGAAGCATGTCAACATTTTTGAAAATTGAAAAAGTGCGCTCTCGAGGCACTCAGAAATTTTATAGAAAAATTTTTAGGGCGGAATCGTGTTGTAGAACTTAATTTACGTCGTATAGGAATTTTATTTTTTTTTCGGAGCATGACAACATTTTTGAAAATTGAAAAAGTGCGCTGACCAGGTACTTTGAAATTTTATAGAAAAATTTTTAGGGCGGAATCGTGTTGCAGAACTTAATTTACGTCGCATAGGAATTTTTTTTCGGAGCATGTCAACATTTTTGAAAATTGAAAAAATGCGCTGGCCAGGCACTCAAAAATTTTTTAGAAACATTTTGAGGGCGGAATCGTGTTGTAGAACTTAATTTACGTCGCATAGGTATTTTTTTTCGGAGCATGTCAACATTTTTGAAAATTGAAAAAATGCGCTGGCCAGGCACTCAAAAATTTTATAGAAAAATTTTTAGGGCGGAATCGTGTTGTAGAACTTAATTTACGTCGTATAGGAATTTTTTTTTTCGGAGCATGACAACATTTTTGAAAATTGAAAAAGTGCGCTGGCCAGGCACAGAAATTTTATAAAAAAATTTTTAGGGCGGAATTGTGTTGTAGAACTTAATTTACGTCGCATAGGAATTTTTTTTTCGGAGCATGCCAACATTTTTGAAAATTGAAAAAGTGCGCTGACCAGGTACTTTGAAATTTTATAGAAAAATTTTTAGGGCGGAATCGTGTTGCAGAACTTAATTTACGTCGTATAGGAATTTTATTTTTTTTTCGGAGCATGACAACATTTTTGAAAATTGAAAAAGTGCGCTGACCAGGTACTTAAAATTTTTTTAGAAAAATTTTGAGGACGGAATCGTGTTGTAGAACTCAATTTACGTCGCATAGGTATTTTTTTTCGGAGCATGTCAACATTTTTGAAAATTGAAAAAGTGCGCTGGCCAGGCACTCAAAAATTTTTTAGAAACATTTTGAGGGCGGAATCGTGTTGTAGAACTCAATTTACGTCGCATAGGAATTTTTTTTCGGAGCATGTCAACATTTTTGAAAATAGAAAAAGTGCGCTGACCAGGTACTTTGAAATTTTTTAGAAAAATTTGGAGGGCGGAATAGTGTTGTAGAACTCAATTTACGTCGTATAGGATTTTTTTTTCGGAGCATGTCAACATTTTTAAAAATTGAAAAAGTGCGCTGGCCAGGTACTTAGAAATTTTTTAGAAAAATTTTGAGGGCGGAATCGTGTGGTAGAACTCAATTTACGTCGTATAGGAATTTTATTTTTTTTTCGGAGCATGACAACATTTTTGAAAATTGAAAAAGTGCGCTGACCAGGAACTTAAAAATTTTTTAGAAAAATTTTGAGGGTGGAATCGTGTTCCAGAACTCAATTTACGTCGCATAGGAATTTTCTTTTCGGAGCATGTCAACATTTTTGAAAATTGAAAAAGTGCGCTGGCGAGGCACTCAGAAATTTTATAGAAAAATTTTTAGGGCGGAATCGTGTTGTAGAACTTAATTTACGTCGTATAGGAATTTTTTTTTTTTTCGGAGCATGACAACATTTTTGAAAATTGAAAAAGTGCGCTGGCCAGGCACAGAAATTTTATAAAAAAATTTTTAGGGCGGAATTGTGTTGTAGAACTTAATTTACGTCGCATAGGAATTTTTTTTTCGGAGCATGCCAACATTTTTGAAAATTGAAAAAGTGCGCTGACCAGGTACTTTGAAATTTTATAGAAAAATTTTTAGCCCGGAATCGTGTTGCAGAACTTAATTTACGTCGTATAGGAATTTTATTTTTTTTTCGGAGCATGACAACATTTTTGAAAATTGAAAAAGTGCGCTGACCAGGTACTTAAAATTTTTTTAGAAACATTTTGAGGGCGGAATCGTGTTGTAGAACTCAATTTACGTCGCATAGGATTTTTTTTTCGGAGCATGTCAACATTTTTAAAAATTGAAAAAGTGCGTTGGCCAGGTACTTAGAAATTTTTTAGAAAAATTTTGAGGGCGGAATCGTGTTGTAGAACTCAATTTACGTCGCATAGGTATTTTTTTTTCGGAGCATGTCAACATTTTTGAAAATTGAAAAAGTGCGCTGGCCAGGCACTCAAAAATTTTTTAGAAACATTTTGAGGGCGGAATCGTGTTGTAGAACTCAATTTACGTCGCATAGGATTTTTTTTTCGGAGCATGTCAACATTTTTAAAAATTGAAAAAGTGCGTTGGCCAGGTACTTAGAAATTTTTTAGAAAAATTTTGAGGGCGGAATCGTGTGGTAGAACTCAATTTACGTCGTATAGGAATTTTATTTTTTTTTCGGAGCATGACAACATTTTTGAAAATTGAAAAAGTGCGCTGACCAGGAACTTAAAAATTTTTTAGAAAAATTTTGAGGGTGGAATCGTGTTCTAGAACTCAATTTACGTCGCATAGGAATTTTCTTTTCGGAGCATGTCAACATTTTTGAAAATAGAAAAAGTGCGCTGACCAGGTACTTTGAAATTTTTTAGAAAAATTTGGAGGGCGGAATAGTGTTGTAGAACTCAATTTACGTCGTATAGGATTTTTTTTTCGGAGCATGTCAACATTTTTAAAAATTGAAAAAGTGCGCTGGCCAGGTACTTAGAAATTTTTTAGAAAAATTTTGAGGGCGGAATCGTGTGGTAGAACTCAATTTACGTCGTATAGGAATTTTATTTTTTTTTCGGAGCATGACAACATTTTTGAAAATTGAAAAAGTGCGCTGACTAGGAACTTAAAAATTTTTTAGAAAAATTTTGAGGGTGGAATCGTGTTCTAGAACTCAATTTACGTCGCATAGGAATTTTCTTTTCGGAGCATGTCAACATTTTTGAAAATTGAAAAAGTGCGCTGACCAGGTACTTTGAAATTTTTTAGAAAAATTTTGAGGGCCGAATCGTGTTGTAGAACTCAATTTACGTCGCATAGGAATTTTTTTTCGGAGCATGTCAACATTTTTGAAAATAGAAAAAGTGCGCTGACCAGGTACTTTGAAATTTTTTAGAAAAATTTGGAGGGCGGAATAGTGTTGTAGAACTCAATTTACGACGTATAGGATTTTTTTTCGGAGCATGTCAACATTTTTAAAAATTGAAAAAGTGGGCTGGCCAGGTACTTAGAAATTTTTTAGAAAAATTTTGAGGGCGGAATCGTGTGGTAGAACTCAATTTACGTCGTATAGGAATTTTTTTTCGGAGCATGACAACATTTTTGAAAATTGAAAAAGTGCGCTGACCAGGTACTTTGAAATTTTATAGAAAAATTTTGAGGGCGGAATCGTGTTGTAGAACTTAATTTACGTCGTATAGGAATTTTTTTTTTCGGAGCATGACAACATTTTTGAAAATTAAAAAAGTGCGCTGGCGAGAAACTCAGAAATTTTATAGAAAAATTTTTAGGGTGGAATCGTGTTGTAGAACTTAATTTACGTCGTATAGGAATTTTTTTTTTTCGGAGCATGACAACATTTTTGAAAATTGAAAAAGTGCGCTGGCAAGGCACAGAAATTTTATAAAAAAAATTTTAGGGCGGAATTGTGTTGTAGAACTTAATTTACGTCGCATAGGAATTTTTTTTTCGGAGCATGCCAACATTTTTGAAAATTGAAAAAGTGCGCTGGCCATTCACTCAGAAATTTTTTAGAAAAATTTTGAGGGCGGATGCGTGTTGTAGAACTCAATTTACGTCGCATAGGTATTTTTTTTCGGAGCATGTCAGCATTTTTGAAAATTGAAAAAGTGCGCTGGCCAGGCACAGAAATTTTATAAAAAAATTTTTAGGGCGGAATCGTGTTGTAGAACTTAATTTACGTCGTATAAAAATTTCTTTTTTTTCGAAGCATGACAACATTTTTGAAAATTGAAAAAGTGCGCTGGCCAGGCACAGAAATTTTATAAAAAAATTTTTAGGGCGGAATTGTGTTGTAGAACTTAATTTACGTCGCATAGGAATTTTTTTTTCGGAGCATGCCAACATTTTTGAAAATTGAAAAAGTGCGCTGACCAGGTACTTTGAAATTTTATAGAAAAATTTTTAGGGCGGAATCGTGTTGCAGAACTTAATTTACGTCGTATAGGAATTTTATTTTTTTTTTTGGAGCATGTCAACATGTTTGAAAATTGAAAAAGTGCGCTGGCCAGGCACTCAGAAATTTTATAAATAAATTTTTAGGGCGGAATTGTGTTGTAGAACTTAATTTACGTCGCATAGGAATTTTTTTTCGGAGCATGTCAACATGTTTGAAAATTGAAAAAGTGCGCTGGCCAGGCACAGAAATTTTATAAAAAAATTTTTAGGGCGGAATTGTGTTGTAGAACTTAATTTACGTCGCATAGGAATTTTTTTTTCGGAGCATGCCAACATTTTTGAAAATTGAAAAATTGCGCTGACCAGGTACTTTGAAATTTTTTAGAAAAATTTTGAGGGCGGAATCGTGTTGTAGAACTCAATTTACGTCGCATAGGTATTTTTTTTCGAAGCATGTCAACATTTTTGAAAATTGAAAAAGTGCGCTCTCGAGGCACTCAGAAATTTTATAGAAAAATTTTTAGGGCGGAATCGTGTTGTAGAACTTAATTTACGTCGTATAGGAATTTTTTTTTTCGGAGCATGACAACATTTTTGAAAATTGAAAAAGTGCGCTGGCCAGGCACAGAAATTTTATAAAAAAATTTTTAGGGCGGAATTGTGTTGTAGAACTTAATTTACGTCGCATAGGAATTTTTTTTTCGGAGCATGCCAACATTTTTGAAAATTGAAAAAGTGCGCTGACCAGGTACTTTGAAATTTTATAGAAAAATTTTTAGGGCGGAATCGTGTTGCAGAACTTAATTTACGTCGTATAGGAATTTTATTTTTTTTTCGGAGCATGACAACATTTTTGAAAATTGAAAAAGTGCGCTGACCAGGTACTTAAAATTTTTTTAGAAAAATTTTGAGGGCGGAATCGTGTTGTAGAACTCAATTTACGTCGCATAGGTATTTTTTTTCGGAGCATGTCAACATTTTTGAAAATTGAAAAAATGCGCTGGCCAGGCACTCAAAAATTTTTTAGAAACATTTTGAGGGCGGAATCGTGTTGTAGAACTCAATTTACGTCGCATAGGAATTTTTTTTCGGAGCATGTCAACATTTTTGAAAATAGAAAAAGTGCGCTGACCAGGTACTTTGAAATTTTTTAGAAAAATTTGGAGGGCGGAATAGTGTTGTAGAACTCAATTTACGTCGTATAGGATTTTTTTTTCGGAGCATGTCAACATTTTTAAAAATTGAAAAAGTGCGCTGGCCAGGTACTTAGAAATTTTTTAGAAAAATTTTGAGGGCGGAATCGTGTGGTAGAACTCAATTTACGTCGTATAGGAAATTTATTATTTTTTCGGAGCATGACAACATTTTTGAAAATTGAAAAAGTGCGCTGACTAGGAACTTAAAAATTTTTTAGAAAAATTTTGAGGGTGGAATCGTGTTCTAGAACTCAATTTACGTCGCATAGGAATTTTCTTTTCGGAGCATGTCAACATTTTTGAAAATTGAAAAAGTGCGCTGACCAGGTACTTTGAAATTTTTTAGAAAAATTTTGAGGGCCGAATCGTGTTGTAGAACTCAATTTACGTCGCATAGGAATTTTTTTTCGGAGCATGTCAACATTTTTGAAAATAGAAAAAGTGCGCTGACCAGGTACTTTGAAATTTTTTAGAAAAATTTGGAGGGCGGAATAGTGTTGTAGAACTCAATTTACGTCGTATAGGATTTTTTTTTCGGAGCATGTCAACATTTTTAAAAATTGAAAAAGTGGGCTGGCCAGGTACTTAGAAATTTTTTAGAAAAATTTTGAGGGCGGAATCGTCTGGTAGAACTCAATTTACGTCGTATAGGAATTTTTTTTCGGAGCATGACAACATTTTTGAAAATTGAAAAAGTGCGCTGACCAGGAACTTAAAATTTTTTTAGAAAAATTTTGAGGGTGGAATCGTGTTGTAGAACTCAATTTACGTCGCATAGGAATTTTCTTTTCGGAGCATGTCAACATTTTTAAAAATTAAAAAAGTGCGCTGGCGAGGGCGAGGCACTCAGAAATTTTATAGAAAAATTTTTAGGGCGGAATCGTGTTGTAGAACTTAATTTACGTCGTATAGGAATTTTTTTTTTCGGAGCATGACAACATTTTTGAAAATTGAAAAAGTGCGCTGGCCAGGCACAGAAATTTTATAAAAAATTTTTTAGGGCGGAATTGTGTTGTAGAACTTAATTTACGTCGCATAGGAATTTTTTTTTCGGAGCATGCCAACATTTTTGAAAATTGAAAAAGTGCGCTGACCAGGTACTTTGAAATTTTTTAGAAAAATTTTGAGGGCGGAATCGTGTTGTAGAACTCAATTTACGTCGCATAGGTATTTTTTTTCGAAGCATGTCAACATTTTTGAAAATTGAAAAAGTGCGCTGGCCAGGCACAGAAATTTTATAAAAAAATTTTTAGGGCGGAATTGTGTTGTAGAACTTAATTTACGTCGTATAGGAATTTTTTTTTTTTCGGAGCATGACAACATTTTTGAAAATTGAAAAAGTGCGCTGGCCAGGCACAGAAATTTTATAAAAAAATTTTTAGGGCGGAATTGTGTTGTAGAACTTAATTTACGTCGCATAGGAATTTTTTTTTCGGAGCATGCCAACATTTTTGAAAATTGAAAAAGTGCGCTGACCAGGTACTTTGAAATTTTATAGAAAAATTTTTAGGGCGGAATCGTGTTGCAGAACTTAATTTACGTCGCATAGGTATTTTTTTTCGGAGCATGTCAACATTTTTGAAAATTGAAAAAGTGCGCTGGCCAGGCACTCAAAAATTTTTTAGAAACATTTTGAGGGCGGAATCGTGTTGTAGAACTCAATTTACGTCGCATAGGTATTTTTTTTCGAAGCATGTCAACATTTTTGAAAATTGAAAAAGTGCGCTGGCGGGGCACTCAGAAATTTTATAGAAAAATTTTTAGGGCGGAATCGTGTTGTAGAACTTAATTTACGTCGTATAGGAATTTTTTTTTTTTTCGGAGCATGACAACATTTTTGAAAATTGAAAAAGTGCGCTGGCCAGGCACAGAAATTTTATAAAAAAATTTTTAGGGCGGAATTGTGTTGTAGAACTCAATTTACGTCGCATAGGTATTTTTTTTCGGAGCATGTCAACATTTTTGAAAATTGAAAAAGTGCGCTGGCCAGGCACTCAAAAATTTTTTAGAAACATTTTGAGGGCGGAATCGTGTTGTAGAACTCAATTTACGTCGCATAGGAATTTTTTTTCGGAGCATGTCAACATTTTTGAAAATAGAAAAAGTGCGCTGACCAGGTACTTTGAAATTTTTTTAGAAAAATTTTGAGGGCGGAATCGTGTTGTAGAACTCAATTTACGTCGCATAGGTATTTTTTTTCGGAGCATGTCAACATTTTTGAAAATTGAAAAAGTGCGCTGGCCAGGCACTCAAAAATTTTTTAGAAACATTTTGAGGGCGGAATCGTGTTGTAGAACTCAATTTACGTCGTATAGGAATTTTTTTTCGGAGCATGACAACATTTTTGAAAATTGAAAAAGTGCGCTGACCAGGAACTTAAAATTTTTTTAGAAAAATTTTGAGGGTGGAATCGTGTTGTAGAACTCAATTTACGTCGCATAGGAATTTTCTTTTCGGAGCATGTCAACATTTTTAAAAATTAAAAAAGTGCGCTGGCGAGGCACTCAGAAATTTTATAGAAAAATTTTTAGGGCGGAATCGTGTTGTAGAACTTAATTTACGTCGTATAGGAATTTTTTTTTTCGGAGCATGACAACATTTTTGAAAATTGAAAAAGTGCGCTGGCCAGGCACAGAAATTTTATAAAAAAATTTTTAGGGCGGAATTGTGTTGTAGAACTTAATTTACGTCGCATAGGAATTTTTTTTTCGGAGCATGCCAACATTTTTGAAAATTGAAAAAGTGCGCTGACCAGGTACTTTGAAATTTTTTAGAAAAATTTTGAGGGCGGAATCGTGTTGTAGAACTCAATTTACGTCGCATAGGTATTTTTTTTCGAAGCATGTCAACATTGAAAAAGTGCGCTGGCGGGGCACTCAGAAATTTTATAGAAAAATTTTTAGGGCGGAATCGTGTTGTAGAACTTAATTTACGTCGTATAGGAATTTTTTTTTTTCGGAGCATGACAACATTTTTGAAAATTGAAAAAGTGCGCTGGCCAGGCACAGAAATTTTATAAAAAAATTTTTAGGGCGGAATTGTGTTGTAGAACTCAATTTACGTCGCATAGGTATTTTTTTTCGGAGCATGTCAACATTTTTGAAAATTGAAAAAGTGCGCTGGCCAGGCACTCAAAAATTTTTTAGAAACATTTTGAGGGCGGAATCGTGTTGTAGAACTCAATTTACGTCGCATAGGAATTTTTTTTCGGAGCATGTCAACATTTTTGAAAATAGAAAAAGTGCGCTGACCAGGTACTTTGAAATTTTTTTAGAAAAATTTTGAGGGCGGAATCGTGTTGTAGAACTCAATTTACGTCGCATAGGTATTTTTTTTCGGAGCATGTCAACATTTTTGAAAATTGAAAAAGTGCGCTGGCCAGGCACTCAAAAATTTTTTAGAAACATTTTGAGGGCGGAATCGTGTTGTAGAACTCAATTTACGTCGCATAGGAATTTTTTTTCGGAGCATGTCAACATTTTTGAAAATAGAAAAAGTGCGCTGACCAGGTACTTTGAAATTTTTTAGAAAAATTTGGAGGGCGGAATAGTGTTGTAGAACTCAATTTACGTCGTATAGGATTTTTTTTTCGGAGCATGTCAACATTTTTAAAAATTGAAAAAGTGCGCTGGCCAGGTACTTAGAAATTTTTTAGAAAAATTTTGAGGGCGGAATCGTGTGGTAGAACTCAATTTACGTCGTATAGGAATTTTATTTTTTTTTTTCGGAGCATGACAACATTTTTGAAAATTGAAAAAGTGCGCTGGCCAGGCACAGAAATTTTATAAAAAATTTTTTAGGGCGGAATTGTGTTGTAGAACTTAATTTACGTCGCATAGGAATTTTTTTTCGGAGCATGCCAACATTTTTGAAAATTGAAAAAGTGCGCTGACCAGGTACTTTGAAATTTTTTAGAAAAATTTTGAGGGCGGAATCGTGTTGTAGAACTCAATTTACGTCGCATAGGTATTTTTTTTCGAAGCATGTCAACATTTTTGAAAATTGAAAAAGTGCGCTGGCGGGGCACTCAGAAATTTTATAGAAAATTTTTTAGGGCGGAATCGTGTTGTAGAACTTAATTTACGTCGTATAGGAATTTTTTTTTCGGAGCATGCCAACATTTTTGAAAATTGAAAAAGTGCGCTGACCAGGTACTTTGAAATTTTATAGAAAAATTTTTAGGGCGGAATCGTGTTGCAGAACTTAATTTACGTCGTATAGGAATTTTATTTTTTTTTGGAGCATGTCAACATGTTTGAAAATTGAAAAAGTGCGCTGGCCAGGCACTCAGAAATTTTATAAATAAATTTTTAGGGCGGTATTGTGTTGTAGAACTTAATTTACGTCGCATAGGAATTTTTTTTCGGAGCATGTCAACATGTTTGAAAATTGAAAAAGTGCGCTGGCCAGGCACAGAAATTTTATAAAAAAATTTTTAGGGCGGAATTGTGTTGTAGAACTTAATTTACGTCGCATAGGAATTTTTTTTTCGGAGCATGCCAACATTTTTGAAAATTGAAAAAGTGCGCTGACCAGGTACTTTGAAATTTTTTAGAAAAATTTTGAGGGCGGAATCGTGTTGTAGAACTCAATTTACGTCGCATAGGTATTTTTTTTCGAAGCATGTCAACATTTTTGAAAATTGAAAAAGTGCGCTGGCAAGGCACTCAGAAATTTTATAGAAAAATTTTTAGGGCGGAATCGTGTTGTAGAACTTAATTTACGTCGTATAGGAATTTTTTTTTTCGGAGCATGACAACATTTTTGAAAATTGAAAAAGTGCGCTGGCCAGGCACAGAAATTTTATAAAAAAATTTTTAGGGCGGAATTGTGTTGTAGAACTTAATTTACGTCGCATAGGAATTTTTTTTTCGGAGCATGCCAACATTTTTGAAAATTGAAAAAGTGCGCTGACCAGGTACTTTGAAATTTTATAGAAAAATTTTTAGGGCGGAATCGTGTTGCAGAACTTAATTTACGTCGTATAGGAATTTTATTTTTTTTTGGAGCATGTCAACATGTTTGAAAATTGAAAAAGTGCGCTGGCCAGGCACTCAGAAATTTTATAAATAAATTTTTAGGGCGGTATTGTGTTGTAGAACTTAATTTACGTCGCATAGGAATTTTTTTTCGGAGCATGTCAATATGTTTGAAAATTGAAAAAGTGCGCTGGCCAGGCACAGAAATTTTATAAAAAAATTTTTAGGGCGGAATTGTGTTGTAGAACTTAATTTACGTCGCATAGGAATTTTTTTTTCGGAGCATGCCAACATTTTTGAAAATTGAAAAAGTGCGCTGACCAGGTACTTTGAAATTTTTTAGAAAAATTTTGAGGGCGGAATCGTGTTGTAGAACTCAATTTACGTCGCATAGGTATTTTTTTTCGAAGCATGTCAACATTTTTGAAAATTGAAAAAGTGCGCTGGCGAGGCACTCAGAAATTTTATAGAAAAATTTTTAGGGCGGAATCGTGTTGTAGAACTTAATTTACGTCGTATAGGAATTTTTTTTTTCGGAGCATGACAACATTTTTGAAAATTGAAAAAGTGCGCTGGCCAGGCACAGAAATTTTATAAAAAAATTTTTAGGGCGGAATTGTGTTGTAGAACTTAATTTACGTCGCATAGGAATTTTTTTTTCGGAGCATGCCAACATTTTTGATAATTGAAAAAGTGCGCTGACCAGGTACTTTGAAATTTTATAGAAAAATTTTTAGGGCGGAATCGTGTTGCAGAACTTAATTTACGTCGTATAGGAATTTTATTTTTTTTTTCGGAGCATGACAACATTTTTGAAAATTGCAAAAGTGCGCTGACCAGGTACTTAAAATTTTTTTAGAAAAATTTTGAGGGCGGAATCGTGTTGTAGAACTCAATTTACGTCGCATAGGTATTTTTTTTCGGAGCATGTCAACATTTTTGAAAATTGAAAAAGTGCGCTGGCCAGGCACTCAAAAATTTTTTAGAAACATTTTGAGGGCGGAATCGTGTTGTAGAACTCAATTTACGTCGCATAGGAATTTTTTTTCGGAGCATGTCAACATTTTTGAAAATAGAAAAAGTGCGCTGACCAGGTACTTTGAAATTTTTTAGAAAAATTTGGAGGGCGGAATAGTGTTGTAGAACTCAATTTACGTCGTATAGGATTTTTTTTTCGGAGCATGCCAACATTTTTGAAAATTGAAAAAGTGCGCTGACCAGGTACTTTGAAATTTTTTAGAAAAATTTTGAGGGCGGAATCGTGTTGTAGAACTCAATTTACGTCGCATAGGTATTTTTTTTCGAAGCATGTCAACATTTTTGAAAATTGAAAAAGTGCGCTGGCGGGGCACTCAGAAATTTTATAGAAAAATTTTTATTGCGGAATCGTGTTGTAGAACTTAATTTACGTCGTATAGGAATTTTTTTTTTTTTCGGAGCATGACAACATTTTTGAAAATTGAAAAAGTGCGCTGGCCAGGCACAGAAATTTTATAAAAAAATTTTTAGGGCGGAATTGTGTTGTAGAACTTAATTTACGTCGCATAGGAATTTTTTTTTCGGAGCATGCCAACATTTTTGAAAATTGAAAAAGTGCGCTGACCAGGTACTTTGAAATTTTATAGAAAAATTTTTAGGGCGGAATCGTGTTGCAGAACTTAATTTACGTCGCATAGGTATTTTTTTTCGGAGCATGTCAACATTTTTGAAAATTGAAAAAGTGCGCTGGCCAGGCACTCAAAAATTTTTTAGAAACATTTTGAGGGCGGAATCGTGTTGTAGAACTCAATTTACGTCGCATAGGTATTTTTTTTCGAAGCATGTCAACATTTTTGAAAATTGAAAAAGTGCGCTGGCGGGGCACTCAGAAATTTTATAGAAAAATTTTTAGGGCGGAATCGTGTTGTAGAACTTAATTTACGTCGTATAAAAATTTCTTTTTTTTCGAAGCATGACAACATTTTTGAAAATTGAAAAAGTGCGCTGGCCAGGCACAGAAATTTTATAAAAAAATTTTTAGGGCGGAATTGTGTTGTAGAACTTAATTTACGTCGCATAGGAATTTTTTTTTCGGAGCATGCCAACATTTTTGAAAATTGAAAAAGTGCGCTGACCAGGTACTTTGAAATTTTATAGAAAAATTTTTAGGGCGGAATCGTGTTGCAGAACTTAATTTACGTCGTATAGGAATTTTATTTTTTTTTTTGGAGCATGTCAACATGTTTGAAAATTGAAAAAGTGCGCTGGCCAGGCACTCAGAAATTTTATAAATAAATTTTTAGGGCGGAATTGTGTTGTAGAACTTAATTTACGTCGCATAGGAATTTTTTTTCGGAGCATGTCAACATGTTTGAAAATTGAAAAAGTGCGCTGGCCAGGCACAGAAATTTTATAAAAAAATTTTTAGGGCGGAATTGTGTTGTAGAACTTAATTTACGTCGCATAGGAATTTTTTTTTCGGAGCATGCCAACATTTTTGAAAATTGAAAAATTGCGCTGACCAGGTACTTTGAAATTTTTTAGAAAAATTTTGAGGGCGGAATCGTGTTGTAGAACTCAATTTACGTCGCATAGGTATTTTTTTTCGAAGCATGTCAACATTTTTGAAAATTGAAAAAGTGCGCTCTCGAGGCACTCAGAAATTTTATAGAAAAATTTTTAGGGCGGAATCGTGTTGTAGAACTTAATTTACGTCGTATAGGAATTTTTTTTTTCGGAGCATGACAACATTTTTGAAAATTGAAAAAGTGCGCTGGCCAGGCACAGAAATTTTATAAAAAAATTTTTAGGGCGGAATTGTGTTGTAGAACTTAATTTACGTCGCATAGGAATTTTTTTTTCGGAGCATGCCAACATTTTTGAAAATTGAAAAAGTGCGCTGACCAGGTACTTTGAAATTTTATAGAAAAATTTTTAGGGCGGAATCGTGTTGCAGAACTTAATTTACGTCGTATAAGAATTTTATTTTTTTTTCGGAGCATGACAACATTTTTGAAAATTGAAAAAGTGCGCTGACCAGGTACTTAAAATTTTTTTAGAAAAATTTTGAGGGCGGAATCGTGTTGTAGAACTCAATTTACGTCGCATAGGTATTTTTTTTCGGAGCATGTCAACATTTTTGAAAATTGAAAAAATGCGCTGGCCAGGCACTCAAAAATTTTTTAGAAACATTTTGAGGGCGGAATCGTGTTGTAGAACTCAATTTACGTCGCATAGGAATTTTTTTTCGGAGCATGTCAACATTTTTGAAAATAGAAAAAGTGCGCTGACCAGGTACTTTGAAATTTTTTAGAAAAATTTGGAGGGCGGAATAGTGTTGTAGAACTCAATTTACGTCGTATAGGATTTTTTTTTCGGAGCATGTCAACATTTTTAAAAATTGAAAAAGTGCGCTGGCCAGGTACTTAGAAATTTTTTAGAAAAATTTTGAGGGCGGAATCGTGTGGTAGAACTCAATTTACGTCGTATAGGAAATTTATTATTTTTTCGGAGCATGACAACATTTTTGAAAATTGAAAAAGTGCGCTGACTAGGAACTTAAAAATTTTTTAGAAAAATTTTGAGGGTGGAATCGTGTTCTAGAACTCAATTTACGTCGCATAGGAATTTTCTTTTCGGAGCATGTCAACATTTTTGAAAATTGAAAAAGTGCGCTGACCAGGTACTTTGAAATTTTTTAGAAAAATTTTGAGGGCCGAATCGTGTTGTAGAACTCAATTTACGTCGCATAGGAATTTTTTTTCGGAGCATGTCAACATTTTTGAAAATAGAAAAAGTGCGCTGACCAGGTACTTTGAAATTTTTTAGAAAAATTTGGAGGGCGGAATAGTGTTGTAGAACTCAATTTACGTCGTATAGGATTTTTTTTTCGGAGCATGTCAACATTTTTAAAAATTGAAAAAGTGGGCTGGCCAGGTACTTAGAAATTTTTTAGAAAAATTTTGAGGGCGGAATCGTCTGGTAGAACTCAATTTACGTCGTATAGGAATTTTTTTTCGGAGCATGACAACATTTTTGAAAATTGAAAAAGTGCGCTGACCAGGAACTTAAAATTTTTTTAGAAAAATTTTGAGGGTGGAATCGTGTTGTAGAACTCAATTTACGTCGCATAGGAATTTTCTTTTCGGAGCATGTCAACATTTTTAAAAATTAAAAAAGTGCGCTGGCGAGGGCGAGGCACTCAGAAATTTTATAAAAAAATTTTTAGGGCGGAATTGTGTTGTAGAACTTAATTTACGTCGCATAGGAATTTTTTTTTCGGAGCATGCCAACATTTTTGAAAATTGAAAAAGTGCGCTGACCAGGTACTTTGAAATTTTATAGAAAAATTTTTAGGGCGGAATCGTGTTGCAGAACTTAATTTACGTCGTATAGGAATTTTATTTTTTTTTCGGAGCATGACAACATTTTTGAAAATTGAAAAAGTGCGCTGACCAGGTACTTAAAATTTTTTTAGAAAAATTTTGAGGGCGGAATCGTGTTGTAGAACTCAATTTACGTCGCATAGGTATTTTTTTTCGGAGCATGTCAACATTTTTGAAAATTGAAAAAATGCGCTGGCCAGGCACTCAAAAATTTTTTAGAAACATTTTGAGGGCGGAATCGTGTTGTAGAACTCAATTTACGTCGCATAGGAATTTTTTTTCGGAGCATGTCAACATTTTTGAAAATAGAAAAAGTGCGCTGACCAGGTACTTTGAAATTTTTTAGAAAAATTTGGAGGGCGGAATAGTGTTGTAGAACTCAATTTACGTCGTATAGGATTTTTTTTTCGGAGCATGTCAACATTTTTAAAAATTGAAAAAGTGCGCTGGCCAGGTACTTAGAAATTTTTTAGAAAAATTTTGAGGGCGGAATCGTGTGGTAGAACTCAATTTACGTCGTATAGGAAATTTATTATTTTTTCGGAGCATGACAACATTTTTGAAAATTGAAAAAGTGCGCTGACTAGGAACTTAAAAATTTTTTAGAAAAATTTTGAGGGTGGAATCGTGTTCTAGAACTCAATTTACGTCGCATAGGAATTTTCTTTTCGGAGCATGTCAACATTTTTGAAAATTGAAAAAGTGCGCTGACCAGGTACTTTGAAATTTTTTAGAAAAATTTTGAGGGCCGAATCGTGTTGTAGAACTCAATTTACGTCGCATAGGAATTTTTTTTCGGAGCATGTCAACATTTTTGAAAATAGAAAAAGTGCGCTGACCAGGTACTTTGAAATTTTTTAGAAAAATTTGGAGGGCGGAATAGTGTTGTAGAACTCAATTTACGTCGTATAGGATTTTTTTTTCGGAGCATGTCAACATTTTTAAAAATTGAAAAAGTGGGCTGGCCAGGTACTTAGAAATTTTTTAGAAAAATTTTGAGGGCGGAATCGTCTGGTAGAACTCAATTTACGTCGTATAGGAATTTTTTTTCGGAGCATGACAACATTTTTGAAAATTGAAAAAGTGCGCTGACCAGGAACTTAAAATTTTTTTAGAAAAATTTTGAGGGTGGAATCGTGTTGTAGAACTCAATTTACGTCGCATAGGAATTTTCTTTTCGGAGCATGTCAACATTTTTAAAAATTAAAAAAGTGCGCTGGCGAGGGCGAGGCACTCAGAAATTTTATAGAAAAATTTTTAGGGCGGAATCGTGTTGTAGAACTTAATTTACGTCGTATAGGAATTTTTTTTTTCGGAGCATGACAACATTTTTGAAAATTGAAAAAGTGCGCTGGCCAGGCACAGAAATTTTATAAAAAATTTTTTAGGGCGGAATTGTGTTGTAGAACTTAATTTACGTCGCATAGGAATTTTTTTTTCGGAGCATGCCAACATTTTTGAAAATTGAAAAAGTGCGCTGACCAGGTACTTTGAAATTTTTTAGAAAAATTTTGAGGGCGGAATCGTGTTGTAGAACTCAATTTACGTCGCATAGGTATTTTTTTTCGAAGCATGTCAACATTTTTGAAAATTGAAAAAGTGCGCTGGCCAGGCACAGAAATTTTATAAAAAAATTTTTAGGGCGGAATTGTGTTGTAGAACTTAATTTACGTCGTATAGGAATTTTTTTTTTTTCGGAGCATGACAACATTTTTGAAAATTGAAAAAGTGCGCTGGCCAGGCACAGAAATTTTATAAAAAAATTTTTAGGGCGGAATTGTGTTGTAGAACTTAATTTACGTCGCATAGGAATTTTTTTTTCGGAGCATGCCAACATTTTTGAAAATTGAAAAAGTGCGCTGACCAGGTACTTTGAAATTTTATAGAAAAATTTTTAGGGCGGAATCGTGTTGCAGAACTTAATTTACGTCGCATAGGTATTTTTTTTCGGAGCATGTCAACATTTTTGAAAATTGAAAAAGTGCGCTGGCCAGGCACTCAAAAATTTTTTAGAAACATTTTGAGGGCGGAATCGTGTTGTAGAACTCAATTTACGTCGCATAGGTATTTTTTTTCGAAGCATGTCAACATTTTTGAAAATTGAAAAAGTGCGCTGGCGGGGCACTCAGAAATTTTATAGAAAAATTTTTAGGGCGGAATCGTGTTGTAGAACTTAATTTACGTCGTATAGGAATTTTTTTTTTTTTCGGAGCATGACAACATTTTTGAAAATTGAAAAAGTGCGCTGGCCAGGCACAGAAATTTTATAAAAAAATTTTTAGGGCGGAATTGTGTTGTAGAACTCAATTTACGTCGCATAGGTATTTTTTTTCGGAGCATGTCAACATTTTTGAAAATTGAAAAAGTGCGCTGGCCAGGCACTCAAAAATTTTTTAGAAACATTTTGAGGGCGGAATCGTGTTGTAGAACTCAATTTACGTCGCATAGGAATTTTTTTTCGGAGCATGTCAACATTTTTGAAAATAGAAAAAGTGCGCTGACCAGGTACTTTGAAATTTTTTTAGAAAAATTTTGAGGGCGGAATCGTGTTGTAGAACTCAATTTACGTCGCATAGGTATTTTTTTTCGGAGCATGTCAACATTTTTGAAAATTGAAAAAGTGCGCTGGCCAGGCACTCAAAAATTTTTTAGAAACATTTTGAGGGCGGAATCGTGTTGTAGAACTCAATTTACGTCGTATAGGAATTTTTTTTCGGAGCATGACAACATTTTTGAAAATTGAAAAAGTGCGCTGACCAGGAACTTAAAATTTTTTTAGAAAAATTTTGAGGGTGGAATCGTGTTGTAGAACTCAATTTACGTCGCATAGGAATTTTCTTTTCGGAGCATGTCAACATTTTTAAAAATTAAAAAAGTGCGCTGGCGAGGCACTCAGAAATTTTATAGAAAAATTTTTAGGGCGGAATCGTGTTGTAGAACTTAATTTACGTCGTATAGGAATTTTTTTTTTCGGAGCATGACAACATTTTTGAAAATTGAAAAAGTGCGCTGGCCAGGCACAGAAATTTTATAAAAAAATTTTTAGGGCGGAATTGTGTTGTAGAACTTAATTTACGTCGCATAGGAATTTTTTTTTCGGAGCATGCCAACATTTTTGAAAATTGAAAAAGTGCGCTGACCAGGTACTTTGAAATTTTTTAGAAAAATTTTGAGGGCGGAATCGTGTTGTAGAACTCAATTTACGTCGCATAGGTATTTTTTTTCGAAGCATGTCAACATTGAAAAAGTGCGCTGGCGGGGCACTCAGAAATTTTATAGAAAAATTTTTAGGGCGGAATCGTGTTGTAGAACTTAATTTACGTCGTATAGGAATTTTTTTTTTTCGGAGCATGACAACATTTTTGAAAATTGAAAAAGTGCGCTGGCCAGGCACAGAAATTTTATAAAAAAATTTTTAGGGCGGAATTGTGTTGTAGAACTCAATTTACGTCGCATAGGTATTTTTTTTCGGAGCATGTCAACATTTTTGAAAATTGAAAAAGTGCGCTGGCCAGGCACTCAAAAATTTTTTAGAAACATTTTGAGGGCGGAATCGTGTTGTAGAACTCAATTTACGTCGCATAGGAATTTTTTTTCGGAGCATGTCAACATTTTTGAAAATAGAAAAAGTGCGCTGACCAGGTACTTTGAAATTTTTTTAGAAAAATTTTGAGGGCGGAATCGTGTTGTAGAACTCAATTTACGTCGCATAGGTATTTTTTTTCGGAGCATGTCAACATTTTTGAAAATTGAAAAAGTGCGCTGGCCAGGCACTCAAAAATTTTTTAGAAACATTTTGAGGGCGGAATCGTGTTGTAGAACTCAATTTACGTCGCATAGGAATTTTTTTTCGGAGCATGTCAACATTTTTGAAAATAGAAAAAGTGCGCTGACCAGGTACTTTGAAATTTTTTAGAAAAATTTGGAGGGCGGAATAGTGTTGTAGAACTCAATTTACGTCGTATAGGATTTTTTTTTCGGAGCATGTCAACATTTTTAAAAATTGAAAAAGTGCGCTGGCCAGGTACTTAGAAATTTTTTAGAAAAATTTTGAGGGCGGAATCGTGTGGTAGAACTCAATTTACGTCGTATAGGAATTTTATTTTTTTTTTTCGGAGCATGACAACATTTTTGAAAATTGAAAAAGTGCGCTGGCCAGGCACAGAAATTTTATAAAAAATTTTTTAGGGCGGAATTGTGTTGTAGAACTTAATTTACGTCGCATAGGAATTTTTTTTCGGAGCATGCCAACATTTTTGAAAATTGAAAAAGTGCGCTGACCAGGTACTTTGAAATTTTTTAGAAAAATTTTGAGGGCGGAATCGTGTTGTAGAACTCAATTTACGTCGCATAGGTATTTTTTTTCGAAGCATGTCAACATTTTTGAAAATTGAAAAAGTGCGCTGGCGGGGCACTCAGAAATTTTATAGAAAATTTTTTAGGGCGGAATCGTGTTGTAGAACTTAATTTACGTCGTATAGGAATTTTTTTTTCGGAGCATGCCAACATTTTTGAAAATTGAAAAAGTGCGCTGACCAGGTACTTTGAAATTTTATAGAAAAATTTTTAGGGCGGAATCGTGTTGCAGAACTTAATTTACGTCGTATAGGAATTTTATTTTTTTTTGGAGCATGTCAACATGTTTGAAAATTGAAAAAGTGCGCTGGCCAGGCACTCAGAAATTTTATAAATAAATTTTTAGGGCGGTATTGTGTTGTAGAACTTAATTTACGTCGCATAGGAATTTTTTTTCGGAGCATGTCAACATGTTTGAAAATTGAAAAAGTGCGCTGGCCAGGCACAGAAATTTTATAAAAAAATTTTTAGGGCGGAATTGTGTTGTAGAACTTAATTTACGTCGCATAGGAATTTTTTTTTCGGAGCATGCCAACATTTTTGAAAATTGAAAAAGTGCGCTGACCAGGTACTTTGAAATTTTTTAGAAAAATTTTGAGGGCGGAATCGTGTTGTAGAACTCAATTTACGTCGCATAGGTATTTTTTTTCGAAGCATGTCAACATTTTTGAAAATTGAAAAAGTGCGCTGGCAAGGCACTCAGAAATTTTATAGAAAAATTTTTAGGGCGGAATCGTGTTGTAGAACTTAATTTACGTCGTATAGGAATTTTTTTTTTCGGAGCATGACAACATTTTTGAAAATTGAAAAAGTGCGCTGGCCAGGCACAGAAATTTTATAAAAAAATTTTTAGGGCGGAATTGTGTTGTAGAACTTAATTTACGTCGCATAGGAATTTTTTTTTCGGAGCATGCCAACATTTTTGAAAATTGAAAAAGTGCGCTGACCAGGTACTTTGAAATTTTATAGAAAAATTTTTAGGGCGGAATCGTGTTGCAGAACTTAATTTACGTCGTATAGGAATTTTATTTTTTTTTGGAGCATGTCAACATGTTTGAAAATTGAAAAAGTGCGCTGGCCAGGCACTCAGAAATTTTATAAATAAATTTTTAGGGCGGTATTGTGTTGTAGAACTTAATTTACGTCGCATAGGAATTTTTTTTCGGAGCATGTCAATATGTTTGAAAATTGAAAAAGTGCGCTGGCCAGGCACAGAAATTTTATAAAAAAATTTTTAGGGCGGAATTGTGTTGTAGAACTTAATTTACGTCGCATAGGAATTTTTTTTTCGGAGCATGCCAACATTTTTGAAAATTGAAAAAGTGCGCTGACCAGGTACTTTGAAATTTTTTAGAAAAATTTTGAGGGCGGAATCGTGTTGTAGAACTCAATTTACGTCGCATAGGTATTTTTTTTCGAAGCATGTCAACATTTTTGAAAATT
This sequence comes from Pseudeuparius sepicola, assembly GCA_963920635.1. NCBI lineage: Eukaryota > Metazoa > Arthropoda > Insecta > Coleoptera > Anthribidae > Pseudeuparius > Pseudeuparius sepicola. Next base: position 85,392,818 of record OY987298.1, on the reverse strand, counting down.
GAAAAAGTGCGCTGGCGAGGCACTCAGAAATTTTATAGAAAAATTTTTAGGGCGGAATCGTGTTGTAGAACTTAATTTACGTCGTATAGGAATTTTTTTTTTCGGAGCATGACAACATTTTTGAAAATTGAAAAAGTGCGCTGGCCAGGCACAGAAATTTTATAAAAAAATTTTTAGGGCGGAATTGTGTTGTAGAACTTAATTTACGTCGCATAGGAATTTTTTTTTCGGAGCATGCCAACATTTTTGATAATTGAAAAAGTGCGCTGACCAGGTACTTTGAAATTTTATAGAAAAATTTTTAGGGCGGAATCGTGTTGCAGAACTTAATTTACGTCGTATAGGAATTTTATTTTTTTTTTCGGAGCATGACAACATTTTTGAAAATTGCAAAAGTGCGCTGACCAGGTACTTAAAATTTTTTTAGAAAAATTTTGAGGGCGGAATCGTGTTGTAGAACTCAATTTACGTCGCATAGGTATTTTTTTTCGGAGCATGTCAACATTTTTGAAAATTGAAAAAGTGCGCTGGCCAGGCACTCAAAAATTTTTTAGAAACATTTTGAGGGCGGAATCGTGTTGTAGAACTCAATTTACGTCGCATAGGAATTTTTTTTCGGAGCATGTCAACATTTTTGAAAATAGAAAAAGTGCGCTGACCAGGTACTTTGAAATTTTTTAGAAAAATTTGGAGGGCGGAATAGTGTTGTAGAACTCAATTTACGTCGTATAGGATTTTTTTTTCGGAGCATGCCAACATTTTTGAAAATTGAAAAAGTGCGCTGACCAGGTACTTTGAAATTTTTTAGAAAAATTTTGAGGGCGGAATCGTGTTGTAGAACTCAATTTACGTCGCATAGGTATTTTTTTTCGAAGCATGTCAACATTTTTGAAAATTGAAAAAGTGCGCTGGCGGGGCACTCAGAAATTTTATAGAAAAATTTTTATTGCGGAATCGTGTTGTAGAACTTAATTTACGTCGTATAGGAATTTTTTTTTTTTCGGAGCATGACAACATTTTTGAAAATTGAAAAAGTGCGCTGGCCAGGCACAGAAATTTTATAAAAAAATTTTTAGGGCGGAATTGTGTTGTAGAACTTAATTTACGTCGCATAGGAATTTTTTTTTCGGAGCATGCCAACATTTTTGAAAATTGAAAAAGTGCGCTGACCAGGTACTTTGAAATTTTATAGAAAAATTTTTAGGGCGGAATCGTGTTGCAGAACTTAATTTACGTCGCATAGGTATTTTTTTTCGGAGCATGTCAACATTTTTGAAAATTGAAAAAGTGCGCTGGCCAGGCACTCAAAAATTTTTTAGAAACATTTTGAGGGCGGAATCGTGTTGTAGAACTCAATTTACGTCGCATAGGTATTTTTTTTCGAAGCATGTCAACATTTTTGAAAATTGAAAAAGTGCGCTGGCGGGGCACTCAGAAATTTTATAGAAAAATTTTTAGGGCGGAATCGTGTTGTAGAACTTAATTTACGTCGTATAAAAATTTCTTTTTTTTCGAAGCATGACAACATTTTTGAAAATTGAAAAAGTGCGCTGGCCAGGCACAGAAATTTTATAAAAAAATTTTTAGGGCGGAATTGTGTTGTAGAACTTAATTTACGTCGCATAGGAATTTTTTTTTCGGAGCATGCCAACATTTTTGAAAATTGAAAAAGTGCGCTGACCAGGTACTTTGAAATTTTATAGAAAAATTTTTAGGGCGGAATCGTGTTGCAGAACTTAATTTACGTCGTATAGGAATTTTATTTTTTTTTTTGGAGCATGTCAACATGTTTGAAAATTGAAAAAGTGCGCTGGCCAGGCACTCAGAAATTTTATAAATAAATTTTTAGGGCGGAATTGTGTTGTAGAACTTAATTTACGTCGCATAGGAATTTTTTTTCGGAGCATGTCAACATGTTTGAAAATTGAAAAAGTGCGCTGGCCAGGCACAGAAATTTTATAAAAAAATTTTTAGGGCGGAATTGTGTTGTAGAACTTAATTTACGTCGCATAGGAATTTTTTTTTCGGAGCATGCCAACATTTTTGAAAATTGAAAAATTGCGCTGACCAGGTACTTTGAAATTTTTTAGAAAAATTTTGAGGGCGGAATCGTGTTGTAGAACTCAATTTACGTCGCATAGGTATTTTTTTTCGAAGCATGTCAACATTTTTGAAAATTGAAAAAGTGCGCTCTCGAGGCACTCAGAAATTTTATAGAAAAATTTTTAGGGCGGAATCGTGTTGTAGAACTTAATTTACGTCGTATAGGAATTTTTTTTTTCGGAGCATGACAACATTTTTGAAAATTGAAAAAGTGCGCTGGCCAGGCACAGAAATTTTATAAAAAAATTTTTAGGGCGGAATTGTGTTGTAGAACTTAATTTACGTCGCATAGGAATTTTTTTTTCGGAGCATGCCAACATTTTTGAAAATTGAAAAAGTGCGCTGACCAGGTACTTTGAAATTTTATAGAAAAATTTTTAGGGCGGAATCGTGTTGCAGAACTTAATTTACGTCGTATAGGAATTTTATTTTTTTTTCGGAGCATGACAACATTTTTGAAAATTGAAAAAGTGCGCTGACCAGGTACTTAAAATTTTTTTAGAAAAATTTTGAGGGCGGAATCGTGTTGTAGAACTCAATTTACGTCGCATAGGTATTTTTTTTCGGAGCATGTCAACATTTTTGAAAATTGAAAAAATGCGCTGGCCAGGCACTCAAAAATTTTTTAGAAACATTTTGAGGGCGGAATCGTGTTGTAGAACTCAATTTACGTCGCATAGGAATTTTTTTTCGGAGCATGTCAACATTTTTGAAAATAGAAAAAGTGCGCTGACCAGGTACTTTGAAATTTTTTAGAAAAATTTGGAGGGCGGAATAGTGTTGTAGAACTCAATTTACGTCGTATAGGATTTTTTTTTCGGAGCATGTCAACATTTTTAAAAATTGAAAAAGTGCGCTGGCCAGGTACTTAGAAATTTTTTAGAAAAATTTTGAGGGCGGAATCGTGTGGTAGAACTCAATTTACGTCGTATAGGAAATTTATTATTTTTTCGGAGCATGACAACATTTTTGAAAATTGAAAAAGTGCGCTGACTAGGAACTTAAAAATTTTTTAGAAAAATTTTGAGGGTGGAATCGTGTTCTAGAACTCAATTTACGTCGCATAGGAATTTTCTTTTCGGAGCATGTCAACATTTTTGAAAATTGAAAAAGTGCGCTGACCAGGTACTTTGAAATTTTTTAGAAAAATTTTGAGGGCCGAATCGTGTTGTAGAACTCAATTTACGTCGCATAGGAATTTTTTTTCGGAGCATGTCAACATTTTTGAAAATAGAAAAAGTGCGCTGACCAGGTACTTTGAAATTTTTTAGAAAAATTTGGAGGGCGGAATAGTGTTGTAGAACTCAATTTACGTCGTATAGGATTTTTTTTTCGGAGCATGTCAACATTTTTAAAAATTGAAAAAGTGGGCTGGCCAGGTACTTAGAAATTTTTTAGAAAAATTTTGAGGGCGGAATCGTCTGGTAGAACTCAATTTACGTCGTATAGGAATTTTTTTTCGGAGCATGACAACATTTTTGAAAATTGAAAAAGTGCGCTGACCAGGAACTTAAAATTTTTTTAGAAAAATTTTGAGGGTGGAATCGTGTTGTAGAACTCAATTTACGTCGCATAGGAATTTTCTTTTCGGAGCATGTCAACATTTTTAAAAATTAAAAAAGTGCGCTGGCGAGGGCGAGGCACTCAGAAATTTTATAGAAAAATTTTTAGGGCGGAATCGTGTTGTAGAACTTAATTTACGTCGTATAGGAATTTTTTTTTTCGGAGCATGACAACATTTTTGAAAATTGAAAAAGTGCGCTGGCCAGGCACAGAAATTTTATAAAAAATTTTTTAGGGCGGAATTGTGTTGTAGAACTTAATTTACGTCGCATAGGAATTTTTTTTTCGGAGCATGCCAACATTTTTGAAAATTGAAAAAGTGCGCTGACCAGGTACTTTGAAATTTTTTAGAAAAATTTTGAGGGCGGAATCGTGTTGTAGAACTCAATTTACGTCGCATAGGTATTTTTTTTCGAAGCATGTCAACATTTTTGAAAATTGAAAAAGTGCGCTGGCCAGGCACAGAAATTTTATAAAAAAATTTTTAGGGCGGAATTGTGTTGTAGAACTTAATTTACGTCGTATAGGAATTTTTTTTTTTTCGGAGCATGACAACATTTTTGAAAATTGAAAAAGTGCGCTGGCCAGGCACAGAAATTTTATAAAAAAATTTTTAGGGCGGAATTGTGTTGTAGAACTTAATTTACGTCGCATAGGAATTTTTTTTTCGGAGCATGCCAACATTTTTGAAAATTGAAAAAGTGCGCTGACCAGGTACTTTGAAATTTTATAGAAAAATTTTTAGGGCGGAATCGTGTTGCAGAACTTAATTTACGTCGCATAGGTATTTTTTTTCGGAGCATGTCAACATTTTTGAAAATTGAAAAAGTGCGCTGGCCAGGCACTCAAAAATTTTTTAGAAACATTTTGAGGGCGGAATCGTGTTGTAGAACTCAATTTACGTCGCATAGGTATTTTTTTTCGAAGCATGTCAACATTTTTGAAAATTGAAAAAGTGCGCTGGCGGGGCACTCAGAAATTTTATAGAAAAATTTTTAGGGCGGAATCGTGTTGTAGAACTTAATTTACGTCGTATAGGAATTTTTTTTTTTTTCGGAGCATGACAACATTTTTGAAAATTGAAAAAGTGCGCTGGCCAGGCACAGAAATTTTATAAAAAAATTTTTAGGGCGGAATTGTGTTGTAGAACTCAATTTACGTCGCATAGGTATTTTTTTTCGGAGCATGTCAACATTTTTGAAAATTGAAAAAGTGCGCTGGCCAGGCACTCAAAAATTTTTTAGAAACATTTTGAGGGCGGAATCGTGTTGTAGAACTCAATTTACGTCGCATAGGAATTTTTTTTCGGAGCATGTCAACATTTTTGAAAATAGAAAAAGTGCGCTGACCAGGTACTTTGAAATTTTTTTAGAAAAATTTTGAGGGCGGAATCGTGTTGTAGAACTCAATTTACGTCGCATAGGTATTTTTTTTCGGAGCATGTCAACATTTTTGAAAATTGAAAAAGTGCGCTGGCCAGGCACTCAAAAATTTTTTAGAAACATTTTGAGGGCGGAATCGTGTTGTAGAACTCAATTTACGTCGTATAGGAATTTTTTTTCGGAGCATGACAACATTTTTGAAAATTGAAAAAGTGCGCTGACCAGGAACTTAAAATTTTTTTAGAAAAATTTTGAGGGTGGAATCGTGTTGTAGAACTCAATTTACGTCGCATAGGAATTTTCTTTTCGGAGCATGTCAACATTTTTAAAAATTAAAAAAGTGCGCTGGCGAGGCACTCAGAAATTTTATAGAAAAATTTTTAGGGCGGAATCGTGTTGTAGAACTTAATTTACGTCGTATAGGAATTTTTTTTTTCGGAGCATGACAACATTTTTGAAAATTGAAAAAGTGCGCTGGCCAGGCACAGAAATTTTATAAAAAATTTTTTAGGGCGGAATTGTGTTGTAGAACTTAATTTACGTCGCATAGGAATTTTTTTTTCGGAGCATGCCAACATTTTTGAAAATTGAAAAAGTGCGCTGACCAGGTACTTTGAAATTTTTTAGAAAAATTTTGAGGGCGGAATCGTGTTGTAGAACTCAATTTACGTCGCATAGGTATTTTTTTTCGAAGCATGTCAACATTGAAAAAGTGCGCTGGCGGGGCACTCAGAAATTTTATAGAAAAATTTTTAGGGCGGAATCGTGTTGTAGAACTTAATTTACGTCGTATAGGAATTTTTTTTTTTCGGAGCATGACAACATTTTTGAAAATTGAAAAAGTGCGCTGGCCAGGCACAGAAATTTTATAAAAAAATTTTTAGGGCGGAATTGTGTTGTAGAACTCAATTTACGTCGCATAGGTATTTTTTTTCGGAGCATGTCAACATTTTTGAAAATTGAAAAAGTGCGCTGGCCAGGCACTCAAAAATTTTTTAGAAACATTTTGAGGGCGGAATCGTGTTGTAGAACTCAATTTACGTCGCATAGGAATTTTTTTTCGGAGCATGTCAACATTTTTGAAAATAGAAAAAGTGCGCTGACCAGGTACTTTGAAATTTTTTTAGAAAAATTTTGAGGGCGGAATCGTGTTGTAGAACTCAATTTACGTCGCATAGGTATTTTTTTTCGGAGCATGTCAACATTTTTGAAAATTGAAAAAGTGCGCTGGCCAGGCACTCAAAAATTTTTTAGAAACATTTTGAGGGCGGAATCGTGTTGTAGAACTCAATTTACGTCGCATAGGAATTTTTTTTCGGAGCATGTCAACATTTTTGAAAATAGAAAAAGTGCGCTGACCAGGTACTTTGAAATTTTTTAGAAAAATTTGGAGGGCGGAATAGTGTTGTAGAACTCAATTTACGTCGTATAGGATTTTTTTTTCGGAGCATGTCAACATTTTTAAAAATTGAAAAAGTGCGCTGGCCAGGTACTTAGAAATTTTTTAGAAAAATTTTGAGGGCGGAATCGTGTGGTAGAACTCAATTTACGTCGTATAGGAATTTTATTTTTTTTTTTCGGAGCATGACAACATTTTTGAAAATTGAAAAAGTGCGCTGGCCAGGCACAGAAATTTTATAAAAAATTTTTTAGGGCGGAATTGTGTTGTAGAACTTAATTTACGTCGCATAGGAATTTTTTTTCGGAGCATGCCAACATTTTTGAAAATTGAAAAAGTGCGCTGACCAGGTACTTTGAAATTTTTTAGAAAAATTTTGAGGGCGGAATCGTGTTGTAGAACTCAATTTACGTCGCATAGGTATTTTTTTTCGAAGCATGTCAACATTTTTGAAAATTGAAAAAGTGCGCTGGCGGGGCACTCAGAAATTTTATAGAAAATTTTTTAGGGCGGAATCGTGTTGTAGAACTTAATTTACGTCGTATAGGAATTTTTTTTTCGGAGCATGCCAACATTTTTGAAAATTGAAAAAGTGCGCTGACCAGGTACTTTGAAATTTTATAGAAAAATTTTTAGGGCGGAATCGTGTTGCAGAACTTAATTTACGTCGTATAGGAATTTTATTTTTTTTTGGAGCATGTCAACATGTTTGAAAATTGAAAAAGTGCGCTGGCCAGGCACTCAGAAATTTTATAAATAAATTTTTAGGGCGGTATTGTGTTGTAGAACTTAATTTACGTCGCATAGGAATTTTTTTTCGGAGCATGTCAACATGTTTGAAAATTGAAAAAGTGCGCTGGCCAGGCACAGAAATTTTATAAAAAAATTTTTAGGGCGGAATTGTGTTGTAGAACTTAATTTACGTCGCATAGGAATTTTTTTTTCGGAGCATGCCAACATTTTTGAAAATTGAAAAAGTGCGCTGACCAGGTACTTTGAAATTTTTTAGAAAAATTTTGAGGGCGGAATCGTGTTGTAGAACTCAATTTACGTCGCATAGGTATTTTTTTTCGAAGCATGTCAACATTTTTGAAAATTGAAAAAGTGCGCTGGCAAGGCACTCAGAAATTTTATAGAAAAATTTTTAGGGCGGAATCGTGTTGTAGAACTTAATTTACGTCGTATAGGAATTTTTTTTTTCGGAGCATGACAACATTTTTGAAAATTGAAAAAGTGCGCTGGCCAGGCACAGAAATTTTATAAAAAAATTTTTAGGGCGGAATTGTGTTGTAGAACTTAATTTACGTCGCATAGGAATTTTTTTTTCGGAGCATGCCAACATTTTTGAAAATTGAAAAAGTGCGCTGACCAGGTACTTTGAAATTTTATAGAAAAATTTTTAGGGCGGAATCGTGTTGCAGAACTTAATTTACGTCGTATAGGAATTTTATTTTTTTTTGGAGCATGTCAACATGTTTGAAAATTGAAAAAGTGCGCTGGCCAGGCACTCAGAAATTTTATAAATAAATTTTTAGGGCGGTATTGTGTTGTAGAACTTAATTTACGTCGCATAGGAATTTTTTTTCGGAGCATGTCAACATGTTTGAAAATTGAAAAAGTGCGCTGGCCAGGCACAGAAATTTTATAAAAAAATTTTTAGGGCGGAATTGTGTTGTAGAACTTAATTTACGTCGCATAGGAATTTTTTTTTCGGAGCATGCCAACATTTTTGAAAATTGAAAAAGTGCGCTGACCAGGTACTTTGAAATTTTTTAGAAAAATTTTGAGGGCGGAATCGTGTTGTAGAACTCAATTTACGTCGCATAGGTATTTTTTTTCGAAGCATGTCAACATTTTTGAAAATTGAAAAAGTGCGCTGGCGAGGCACTCAGAAATTTTATAGAAAAATTTTTAGGGCGGAATCGTGTTGTAGAACTTAATTTACGTCGTATAGGAATTTTTTTTTTCGGAGCATGACAACATTTTTGAAAATTGAAAAAGTGCGCTGGCCAGGCACAGAAATTTTATAAAAAAATTTTTAGGGCGGAATTGTGTTGTAGAACTTAATTTACGTCGCATAGGAATTTTTTTTTCGGAGCATGCCAACATTTTTGATAATTGAAAAAGTGCGCTGACCAGGTACTTTGAAATTTTATAGAAAAATTTTTAGGGCGGAATCGTGTTGCAGAACTTAATTTACGTCGTATAGGAATTTTATTTTTTTTTTCGGAGCATGACAACATTTTTGAAAATTGCAAAAGTGCGCTGACCAGGTACTTAAAATTTTTTTAGAAAAATTTTGAGGGCGGAATCGTGTTGTAGAACTCAATTTACGTCGCATAGGTATTTTTTTTCGGAGCATGTCAACATTTTTGAAAATTGAAAAAGTGCGCTGGCCAGGCACTCAAAAATTTTTTAGAAACATTTTGAGGGCGGAATCGTGTTGTAGAACTCAATTTACGTCGCATAGGAATTTTTTTTCGGAGCATGTCAACATTTTTGAAAATAGAAAAAGTGCGCTGACCAGGTACTTTGAAATTTTTTAGAAAAATTTGGAGGGCGGAATAGTGTTGTAGAACTCAATTTACGTCGTATAGGATTTTTTTTTCGGAGCATGCCAACATTTTTGAAAATTGAAAAAGTGCGCTGACCAGGTACTTTGAAATTTTTTAGAAAAATTTTGAGGGCGGAATCGTGTTGTAGAACTCAATTTACGTCGCATAGGTATTTTTTTTCGAAGCATGTCAACATTTTTGAAAATTGAAAAAGTGCGCTGGCGGGGCACTCAGAAATTTTATAGAAAAATTTTTATTGCGGAATCGTGTTGTAGAACTTAATTTACGTCGTATAGGAATTTTTTTTTTTTCGGAGCATGACAACATTTTTGAAAATTGAAAAAGTGCGCTGGCCAGGCACAGAAATTTTATAAAAAAATTTTTAGGGCGGAATTGTGTTGTAGAACTTAATTTACGTCGCATAGGAATTTTTTTTTCGGAGCATGCCAACATTTTTGAAAATTGAAAAAGTGCGCTGACCAGGTACTTTGAAATTTTATAGAAAAATTTTTAGGGCGGAATCGTGTTGCAGAACTTAATTTACGTCGCATAGGTATTTTTTTCGGAGCATGTCAACATTTTTGAAAATTGAAAAAGTGCGCTGGCCAGGCACTCAAAAATTTTTTAGAAACATTTTGAGGGCGGAATCGTGTTGTAGAACTCAATTTACGTCGCATAGGTATTTTTTTTCGAAGCATGTCAACATTTTTGAAAATTGAAAAAGTGCGCTGGCGGGGCACTCAGAAATTTTATAGAAAAATTTTTAGGGCGGAATCGTGTTGTAGAACTTAATTTACGTCGTATAGGAATTTTTTTTTTTCGGAGCATGCCAACATTTTTGAAAATTGAAAAAGTGCGCTGACAAGGTACTTAAAATTTTTTTAGAAAAATTTTGAGGGCGGAATCGTGTTGTAGAACTCAATTTACGTCGCATAGGTATTTTTTTTCGGAGCATGTCAACATTTTTGAAAATTGAAAAAGTGCGCTGGCCAGGCACTCAAAAATTTTTTAGAAACATTTTGAGGTCGGAATCGTGTTGTAGAACTCAATTTACGTCGCATAGGAATTTTTTTTCGGAGCATGTCAACATTTTTGAAAATAGAAAAAGTGCGCTGACCAGGTACTTTGAAATTTTTTAGAAAAATTTGGAGGGCGGAATAGTGTTGTAGAACTCAATTTACGTCGTATAGGATTTTTTTTTCGGAGCATGTCAACATTTTTAAAAATTGAAAAAGTGCGCTGGCCAGGTACTTAGAAATTTTTTAGAAAAATTTTGAGGGCGGAATCGTGTGGTAGAACTCAATTTACGTCGTATAGGAATTTTATTTTTTTTTTCGGAGCATGACAACATTTTTGAAAATTGAAAAAGTGCGCTGACCAGGAACTTAAAAATTTTTTAGAAAAATTTTGAGGGTGGAATCGTGTTCTAGAACTCAATTTACGTCGCATAGGAATTTTCTTTTCGGAGCATGTCAACATTTTTGAAAATTGAAAAAGTGCGCTGACCAGGTACTTTGAAATTTTTTAGAAAAATTTTGAGGGCCGAATCGTGTTGTAGAACTCAATTTACGTCGCATAGGAATTTTTTTTCGGAGCATGTCAACATTTTTGAAAATAGAAAAAGTGCGCTGACCAGGTACTTTGAAATTTTTTAGAAAAATTTGGAGGGCGGAATAGTGTTGTAGAACTCAATTTACGTCGTATAGGATTTTTTTTTCGGAGCATGTCAACATTTTTAAAAATTGAAAAAGTGCGCTGGCCAGGTACTTAGAAATTTTTTAGAAAAATTTTGAGGGCGGAATCGTGTGGTAGAACTCAATTTACGTCGTATAGGAATTTTATTTTTTTTTTCGGAGCATGACAACATTTTTGAAAATTGAAAAAGTGCGCTGACCAGGAACTTAAAAATTTTTTAGAAAAATTTTGAGGGTGGAATCGTGTTCTAGAACTCAATTTACGTCGCATAGGAATTTTCTTTTCGGAGCATGTCAACATTTTTGAAAATTGAAAAAGTGCGCTGACCAGGTACTTTGAAATTTTTTAGAAAAATTTTGAGGGCCGAATCGTGTTGTAGAACTCAATTTACGTCGCATAGGAATTTTTTTTCGGAGCATGTCAACATTTTTGAAAATAGAAAAAGTGCGCTGACCAGGTACTTTGAAATTTTTTAGAAAAATTTGGAGGGCGGAATAGTGTTGTAGAACTCAATTTACGTCGTATAGGATTTTTTTTTCGGAGCATGTCAACATTTTTAAAAATTGAAAAAGTGGGCTGGCCAGGTACTTAGAAATTTTTTAGAAAAATTTTGAGGGCGGAATCGTGTGGTAGAACTCAATTTACGTCGTATAGGAATTTTTTTTCGGAGCATGACAACATTTTTGAAAATTGAAAAAGTGCGCTGACCAGGAACTTAAAATTTTTTTAGAAAAATTTTGAGGGTGGAATCGTGTTGTAGAACTCAATTTACGTCGCATAGGAATTTTCTTTTCGGAGCATGTCAACATTTTTAAAAATTAAAAAAGTGCGCTGGCGAGGCACTCAGAAATTTTATAGAAAAATTTTTAGGGCGGAATCGTGTTGTAGAACTTAATTTACGTCGTATAGGAATTTTTTTTTTCGGAGCATGACAACATTTTTGAAAATTGAAAAAGTGCGCTGGCCAGGCACAGAAATTTTATAAAAAATTTTTTAGGGCGGAATTGTGTTGTAGAACTTAATTTACGTCGCATAGGAATTTTTTTTTCGGAGCATGCCAACATTTTTGAAAATTGAAAAAGTGCGCTGACCAGGTACTTTGAAATTTTTTAGAAAAATTTTGAGGGCGGAATTGTGTTGTAGAACTCAATTTACGTCGCATAGGTATTTTTTTTCGAAGCATGTCAACATTTTTGAAAATTGAAAAAGTGCGCTGGCGGGGCACTCAGAAATTTTATAGAAAAATTTTTAGGGCGGAATCGTGTTGTAGAACTTAATTTACGTCGTATAGGAATTTTTTTTTTTTTCGGAGCATGACAACATTTTTGAAAATTGAAAAAGTGCGCTGGCCAGGCACAGAAATTTTATAAAAAAATTTTTAGGGCGGAATTGTGTTGTAGAACTTAATTTACGTCGCATAGGAATTTTTTTTTCGGAGCATGCCAACATTTTTGAAAATTGAAAAAGTGCGCTGACCAGGTACTTTGAAATTTTATAGAAAAATTTTTAGGGCGGAATCGTGTTGTAGAACTTAATTTACGTCGCACAGGTATTTTTTTTCGGAGCATGTCAACATTTTTGAAAATTGAAAAAGTGCGCTGGCCAGGCACTCAAAAATTTTTTAGAAACATTTTGAGGGCGGAATCGTGTTGTAGAACTCAATTTACGTCGCATAGGTATTTTTTTTCGAAGCATGTCAACATTTTTGAAAATTGAAAAAGTGCGCTGGCGGGGCACTCAGAAATTTTATAGAAAAATTTTTAGGGCGGAATCGTGTTGTAGAACTTAATTTACGTCGTATAGAAATTTTTTTTTTTTCGGAGCATGACAACATTTTTGAAAATTGAAAAAGTGCGCTGGCCAGGCACAGAAATTTTATAAAAAAATTTTTAGGGCGGAATTGTGTTGTAGAACTTAATTTACGTCGCATAGGAATTTTTTTTTTCGGAGCATGCCAACATTTTTGAAAATTGAAAAAGTGCGCTGACCAGGTACTTAAAATTTTTTTAGAAAAATTTTGAGGGCGGAATCGTGTTGTAGAACTCAATTTACGTCGCATAGGTATTTTTTTTCGGAGCATGTCAACATTTTTGAAAATTGAAAAAGTGCGCTGGCCAGGCACTCAAAAATTTTTTAGAAACATTTTGAGGGCGGAATCGTGTTGTAGAACTCAATTTACGTCGCATAGGAATTTTTTTTCGGAGCATGTCAACATTTTTGAAAATAGAAAAAGTGCGCTGACCAGGTACTTTGAAATTTTTTAGAAAAATTTGGAGGGCGGAATAGTGTTGTAGAACTCAATTTACGTCGTATAGGATTTTTTTTTCGGAGCATGTCAACATTTTTAAAAATTGAAAAAGTGCGCTGGCCAGGTACTTAGAAATTTTTTAGAAAAATTTTGAGGGCGGAATCGTGTGGTAGAACTCAATTTACGTCGTATAGGAATTTTATTTTTTTTTTTCGGAGCATGACAACATTTTTGAAAATTGAAAAAGTGCGCTGACCAGGAACTTAAAATTTTTTTAGAAAAATTTTGAGGGTGGAATCGTGTTGTAGAACTCAATTTACGTCGCATAGGAATTTTCTTTTCGGAGCATGTCAACATTTTTAAAAATTAAAAAAGTGCGCTGGCGAGGCACTCAGAAATTTTATAGAAAAATTTTTAGGGCGGAATCGTGTTGTAGAACTTAATTTACGTCGTATAGGAATTTTTTTTTCGGAGCATGACAACATTTTTGAAAATTGAAAAAGTGCGCTGGCCAGGCACAGAAATTTTATAAAAAATTTTTTAGGGCGGAATCGTGTTGTAGAACTTAATTTACGTCGTATAGGAATTTTTTTTTTTCGGAGCATGACAACATTTTTGAAAATTGAAAAAGTGCGCTGGCCAGGCACAGAAATTTTATAAAAAAATTTTTAGGGCGGAATTGTGTTGTAGAACTTAATTTACGTCGCATAGGAATTTTTTTTTCGGAGCATGCCAACATTTTTGAAAATTGAAAAAGTGCGCTGACCAGGTACTTTGAAATTTTATAGAAAAATTTTTAGGGCGGAATCGTGTTGCAGAACTTAATTTACGTCGTATAGGAATTTTATTTTTTTTTGGAGCATGTCAACATGTTTGAAAATTGAAAAAGTGCGCTGGCCAGGCACTCAGAAATTTTATAAATAAATTTTTAGGGCGGAATTGTGTTGTAGAACTTAATTTACGTCGCATAGGAATTTTTTTTTCGGAGCATGTCAACATGTTTGAAAATTGAAAAAGTGCGCTGGCCAGGCACAGAAATTTTATAAAAAAATTTTTAGGGCGGAATTGTGTTGTAGAACTTAATTTACGTCGCATAGGAATTTTTTTTTCGGAGCATGCCAACATTTTTGAAAATTGAAAAAGTGCGCTGACCAGGTACTTTGAAATTTTATAGAAAAATTTTTAGGGCGGAATCGTGTTGCAGAACTTAATTTACGTCGTATAGGAATTTTATTTTTTTTTCGGAGCATGACAACATTTTTGAAAATTGCAAAAGTGCGCTGACCAGGTACTTAAAATTTTTTTAGAAAAATTTTGAGGGCGGAATCGTGTTGTAGAACTCAATTTACGTCGCATAGGTATTTTTTTTCGGAGCATGTCAACATTTTTGAAAATTGAAAAAGTGCGCTGGCCAGGCACTCAAAAATTTTTTAGAAACATTTTGAGGGCGGAATCGTGTTGTAGAACTCAATTTACGTCGCATAGGAATTTTTTTTCGGAGCATGTCAACATTTTTGAAAATAGAAAAAGTGCGCTGACCAGGTACTTTGAAATTTTTTAGAAAAATTTGGAGGGCGGAATAGTGTTGTAGAACTCAATTTACGTCGTATAGGATTTTTTTTTCGGAGCATGCCAACATTTTTGAAAATTGAAAAAGTGCGCTGACCAGGTACTTTGAAATTTTTTAGAAAAATTTTGAGGGCGGAATCGTGTTGTAGAACTCAATTTACGTCGCATAGGTATTTTTTTTCGAAGCATGTCAACATTTTTGAAAATTGAAAAAGTGCGCTGGCGGGGCACTCAGAAATTTTATAGAAAAATTTTTATTGCGGAATCGTGTTGTAGAACTTAATTTACGTCGTATAGGAATTTTTTTTTTTTCGGAGCATGACAACATTTTTGAAAATTGAAAAAGTGCGCTGGCCAGGCACAGAAATTTTATAAAAAAATTTTTAGGGCGGAATTGTGTTGAAGAACTTAATTTACGTCGCATAGGAATTTTTTTTTCGGAGCATGCCAACATTTTTGAAAATTGAAAAAGTGCGCTGACCAGGTACTTTGAAATTTTATAGAAAAATTTTTAGGGCGGAATCGTGTTGCAGAACTTAATTTACGTCGCATAGGTATTTTTTTTCGGAGCATGTCAACATTTTTGAAAATTGAAAAAGTGCGCTGGCCAGGCACTCAAAAATTTTTTAGAAACATTTTGAGGGCGGAATCGTGTTGTAGAACTCAATTTACGTCGCATAGGTATTTTCTTTTCGAAGCATGTCAACATTTTTGAAAATTGAAAAAGTGCGCTGGCGGGGCACTCAGAAATTTTATAGAAAAATTTTTAGGGCGGAATCGTGTTGTAGAACTTAATTTACGTCGTATAGGAATTTTTTTTTTTTCGGAGCATGACAACATTTTTGAAAATTGAAAAAGTGCGCTGGCCAGGCACAGAAATTTTATAAAAAAATTTTTAGGGCGGAATTGTGTTGTAGAACTTAATTTACGTCGCATAGGAATTTTTTTTTCGGAGCATGCCAACATTTTTGAAAATTGAAAAAGTGCGCTGACCAGGTACTTTGAAATTTTATAGAAAAATTTTTAGGGCGGAATCGTGTTGCAGAACTTAATTTACGTCGCATAGGTATTTTTTTTCGGAGCATGTCAACATTTTTGAAAATTGAAAAAGTGCGCTGGCCAGGCACTCAAAAATTTTTTAGAAACATTTTGAGGGCGGAATCGTGTTGTAGAACTCAATTTACGTCGCATAGGTATTTTTTTTTCGAAGCATGTCAACATTTTTGATAATTGAAAAAGTGCGCTGGCGGGGCACTCAGAAATTTTATAGAAAAATTTTTAGGGCGGAATCGTGTTGTAGAACTTAATTTACGTCGTATAGGAATTTTTTTTTTTCGGAGCATGACAACATTTTTGAAAATTGAAAAAATGCGCTGGCCAGGCACAGAAATTTTATAAAAAAATTTTTAGGGCGGAATTGTGTTGTAGAACTTAATTTACGTCGCATAGGAATTTTTTTTTCGGAGCATGCCAACATTTTTGAAAATTGAAAAAGTGCGCTGACCAGGTACTTAAAATTTTTTTAGAAAAATTTTGAGGGCGGAATCGTGTTGTAGAACTCAATTTACGTCGCATAGGTATTTTTTTTCGGAGCATGTCAACATTTTTGAAAATTGAAAAAGTGCGCTGGCCAGGCACTCAAAAATTTTTTAGAAACATTTTGAGGGCGGAATCTTGTTGTAGAACTCAATTTACGTCGCATAGGAATTTTTTTTCGGAGCATGTCAACATTTTTGAAAATAGAAAAAGTGCGCTGACCAGGTACTTTGAAATTTTTTAGAAAAATTTGGAGGGCGGAATAGTGTTGTAGAACTCAATTTACGTCGTATAGGATTTTTTTTTCGGAGCATGTCAACATTTTTAAAAATTGAAAAAGTGCGCTGGCCAGGTACTTAGAAATTTTTTAGAAAAATTTTGAGGGCGGAATCGTGTGGTAGAACTCAATTTACGTCGTATAGGAATTTTATTTTTTTTTCGGAGCATGACAACATTTTTGAAAATTGAAAAAGTGCGCTGACCAGGAACTTAAAAATTTTTTAGAAAAATTTTGAGGGTGGAATCGTGTTCTAGAACTCAATTTACGTCGCATAGGAATTTTCTTTTCGGAGCATGTCAACATTTTTGAAAATTGAAAAAGTGCGCTGACCAGGTACTTTGAAATTTTTTAGAAAAATTTTGAGGGCCGAATCGTGTTGTAGAACTCAATTTACGTCGCATAGGAATTTTTTTTCGGAGCATGTCAACATTTTTGAAAATAGAAAAAGTGCGCTGACCAGGTACTTTGAAATTTTTTAGAAAAATTTGGAGGGAGGAATAGTGTTGTAGAACTCAATTTACGTCGTATAGGATTTTTTTTTCGGAGCATGTCAACATTTTTAAAAATTGAAAAGTGCGCTGGCCAGGTACTTAGAAATTTTTTAGAAAAATTTTGAGGGCGGAATCGTGTGGTAGAACTCAATTTACGTCGTATAGGAATTTTATTTTTTTTTTCGGAGCATGACAACATTTTTGAAAATTGAAAAAGTGCGCTGACCAGGAACTTAAAAATTTTTTAGAAAAATTTTGAGGGCGGAATCGTGTTGTAGAACTCAATTTACGTCGCATAGGTATTTTTTTTCGGAGCATGTCAACATTTTTGAAAATTGAAAAAGTGCGCTGGCCAGGCACTCAAAAATTTTTTAGAAACATTTTGAGGGCGGAATCGTGTTGTAGAACTCAATTTACGTCGCATAGGAATTTTTTTTCGGAGCATGTCAACATTTTTGAAAATAGAAAAAGTGCGCTGACCAGGTACTTTGAAATTTTTTAGAAAAATTTGGAGGGAGGAATAGTGTTGTAGAACTCAATTTACGTCGTATAGGATTTTTTTTTCGGAGCATGTCAACATTTTTAAAAATTGAAAAAGTGCGCTGGCCAGGTACTTAGAAATTTTTTAGAAAAATTTTGAGGGCGGAATCGTGTGGTAGAACTCAATTTACGTCGTATAGGAATTTTATTTTTTTTTTCGGAGCATGACAACATTTTTGAAAATTGAAAAAGTGCGCTGACCAGGAACTTAAAAATTTTTTAGAAAAATTTTGAGGGTGGAATCGTGTTCTAGAACTCAATTTACGTCGCATAGGAATTTTCTTTTCGGAGCATGTCAACATTTTTGAAAATTGAAAAAGTGCGCTGACCAGGTACTTTGAAATTTTTTAGAAAAATTTTGAGGGCCGAATCGTGTTGTAGAACTCAATTTACGTCGCATAGGAATTTTTTTTCGGAGCATGTCAACATTTTTGAAAATAGAAAAAGTGCGCTGACCAGGTACTTTGAAATTTTTTAGAAAAATTTGGAGAGCGGAATAGTGTTGTAGAACTCAATTTACGTCGTATAGGATTTTTTTTTCGGAGCATGTCAACATTTTTAAAAATTGAAAAAGTGGGCTGGCCAGGTACTTAGAAATTTTTTAGAAAAATTTTGAGGGCGGAATCGTGTGGTAGAACTCAATTTACGTCGTATAGGAATTTTTTTTCGGAGCATGACAACATTTTTGAAAATTGAAAAAGTGCGCTGACCAGGAACTTAAAATTTTTTTAGAAAAATTTTGAGGGTGGAATCGTGTTGTAGAACTCAATTTACGTCGCATAGGAATTTTCTTTTCGGAGCATGTCAACATTTTTAAAAATTAAAAAAGTGCGCTGGCGAGGCACTCAGAAATTTTATAGAAAAATTTTTAGGGCGGAATCGTGTTGTAGAACTTAATTTACGTCGTATAGGAATTTTTTTTTTCGGAGCATGACAACATTTTTGAAAATTGAAAAAGTGCGCTGGCCAGGCACAGAAATTTTATAAAAAATTTTTTAGGGCGGAATTGTGTTGTAGAACTTAATTTACGTCGCATAGGAATTTTTTTTTCGGAGCATGCCAACATTTTTGAAAATTGAAAAAGTGCGCTGACCAGGTACTTTGAAATTTTTTAGAAAAATTTTGAGGGCGGAATTGTGTTGTAGAACTCAATTTACGTCGCATAGGTATTTTTTTTCGAAGCATGTCAACATTTTTGAAAATTGAAAAAGTGCGCTGGCGGGGCACTCAGAAATTTTATAGAAAAATTTTTAGGGCGGAATCGTGTTGTAGAACTTAATTTACGTCGTATAGGAATTTTTTTTTTTCGGAGCATGACAACATTTTTGAAAATTGAAAAAGTGCGCTGGCCAGGCACAGAAATTTTATAAAAAAATTTTTAGGGCGGAATTGTGTTGTAGAACTTAATTTACGTCGCATAGGAATTTTTTTTTCGGAGCATGCCAACATTTTTATAAATTGAAAAAGTGCGCTGACCAGGTACTTTGAAATTTTATAGAAAAATTTTTAGGGCGGAATCGTGTTGTAGAACTTAATTTACGTCGCATAGGTATTTTTTTTCGGAGCATGTCAACATTTTTGAAAATTGAAAAAGTGCGCTGGCCAGGCACTCAAAAATTTTTTAGAAACATTTTGAGGGCGGAATCGTGTTGTAGAACTCAATTTACGTCGCTTAGGTATTTTTTTTCGAAGCATGTCAACATTTTTGAAAATTGAAAAAGTGCGCTGGCGGGACACTCAGAAATTTTATAGAAAAATTTTTAGGGCGGAATCGTGTTGTAGAACTTAATTTACGTCGTATAGGAATTTTTTTTTTTCGGAGCATGACAACATTTTTGAAAATTGAAAAAGTGCGCTGGCCAGGCACAGAAATTTTATAAAAAAATTTTTAGGGCGGAATTGTGTTGTAGAACTTAATTTACGTCGCATAGGAATTTTTTTTTCGGAGCATGCCAACATTTTTGAAAATTGAAAAAGTGCGCTGACCAGGTACTTAAAATTTTTTTAGAAAAATTTTGAGGGCGGAATCGTGTTGTAGAACTCAATTTACGTCGCATAGGTATTTTTTTTCGGAGCATGTCAACATTTTTGAAAATTGAAAAAGTGCGCTGGCCAGGCACTCAAAAATTTTTTAGAAACATTTTGAGGGCGGAATCGTGTTGTAGAACTCAATTTACGTCGCATAGGAATTTTTTTTCGGAGCATGTCAACATTTTTGAAAATAGAAAAAGTGCGCTGACCAGGTACTTTGAAATTTTTTAGAAAAATTTGGAGGGCGGAATAGTGTTGTAGAACTCAATTTACGTCGTATAGGATTTTTTTTTCGGAGCATGTCAACATTTTTAAAAATTGAAAAAGTGCGCTGGCCAGGTACTTAGAAATTTTTTAGAAAAATTTTGAGGGCGGAATCGTGTGGTAGAACTCAATTTACGTCGTATAGGAATTTTATTTTTTTTTTTCGGAGCATGACAACATTTTTGAAAATTGAAAAAGTGCGCTGACCAGGAACTTAAAATTTTTTTAGAAAAATTTTGAGGGTGGAATCGTGTTGTAGAACTCAATTTACGTCGCATAGGAATTTTCTTTTCGGAGCATGTCAACATTTTTAAAAATTAAAAAAGTGCGCTGGCGAGGCACTCAGAAATTTTATAGAAAAATTTTTAGGGCGGAATCGTGTTGTAGAACTTAATTTACGTCGTATAGGAATTTTTTTTTCGGAGCATGACAACATTTTTGAAAATTGAAAAAGTGCGCTGGCCAGGCACAGAAATTTTATAAAAAATTTTTTAGGGCGGAATTGTGTTGTAGAACTTAATTTACGTCGCATAGGAATTTTTTTTTCGGAGCATGCCAACATTTTTGAAAATTGAAAAAGTGCGCTGACCAGGTACTTTGAAATTTTTTAGAAAAATTTTGAGGGCGGAATCGTGTTGTAGAACTCAATTTACGTCGCATAGGTATTTTTTTTCGAAGCATGTCAACATTTTTGAAAATTGAAAAAGTGCGCTGGCGGGGCACTCAGAAATTTTATAGAAAAATTTTTAGGGCGGAATCGTGTTGTAGAACTTAATTTACGTCGTATAGGAATTTTTTTTTTTCGGAGCATGACAACATTTTTGAAAATTGAAAAAGTGCGCTGGCCAGGCACAGAAATTTTATAAAAAAATTTTTAGGGCGGAATTGTGTTGTAGAACTTAATTTACGTCGCATAGGAATTTTTTTTTCGGAGCATGCCAACATTTTTGGAAATTGAAAAAGTGCGCTGACCAGGTACTTTGAAATTTTATAGAAAAATTTTTAGGGCGGAATCGTGTTGCAGAACTTAATTTACGTCGTATAGGAATTTTATTTTTTTTTGGAGCATGTCAACATGTTTGAAAATTGAAAAAGTGCGCTGGCCAGGCACTCAGAAATTTTATAAATAAATTTTTAGGGCGGAATTGTGTTGTAGAACTTAATTTACGTCGCATAGGAATTTTTTTTCGGAGCATGTCAACATGTTTGAAAATTGAAAAAGTGCGCTGGCCAGGCACAGAAATTTTATAAAAAAATTTTTAGGGCGGAATTGTGTTGTAGAACTTAATTTACGTCGCATAGGAATTTTTTTTTCGGAGCATGCCAACATTTTTGAAAATTGAAAAAGTGCGCTGACCAGGTACTTTGAAATTTTATAGAAAAATTTTTAGGGCGGAATCGTGTTGCAGAACTTAATTTACGTCGTATAGGAATTTTATTTTTTTTTCGGAGCATGACAACATTTTTGAAAATTGCAAAAGTGCGCTGACCAGGTACTTAAAATTTTTTTAGAAAAATTTTTAGGGCGGAATCGTGTTGTAGAACTCAATTTACGTCGCATAGGTATTTTTTTTCGGAGCATGTCAACATTTTTGAAAATTGAAAAAGTGCGCTGGCCAGGCACTCAAAAATTTTTTAGAAACATTTTGAGGGCGGAATCGTGTTGTAGAACTCAATTTACGTCGCATAGGAATTTTTTTTCGGAGCATGTCAACATTTTTGAAAATAGAAAAAGTGCGCTGACCAGGTACTTTGAAATTTTTTAGAAAAATTTGGAGGGCGGAATAGTGTTGTAGAACTCAATTTACGTCGTATAGGATTTTTTTTTCGGAGCATGCCAACATTTTTGAAAATTGAAAAAGTGCGCTGACCAGGTACTTTGAAATTTTTTAGAAAAATTTTGAGGGCGGAATCGTGTTGTAGAACTCAATTTACGTCGCATAGGTATTTTTTTTCGAAGCATGTCAACATTTTTGAAAATTGAAAAAGTGCGCTGGCGGGGCACTCAGAAATTTTATAGAAAAATTTTTATTGCGGAATCGTGTTGTAGAACTTAATTTACGTCGTATAGGAATTTTTTTTTTTCGGAGCATGACAACATTTTTGAAAATTGAAAAAGTGCGCTGGCCAGGCACAGAAATTTTATAAAAAAATTTTTAGGGCGGAATTGTGTTGAAGAACTTAATTTACGTCGCATAGGAATTTTTTTTTCGGAGCATGCCAACATTTTTGAAAATTGAAAAAGTGCGCTGACCAGGTACTTTGAAATTTTATAGAAAAATTTTTAGGGCGGAATCGTGTTGCAGAACTTAATTTACGTCGCATAGGTATTTTTTTTCGGAGCATGTCAACATTTTTGAAAATTGAAAAAGTGCGCTGGCCAGGCACTCAAAAATTTTTTAGAAACATTTTGAGGGCGGAATCGTGTTGTAGAACTCAATTTACGTCGCATAGGTATTTTTTTTTCGAAGCATGTCAACATTTTTGAAAATTGAAAAAGTGCGCTGGCGGGGCACTCAGAAATTTTATAGAAAAATTTTTAGGGCGGAATCGTGTTGTAGAACTTAATTTACGTCGTATAGGAATTTTTTTTTTTTCGGAGCATGACAACATTTTTGAAAATTGAAAAAGTGCGCTGGCCAGGCACAGAAATTTAAAAAAAAAATTTTTAGGGCGGAATTGTGTTGTAGAACTTAATTTACGTCGCATAGGAATTTTTTTTTCGGAGCATGCCAACATTTTTGAAAATTGAAAAAGTGCGCTGACCAGGTACTTAAAATTTTTTTAGAAAAATTTTGAGGGCGGAATCGTGTTGTAGAACTCAATTTACGTCGCATAGGTATTTTTTTTCGGAGCATGTCAACATTTTTGAAAATTGAAAAAGTGCGCTGGCCAGTCACTCAAAAATTTTTTAGAAACATTTTGAGGGCGGAATCGTGTTGTAGAACTCAATTTACGTCGCATAGGAATTTTTTTTCGGAGCATGTCAACATTTTTGAAAATAGAAAAAGTGCGCTGACCAGGTACTTTGAAATTTTTTAGAAAAATTTGGAGGGCGGAATAGTGTTGTAGAACTCAATTTACGTCGTATAGGATCTTTTTTTCGGAGCATGTCAACATTTTTAAAAATTGAAAAAGTGCGCTGGCCAGGTACTTAGAAATTTTTTAGAAAAATTTTGAGGGCGGAATCGTGTGGTAGAACTCAATTTACGTCGTATAGGAATTTTATTTTTTTTTTCGGAGCATGACAACATTTTTGAAAATTGAAAAAGTGCGCTGGCCAGGCACAGAAATTTTATAAAAAATTTTTTAGGGCGGAATTGTGTTGTAGAACTTAATTTACGTCGCATAGGAATTTTTTTTTCGGAGCATGCCAACATTTTTGAAAATTGAAAAAGTGCGCTGACCAGGTACTTTGAAATTTTTTAGAAAAATTTTGAGGGCGGAATCGTGTTGTAGAACTCAATTTACGTCGCATAGGTATTTTTTTTCGAAGCATGTCAACATTTTTGAAAATTGAAAAAGTGCGCTGGCGGGGCACTCAGAAATTTATAGAAAAATTTTTAGGGCGGAATCGTGTTGTAGAACTTAATTTACGTCGTATAGGAATTTTTTTTTTTTCGGAGCATGACAACATTTTTGAAAATTGAAAAAGTGCGCTGGCCAGGCACAGAAATTTTATAAAAAAATTTTTAGGGCGGAATTGTGTTGTAGAACTTAATTTACGTCGCATAGGAATTTTTTTTTCGGAGCATGCCAACATTTTTGAAAATTGAAAAAGTGCGCTGACCAGGTACTTTGAAATTTTTTAGAAAAATTTTGAGGGCGGAATCGTGTTGTAGAACTCAATTTACGTCGCATAGGTATTTTTTTTCGAAGCATGTCAACATTTTTGAAAATTGAAAAAGTGCGCTGGCGGGGCACTCAGAAATTTTATAGAAAAATTTTTAGGGCGGAATCGTGTTGTAGAACTTAATTTACGTCGTATAGGAATTTTTATTTTTCGGAGCATGACAACATTTTTGAAAATTGAAAAAGTGCGCTGGCCAGGCACAGAAATTTTATAAAAAAATTTTTAGGGCGGAATTGTGTTGTAGAACTTAATTTACGTCGCATAGGTTTTTTTTTTTCGGAGCATGCCAACATTTTTGGAAATTGAAAAAGTGCGCTGACCAGGTACTTTGAAATTTTATAGAAAAATTTTTAGGGCGGAATCGTGTTGCAGAACTTAATTTACGTCGTATAGGAATTTTATTTTTTTTTGGAGCATGTCAACATGTTTGAAAATTGAAAAAGTGCGCTGGCCAGGCACTCAGAAATTTTATAAATAAATTTTTAGGGCGGAATTGTGTTGTAGAACTTAATTTACGTCGCATAGGAATTTTTTTTCGGAGCATGTCAACATGTTTGAAAATTGAAAAAGTGCGCTGGCCAGGCACAGAAATTTTATAAAAAAATTTTTAGAGCGGAATTGTGTTGTAGAACTTAATTTACGTCGCATAGGAATTTTTTTTTCGGAGCATGCCAACATTTTTGAAAATTGAAAAAGTGCGCTGACCAGGTACTTTGAAATTTTATAGAAAAATTTTTAGGGCGGAATCGTGTTGCAGAACTTAATTTACGTCGTATAGGAATTTTATTTTTTTTTCGGAGCATGACAACATTTTTGAAAATTGCAAAAGTGCGCTGACCAGGTACTTAAAATTTTTTTAGAAAAATTTTTAGGGCGGAATCGTGTTGTAGAACTCAATTTACGTCGCATAGGTATTTTTTTTCGGAGCATGTCAACATTTTTGAAAGTTGAAAAAGTGCGCTGGCCAGGCACTCAAAAATTTTTTAGAAACATTTTGAGGGCGGAATCGTGTTGTAGAACTCAATTTACGTCGCATAGGTATTTTTTTTCGAAGCATGTCAACATTTTTGAAAATTGAAAAAGTGCGCTGGCGGGGCACTCAGAAATTTTATAGAAAAATTTTTATTGCGGAATCGTGTTGTAGAACTTAATTTACGTCGTATAGGAATTTTTTTTTTTCGGAGCATGACAACATTTTTGAAAATTGAAAAAGTGCGCTGGCCAGGCACAGAAATTTTATAAAAAAATTTTTAGGGCGGAATTGTGTTGAAGAACTTAATTTACGTCGCATAGGAATTTTTTTTTCGGAGCATGCCAACATTTTTGAAAATTGAAAAAGTGCGCTGACCAGGTACTTTGAAATTTTATAGAAAAATTTTTAGGGCGGAATCGTGTTGCAGAACTTAATTTACGTCGCATAGGTATTTTTTTTCGGAGCATGTCAACATTTTTGAAAATTGAAAAAGTGCGCTGGCCAGGCACTCAAAAATTTTTTAGAAACATTTTGAGGGCGGAATCGTGTTGTAGAACTCAATTTACGTCGCATAGGTATTTTTTTTTCGAAGCATGTCAACATTTTTGAAAATTGAAAAAGTGCGCTGGCGGGGCACTCAGAAATTTTATAGAAAAATTTTTAGGGCGGAATCGTGTTGTAGAACTTAATTTACGTCGTATAGGAATTTTTTTTTTTTCGGAGCATGACAACATTTTTGAAAATTGAAAAAGTGCGCTGGCCAGGCACAGAAATTTAAAAAAAAAATTTTTAGGGCGGAATTGTGTTGTAGAACTTAATTTACGTCGCATAGGAATTTTTTTTTCGGAGCATGCCAACATTTTTGAAAATTGAAAAAGTGCGCTGACCAGGTACTTAAAATTTTTTTAGAAAAATTTTGAGGGCGGAATCGTGTTGTAGAACTCAATTTACGTCGCATAGGTATTTTTTTTCGGAGCATGTCAACATTTTTGAAAATTGAAAAAGTGCGCTGGCCAGTCACTCAAAAATTTTTTAGAAACATTTTGAGGGCGGAATCGTGTTGTAGAACTCAATTTACGTCGCATAGGAATTTTTTTTCGGAGCATGTCAACATTTTTGAAAATAGAAAAAGTGCGCTGACCAGGTACTTTGAAATTTTTTAGAAAAATTTGGAGGGCGGAATAGTGTTGTAGAACTCAATTTACGTCGTATAGGATCTTTTTTTCGGAGCATGTCAACATTTTTAAAAATTGAAAAAGTGCGCTGGCCAGGTACTTAGAAATTTTTTAGAAAAATTTTGAGGGCGGAATCGTGTGGTAGAACTCAATTTACGTCGTATAGGAATTTTATTTTTTTTTTCGGAGCATGACAACATTTTTGAAAATTGAAAAAGTGCGCTGGCCATTCACAGAAATTTTATAAAAAATTTTTTAGGGCGGAATTGTGTTGTAGAACTTAATTTACGTCGCATAGGAATTTTTTTTTCGGAGCATGCCAACATTTTTGAAAATTGAAAAAGTGCGCTGACCAGGTACTTTGAAATTTTTTAGAAAAATTTTGAGGGCGGAATCGTGTTGTAGAACTCAATTTACGTCGCATAGGTATTTTTTTTCGAAGCATGTCAACATTTTTGAAAATTGAAAAAGTGCGCTGGCGGGGCACTCAGAAATTTATAGAAAAATTTTTAGGGCGGAATCGTGTTGTAGAACTTAATTTACGTCGTATAGGAATTTTTTTTTTTTCGGAGCATGCCAACATTTTTGAAAATTGAAAAAGTGCGCTGACCAGGTACTTTGAAATTTTATAGAAAAATTTTTAGGGCGGAATCGTGTTGCAGAACTTAATTTACGTCGTATAGGAATTTTATTTTTTTTTCGGAGCATGACAACATTTTTGAAAATTGCAAAAGTGCGCTGACCAGGTACTTAAAATTTTTTTAGAAAAATTTTTAGGGCGGAATCGTGTTGTAGAACTCAATTTACGTCGCATAGGTATTTTTTTTCGGAGCATGTCAACATTTTTGAAAATTGAAAAAGTGCGCTGGCGGGGCACTCAGAAATTTTATAGAAAAATTTTTAGGGCGGAATCGTGTTGTAGAACTTAATTTACGTCGTATAGGAATTTTTTTTTTTCGGAGCATGACAACATTTTTGAAAATTGAAAAAGTGCGCTGGCCAGGCACAGAAATTTTATAAAAAAATTTTTAGGGCGGAATTGTGTTGTAGAACTTAATTTACGTCGCATAGGAATTTTTTTTTCGGAGCATGCCAACATTTTTGAAAATTGAAAAAGTGCGCTGACCAGGTACTTAAAATTTTTTTAGAAAAATTTTGAGGGCGGAATCGTGTTGTAGAACTCAATTTACGTCGCATAGGTATTTTTTTTCGGAGCATGTCAACATTTTTGAAAATTGAAAAAGTGCGCTGGCCAGGCACTCAAAAATTTTTTAGAAACATTTTGAGGGCGGAATCGTGTTGTAGAACTCAATTTACGTCGCATAGGAATTTTTTTTCGGAGCATGTCAACATTTTTGAAAATAGAAAAAGTGCGCTGACCAGGTACTTTGAAATTTTTTAGAAAAATTTGGAGGGCGGAATAGTGTTGTAGAACTCAATTTACGTCGTATAGGATTTTTTTTTCGGAGCATGTCAACATTTTTAAAAATTGAAAAAGTGCGCTGGCCAGGTACTTAGAAATTTTTTAGAAAAATTTTGAGGGCGGAATCGTGTGGTAGAACTCAATTTACGTCGTATAGGAATTTTATTTTTTTTTTTCGGAGCATGACAACATTTTTGAAAATTGAAAAAGTGCGCTGACCAGGAACTTAAAATTTTTTTAGAAAAATTTTGAGGGTGGAATCGTGTTGTAGAACTCAATTTACGTCGCATAGGAATTTTCTTTTCGGAGCATGTCAACATTTTTAAAAATTAAAAAAGTGCGCTGGCGAGGCACTCAGAAATTTTATAGAAAAATTTTTAGGGCGGAATCGTGTTGTAGAACTTAATTTACGTCGTATAGGAATTTTTTTTTCGGAGCATGACAACATTTTTGAAAATTGAAAAAGTGCGCTGGCCAGGCACAGAAATTTTATAAAAAATTTTTTAGGGCGGAATTGTGTTGTAGAACTTAATTTACGTCGCATAGGAATTTTTTTTTCGGAGCATGCCAACATTTTTGAAAATTGAAAAAGTGCGCTGACCAGGTACTTTGAAATTTTTTAGAAAAATTTTGAGGGCGGAATCGTGTTGTAGAACTCAATTTACGTCGCATAGGTATTTTTTTTCGAAGCATGTCAACATTTTTGAAAATTGAAAAAGTGCGCTGGCGGGGCACTCAGAAATTTTATAGAAAAATTTTTAGGGCGGAATCGTGTTGTAGAACTTAATTTACGTCGTATAGGAATTTTTATTTTTCGGAGCATGACAACATTTTTGAAAATTGAAAAAGTGCGCTGGCCAGGCACAGAAATTTTATAAAAAAATTTTTAGGGCGGAATTGTGTTGTAGAACTTAATTTACGTCGCATAGGTTTTTTTTTTTCGGAGCATGCCAACATTTTTGGAAATTGAAAAAGTGCGCTGACCAGGTACTTTGAAATTTTATAGAAAAATTTTTAGGGCGGAATCGTGTTGCAGAACTTAATTTACGTCGTATAGGAATTTTATTTTTTTTTGGAGCATGTCAACATGTTTGAAAATTGAAAAAGTGCGCTGGCCAGGCACTCAGAAATTTTATAAATAAATTTTTAGGGCGGAATTGTGTTGTAGAACTTAATTTACGTCGCATAGGAATTTTTTTTCGGAGCATGTCAACATGTTTGAAAATTGAAAAAGTGCGCTGGCCAGGCACAGAAATTTTATAAAAAAATTTTTAGAGCGGAATTGTGTTGTAGAACTTAATTTACGTCGCATAGGAATTTTTTTTTCGGAGCATGCCAACATTTTTGAAAATTGAAAAAGTGCGCTGACCAGGTACTTTGAAATTTTATAGAAAAATTTTTAGGGCGGAATCGTGTTGCAGAACTTAATTTACGTCGTATAGGAATTTTATTTTTTTTTCGGAGCATGACAACATTTTTGAAAATTGCAAAAGTGCGCTGACCAGGTACTTAAAATTTTTTTAGAAAAATTTTTAGGGCGGAATCGTGTTGTAGAACTCAATTTACGTCGCATAGGTATTTTTTTTCGGAGCATGTCAACATTTTTGAAAGTTGAAAAAGTGCGCTGGCCAGGCACTCAAAAATTTTTTAGAAACATTTTGAGGGCGGAATCGTGTTGTAGAACTCAATTTACGTCGCATAGGTATTTTTTTTCGAAGCATGTCAACATTTTTGAAAATTGAAAAAGTGCGCTGGCGGGGCACTCAGAAATTTTATAGAAAAATTTTTATTGCGGAATCGTGTTGTAGAACTTAATTTACGTCGTATAGGAATTTTTTTTTTTCGGAGCATGACAACATTTTTGAAAATTGAAAAAGTGCGCTGGCCAGGCACAGAAATTTTATAAAAAAATTTTTAGGGCGGAATTGTGTTGAAGAACTTAATTTACGTCGCATAGGAATTTTTTTTTCGGAGCATGCCAACATTTTTGAAAATTGAAAAAGTGCGCTGACCAGGTACTTTGAAATTTTATAGAAAAATTTTTAGGGCGGAATCGTGTTGCAGAACTTAATTTACGTCGTATAGGAATTTTATTTTTTTTTCGGAGCATGACAACATTTTTGAAAATTGCAAAAGTGCGCTGACCAGGTACTTAAAATTTTTTTAGAAAAATTTTTAGGGCGGAATCGTGTTGTAGAACTCAATTTACGTCGCATAGGTATTTTTTTTCGGAGCATGTCAACATTTTTGAAAATTGAAAAAGTGCGCTGGCGGGGCACTCAGAAATTTTATAGAAAAATTTTTAGGGCGGAATCGTGTTGTAGAACTTAATTTACGTCGTATAGGAATTTTTTTTTTTTCGGAGCATGCCAACATTTTTGAAAATTGAAAAAGTGCGCTGACCAGGTACTTTGAAATTTTATAGAAAAATTTTTAGGGCGGAATCGTGTTGCAGAACTTAATTTACGTCGTATAGGAATTTTATTTTTTTTTCGGAGCATGACAACATTTTTGAAAATTGCAAAAGTGCGCTGACCAGGTACTTAAAATTTTTTTAGAAAAATTTTTAGGGCGGAATCGTGTTGTAGAACTCAATTTACGTCGCACAGGTATTTTTTTTCGGAGCATGTCAACATTTTTGAAAATTGAAAAAGTGCGCTGGCGGGGCACTCAGAAATTTTATAGAAAAATTTTTAGGGCGGAATCGTGTTGTAGAACTTAATTTACGTCGTATAGGAATTTTTTTTTTTCGGAGCATGACAACATTTTTGAAAATTGAAAAAGTGCGCTGGCCAGGCACAGAAATTTTATAAAAAAATTTTTAGGGCGGAATTGTGTTGTAGAACTTAATTTACGTCGCATAGGAATTTTTTTTTCGGAGCATGCCAACATTTTTGAAAATTGAAAAAGTGCGCTGACCAGGTACTTAAAATTTTTTTAGAAAAATTTTGAGGGCGGAATCGTGTTGTAGAACTCAATTTACGTCGCATAGGTATTTTTTTTCGGAGCATGTCAACATTTTTGAAAATTGAAAAAGTGCGCTGGCCAGGCACTCAAAAATTTTTTAGAAACATTTTGAGGGCGGAATCGTGTTGTAGAACTCAATTTACGTCGCATAGGAATTTTTTTTCGGAGCATGTCAACATTTTTGAAAATAGAAAAAGTGCGCTGACCAGGTACTTTGAAATTTTTTAGAAAAATTTGGAGGGCGGAATAGTGTTGTAGAACTCAATTTACGTCGTATAGGATTTTTTTTTCGGAGCATGTCAACATTTTTAAAAATTGAAAAAGTGCGCTGGCCAGGTACTTAGAAATTTTTTAGAAAAATTTTGAGGGCGGAATCGTGTGGTAGAACTCAATTTACGTCGTATAGGAATTTTATTTTTTTTTTTCGGAGCATGACAACATTTTTGAAAATTGAAAAAGTGCGCTGACCAGGAACTTAAAATTTTTTTAGAAAAATTTTGAGGGTGGAATCGTGTTGTAGAACTCAATTTACGTCGCATAGGAATTTTCTTTTCGGAGCATGTCAACATTTTTAAAAATTAAAAAAGTGCGCTGGCGAGGCACTCAGAAATTTTATAGAAAAATTTTTAGGGCGGAATCGTGTTGTAGAACTTAATTTACGTCGTATAGGAATTTTTTTTTCGGAGCATGACAACATTTTTGAAAATTGAAAAAGTGCGCTGGCCAGGCACAGAAATTTTATAAAAAATTTTTTAGGGCGGAATTGTGTTGTAGAACTTAATTTACGTCGCATAGGAATTTTTTTTTCGGAGCATGCCAACATTTTTGAAAATTGAAAAAGTGCGCTGACCAGGTACTTTGAAATTTTTTAGAAAAATTTTGAGGGCGGAATCGTGTTGTAGAACTCAATTTACGTCGCATAGGTATTTTTTTTCGAAGCATGTCAACATTTTTGAAAATTGAAAAAGTGCGCTGGCGGGGCACTCAGAAATTTTATAGAAAAATTTTTAGGGCGGAATCGTGTTGTAGAACTTAATTTACGTCGTATAGGAATTTTTATTTTTCGGAGCATGACAACATTTTTGAAAATTGAAAAAGTGCGCTGGCCAGGCACAGAAATTTTATAAAAAAATTTTTAGGGCGGAATTGTGTTGTAGAACTTAATTTACGTCGCATAGGTTTTTTTTTTTCGGAGCATGCCAACATTTTTGGAAATTGAAAAAGTGCGCTGACCAGGTACTTTGAAATTTTATAGAAAAATTTTTAGGGCGGAATCGTGTTGCAGAACTTAATTTACGTCGTATAGGAATTTTATTTTTTTTTGGAGCATGTCAACATGTTTGAAAATTGAAAAAGTGCGCTGGCCAGGCACTCAGAAATTTTATAAATAAATTTTTAGGGCGGAATTGTGTTGTAGAACTTAATTTACGTCGCATAGGAATTTTTTTTCGGAGCATGTCAACATGTTTGAAAATTGAAAAAGTGCGCTGGCCAGGCACAGAAATTTTATAAAAAAATTTTTAGAGCGGAATTGTGTTGTAGAACTTAATTTACGTCGCATAGGAATTTTTTTTTCGGAGCATGCCAACATTTTTGAAAATTGAAAAAGTGCGCTGACCAGGTACTTTGAAATTTTATAGAAAAATTTTTAGGGCGGAATCGTGTTGCAGAACTTAATTTACGTCGTATAGGAATTTTATTTTTTTTTCGGAGCATGACAACATTTTTGAAAATTGCAAAAGTGCGCTGACCAGGTACTTAAAATTTTTTTAGAAAAATTTTTAGGGCGGAATCGTGTTGTAGAACTCAATTTACGTCGCATAGGTATTTTTTTTCGGAGCATGTCAACATTTTTGAAAGTTGAAAAAGTGCGCTGGCCAGGCACTCAAAAATTTTTTAGAAACATTTTGAGGGCGGAATCGTGTTGTAGAACTCAATTTACGTCGCATAGGTATTTTTTTTCGAAGCATGTCAACATTTTTGAAAATTGAAAAAGTGCGCTGGCGGGGCACTCAGAAATTTTATAGAAAAATTTTTATTGCGGAATCGTGTTGTAGAACTTAATTTACGTCGTATAGGAATTTTTTTTTTTCGGAGCATGACAACATTTTTGAAAATTGAAAAAGTGCGCTGACCAGGTACTTTGAAATTTTATAGAAAAATTTTTAGGGCGGAATCGTGTTGCAGAACTTAATTTACGTCGCATAGGTATTTTTTTTCGGAGCATGTCAACATTTTTGAAAATTGAAAAAGTGCGCTGGCCAGGCACTCAAAAATTTTTTAGAAACATTTTGAGGGCGGAATCGTGTTGTAGAACTCAATTTACGTCGCATAGGTATTTTTTTTTCGAAGCATGTCAACATTTTTGAAAATTGAAAAAGTGCGCTGGCGGGGCACTCAGAAATTTTATAGAAAAATTTTTAGGGCGGAATCGTGTTGTAGAACTTAATTTACGTCGTATAGGATTTTTTTTTTTTTCGGAGCATGACAACATTTTTGAAAATTGAAAAAGTGCGCTGGCCAGGCACAGAAATTTAAAAAAAAAATTTTTAGGGCGGAATTGTGTTGTAGAACTTAATTTACGTCGCATAGGAATTTTTTTTTCGGAGCATGCCAACATTTTTGAAAATTGAAAAAGTGCGCTGACCAGGTACTTAAAATTTTTTTAGAAAAATTTTGAGGGCGGAATCGTGTTGTAGAACTCAATTTACGTCGCATAGGTATTTTTTTTCGGAGCATGTCAACATTTTTGAAAATTGAAAAAGTGCGCTGGCCAGTCACTCAAAAATTTTTTAGAAACATTTTGAGGGCGGAATCGTGTTGTAGAACTCAATTTACGTCGCATAGGAATTTTTTTTCGGAGCATGTCAACATTTTTGAAAATAGAAAAAGTGCGCTGACCAGGTACTTTGAAATTTTTTAGAAAAATTTGGAGGGCGGAATAGTGTTGTAGAACTCAATTTACGTCGTATAGGATCTTTTTTTCGGAGCATGTCAACATTTTTAAAAATTGAAAAAGTGCGCTGGCGGGGCACTCAGAAATTTTATAGAAAAATTTTTATTGCGGAATCGTGTTGTAGAACTTAATTTACGTCGTATAGGAATTTTTTTTTTTCGGAGCATGACAACATTTTTGAAAATTGAAAAAGTGCGCTGACCAGGTACTTTGAAATTTTATAGAAAAATTTTTAGGGCGGAATCGTGTTGCAGAACTTAATTTACGTCGCATAGGTATTTTTTTTCGGAGCATGTCAACATTTTTGAAAATTGAAAAAGTGCGCTGGCCAGGCACTCAAAAATTTTTTAGAAACATTTTGAGGGCGGAATCGTGTTGTAGAACTCAATTTACGTCGCATAGGTATTTTTTTTTCGAAGCATGTCAACATTTTTGAAAATTGAAAAAGTGCGCTGGCGGGGCACTCAGAAATTTTATAGAAAAATTTTTAGGGCGGAATCGTGTTGTAGAACTTAATTTACGTCGTATAGGATTTTTTTTTTTTTCGGAGCATGACAACATTTTTGAAAATTGAAAAAGTGCGCTGGCCAGGCACAGAAATTTAAAAAAAAAATTTTTAGGGCGGAATTGTGTTGTAGAACTTAATTTACGTCGCATAGGAATTTTTTTTTCGGAGCATGCCAACATTTTTGAAAATTGAAAAAGTGCGCTGACCAGGTACTTAAAATTTTTTTAGAAAAATTTTGAGGGCGGAATCGTGTTGTAGAACTCAATTTACGTCGCATAGGTATTTTTTTTCGGAGCATGTCAACATTTTTGAAAATTGAAAAAGTGCGCTGGCCAGTCACTCAAAAATTTTTTAGAAACATTTTGAGGGCGGAATCGTGTTGTAGAACTCAATTTACGTCGCATAGGAATTTTTTTTCGGAGCATGTCAACATTTTTGAAAATAGAAAAAGTGCGCTGACCAGGTACTTTGAAATTTTTTAGAAAAATTTGGAGGGCGGAATAGTGTTGTAGAACTCAATTTACGTCGTATAGGATCTTTTTTTCGGAGCATGTCAACATTTTTAAAAATTGAAAAAGTGCGCTGGCCAGGTACTTAGAAATTTTTTAGAAAAATTTTGAGGGCGGAATCGTGTGGTAGAACTCAATTTACGTCGTATAGGAATTTTATTTTTTTTTTCGGAGCATGACAACATTTTTGAAAATTGAAAAAGTGCGCTGGCCAGGCACAGAAATTTTATAAAAAATTTTTTAGGGCGGAATTGTGTTGTAGAACTTAATTTACGTCGCATAGGAATTTTTTTTTCGGAGCATGCCAACATTTTTGAAAATTGAAAAAGTGCGCTGACCAGGTACTTTGAAATTTTTTAGAAAAATTTTGAGGGCGGAATCGTGTTGTAGAACTCAATTTACGTCGCATAGGTATTTTTTTTCGAAGCATGTCAACATTTTTGAAAATTGAAAAAGTGCGCTGGCGGGGCACTCAGAAATTTATAGAAAAATTTTTAGGGCGGAATCGTGTTGTAGAACTTAATTTACGTCGTATAGGAATTTTTTTTTTTTCGGAGCATGCCAACATTTTTGAAAATTGAAAAAGTGCGCTGACCAGGTACTTTGAAATTTTATAGAAAAATTTTTAGGGCGGAATCGTGTTGCAGAACTTAATTTACGTCGTATAGGAATTTTATTTTTTTTTCGGAGCATGACAACATTTTTAAAAATTGCAAAAGTGCGCTGACCAGGTACTTAAAATTTTTTTAGAAAAATTTTTAGGGCGGAATCGTGTTGTAGAACTCAATTTACGTCGCATAGGTATTTTTTTTCGGAGCATGTCAACATTTTTGAAAATTGAAAAAGTGCGCTGGCGGGGCACTCAGAAATTTTATAGAAAAATTTTTAGGGCGGAATCGTGTTGTAGAACTTAATTTACGTCGTATAGGAATTTTTTTTTTTCGGAGCATGACAACATTTTTGAAAATTGAAAAAGTGCGCTGGCCAGGCACAGAAATTTTATAAAAAAATTTTTAGGGCGGAATTGTGTTGTAGAACTTAATTTACGTCGCATAGGAATTTTTTTTTCGGAGCATGCCAACATTTTTGAAAATTGAAAAAGTGCGCTGACCAGGTACTTAAAATTTTTTTAGAAAAATTTTGAGGGCGGAATCGTGTTGTAGAACTCAATTTACGTCGCATAGGTATTTTTTTTCGGAGCATGTCAACATTTTTGAAAATTGAAAAAGTGCGCTGGCCAGGCACTCAAAAATTTTTTAGAAACATTTTGAGGGCGGAATCGTGTTGTAGAACTCAATTTACGTCGCATAGGAATTTTTTTTCGGAGCATGTCAACATTTTTGAAAATAGAAAAAGTGCGCTGACCAGGTACTTTGAAATTTTTTAGAAAAATTTGGAGGGCGGAATAGTGTTGTAGAACTCAATTTACGTCGTATAGGATTTTTTTTTCGGAGCATGTCAACATTTTTAAAAATTGAAAAAGTGCGCTGGCCAGGTACTTAGAAATTTTTTAGAAAAATTTTGAGGGCGGAATCGTGTGGTAGAACTCAATTTACGTCGTATAGGAATTTTATTTTTTTTTTTCGGAGCATGACAACATTTTTGAAAATTGAAAAAGTGCGCTGACCAGGAACTTAAAATTTTTTTAGAAAAATTTTGAGGGTGGAATCGTGTTGTAGAACTCAATTTACGTCGCATAGGAATTTTCTTTTCGGAGCATGTCAACATTTTTAAAAATTAAAAAAGTGCGCT
Source organism: Pseudeuparius sepicola (assembly GCA_963920635.1). Classification (NCBI taxonomy): domain Eukaryota; kingdom Metazoa; phylum Arthropoda; class Insecta; order Coleoptera; family Anthribidae; genus Pseudeuparius; species Pseudeuparius sepicola. The sequence goes on along the minus strand of OY987298.1, from coordinate 85,357,046 downwards.
GGCGAGGCACTCAGAAATTTTATAGAAAAATTTTTAGGGCGGAATCGTGTTGTAGAACTTAATTTACGTCGTATAGGAATTTTTTTTTCGGAGCATGACAACATTTTTGAAAATTGAAAAAGTGCGCTGGCCAGGCACAGAAATTTTATAAAAAATTTTTTAGGGCGGAATTGTGTTGTAGAACTTAATTTACGTCGCATAGGAATTTTTTTTTCGGAGCATGCCAACATTTTTGAAAATTGAAAAAGTGCGCTGACCAGGTACTTTGAAATTTTTTAGAAAAATTTTGAGGGCGGAATCGTGTTGTAGAACTCAATTTACGTCGCATAGGTATTTTTTTTCGAAGCATGTCAACATTTTTGAAAATTGAAAAAGTGCGCTGGCGGGGCACTCAGAAATTTTATAGAAAAATTTTTAGGGCGGAATCGTGTTGTAGAACTTAATTTACGTCGTATAGGAATTTTTTTTTTTCGGAGCATGACAACATTTTTGAAAATTGAAAAAGTGCGCTGGCCAGGCACAGAAATTTTATAAAAAAATTTTTAGGGCGGAATTGTGTTGTAGAACTTAATTTACGTCGCATAGGAATTTTTTTTTCGGAGCATGCCAACATTTTTGGAAATTGAAAAAGTGCGCTGACCAGGTACTTTGAAATTTTATAGAAAAATTTTTAGGGCGGAATCGTGTTGCAGAACTTAATTTACGTCGTATAGGAATTTTATTTTTTTTTGGAGCATGTCAACATGTTTGAAAATTGAAAAAGTGCGCTGGCCAGGCACTCAGAAATTTTATAAATAAATTTTTAGGGCGGAATTGTGTTGTAGAACTTAATTTACGTCGCATAGGAATTTTTTTTCGGAGCATGTCAACATGTTTGAAAATTGAAAAAGTGCGCTGGCCAGGCACAGAAATTTTATAAAAAAATTTTTAGGGCGGAATTGTGTTGTAGAACTTAATTTACGTCGCATAGGAATTTTTTTTTCGGAGCATGCCAACATTTTTGAAAATTGAAAAAGTGCGCTGACCAGGTACTTTGAAATTTTATAGAAAAATTTTTAGGGCGGAATCGTGTTGCAGAACTTAATTTACGTCGTATAGGAATTTTATTTTTTTTTCGGAGCATGACAACATTTTTGAAAATTGCAAAAGTGCGCTGACCAGGTACTTAAAATTTTTTTAGAAAAATTTTTAGGGCGGAATCGTGTTGTAGAACTCAATTTACGTCGCATAGGTATTTTTTTTCGGAGCATGTCAACATTTTTGAAAATTGAAAAAGTGCGCTGGCCAGGCACTCAAAAATTTTTTAGAAACATTTTGAGGGCGGAATCGTGTTGTAGAACTCAATTTACGTCGCATAGGAATTTTTTTTCGGAGCATGTCAACATTTTTGAAAATAGAAAAAGTGCGCTGACCAGGTACTTTGAAATTTTTTAGAAAAATTTGGAGGGCGGAATAGTGTTGTAGAACTCAATTTACGTCGTATAGGATTTTTTTTTCGGAGCATGCCAACATTTTTGAAAATTGAAAAAGTGCGCTGACCAGGTACTTTGAAATTTTTTAGAAAAATTTTGAGGGCGGAATCGTGTTGTAGAACTCAATTTACGTCGCATAGGTATTTTTTTTCGAAGCATGTCAACATTTTTGAAAATTGAAAAAGTGCGCTGGCCAGGCACTCAAAAATTTTTTAGAAACATTTTGAGGGCGGAATCGTGTTGTAGAACTCAATTTACGTCGCATAGGTATTTTTTTTCGGAGCATGTCAACATTTTTGAAAATTGAAAAAGTGCGCTGGCCAGTCACTCAAAAATTTTTTAGAAACATTTTGAGGGCGGAATCGTGTTGTAGAACTCAATTTACGTCGCATAGGAATTTTTTTTCGGAGCATGTCAACATTTTTGAAAATAGAAAAAGTGCGCTGACCAGGTACTTTGAAATTTTTTAGAAAAATTTGGAGGGCGGAATAGTGTTGTAGAACTCAATTTACGTCGTATAGGATCTTTTTTTCGGAGCATGTCAACATTTTTAAAAATTGAAAAAGTGCGCTGGCCAGGTACTTAGAAATTTTTTAGAAAAATTTTGAGGGCGGAATCGTGTGGTAGAACTCAATTTACGTCGTATAGGAATTTTATTTTTTTTTTCGGAGCATGACAACATTTTTGAAAATTGAAAAAGTGCGCTGGCCAGGCACAGAAATTTTATAAAAAATTTTTTAGGGCGGAATTGTGTTGTAGAACTTAATTTACGTCGCATAGGAATTTTTTTTTCGGAGCATGCCAACATTTTTGAAAATTGAAAAAGTGCGCTGACCAGGTACTTTGAAATTTTTTAGAAAAATTTTGAGGGCGGAATCGTGTTGTAGAACTCAATTTACGTCGCATAGGTATTTTTTTTCGAAGCATGTCAACATTTTTGAAAATTGAAAAAGTGCGCTGGCGGGGCACTCAGAAATTTTATAGAAAAATTTTTATTGCGGAATCGTGTTGTAGAACTTAATTTACGTCGTATAGGAATTTTTTTTTTTCGGAGCATGACAACATTTTTGAAAATTGAAAAAGTGCGCTGGCCAGGCACAGAAATTTTATAAAAAAATTTTTAGGGCGGAATTGTGTTGAAGAACTTAATTTACGTCGCATAGGAATTTTTTTTTCGGAGCATGCCAACATTTTTGAAAATTGAAAAAGTGCGCTGACCAGGTACTTTGAAATTTTATAGAAAAATTTTTAGGGCGGAATCGTGTTGCAGAACTTAATTTACGTCGCATAGGTATTTTTTTTCGGAGCATGACAACATTTTTGAAAATTGAAAAAGTGCGCTGGCGGGGCACTCAGAAATTTTATAGAAAAATTTTTAGGGCGGAATCGTGTTGTAGAACTTAATTTACGTCGTATAGGAATTTTTTTTTTTTCGGAGCATGACAACATTTTTGAAAATTGAAAAAGTGCGCTGGCCAGGCACAGAAATTTAAAAAAAAAATTTTTAGGGCGGAATTGTGTTGTAGAACTTAATTTACGTCGCATAGGAATTTTTTTTTCGGAGCATGCCAACATTTTTGAAAATTGAAAAAGTGCGCTGACCAGGTACTTTGAAATTTTTTAGAAAAATTTTGAGGGCGGAATCGTGTTGTAGAACTCAATTTACGTCGCATAGGTATTTTTTTTCGAAGCATGTCAACATTTTTGAAAATTGAAAAAGTGCGCTGGCGGGGCACTCAGAAATTTTATAGAAAAATTTTTATTGCGGAATCGTGTTGTAGAACTTAATTTACGTCGTATAGGAATTTTTTTTTTTTCGGAGCATGACAACATTTTTGAAAATTGAAAAAGTGCGCTGGCCAGGCACAGAAATTTTATAAAAAAATTTTTAGGGCGGAATTGTGTTGTAGAACTTAATTTACGTCGCATAGGAATTTTTTTTTCGGAGCATGCCAACATTTTTGAAAATTGAAAAAGTGCGCTGACCAGGTACTTTGAAATTTTATAGAAAAATTTTTAGGGCGGAATCGTGTTGCAGAACTTAATTTACGTCGCATAGGTATTTTTTTCGGAGCATGTCAACATTTTTGAAAATTGAAAAAGTGCGCTGGCCAGGCACTCAAAAATTTTTTAGAAACATTTTGAGGGCGGAATCGTGTTGTAGAACTCAATTTACGTCGCATAGGTATTTTTTTTCGAAGCATGTCAACATTTTTGAAAATTGAAAAAGTGCGCTGGCGGGGCACTCAGAAATTTTATAGAAAAATTTTTAGGGCGGAATCGTGTTGTAGAACTTAATTTACGTCGTATAGGAATTTTTTTTTTTCGGAGCATGCCAACATTTTTGAAAATTGAAAAAGTGCGCTGACAAGGTACTTAAAATTTTTTTAGAAAAATTTTGAGGGCGGAATCGTGTTGTAGAACTCAATTTACGTCGCATAGGTATTTTTTTTCGGAGCATGTCAACATTTTTGAAAATTGAAAAAGTGCGCTGGCCAGTCACTCAAAAATTTTTTAGAAACATTTTGAGGGCGGAATCGTGTTGTAGAACTCAATTTACGTCGTATAGGATCTTTTTTTCGGAGCATGTCAACATTTTTAAAAATTGAAAAAGTGCGCTGGCCAGGTACTTAGAAATTTTTTAGAAAAATTTTGAGGGCGGAATCGTGTGGTAGAACTCAATTTACGTCGTATAGGAATTTTATTTTTTTTTTCGGAGCATGACAACATTTTTGAAAATTGAAAAAGTGCGCTGGCCAGGCACAGAAATTTTATAAAAAATTTTTTAGGGCGGAATTGTGTTGTAGAACTTAATTTACGTCGCATAGGAATTTTTTTTTCGGAGCATGCCAACATTTTTGAAAATTGAAAAAGTGCGCTGACCAGGTACTTTGAAATTTTTTAGAAAAATTTTGAGGGCGGAATCGTGTTGTAGAACTCAATTTACGTCGCATAGGTATTTTTTTTCGAAGCATGTCAACATTTTTGAAAATTGAAAAAGTGCGCTGGCGGGGCACTCAGAAATTTATAGAAAAATTTTTAGGGCGGAATCGTGTTGTAGAACTTAATTTACGTCGTATAGGAATTTTTTTTTTTTCGGAGCATGACAACATTTTTGAAAATTGAAAAAGTGCGCTGGCCAGGCACAGAAATTTTATAAAAAAATTTTTAGGGCGGAATTGTGTTGTAGAACTTAATTTACGTCGCATAGGAATTTTTTTTTCGGAGCATGCCAACATTTTTGAAAATTGAAAAAGTGCGCTGACCAGGTACTTTGAAATTTTTTAGAAAAATTTTGAGGGCGGAATCGTGTTGTAGAACTCAATTTACGTCGCATAGGTATTTTTTTTCGAAGCATGTCAACATTTTTGAAAATTGAAAAAGTGCGCTGGCGGGGCACTCAGAAATTTTATAGAAAAATTTTTAGGGCGGAATCGTGTTGTAGAACTTAATTTACGTCGCATAGGAATTTTTTTTTCGGAGCATGCCAACATTTTTGAAAATTGAAAAAGTGCGCTGACCAGGTACTTAAAATTTTTTTAGAAAAATTTTGAGGGCGGAATCGTGTTGTAGAACTCAATTTACGTCGCATAGGTATTTTTTTTCGGAGCATGTCAACATTTTTGAAAATTGAAAAAGTGCGCTGGCCAGTCACTCAAAAATTTTTTAGAAACATTTTGAGGGCGGAATCGTGTTGTAGAACTCAATTTACGTCGCATAGGAATTTTTTTTCGGAGCATGTCAACATTTTTGAAAATAGAAAAAGTGCGCTGACCAGGTACTTTGAAATTTTTTAGAAAAATTTGGAGGGCGGAATAGTGTTGTAGAACTCAATTTACGTCGTATAGGATCTTTTTTTCGGAGCATGTCAACATTTTTAAAAATTGAAAAAGTGCGCTGGCCAGGTACTTAGAAATTTTTTAGAAAAATTTTGAGGGCGGAATCGTGTGGTAGAACTCAATTTACGTCGTATAGGAATTTTATTTTTTTTTTCGGAGCATGACAACATTTTTGAAAATTGAAAAAGTGCGCTGGCCAGGCACAGAAATTTTATAAAAAATTTTTTAGGGCGGAATTGTGTTGTAGAACTTAATTTACGTCGCATAGGAATTTTTTTTTCGGAGCATGCCAACATTTTTGAAAATTGAAAAAGTGCGCTGACCAGGTACTTTGAAATTTTTTAGAAAAATTTTGAGGGCGGAATCGTGTTGTAGAACTCAATTTACGTCGCATAGGTATTTTTTTTCGAAGCATGTCAACATTTTTGAAAATTGAAAAAGTGCGCTGGCGGGGCACTCAGAAATTTATAGAAAAATTTTTAGGGCGGAATCGTGTTGTAGAACTTAATTTACGTCGTATAGGAATTTTTTTTTTTTCGGAGCATGACAACATTTTTGAAAATTGAAAAAGTGCGCTGGCCAGGCACAGAAATTTTATAAAAAAATTTTTAGGGCGGAATTGTGTTGTAGAACTTAATTTACGTCGCATAGGAATTTTTTTTTCGGAGCATGCCAACATTTTTGAAAATTGAAAAAGTGCGCTGACCAGGTACTTTGAAATTTTTTAGAAAAATTTTGAGGGCGGAATCGTGTTGTAGAACTCAATTTACGTCGCATAGGTATTTTTTTTCGAAGCATGTCAACATTTTTGAAAATTGAAAAAGTGCGCTGGCGGGGCACTCAGAAATTTTATAGAAAAATTTTTAGGGCGGAATCGTGTTGTAGAACTTAATTTACGTCGTATAGGAATTTTTATTTTTCGGAGCATGACAACATTTTTGAAAATTGAAAAAGTGCGCTGGCCAGGCACAGAAATTTTATAAAAAAATTTTTAGGGCGGAATTGTGTTGTAGAACTTAATTTACGTCGCATAGGTTTTTTTTTTTCGGAGCATGCCAACATTTTTGGAAATTGAAAAAGTGCGCTGACCAGGTACTTTGAAATTTTATAGAAAAATTTTTAGGGCGGAATCGTGTTGCAGAACTTAATTTACGTCGTATAGGAATTTTATTTTTTTTTGGAGCATGTCAACATGTTTGAAAATTGAAAAAGTGCGCTGGCCAGGCACTCAGAAATTTTATAAATAAATTTTTAGGGCGGAATTGTGTTGTAGAACTTAATTTACGTCGCATAGGAATTTTTTTTCGGAGCATGTCAACATGTTTGAAAATTGAAAAAGTGCGCTGGCCAGGCACAGAAATTTTATAAAAAAATTTTTAGAGCGGAATTGTGTTGTAGAACTTAATTTACGTCGCATAGGAATTTTTTTTTCGGAGCATGCCAACATTTTTGAAAATTGAAAAAGTGCGCTGACCAGGTACTTTGAAATTTTATAGAAAAATTTTTAGGGCGGAATCGTGTTGCAGAACTTAATTTACGTCGTATAGGAATTTTATTTTTTTTTCGGAGCATGACAACATTTTTGAAAATTGCAAAAGTGCGCTGACCAGGTACTTAAAATTTTTTTAGAAAAATTTTTAGGGCGGAATCGTGTTGTAGAACTCAATTTACGTCGCATAGGTATTTTTTTTCGGAGCATGTCAACATTTTTGAAAGTTGAAAAAGTGCGCTGGCCAGGCACTCAAAAATTTTTTAGAAACATTTTGAGGGCGGAATCGTGTTGTAGAACTCAATTTACGTCGCATAGGTATTTTTTTTCGAAGCATGTCAACATTTTTGAAAATTGAAAAAGTGCGCTGGCGGGGCACTCAGAAATTTTATAGAAAAATTTTTATTGCGGAATCGTGTTGTAGAACTTAATTTACGTCGTATAGGAATTTTTTTTTTTCGGAGCATGACAACATTTTTGAAAATTGAAAAAGTGCGCTGGCCAGGCACAGAAATTTTATAAAAAAATTTTTAGGGCGGAATTGTGTTGAAGAACTTAATTTACGTCGCATAGGAATTTTTTTTTCGGAGCATGCCAACATTTTTGAAAATTGAAAAAGTGCGCTGACCAGGTACTTTGAAATTTTATAGAAAAATTTTTAGGGCGGAATCGTGTTGCAGAACTTAATTTACGTCGCATAGGTATTTTTTTTCGGAGCATGTCAACATTTTTGAAAATTGAAAAAGTGCGCTGGCCAGGCACTCAAAAATTTTTTAGAAACATTTTGAGGGCGGAATCGTGTTGTAGAACTCAATTTACGTCGCATAGGTATTTTTTTTTCGAAGCATGTCAACATTTTTGAAAATTGAAAAAGTGCGCTGGCGGGGCACTCAGAAATTTTATAGAAAAATTTTTAGGGCGGAATCGTGTTGTAGAACTTAATTTACGTCGTATAGGAATTTTTTTTTTTTCGGAGCATGACAACATTTTTGAAAATTGAAAAAGTGCGCTGGCCAGGCACAGAAATTTAAAAAAAAAATTTTTAGGGCGGAATTGTGTTGTAGAACTTAATTTACGTCGCATAGGAATTTTTTTTTCGGAGCATGCCAACATTTTTGAAAATTGAAAAAGTGCGCTGACCAGGTACTTAAAATTTTTTTAGAAAAATTTTGAGGGCGGAATCGTGTTGTAGAACTCAATTTACGTCGCATAGGTATTTTTTTTCGGAGCATGTCAACATTTTTGAAAATTGAAAAAGTGCGCTGGCCAGTCACTCAAAAATTTTTTAGAAACATTTTGAGGGCGGAATCGTGTTGTAGAACTCAATTTACGTCGCATAGGAATTTTTTTTCGGAGCATGTCAACATTTTTGAAAATAGAAAAAGTGCGCTGACCAGGTACTTTGAAATTTTTTAGAAAAATTTGGAGGGCGGAATAGTGTTGTAGAACTCAATTTACGTCGTATAGGATCTTTTTTTCGGAGCATGTCAACATTTTTAAAAATTGAAAAAGTGCGCTGGCCAGGTACTTAGAAATTTTTTAGAAAAATTTTGAGGGCGGAATCGTGTGGTAGAACTCAATTTACGTCGTATAGGAATTTTATTTTTTTTTTCGGAGCATGACAACATTTTTGAAAATTGAAAAAGTGCGCTGGCCATTCACAGAAATTTTATAAAAAATTTTTTAGGGCGGAATTGTGTTGTAGAACTTAATTTACGTCGCATAGGAATTTTTTTTTCGGAGCATGCCAACATTTTTGAAAATTGAAAAAGTGCGCTGACCAGGTACTTTGAAATTTTTTAGAAAAATTTTGAGGGCGGAATCGTGTTGTAGAACTCAATTTACGTCGCATAGGTATTTTTTTTCGAAGCATGTCAACATTTTTGAAAATTGAAAAAGTGCGCTGGCGGGGCACTCAGAAATTTATAGAAAAATTTTTAGGGCGGAATCGTGTTGTAGAACTTAATTTACGTCGTATAGGAATTTTTTTTTTTTCGGAGCATGCCAACATTTTTGAAAATTGAAAAAGTGCGCTGACCAGGTACTTTGAAATTTTATAGAAAAATTTTTAGGGCGGAATCGTGTTGCAGAACTTAATTTACGTCGTATAGGAATTTTATTTTTTTTTCGGAGCATGACAACATTTTTGAAAATTGCAAAAGTGCGCTGACCAGGTACTTAAAATTTTTTTAGAAAAATTTTTAGGGCGGAATCGTGTTGTAGAACTCAATTTACGTCGCATAGGTATTTTTTTTCGGAGCATGTCAACATTTTTGAAAATTGAAAAAGTGCGCTGGCGGGGCACTCAGAAATTTTATAGAAAAATTTTTAGGGCGGAATCGTGTTGTAGAACTTAATTTACGTCGTATAGGAATTTTTTTTTTTCGGAGCATGACAACATTTTTGAAAATTGAAAAAGTGCGCTGGCCAGGCACAGAAATTTTATAAAAAAATTTTTAGGGCGGAATTGTGTTGTAGAACTTAATTTACGTCGCATAGGAATTTTTTTTTCGGAGCATGCCAACATTTTTGAAAATTGAAAAAGTGCGCTGACCAGGTACTTAAAATTTTTTTAGAAAAATTTTGAGGGCGGAATCGTGTTGTAGAACTCAATTTACGTCGCATAGGTATTTTTTTTCGGAGCATGTCAACATTTTTGAAAATTGAAAAAGTGCGCTGGCCAGGCACTCAAAAATTTTTTAGAAACATTTTGAGGGCGGAATCGTGTTGTAGAACTCAATTTACGTCGCATAGGAATTTTTTTTCGGAGCATGTCAACATTTTTGAAAATAGAAAAAGTGCGCTGACCAGGTACTTTGAAATTTTTTAGAAAAATTTGGAGGGCGGAATAGTGTTGTAGAACTCAATTTACGTCGTATAGGATTTTTTTTTCGGAGCATGTCAACATTTTTAAAAATTGAAAAAGTGCGCTGGCCAGGTACTTAGAAATTTTTTAGAAAAATTTTGAGGGCGGAATCGTGTGGTAGAACTCAATTTACGTCGTATAGGAATTTTATTTTTTTTTTTCGGAGCATGACAACATTTTTGAAAATTGAAAAAGTGCGCTGACCAGGAACTTAAAATTTTTTTAGAAAAATTTTGAGGGTGGAATCGTGTTGTAGAACTCAATTTACGTCGCATAGGAATTTTCTTTTCGGAGCATGTCAACATTTTTAAAAATTAAAAAAGTGCGCTGGCGAGGCACTCAGAAATTTTATAGAAAAATTTTTAGGGCGGAATCGTGTTGTAGAACTTAATTTACGTCGTATAGGAATTTTTTTTTCGGAGCATGACAACATTTTTGAAAATTGAAAAAGTGCGCTGGCCAGGCACAGAAATTTTATAAAAAATTTTTTAGGGCGGAATTGTGTTGTAGAACTTAATTTACGTCGCATAGGAATTTTTTTTTCGGAGCATGCCAACATTTTTGAAAATTGAAAAAGTGCGCTGACCAGGTACTTTGAAATTTTTTAGAAAAATTTTGAGGGCGGAATCGTGTTGTAGAACTCAATTTACGTCGCATAGGTATTTTTTTTCGAAGCATGTCAACATTTTTGAAAATTGAAAAAGTGCGCTGGCGGGGCACTCAGAAATTTTATAGAAAAATTTTTAGGGCGGAATCGTGTTGTAGAACTTAATTTACGTCGTATAGGAATTTTTATTTTTCGGAGCATGACAACATTTTTGAAAATTGAAAAAGTGCGCTGGCCAGGCACAGAAATTTTATAAAAAAATTTTTAGGGCGGAATTGTGTTGTAGAACTTAATTTACGTCGCATAGGTTTTTTTTTTTCGGAGCATGCCAACATTTTTGGAAATTGAAAAAGTGCGCTGACCAGGTACTTTGAAATTTTATAGAAAAATTTTTAGGGCGGAATCGTGTTGCAGAACTTAATTTACGTCGTATAGGAATTTTATTTTTTTTTGGAGCATGTCAACATGTTTGAAAATTGAAAAAGTGCGCTGGCCAGGCACTCAGAAATTTTATAAATAAATTTTTAGGGCGGAATTGTGTTGTAGAACTTAATTTACGTCGCATAGGAATTTTTTTTCGGAGCATGTCAACATGTTTGAAAATTGAAAAAGTGCGCTGGCCAGGCACAGAAATTTTATAAAAAAATTTTTAGAGCGGAATTGTGTTGTAGAACTTAATTTACGTCGCATAGGAATTTTTTTTTCGGAGCATGCCAACATTTTTGAAAATTGAAAAAGTGCGCTGACCAGGTACTTTGAAATTTTATAGAAAAATTTTTAGGGCGGAATCGTGTTGCAGAACTTAATTTACGTCGTATAGGAATTTTATTTTTTTTTCGGAGCATGACAACATTTTTGAAAATTGCAAAAGTGCGCTGACCAGGTACTTAAAATTTTTTTAGAAAAATTTTTAGGGCGGAATCGTGTTGTAGAACTCAATTTACGTCGCATAGGTATTTTTTTTCGGAGCATGTCAACATTTTTGAAAGTTGAAAAAGTGCGCTGGCCAGGCACTCAAAAATTTTTTAGAAACATTTTGAGGGCGGAATCGTGTTGTAGAACTCAATTTACGTCGCATAGGTATTTTTTTTCGAAGCATGTCAACATTTTTGAAAATTGAAAAAGTGCGCTGGCGGGGCACTCAGAAATTTTATAGAAAAATTTTTATTGCGGAATCGTGTTGTAGAACTTAATTTACGTCGTATAGGAATTTTTTTTTTTCGGAGCATGACAACATTTTTGAAAATTGAAAAAGTGCGCTGGCCAGGCACAGAAATTTTATAAAAAAATTTTTAGGGCGGAATTGTGTTGAAGAACTTAATTTACGTCGCATAGGAATTTTTTTTTCGGAGCATGCCAACATTTTTGAAAATTGAAAAAGTGCGCTGACCAGGTACTTTGAAATTTTATAGAAAAATTTTTAGGGCGGAATCGTGTTGCAGAACTTAATTTACGTCGTATAGGAATTTTATTTTTTTTTCGGAGCATGACAACATTTTTGAAAATTGCAAAAGTGCGCTGACCAGGTACTTAAAATTTTTTTAGAAAAATTTTTAGGGCGGAATCGTGTTGTAGAACTCAATTTACGTCGCATAGGTATTTTTTTTCGGAGCATGTCAACATTTTTGAAAATTGAAAAAGTGCGCTGGCGGGGCACTCAGAAATTTTATAGAAAAATTTTTAGGGCGGAATCGTGTTGTAGAACTTAATTTACGTCGTATAGGAATTTTTTTTTTTTCGGAGCATGCCAACATTTTTGAAAATTGAAAAAGTGCGCTGACCAGGTACTTTGAAATTTTATAGAAAAATTTTTAGGGCGGAATCGTGTTGCAGAACTTAATTTACGTCGTATAGGAATTTTATTTTTTTTTCGGAGCATGACAACATTTTTGAAAATTGCAAAAGTGCGCTGACCAGGTACTTAAAATTTTTTTAGAAAAATTTTTAGGGCGGAATCGTGTTGTAGAACTCAATTTACGTCGCACAGGTATTTTTTTTCGGAGCATGTCAACATTTTTGAAAATTGAAAAAGTGCGCTGGCGGGGCACTCAGAAATTTTATAGAAAAATTTTTAGGGCGGAATCGTGTTGTAGAACTTAATTTACGTCGTATAGGAATTTTTTTTTTTCGGAGCATGACAACATTTTTGAAAATTGAAAAAGTGCGCTGGCCAGGCACAGAAATTTTATAAAAAAATTTTTAGGGCGGAATTGTGTTGTAGAACTTAATTTACGTCGCATAGGAATTTTTTTTTCGGAGCATGCCAACATTTTTGAAAATTGAAAAAGTGCGCTGACCAGGTACTTAAAATTTTTTTAGAAAAATTTTGAGGGCGGAATCGTGTTGTAGAACTCAATTTACGTCGCATAGGTATTTTTTTTCGGAGCATGTCAACATTTTTGAAAATTGAAAAAGTGCGCTGGCCAGGCACTCAAAAATTTTTTAGAAACATTTTGAGGGCGGAATCGTGTTGTAGAACTCAATTTACGTCGCATAGGAATTTTTTTTCGGAGCATGTCAACATTTTTGAAAATAGAAAAAGTGCGCTGACCAGGTACTTTGAAATTTTTTAGAAAAATTTGGAGGGCGGAATAGTGTTGTAGAACTCAATTTACGTCGTATAGGATTTTTTTTTCGGAGCATGTCAACATTTTTAAAAATTGAAAAAGTGCGCTGGCCAGGTACTTAGAAATTTTTTAGAAAAATTTTGAGGGCGGAATCGTGTGGTAGAACTCAATTTACGTCGTATAGGAATTTTATTTTTTTTTTTCGGAGCATGACAACATTTTTGAAAATTGAAAAAGTGCGCTGACCAGGAACTTAAAATTTTTTTAGAAAAATTTTGAGGGTGGAATCGTGTTGTAGAACTCAATTTACGTCGCATAGGAATTTTCTTTTCGGAGCATGTCAACATTTTTAAAAATTAAAAAAGTGCGCTGGCGAGGCACTCAGAAATTTTATAGAAAAATTTTTAGGGCGGAATCGTGTTGTAGAACTTAATTTACGTCGTATAGGAATTTTTTTTTCGGAGCATGACAACATTTTTGAAAATTGAAAAAGTGCGCTGGCCAGGCACAGAAATTTTATAAAAAATTTTTTAGGGCGGAATTGTGTTGTAGAACTTAATTTACGTCGCATAGGAATTTTTTTTTCGGAGCATGCCAACATTTTTGAAAATTGAAAAAGTGCGCTGACCAGGTACTTTGAAATTTTTTAGAAAAATTTTGAGGGCGGAATCGTGTTGTAGAACTCAATTTACGTCGCATAGGTATTTTTTTTCGAAGCATGTCAACATTTTTGAAAATTGAAAAAGTGCGCTGGCGGGGCACTCAGAAATTTTATAGAAAAATTTTTAGGGCGGAATCGTGTTGTAGAACTTAATTTACGTCGTATAGGAATTTTTATTTTTCGGAGCATGACAACATTTTTGAAAATTGAAAAAGTGCGCTGGCCAGGCACAGAAATTTTATAAAAAAATTTTTAGGGCGGAATTGTGTTGTAGAACTTAATTTACGTCGCATAGGTTTTTTTTTTTCGGAGCATGCCAACATTTTTGGAAATTGAAAAAGTGCGCTGACCAGGTACTTTGAAATTTTATAGAAAAATTTTTAGGGCGGAATCGTGTTGCAGAACTTAATTTACGTCGTATAGGAATTTTTTTTTTTTTTGGAGCATGTCAACATGTTTGAAAATTGAAAAAGTGCGCTGGCCAGGCACTCAGAAATTTTATAAATAAATTTTTAGGGCGGAATTGTGTTGTAGAACTTAATTTACGTCGCATAGGAATTTTTTTTCGGAGCATGTCAACATGTTTGAAAATTGAAAAAGTGCGCTGGCCAGGCACAGAAATTTTATAAAAAAATTTTTAGAGCGGAATTGTGTTGTAGAACTTAATTTACGTCGCATAGGAATTTTTTTTTCGGAGCATGCCAACATTTTTGAAAATTGAAAAAGTGCGCTGACCAGGTACTTTGAAATTTTATAGAAAAATTTTTAGGGCGGAATCGTGTTGCAGAACTTAATTTACGTCGTATAGGAATTTTATTTTTTTTTCGGAGCATGACAACATTTTTGAAAATTGCAAAAGTGCGCTGACCAGGTACTTAAAATTTTTTTAGAAAAATTTTTAGGGCGGAATCGTGTTGTAGAACTCAATTTACGTCGCATAGGTATTTTTTTTCGGAGCATGTCAACATTTTTGAAAGTTGAAAAAGTGCGCTGGCCAGGCACTCAAAAATTTTTTAGAAACATTTTGAGGGCGGAATCGTGTTGTAGAACTCAATTTACGTCGCATAGGTATTTTTTTTCGAAGCATGTCAACATTTTTGAAAATTGAAAAAGTGCGCTGGCGGGGCACTCAGAAATTTTATAGAAAAATTTTTATTGCGGAATCGTGTTGTAGAACTTAATTTACGTCGTATAGGAATTTTTTTTTTTCGGAGCATGACAACATTTTTGAAAATTGAAAAAGTGCGCTGGCCAGGCACAGAAATTTTATAAAAAAATTTTTAGGGCGGAATTGTGTTGAAGAACTTAATTTACGTCGCATAGGAATTTTTTTTTCGGAGCATGCCAACATTTTTGAAAATTGAAAAAGTGCGCTGACCAGGTACTTTGAAATTTTATAGAAAAATTTTTAGGGCGGAATCGTGTTGCAGAACTTAATTTACGTCGCATAGGTATTTTTTTTCGGAGCATGTCAACATTTTTGAAAATTGAAAAAGTGCGCTGGCCAGGCACTCAAAAATTTTTTAGAAACATTTTGAGGGCGGAATCGTGTTGTAGAACTCAATTTACGTCGCATAGGTATTTTTTTTTCGAAGCATGTCAACATTTTTGAAAATTGAAAAAGTGCGCTGGCGGGGCACTCAGAAATTTTATAGAAAAATTTTTAGGGCGGAATCGTGTTGTAGAACTTAATTTACGTCGTATAGGATTTTTTTTTTTTTCGGAGCATGACAACATTTTTGAAAATTGAAAAAGTGCGCTGGCCAGGCACAGAAATTTAAAAAAAAAATTTTTAGGGCGGAATTGTGTTGTAGAACTTAATTTACGTCGCATAGGAATTTTTTTTTCGGAGCATGCCAACATTTTTGAAAATTGAAAAAGTGCGCTGACCAGGTACTTAAAATTTTTTTAGAAAAATTTTGAGGGCGGAATCGTGTTGTAGAACTCAATTTACGTCGCATAGGTATTTTTTTTCGGAGCATGTCAACATTTTTGAAAATTGAAAAAGTGCGCTGGCCAGTCACTCAAAAATTTTTTAGAAACATTTTGAGGGCGGAATCGTGTTGTAGAACTCAATTTACGTCGCATAGGAATTTTTTTTCGGAGCATGTCAACATTTTTGAAAATAGAAAAAGTGCGCTGACCAGGTACTTTGAAATTTTTTAGAAAAATTTGGAGGGCGGAATAGTGTTGTAGAACTCAATTTACGTCGTATAGGATCTTTTTTTCGGAGCATGTCAACATTTTTAAAAATTGAAAAAGTGCGCTGGCCAGGTACTTAGAAATTTTTTAGAAAAATTTTGAGGGCGGAATCGTGTGGTAGAACTCAATTTACGTCGTATAGGAATTTTATTTTTTTTTTCGGAGCATGACAACATTTTTGAAAATTGAAAAAGTGCGCTGGCCAGGCACAGAAATTTTATAAAAAATTTTTTAGGGCGGAATTGTGTTGTAGAACTTAATTTACGTCGCATAGGAATTTTTTTTTCGGAGCATGCCAACATTTTTGAAAATTGAAAAAGTGCGCTGACCAGGTACTTTGAAATTTTTTAGAAAAATTTTGAGGGCGGAATCGTGTTGTAGAACTCAATTTACGTCGCATAGGTATTTTTTTTCGAAGCATGTCAACATTTTTGAAAATTGAAAAAGTGCGCTGGCGGGGCACTCAGAAATTTATAGAAAAATTTTTAGGGCGGAATCGTGTTGTAGAACTTAATTTACGTCGTATAGGAATTTTTTTTTTTTCGGAGCATGCCAACATTTTTGAAAATTGAAAAAGTGCGCTGACCAGGTACTTTGAAATTTTATAGAAAAATTTTTAGGGCGGAATCGTGTTGCAGAACTTAATTTACGTCGTATAGGAATTTTATTTTTTTTTCGGAGCATGACAACATTTTTAAAAATTGCAAAAGTGCGCTGACCAGGTACTTAAAATTTTTTTAGAAAAATTTTTAGGGCGGAATCGTGTTGTAGAACTCAATTTACGTCGCATAGGTATTTTTTTTCGGAGCATGTCAACATTTTTGAAAATTGAAAAAGTGCGCTGGCGGGGCACTCAGAAATTTTATAGAAAAATTTTTAGGGCGGAATCGTGTTGTAGAACTTAATTTACGTCGTATAGGAATTTTTTTTTTTCGGAGCATGACAACATTTTTGAAAATTGAAAAAGTGCGCTGGCCAGGCACAGAAATTTTATAAAAAAATTTTTAGGGCGGAATTGTGTTGTAGAACTTAATTTACGTCGCATAGGAATTTTTTTTTCGGAGCATGCCAACATTTTTGAAAATTGAAAAAGTGCGCTGACCAGGTACTTAAAATTTTTTTAGAAAAATTTTGAGGGCGGAATCGTGTTGTAGAACTCAATTTACGTCGCATAGGTATTTTTTTTCGGAGCATGTCAACATTTTTGAAAATTGAAAAAGTGCGCTGGCCAGGCACTCAAAAATTTTTTAGAAACATTTTGAGGGCGGAATCGTGTTGTAGAACTCAATTTACGTCGCATAGGAATTTTTTTTCGGAGCATGTCAACATTTTTGAAAATAGAAAAAGTGCGCTGACCAGGTACTTTGAAATTTTTTAGAAAAATTTGGAGGGCGGAATAGTGTTGTAGAACTCAATTTACGTCGTATAGGATTTTTTTTTCGGAGCATGTCAACATTTTTAAAAATTGAAAAAGTGCGCTGGCCAGGTACTTAGAAATTTTTTAGAAAAATTTTGAGGGCGGAATCGTGTGGTAGAACTCAATTTACGTCGTATAGGAATTTTATTTTTTTTTTTCGGAGCATGACAACATTTTTGAAAATTGAAAAAGTGCGCTGACCAGGAACTTAAAATTTTTTTAGAAAAATTTTGAGGGTGGAATCGTGTTGTAGAACTCAATTTACGTCGCATAGGAATTTTCTTTTCGGAGCATGTCAACATTTTTAAAAATTAAAAAAGTGCGCTGGCGAGGCACTCAGAAATTTTATAGAAAAATTTTTAGGGCGGAATCGTGTTGTAGAACTTAATTTACGTCGTATAGGAATTTTTTTTTCGGAGCATGACAACATTTTTGAAAATTGAAAAAGTGCGCTGGCCAGGCACAGAAATTTTATAAAAAATTTTTTAGGGCGGAATTGTGTTGTAGAACTTAATTTACGTCGCATAGGAATTTTTTTTTCGGAGCATGCCAACATTTTTGAAAATTGAAAAAGTGCGCTGACCAGGTACTTTGAAATTTTTTAGAAAAATTTTGAGGGCGGAATCGTGTTGTAGAACTCAATTTACGTCGCATAGGTATTTTTTTTCGAAGCATGTCAACATTTTTGAAAATTGAAAAAGTGCGCTGGCGGGGCACTCAGAAATTTTATAGAAAAATTTTTAGGGCGGAATCGTGTTGTAGAACTTAATTTACGTCGTATAGGAATTTTTTTTTTTCGGAGCATGACAACATTTTTGAAAATTGAAAAAGTGCGCTGGCCAGGCACAGAAATTTTATAAAAAAATTTTTAGGGCGGAATTGTGTTGTAGAACTTAATTTACGTCGCATAGGAATTTTTTTTTCGGAGCATGCCAACATTTTTGGAAATTGAAAAAGTGCGCTGACCAGGTACTTTGAAATTTTATAGAAAAATTTTTAGGGCGGAATCGTGTTGCAGAACTTAATTTACGTCGTATAGGAATTTTATTTTTTTTTGGAGCATGTCAACATGTTTGAAAATTGAAAAAGTGCGCTGGCCAGGCACTCAGAAATTTTATAAATAAATTTTTAGGGCGGAATTGTGTTGTAGAACTTAATTTACGTCGCATAGGAATTTTTTTTCGGAGCATGTCAACATGTTTGAAAATTGAAAAAGTGCGCTGGCCAGGCACAGAAATTTTATAAAAAAATTTTTAGGGCGGAATTGTGTTGTAGAACTTAATTTACGTCGCATAGGAATTTTTTTTTCGGAGCATGCCAACATTTTTGAAAATTGAAAAAGTGCGCTGACCAGGTACTTTGAAATTTTATAGAAAAATTTTTAGGGCGGAATCGTGTTGCAGAACTTAATTTACGTCGTATAGGAATTTTATTTTTTTTTCGGAGCATGACAACATTTTTGAAAATTGCAAAAGTGCGCTGACCAGGTACTTAAAATTTTTTTAGAAAAATTTTTAGGGCGGAATCGTGTTGTAGAACTCAATTTACGTCGCATAGGTATTTTTTTTCGGAGCATGTCAACATTTTTGAAAATTGAAAAAGTGCGCTGGCCAGGCACTCAAAAATTTTTTAGAAACATTTTGAGGGCGGAATCGTGTTGTAGAACTCAATTTACGTCGCATAGGAATTTTTTTTCGGAGCATGTCAACATTTTTGAAAATAGAAAAAGTGCGCTGACCAGGTACTTTGAAATTTTTTAGAAAAATTTGGAGGGCGGAATAGTGTTGTAGAACTCAATTTACGTCGTATAGGATTTTTTTTTCGGAGCATGCCAACATTTTTGAAAATTGAAAAAGTGCGCTGACCAGGTACTTTGAAATTTTTTAGAAAAATTTTGAGGGCGGAATCGTGTTGTAGAACTCAATTTACGTCGCATAGGTATTTTTTTTCGAAGCATGTCAACATTTTTGAAAATTGAAAAAGTGCGCTGGCCAGGCACTCAAAAATTTTTTAGAAACATTTTGAGGGCGGAATCGTGTTGTAGAACTCAATTTACGTCGCATAGGTATTTTTTTTCGGAGCATGTCAACATTTTTGAAAATTGAAAAAGTGCGCTGGCCAGTCACTCAAAAATTTTTTAGAAACATTTTGAGGGCGGAATCGTGTTGTAGAACTCAATTTACGTCGCATAGGAATTTTTTTTCGGAGCATGTCAACATTTTTGAAAATAGAAAAAGTGCGCTGACCAGGTACTTTGAAATTTTTTAGAAAAATTTGGAGGGCGGAATAGTGTTGTAGAACTCAATTTACGTCGTATAGGATCTTTTTTTCGGAGCATGTCAACATTTTTAAAAATTGAAAAAGTGCGCTGGCCAGGTACTTAGAAATTTTTTTGAAAAATTTTGAGGGCGGAATCGTGTGGTAGAACTCAATTTACGTCGTATAGGAATTTTATTTTTTTTTTCGGAGCATGACAACATTTTTGAAAATTGAAAAAGTGCGCTGGCCAGGCACAGAAATTTTATAAAAAATTTTTTAGGGCGGAATTGTGTTGTAGAACTTAATTTACGTCGCATAGGAATTTTTTTTTCGGAGCATGCCAACATTTTTGAAAATTGAAAAAGTGCGCTGACCAGGTACTTTGAAATTTTTTAGAAAAATTTTGAGGGCGGAATCGTGTTGTAGAACTCAATTTACGTCGCATAGGTATTTTTTTTCGAAGCATGTCAACATTTTTGAAAATTGAAAAAGTGCGCTGGCGGGGCACAGAAATTTTATAAAAAAATTTTTAGGGCGGAATTGTGTTGAAGAACTTAATTTACGTCGCATAGGAATTTTTTTTTCGGAGCATGCCAACATTTTTGAAAATTGAAAAAGTGCGCTGACCAGGTACTTTGAAATTTTATAGAAAAATTTTTAGGGCGGAATCGTGTTGCAGAACTTAATTTACGTCGCATAGGTATTTTTTTTCGGAGCATGACAACATTTTTGAAAATTGAAAAAGTGCGCTGGCGGGGCACTCAGAAATTTTATAGAAAAATTTTTAGGGCGGAATCGTGTTGTAGAACTTAATTTACGTCGTATAGGAATTTTTTTTTTTCGGAGCATGACAACATTTTTGAAAATTGAAAAAGTGCGCTGGCCAGGCACAGAAATTTTATAAAAAAATTTTTAGGGCGGAATTGTGTTGAAGAACTTAATTTACGTCGCATAGGAATTTTTTTTTCGGAGCATGCCAACATTTTTGAAAATTGAAAAAGTGCGCTGACCAGGTACTTTGAAATTTTATAGAAAAATTTTTAGGGCGGAATCGTGTTGCAGAACTTAATTTACGTCGCATAGGTATTTTTTTTCGGAGCATGACAACATTTTTGAAAATTGAAAAAGTGCGCTGGCGGGGCACTCAGAAATTTTATAGAAAAATTTTTAGGGCGGAATCGTGTTGTAGAACTTAATTTACGTCGTATAGGAATTTTTTTTTTTTCGGAGCATGACAACATTTTTGAAAATTGAAAAAGTGCGCTGGCCAGGCACAGAAATTTAAAAAAAAAATTTTTAGGGCGGAATTGTGTTGTAGAACTTAATTTACGTCGCATAGGAATTTTTTTTTCGGAGCATGCCAACATTTTTGAAAATTGAAAAAGTGCGCTGACCAGGTACTTTGAAATTTTTTAGAAAAATTTTGAGGGCGGAATCGTGTTGTAGAACTCAATTTACGTCGCATAGGTATTTTTTTTCGAAGCATGTCAACATTTTTGAAAATTGAAAAAGTGCGCTGGCGGGGCACTCAGAAATTTTATAGAAAAATTTTTATTGCGGAATCGTGTTGTAGAACTTAATTTACGTCGTATAGGAATTTTTTTTTTTCGGAGCATGACAACATTTTTGAAAATTGAAAAAGTGCGCTGGCCAGGCACAGAAATTTTATAAAAAAATTTTTAGGGCGGAATTGTGTTGAAGAACTTAATTTACGTCGCATAGGAATTTTTTTTTCGGAGCATGCCAACATTTTTGAAAATTGAAAAAGTGCGCTGACCAGGTACTTTGAAATTTTATAGAAAAATTTTTAGGGCGGAATCGTGTTGCAGAACTTAATTTACGTCGCATAGGTATTTTTTTTCGGAGCATGTCAACATTTTTGAAAATTGAAAAAGTGCGCTGGCCAGGCACTCAAAAATTTTTTAGAAACATTTTGAGGGCGGAATCGTGTTGTAGAACTCAATTTACGTCGCATAGGTATTTTTTTTTCGAAGCATGTCAACATTTTTGAAAATTGAAAAAGTGCGCTGGCGGGGCACTCAGAAATTTTATAGAAAAATTTTTAGGGCGGAATCGTGTTGTAGAACTTAATTTACGTCGTATAGGAATTTTTTTTTTTTCGGAGCATGACAACATTTTTGAAAATTGAAAAAGTGCGCTGGCCAGGCACAGAAATTTAAAAAAAAAATTTTTAGGGCGGAATTGTGTTGTAGAACTTAATTTACGTCGCATAGGAATTTTTTTTTCGGAGCATGCCAACATTTTTGAAAATTGAAAAAGTGCGCTGACCAGGTACTTAAAATTTTTTTAGAAAAATTTTGAGGGCGGAATCGTGTTGTAGAACTCAATTTACGTCGCATAGGTATTTTTTTTCGGAGCATGTCAACATTTTTGAAAATTGAAAAAGTGCGCTGGCCAGTCACTCAAAAATTTTTTAGAAACATTTTGAGGGCGGAATCGTGTTGTAGAACTCAATTTACGTCGCATAGGAATTTTTTTTCGGAGCATGTCAACATTTTTGAAAATAGAAAAAGTGCGCTGACCAGGTACTTTGAAATTTTTTAGAAAAATTTGGAGGGCGGAATAGTGTTGTAGAACTCAATTTACGTCGTATAGGATCTTTTTTTCGGAGCATGTCAACATTTTTAAAAATTGAAAAAGTGCGCTGGCCAGGTACTTAGAAATTTTTTAGAAAAATTTTGAGGGCGGAATCGTGTGGTAGAACTCAATTTACGTCGTATAGGAATTTTATTTTTTTTTTCGGAGCATGACAACATTTTTGAAAATTGAAAAAGTGCGCTGGCCAGGCACAGAAATTTTATAAAAAATTTTTTAGGGCGGAATTGTGTTGTAGAACTTAATTTACGTCGCATAGGAATTTTTTTTTCGGAGCATGCCAACATTTTTGAAAATTGAAAAAGTGCGCTGACCAGGTACTTTGAAATTTTTTAGAAAAATTTTGAGGGCGGAATCGTGTTGTAGAACTCAATTTACGTCGCATAGGTATTTTTTTTCGAAGCATGTCAACATTTTTGAAAATTGAAAAAGTGCGCTGGCGGGGCACTCAGAAATTTATAGAAAAATTTTTAGGGCGGAATCGTGTTGTAGAACTTAATTTACGTCGTATAGGAATTTTTTTTTTTTCGGAGCATGACAACATTTTTGAAAATTGAAAAAGTGCGCTGGCCAGGCACAGAAATTTTATAAAAAAATTTTTAGGGCGGAATTGTGTTGTAGAACTTAATTTACGTCGCATAGGAATTTTTTTTTCGGAGCATGCCAACATTTTTGAAAATTGAAAAAGTGCGCTGACCAGGTACTTTGAAATTTTTTAGAAAAATTTTGAGGGCGGAATCGTGTTGTAGAACTCAATTTACGTCGCATAGGTATTTTTTTTCGAAGCATGTCAACATTTTTGAAAATTGAAAAAGTGCGCTGGCGGGGCACTCAGAAATTTTATAGAAAAATTTTTAGGGCGGAATCGTGTTGTAGAACTTAATTTACGTCGTATAGGAATTTTTATTTTTCGGAGCATGACAACATTTTTGAAAATTGAAAAAGTGCGCTGGCCAGGCACAGAAATTTTATAAAAAAATTTTTAGGGCGGAATTGTGTTGTAGAACTTAATTTACGTCGCATAGGTTTTTTTTTTTCGGAGCATGCCAACATTTTTGGAAATTGAAAAAGTGCGCTGACCAGGTACTTTGAAATTTTATAGAAAAATTTTTAGGGCGGAATCGTGTTGCAGAACTTAATTTACGTCGTATAGGAATTTTATTTTTTTTTGGAGCATGTCAACATGTTTGAAAATTGAAAAAGTGCGCTGGCCAGGCACTCAGAAATTTTATAAATAAATTTTTAGGGCGGAATTGTGTTGTAGAACTTAATTTACGTCGCATAGGAATTTTTTTTCGGAGCATGTCAACATGTTTGAAAATTGAAAAAGTGCGCTGGCCAGGCACAGAAATTTTATAAAAAAATTTTTAGAGCGGAATTGTGTTGTAGAACTTAATTTACGTCGCATAGGAATTTTTTTTTCGGAGCATGCCAACATTTTTGAAAATTGAAAAAGTGCGCTGACCAGGTACTTTGAAATTTTATAGAAAAATTTTTAGGGCGGAATCGTGTTGCAGAACTTAATTTACGTCGTATAGGAATTTTATTTTTTTTTCGGAGCATGACAACATTTTTGAAAATTGCAAAAGTGCGCTGACCAGGTACTTAAAATTTTTTTAGAAAAATTTTTAGGGCGGAATCGTGTTGTAGAACTCAATTTACGTCGCATAGGTATTTTTTTTCGGAGCATGTCAACATTTTTGAAAGTTGAAAAAGTGCGCTGGCCAGGCACTCAAAAATTTTTTAGAAACATTTTGAGGGCGGAATCGTGTTGTAGAACTCAATTTACGTCGCATAGGAATTTTTTTTCGGAGCATGTCAACATTTTTGAAAATAGAAAAAGTGCGCTGACCAGGTACTTTGAAATTTTTTAGAAAAATTTGGAGGGCGGAATAGTGTTGTAGAACTCAATTTACGTCGTATAGGATTTTTTTTTCGGAGCATGCCAACATTTTTGAAAATTGAAAAAGTGCGCTGACCAGGTACTTTGAAATTTTTTAGAAAAATTTTGAGGGCGGAATCGTGTTGTAGAACTCAATTTACGTCGCATAGGTATTTTTTTTCGAAGCATGTCAACATTTTTGAAAATTGAAAAAGTGCGCTGGCGGGGCACTCAGAAATTTTATAGAAAAATTTTTATTGCGGAATCGTGTTGTAGAACTTAATTTACGTCGTATAGGAATTTTTATTTTTCGGAGCATGACAACATTTTTGAAAATTGAAAAAGTGCGCTGGCCAGGCACAGAAATTTTATAAAAAAATTTTTAGGGCGGAATTGTGTTGTAGAACTTAATTTACGTCGCATAGGTTTTTTTTTTTCGGAGCATGCCAACATTTTTGGAAATTGAAAAAGTGCGCTGACCAGGTACTTTGAAATTTTATAGAAAAATTTTTAGGGCGGAATCGTGTTGCAGAACTTAATTTACGTCGTATAGGAATTTTATTTTTTTTTGGAGCATGTCAACATGTTTGAAAATTGAAAAAGTGCGCTGGCCAGGCACTCAGAAATTTTATAAATAAATTTTTAGGGCGGAATTGTGTTGTAGAACTTAATTTACGTCGCATAGGAATTTTTTTTCGGAGCATGTCAACATGTTTGAAAATTGAAAAAGTGCGCTGGCCAGGCACAGAAATTTTATAAAAAAATTTTTAGAGCGGAATTGTGTTGTAGAACTTAATTTACGTCGCATAGGAATTTTTTTTTCGGAGCATGCCAACATTTTTGAAAATTGAAAAAGTGCGCTGACCAGGTACTTTGAAATTTTATAGAAAAATTTTTAGGGCGGAATCGTGTTGCAGAACTTAATTTACGTCGTATAGGAATTTTATTTTTTTTTCGGAGCATGACAACATTTTTGAAAATTGCAAAAGTGCGCTGACCAGGTACTTAAAATTTTTTTAGAAAAATTTTTAGGGCGGAATCGTGTTGTAGAACTCAATTTACGTCGCATAGGTATTTTTTTTCGGAGCATGTCAACATTTTTGAAAGTTGAAAAAGTGCGCTGGCCAGGCACTCAAAAATTTTTTAGAAACATTTTGAGGGCGGAATCGTGTTGTAGAACTCAATTTACGTCGCATAGGAATTTTTTTTCGGAGCATGTCAACATTTTTGAAAATAGAAAAAGTGCGCTGACCAGGTACTTTGAAATTTTTTAGAAAAATTTGGAGGGCGGAATAGTGTTGTAGAACTCAATTTACGTCGTATAGGATTTTTTTTTCGGAGCATGCCAACATTTTTGAAAATTGAAAAAGTGCGCTGACCAGGTACTTTGAAATTTTTTAGAAAAATTTTGAGGGCGGAATCGTGTTGTAGAACTCAATTTACGTCGCATAGGTATTTTTTTTCGAAGCATGTCAACATTTTTGAAAATTGAAAAAGTGCGCTGGCGGGGCACTCAGAAATTTTATAGAAAAATTTTTATTGCGGAATCGTGTTGTAGAACTTAATTTACGTCGTATAGGAATTTTTTTTTTTCGGAGCATGACAACATTTTTGAAAATTGAAAAAATGCGCTGGCCAGGCACAGAAATTTTATAAAAAAATTTTTAGGGCGGAATTGTGTTGAAGAACTTAATTTACGTCGCATAGGAATTTTTTTTTCGGAGCATGCCAACATTTTTGAAAATTGAAAAAGTGCGCTGACCAGGTACTTTGAAATTTTATAGAAAAATTTTTAGGGCGGAATCGTGTTGCAGAACTTAATTTACGTCGCATAGGTATTTTTTTTCGGAGCATGTCAACATTTTTGAAAATTGAAAAAGTGCGCTGGCCAGGCACTCAAAAATTTTTTAGAAACATTTTGAGGGCGGAATCGTGTTGTAGAACTCAATTTACGTCGCATAGGTATTTTTTTTTCGAAGCATGTCAACATTTTTGAAAATTGAAAAAGTGCGCTGGCGGGGCACTCAGAAATTTTATAGAAAAATTTTTAGGGCGGAATCGTGTTGTAGAACTTAATTTACGTCGTATAGGAATTTTTTTTTTTTCGGAGCATGACAACATTTTTGAAAATTGAAAAAGTGCGCTGGCCAGGCACAGAAATTTTATAAAAAAATTTTTAGGGCGGAATTGTGTTGTAGAACTTAATTTACGTCGCATAGGAATTTTTTTTTCGGAGCATGCCAACATTTTTGAAAATTGAAAAAGTGCGCTGACCAGGTACTTAAAATTTTTTTAGAAAAATTTTGAGGGCGGAATCGTGTTGTAGAACTCAATTTACGTCGCATAGGTATTTTTTTTCGGAGCATGTCAACATTTTTGAAAATTGAAAAAGTGCGCTGGCCAGTCACTCAAAAATTTTTTAGAAAAATTTGGAGGGCGGAATAGTGTTGTAGAACTCAATTTACGTCGTATAGGATCTTTTTTTCGGAGCATGTCAACATTTTTAAAAATTGAAAAAGTGCGCTGGCCAGGTACTTAGAAATTTTTTAGAAAAATTTTGAGGGCGGAATCGTGTGGTAGAACTCAATTTACGTCGTATAGGAATTTTATTTTTTTTTTCGGAGCATGACAACATTTTTGAAAATTGAAAAAGTGCGCTGGCCAGGCACAGAAATTTTATAAAAAATTTTTTAGGGCGGAATTGTGTTGTAGAACTTAATTTACGTCGCATAGGAATTTTTTTTTCGGAGCATGCCAACATTTTTGAAAATTGAAAAAGTGCGCTGACCAGGTACTTTGAAATTTTTTAGAAAAATTTTGAGGGCGGAATCGTGTTGTAGAACTCAATTTACGTCGCATAGGTATTTTTTTTCGAAGCATGTCAACATTTTTGAAAATTGAAAAAGTGCGCTGGCGGGGCACTCAGAAATTTATAGAAAAATTTTTAGGGCGGAATCGTGTTGTAGAACTTAATTTACGTCGTATAGGAATTTTTTTTTTTTCGGAGCATGACAACATTTTTGAAAATTGAAAAAGTGCGCTGGCCAGGCACAGAAATTTTATAAAAAAATTTTTAGGGCGGAATTGTGTTGTAGAACTTAATTTACGTCGCATAGGAATTTTTTTTTTCGGAGCATGCCAACATTTTTGAAAATTGAAAAAGTGCGCTGACCAGGTACTTTGAAATTTTTTAGAAAAATTTTGAGGGCGGAATCGTGTTGTAGAACTCAATTTACGTCGCATAGGTATTTTTTTCGAAGCATGTCAACATTTTTGAAAATTGAAAAAGTGCGCTGGCGAGGCACTCAGAAATTTTATAGAAAAATTTTTAGGGCGGAATCGTGTTGTAGAACTTAATTTACATCGTATAGGAATTTTTTTTTTCGGAGCATGACAACATTTATGAAAATTGAAAAAGTGCGCTGGCCAGGCACAGAAATTTTATAAAAAAATTTTTAGGGCGGAATTGTGTTGTAGAACTTAATTTACGTCGCATAGGAATTTTTTTTTCGGAGCATGCCAACATTTTTGAAAATTGAAAAAGTGCGCTGACCAGGTACTTTGAAATTTTATAGAAAAATTTTTAGGGCGGAATCGTGTTGCAGAACTTAATTTACGTCGTATAGGAATTTTATTTTTTTTTCGGAGCATGACAACATTTTTGAAAATTGCAAAAGTGCGCTGACCAGGTACTTAAAATTTTTTTAGAAAAATTTTGAGGGCGGAATCGTGTTGTAGAACTCAATTTACGTCGCATAGGTATTTTTTTTCGGAGCATGTCAACATTTTTGAAAATTGAAAAAGTGCGCTGGCCAGGCACTCAAAAATTTTTTAGAAACATTTTGAGGGCGGAATCGTGTTGTAGAACTCAATTTACGTCGCATAGGAATTTTTTTTCGGAGCATGTCAACATTTTTGAAAATAGAAAAAGTGCGCTGACCAGGTACTTTGAAATTTTTTAGAAAAATTTGGAGGGCGGAATAGTGTTGTAGAACTCAATTTACGTCGTATAGGATTTTTTTTTCGGAGCATGTCAACATTTTTAAAAATTGAAAAAGTGCGCTGGCCAGGTACTTAGAAATTTTTTAGAAAAATTTTGAGGGCGGAATCGTGTGGTAGAACTCAATTTACGTCGTATAGGAATTTTATTTTTTTTTCGGAGCATGAAAACATTTTTGAAAATTAAAAAAGTGCGCTGACCAGGAACTTAAAAATTTTTTAGAAAAATTTTGAGGGTGAAATCGTGTTCTAGAACTCAATTTACGTCGCATAGGAATTTTCTTTTCGGAGCATGTCAACATTTTTGAAAATTGAAAAAGTGCGCTGGCCAGGCGCAGAAATTTTATAAAAAAATTTTTAGGGCGGAATTGTGTTGTAGAACTTAATTTACGTCGCATAGGAATTTTTTTTCGGAGCATGCCAACATTTTTGAAAATTGAAAAAGTGCGCTGACCAGGTACTTTGAAATTTTTTAGAAAAATTTTGAGGGCGGAATCGTGTTGTAGAACTCAATTTACCTCGCATAGGTATTTTTTTCGAAGCATGTCAACATTTTTGAAAATTGAAAAAGTGCGCTGGCGAGGCACTCAGAAATTTTATAGAAAAATTTTTAGGGCGGAATCGTGTTGTAGAACTTAATTTACGTCGTATAGGAATTTTTTTTTTTTTTCGGAGCATGACAACATTTTTGAAAATTGAAAAAGTGCGCTGACCAGGTACTTAAAATTTTTTTAGAAAAATTTTGAGGGCGGAATCGTGTTGTAGAACTCAATTTACGTCGCATAGGTATTTTTTTTTCGGAGCATGTCAACATTTTTGAAAATTGAAAAAGTGCGCTGGCCAGGCACTCAAAAATTTTTTAGAAACATTTTGAGGGCCGAATCGTGTGGTAGAACTCAATTTACGTCGTATAGGAATTTTATTTTTTTTTCGGAGCATGACAACATTTTTGAAAATTGAAAAAGTGCGCTGACCAGGAACTTAAAAATTTTTTAGAAAAATTTTGAGGGTGGAATCGTGTTCTAGAACTCAATTTACGTCGCATAGGAATTTTCTTTCGGAGCATGTCAACATTTTTGAAAATTGAAAAAGTGCGCTGACCAGGTACTTTGAAATTTTTTAGAAAAATTTTGAGGGCCGAATCGTGTTGTAGAACTCAATTTACGTCGCATAGGAATTTTTTTTCGGAGCATGTCAACATTTTTGAAAATAGAAAAAGTGCGCTGACCAGGTACTTTGAAATTTTTTAGAAAAATTTGGAGGGCGGAATAGTGTTGTAGAACTCAATTTACGTCGTATAGGATTTTTTTTTCGGAGCATGTCAACATTTTTAAAAATTGAAAAAGTGGGCTGGCCAGGTACTTAGAAATTTTTTAGAAAAATTTTGAGGGCGGAATCGTGTGGTAGAACTCAATTTACGTCGTATAGGAATTTTTTTTCGGAGCATGACAACATTTTTGAAAATTGAAAAAGTGCGCTGACCAGGAACTTAAAATTTTTTTAGAAAAATTTTGAGGGTGGAATCGTGTTGTAGAACTCAATTTACGTCGCATAGGAATTTTCTTTTCGGAGCATGTCAACATTTTTAAAAATTGAAAAAGTGGGCTGGCCAGGTACTTTGAAATTTTATAAAAAAATTTTTAGGGCGGAATCGTGTTGCAGAACTTAATTTACGTCGCATAGGTATTTTTTTTCGGAGCATGTCAACATTTTTGAAAATTGAAAAAGTGCGCTGGCCAGGCACTCAAAAATTTTTTAGAAACATTTTGAGGGCGGAATCGTGTTGTAGAACTCAATTTACGTCGCATAGGTATTTTTTTTCGAAGCATGTCAACATTTTTGAAAATTGAAAAAGTGCGCTGGCGGGGCACTCAGAAATTTTATAGAAAAATTTTTAGGGCGGAATCGTGTTGTAGAACTTAATTTACGTCGTATAGGAATTTTTTTTTTTCGGAGCATGACAACATTTTTGAAAATTGAAAAAGTGCGCTGGCCAGGCACAGAAATTTTATAAAAAAATTTTTAGGGCGGAATTGTGTTGTAGAACTTAATTTACGTCGCATAGGAATTTTTTTTTCGGAGCATGCCAACATTTTTGAAAATTGAAAAAGTGCGCTGACCAGGTACTTAAAATTTTTTTAGAAAAATTTTGAGGGCGGAATCGTGTTGTAGAACTCAATTTACGTCGCATAGGTATTTTTTTTCGGAGCATGTCAACATTTTTGAAAATTGAAAAAGTGCGCTGGCCAGGCACTCAAAAATTTTTTAGAAACATTTTGAGGGCGGAATCGTGTTGTAGAACTCAATTTACGTCGCATAGGAATTTTTTTTCGGAGCATGTCAACATTTTTGAAAATAGAAAAAGTGCGCTGACCAGGTACTTTGAAATTTTTTAGAAAAATTTGGAGGGCGGAATAGTGTTGTAGAACTCAATTTACGTCGTATAGGATTTTTTTTTCGGAGCATGTCAACATTTTTAAAAATTGAAAAAGTGCGCTGGCCAGGTACTTAGAAATTTGTTAGAAAAATTTTGAGGGCGGAATCGTGTGGTAGAACTCAATTTACGTCGTATAGGAATTTTATTTTTTTTTCGGAGCATGACAACATTTTTGAAAATTGAAAAAGTGCGCTGACCAGGAACTTAAAATTTTTTTAGAAAAATTTTGAGGGTGGAATCGTGTTGTAGAACTCAATTTACGTCGCATAGGAATTTTCTTTTCGGAGCATGTCAACATTTTTAAAAATTAAAAAAGTGCGCTGGCGGGGTACTCAGAAATTTTATAGAAAAATTTTTAGGGCGGAATCGTGTTGTAGAACTTAATTTACGTCGTATAGGAACTTTTTTTTTCGGAGCATGACAACATTTTTGAAAATTGAAAAAGTGCGCTGGCCAGGCACAGAAATTTTATAGAAAAATTTTTAGGGCGGAATCGTGTTGCAGAACTTAATTTACGTCGTATAGGAATTTTATTTTTTTTTGGAGCATGTCAACATGTTTGAAAATTGAAAAAGTGCGCTGGCCAGGCACTCAGAAATTTTATAAATAAATTTTTAGGGCGGAATTGTGTTGTAGAACTTAATTTACGTCGCATAGGAATTTTTTTTCGGAGCATGTCAACATGTTTGAAAATTGAAAAAGTGCGCTGGCCAGGCACAGAAATTTTATAAAAAAATTTTTAGGGCGGAATTGTGTTGTAGAACTTAATTTACGTCGCATAGGAATTTTTTTTTCGGAGCATGCCAACATTTTTGAAAATTGAAAAAGTGCGCTGACCAGGTACTTTGAAATTTTTTAGAAAAATTTTGAGGGCGGAATCGTGTTGTAGAACTCAATTTACGTCGCATAGGTATTTTTTTTCGAAGCATGTCAACATTTTTGAAAATTGAAAAAGTGCGCTGGCGGGGCACTCAGAAATTTTATAGAAAAATTTTTAGGGCGGAATCGTGTTGTAGAACTTAATTTACGTCGTATAGGAATTTTTTTTTTTTCGGAGCATGACAACATTTTTGAAAATTGAAAAAGTGCGCTGGCCAGGCACAGAAATTTTATAAAAACATTTTTAGGGCGGAATTGTGTTGTAGAACTTAATTTACGTCGCATAGGAATTTTTTTTTCGGAGCATGCCAACATTTTTGAAAATTGAAAAAGTGCGCTGACCAGGTACTTTGAAATTTTATAGAAAAATTTTTAGGGCGGAATCGTGTTGCAGAACTTAATTTACGTCGTATAGGAATTTTATTTTTTTTTTGAGCATGTCAACATGTTTGAAAATTGAAAAAGTGCGCTGGCCAGGCACTCAGAAATTTTATAAATAAATTTTTAGGGCGGAATTGTGTTATAGAACTTAATTTACGTCGCATAGGAATTTTTTTTCGGAGCATGTCAACATGTTTGAAAATTGAAAAAGTGCGCTGGCCAGGCACAGAAATTTTATAAAAAAATTTTTAGGGCGGAATTGTGTTGTAGAACTTAATTTACGTCGCATAGGAATTTTTTTTTCGGAGCATGCCAACATTTTTGAAAATTGAAAAAGTGCGCTGACCAGGTACTTTGAAATTTTTTAGAAAAATTTTGAGGGCGGAATCGTGTTGTAGAACTCAATTTACGTCGCATATAAATTTTTTTTCGGAGCATGTCAACATTTTTGAAAATTGAAAAAGTGCGCTGGCCAGGCACTCAGAAATTTTATAAAAAAAATTTTAGGGCGGAATTGTGTCGTAGAACTTAATTTACGTCGCATAGGAATTTTTTTTTTCGGAGTATGTCAACATTTTTGAAAATTGAAAAAGTGCGCTGGCCAGGCAGACACAAATTTTTTAGAAAAATTTTGAGGGCGGAATCGTGCTGTAGAACTCAATTTACATCGCATAGTATTTTTTTTCGGAGCATGTCAACATTTTTGAAAATTGAAAAAGTGCGCTGGCCAGGCACTCAGAAATTTTTTAGAAAAATTTTGTGGGCGGAATCGTCTTGTAGAAGTCAATTTACGTCGCATAGGAATTTTCTTTTCGGAGCATGTCAACATATTTGAAAATTGAAAAAGTGCGCTGGCCAGGCACTCAGAAATATTTTAGAAAAATTTTGAGGGCGGAATCGTGTGGTAGAACTCAATTTACGTCGCATAGGTATTTTTTTTTCGGAGCATGTCAACATTTTTGAAAATTTAAAAGTGCGCTGGCCAGGCACTCAGAAATTTTCTAGAAAAATTGTGAGGGCCGAATCGTGTTGTAGAACTCAATTTACGTCGCATAGGAATTTTCTTTTCGGAGCATGTCAACATTTTTGAAAATTGAAAAAGTGCGCTGGCCATTCACTCAGAAATTTTTTAGAAAAATTTGGAGTGCCGAATCGTGTTGTAGAACTCAATTTACGTCGCATAGTATTTTTTTTTCGGAGCATGTCAACATTTTTAAAAATTGAAAAAGTGCGCTGGCCAGGCACTCACAAATTTTTTAGAAACATTTTGAGGGCGGAATCGTGTTGTAGAACTCAATTTACGTCGCACAGTAATTTTTTTTGGAGCATGTCAACATGTTTGAAAATTGAAAAAATGCTCTGGCAGGCACTCAGAAATTTTTTAGAAAAATTTTGAGGGCGGATGCGTGTTGCAGAACTCAATTTACGTCGCATAGGTATTTTTTTTTCAGAGCATGTCAACATTTTTGAAAATTGAAAAAGTGCGCTGGCCAGGCACTCAAAAATTTTTTAGAAACATTTTGAGGGCGGAATCGTGTTGTAGAACTCAATTTACGTCGCATAGGTATTTTTTTTCGGAGCATGTCAACATTTTTGAAAATTGAAAAAGTGCGCTGACAAGGTACTTTGAAATTTTTTAGAAAAATTTTGAGGGCGGAATCGTGTGGAAGAACTCAATTTACGTCGCATAGGTATTTTTTTTCGGAGCATGTCAACATTTTTGAAAATTGAAAAAGTGCGCTGGCCAGGCACTCAAAAATTTTTTAGAAACATTTTGAGGGCGGAATCGTGTTGTAGAACTCAATTTACGTCGCATAGGAATTTTTTTTCGGAGCATGTCAACATTTTTGAAAATAGAAAAAGTGCGCTGACCAGGTACTTCGAAATTTTTTAGAAAAATTTGGAGGGCGGAATAGTGTTGTAGAACTCAATTTACGTCGTATAGGATTTTTTTTTCGGAGCATGTCAACATTTTTAAAAATTGAAAAAGTGCGCTGGCCAGGTACTTAGAAATTTTTAGAAAAATTTTGAGGGCGGAATCGTGTGGTAGAACTCAATTTACGTCGTATAGGAATTTTTTTTTTTTTCGGAGCATGACAACATTTTTGAAAATTGAAAAAGTGCGCTGACCAGGTACTTAAAAAATTTTTAGAAAAATTTTGAGGGCGGAATCGTGTTGTAGAACTCAATTTACGTCGCATAGGTATTTTTTTTCGGAGCATGTCAACATTTTTGAAAATTGAAAAAGTGCGCTGACAAGGTACTTTGAAATTTTTTAGAAAAATTTTGAGGGCGGAATCGTGTGGAAGAACTCAATTTACGTCGTATAGGAATTTTATTCTTTTTTTCGGAGCATGACAAAATTTTTGAAAATTGAAAAAGTGCGCTGACCAGGTACTTAAAAATTTTTTAGAAAAATTTTGAGGGCGGAATCGTGTTGTAGAACTCAATTTACGTCGCATAGGTATTTTTTTTCGGAGCATGTCAACATTTTTGAAAATTGAAAAAGTGCGCTGGCCAGGCACTCAGAAATTTTTTAGAAAAATTTTGAGGGTGGAATCGTGTTGTAGAACTCAATTTACGTCGCATAGGAATTTTCTTTTCGGAGCATGTCAACATTTTTGAAAATTGAAAAAGTGCGCTGACCAGGTATTTTGAAATTTTTTAGAAAAATTTTGATTGCGGAATCGTGTTGTAGAACTCAATTTACGTCGCAAAGGTATTTTTTTTTCGGAGCATGTCAACATTTTTGAAAATTTAAAAAGTGCGCTGGCCAGGCACTCAAAAATTTTTTAGAAACATTTTGAGGGCGGAATCGTGTTGTAGAACTCAATTTACGTCACATAGTAATTTTTTTTTGAGCATGTCAACATGTTTGAAAATTGAAAAAGTGCGCTGGCTATTCACAGAAATTTTTTAGAAAAATTTGGAGTGCGGAATCGTGTTGTAGAACTCAATTTACGTCGCAAAGGTATTTTTTTTCGGAGCATGTCAACATTTTTGAAAATTAAAAAAGTGCGCTGGCCCAGCACTTAAAATTTTTTTAGAAAAATTGTGAGGGCGGAATCCTGTTGTAGAACTCAATTTACGTCGCATAGGATTTTTTTAAGGAGCATGTCAACATTTTTGAAAATTGAAAAAGCGCGCTGGCCAGGCACTTACATTTTTTTAGAAAAATTTTAAGTTCGGAATCGTGTGGTAGAACTCAATTTACGTCGCATAGTAATTTTTTTTCGGAGCATGTCCACATTTTTGAAAATTGAAAAAGTGCGCTGGCCAGGCACTCAGAAATTTTTTAGAAATATTTGGAGGGCGGAATCGTGTTGTAGAACTCAATTTACGTCGCATAGTAATTTTTTTTGGAGCATGTCAACATGTTTGAAAATTGAAAAAGTGCGCTGGCCAGGCACTCAGAAATTTTTTAGAAAAATTTGGAGGGCGGAATCGTGTTGTAGAACTCAATTTACGTCGCATAGGAATTTTTTTTTCGGAGCATGTCAACATTTTTAAAAATTAAAAAAGTGCGCTGGCCAGGCACTCAGAAATTTTTTAGAAAAATTTTGTGGGCGGAATCGTCTTATAGAAGTCAATTTACGTCGCATAGGAATTTTCTTTTCGGAGCATGTCAACATTTTTGAAAATTGAAAAAGTGCGCTGGCCAGGCACTCAGAAATTTTTTAGAAAAATTTTGTGCTCGGAATCGTCTTGTAGAAGTCAATTTACGTCGCATAGGAATTTTCTTTTCGGAGCATGTCAACATTTTTGAAAATTGAAAAAGTGCGCTATCCAGGCACTCAGAAATTTTTTAGAAAAATTTTGTGGGCGGAATCGTCTTGTAGAAGTCAATTTACGTCGCATAGTAATTTTTTTTCGGAGCATGTCCACATTTTTGAAAATTGAAAAAGTGCGCTGGCCAGGTACTTAGAAATTTTTTAGAAAAATTTTGAGGGCGGAATCGTGTGGTAGAACTCAATTTACGTCGTATAGGAATTTTTTTTTTTTCGGAGCATGACAACATTTTTGAAAATTGAAAAAGTGCGCTGACCAGGTACTTAAAAAATTTTTAGAAAAATTTTGAGGGCGGAATCGTGTTGTAGAACTCAATTTACGTCGCATAGGTATTTTTTTTCGGAGCATGTCAACATTTTTGAAAATTGAAAAAGTGCGCTGACAAGGTACTTTGAAATTTTTTAGAAAAATTTTGAGGGCGGAATCGTGTGGAAGAACTCAATTTACGTCGTATAGGAATTTTATTCTTTTTTTCGGAGCATGACAAAATTTTTGAAAATTGAAAAAGTGCGCTGACCAGGTACTTAAAGATTTTTTAGAAAAATTTTGAGGGCGGAATCGTGTTGTAGAACTCAATTTACGTCGCATAGGTATTTTTTTTCGGAGCATGTCAACATTTTTGAAAATTGAAAAAGTGCGCTGGCCAGGCACTCAGAAATTTTTTAGAAAAATTTTGAGGGTGGAATCGTGTTGTAGAACTCAATTTACGTCGCATAGGAATTTTCTTTTCGGAGCATGTCAACATTTTTGAAAATTGAAAAAGTGCGCTGACCAGGTATTTTGAAATTTTTTAGAAAAATTTTGATTGCGGAATCGTGTTACGTCGCAAAGGTATTTTTTTTTCGGAGCATGTCAACATTTTTGAAAATTTAAAAAGTGCGCTGGCCAGGCACTCAAAAATTTTTTAGAAACATTTTGAGGGCGGAATCGTGTTGTAGAACTCAATTTACGTCGCATAGTAATTTTTTTTTGAGCATGTCAACATGTTTGAAAATTGAAAAAGTGCGCTGGCTATTCACAGAAATTTTTTAGAAAAATTTGGAGTGCCGAATCGTGTTGTAGAACTCAATATACGTCGCAAAGGTATTTTTTTTCGGAGCATGTCAACATTTTTGAAAATTAAAAAAGTGCGCTGGCCCAGCACTTAAAATTTTTTTAGAAAAATTGTGAGGGCGGAATCCTGTTGTAGAACTCAATTTACGTCGCATAGGATTTTTTTAAGGAGCATGTCAACATTTTTGAAAATTGAAAAAGCGCGCTGGCCAGGCACTTACATTTTTTTTAGAAAAATTTTAAGTTCGGAATCGTGTGGTAGAACTCAATTTACGTCGCATAGTAATTTTTTTTCGGAGCATGTCCACATTTTTGAAAATTGAAAAAGTGCGCTGGCCAGGCACTCAGAAATTTTTTAGAAATATTTGGAGGGCGGAATCGTGTTGTAGAACTCAATTTACGTCGCATAGTAATTTTTTTTGGAGCATGTCAACATGTTTGAAAATTGAAAAAGTGCGCTGGCCAGGCACTCAGAAATTTTTTAGAAAAATTTGGAGGGCGGAATCGTGTTGTAGAACTCAATTTACGTCGCATAGGAATTTTTTTTCGGAGCATGTCAACATTTTTGAAAATTGAAAAAGTGCGCTGGCAAGGCACTCAAAAATTTTTTAGAAACATTTTGAGGGCGGAATCGTGTTGTAGAACTCAATTTACGTCGCATAGGAATTTTTTTTCGGAGCATGTCAACATTTTTGAAAATAGAAAAAGTGCGCTGACCAGGTACTTTGAAATTTTTTAGAAAAATTTGGAGGGCGGAATAGTGTTGTAGAACTCAATTTACGTCGTATAGGATTTTTTTTTCGGAGCATGTCAACATTTTTAAAAATTGAAAAAGTGCGCTGGCCAGGTACTTAGAAATTTTTTAGAAAAATTTTGAGGGCGGAATCGTGTGGTAGAACTCAATTTACGTCGTATAGGAATTTTATTTTTTTTTCGGAGCATGACAACATTTTTGAAAATTGAAAAAGTGCGCTGACCAGGAACTTAAAATTTTTTTAGAAAAATTTTGAGGGTGGAATCGTGTTGTAGAACTCAATTTACGTCGCATAGGAATTTTCTTTTCGGAGCATGTCAACATTTTTAAAAATTAAAAAAGTGCGCTGGCGAGGCACTCAGAAATTTTATAGAAAAATTTTTAGGGCGGAATCGTGTTGTAGAACTTAATTTACGTCGTATAGGAATTTTTTTTTCGGAGCATGACAACATTTTTGAAAATTGAAAAAGTGCACTGGCGGGGCACTCAGAAATTTTATAGAAAAATTTTTAGGGCGGAATCGTGTTGTAGAACTTAATTTACGTCGCATAGGAATTTTTTTTTCGGAGCATGCCAACATTTTTGAAAATTGAAAAAGTGCGCTGACCAGGTACTTTGAAATTTTTTAGAAAAATTTTGAGGGCGGAATCGTGTTGTAGAACTCAATTTACGTCGCATAGGTATTTTTTTTCGAAGCATGTCAACATTTTTGAAAATTGAAAAAGTGCGCTGGCGGGGCACTCAGAAATTTTATAGAAAAATTTTTAGGGCGGAATCGTGTTGTAGAACTTAATTTACGTCGTATAGGAATTTTTTTTTTCGGAGCATGACAACATTTTTGAAAATTGAAAAAGTGCGCTGGCCAGGCACAGAAATTTTATAAAAAAATTTTTAGGGCGGAATTGTGTTGTAGAACTTAATTTACGTCGCATAGGAATTTTTTTTTCGGAGCATGCCAACATTTTTGAAAATTGAAAAAGTGCGCTGACCAGGTACTTTGAAATTTTATAGAAAATTTTTTAGGGCGGAATCGTGTTGCAGAACTTAATTTACGTCGTATAGGAATTTTATTTTTTTTTGGAGCATGTCAACATGTTTGAAAATTGAAAAAGTGCGCTGGCCAGGCACTCAGAAATTTTATAAATAAATTTTTAGGGCGGAATTGTGTTGTAGAACTTAATTTACGTCGCATAGGAATTTTTTTTCGGAGCATGTCAACATGTTTGAAAATTGAAAAAGTGCGCTGGCCAGGCACAGAAATTTTATAAAAAAATTTTTAGGGCGGAATTGTGTTGTAGAACTTAATTTACGTCGCATAGGAATTTTTTTTTCGGAGCATGCCAACATTTTTGAAAATTGAAAAAGTGCGCTGACCAGGTACTTTGAAATTTTATAGAAAAATTTTTAGGGCGGAATCGTGTTGCAGAACTTAATTTACGTCGTATAGGAATTTTATTTTTTTTTCGGAGCATGACAACATTTTTGAAAATTGCAAAAGTGCGCTGACCAGGTACTTAAAATTTTTTTAGAAAAATTTTGAGGGCGGAATCGTGTTGTAGAACTCAATTTACGTCGCATAGGTATTTTTTTTCGGAGCATGTCAACATTTTTGAAAATTGAAAAAGTGCGCTGGCCAGGCACTCAAAAATTTTTTAGAAACATTTTGAGGGCGGAATCGTGTTGTAGAACTCAATTTACGTCGCATAGGAATTTTTTTTCGGAGCATGTCAACATTTTTGAAAATAGAAAAAGTGCGCTGACCAGGTACTTTGAAATTTTTTAGAAAAATTTGGAGGGCGGAATAGTGTTGTAGAACTCAATTTACGTCGTATAGGATTTTTTTTTCGGAGCATGCCAACATTTTTGAAAATTGAAAAAGTGCGCTGACCAGGTACTTTGAAATTTTTTAGAAAAATTTTGAGGGCGGAATCGTGTTGTAGAACTCAATTTACGTCGCATAGGTATTTTTTTTCGAAGCATGTCAACATTTTTGAAAATTGAAAAAGTGCGCTGGCGGGGCACTCAGAAATTTTATAGAAAAATTTTTATTGCGGAATCGTGTTGTAGAACTTAATTTACGTCGTATAGGAATTTTTTTTTTTCGGAGCATGACAACATTTTTGAAAATTGAAAAAGTGCGCTGGCCAGGCACAGAAATTTTATAAAAAAATTTTTAGGGCGGAATTGTGTTGAAGAACTTAATTTACGTCGCATAGGAATTTTTTTTTCGGAGCATGCCAACATTTTTGAAAATTGAAAAAGTGCGCTGACCAGGTACTTTGAAATTTTATAGAAAAATTTTTAGGGCGGAATCGTGTTGCAGAACTTAATTTACGTCGCATAGGTATTTTTTTTCGGAGCATGTCAACATTTTTGAAAATTGAAAAAGTGCGCTGGCCAGGCACTCAAAAATTTTTTAGAAACATTTTGAGGGCGGAATCGTGTTGTAGAACTCAATTTACGTCGCATAGGTATTTTTTTTCGAAGCATGTCAACATTTTTGAAAATTGAAAAAGTGCGCTGGCGGGGCACTCAGAAATTTTATAGAAAAATTTTTAGGGCGGAATCGTGTTGTAGAACTTAATTTACGTCGTATAGGAATTTTTTTTTTCGGAGCATGACAACATTTTTGAAAATTGAAAAAGTGCGCTGGCCAGGCACAGAAATTTTATAAAAAAATTTTTAGGGCGGAATTGTGTTGTAGAACTTAATTTACGTCGCATAGGAATTTTTTTTTCGGAGCATGCCAACATTTTTGAAAATTGAAAAAGTGCGCTGACCAGGTACTTAAAATTTTTTTAGAAAAATTTTGAGGGCGGAATCGTGTTGTAGAACTCAATTTACGTCGCATAGGTATTTTTTTTCGGAGCATGTCAACATTTTTGAAAATTGAAAAAGTGCGCTGGCCAGGCACTCAAAAATTTTTTAGAAACATTTTGAGGGCGGAATCGTGTTGTAGAACTCAATTTACGTCGCATAGGAATTTTTTTTCGGAGCATGTCAACATTTTTGAAAATAGAAAAAGTGCGCTGACCAGGTACTTTGAAATTTTTTAGAAAAATTTGGAGGGCGGAATAGTGTTGTAGAACTCAATTTACGTCGTATAGGATTTTTTTTTCGGAGCATGTCAACATTTTTAAAAATTGAAAAAGTGCGCTGGCCAGGTACTTAGAAATTTTTTAGAAAAATTTTGAGGGCGGAATCGTGTGGTAGAACTCAATTTACGTCGTATAGGAATTTTATTTTTTTTTCGGAGCATGACAACATTTTTGAAAATTGAAAAAGTGCGCTGGCCAGGCACAGAAATTTTATAAAAAATTTTTTAGGGCGGAATTGTGTTGTAGAACTTAATTTACGTCGCATAGGAATTTTTTTTTCGGAGCATGCCAACATTTTTGAAAATTGAAAAAGTGCGCTGACCAGGTACTTTGAAATTTTTTAGAAAAATTTTGAGGGCGGAATCGTGTTGTAGAACTCAATTTACGTCGCATAGGTATTTTTTTTCGAAGCATGTCAACATTTTTGAAAA
Organism: Pseudeuparius sepicola; assembly: GCA_963920635.1. NCBI lineage: Eukaryota > Metazoa > Arthropoda > Insecta > Coleoptera > Anthribidae > Pseudeuparius > Pseudeuparius sepicola. The sequence goes on along the minus strand of OY987298.1, from coordinate 85,316,348 downwards.
TTGAAAAAGTGCGCTGGCGGGGCACTCAGAAATTTTATAGAAAAATTTTTAGGGCGGAATCGTGTTGTAGAACTTAATTTACGTCGTATAGGAATTTTTTTTTTTTCGGAGCATGACAACATTTTTGAAAATTGAAAAAGTGCGCTGGCCAGGCACAGAAATTTTATAAAAAAAATTTTAGGGCTTAATTGTGTTGTAGAACTTAATTTACGTCGCATAGGAATTTTTTTTTCGGAGCATGCCAACATTTTTGAAAATTGAAAAAGTGCGCTGACCAGGTACTTTGAAATTTTATAGAAAAATTTTTAGGGCGGAATCGTGTTGCAGAACTTAATTTACGTCGTATAGGAATTTTATTTTTTTTTGGAGCATGTCAACATGTTTGAATATTGAAAAAGTGCGCTGGCCAGGCACTCAGAAATTTTATAAATAAATTTTTAGGGCGGAATTGTGTTGTAGAACTTAATTTACGTCGCATAGGAATTTTTTTTCGGAGCATGTCAACATGTTTGAAAATTGAAAAACTGCGCTGGCCAGGCACAGAAATTTTATAAAAAAAATTTTTAGGGCGGAATTGTGTTGTAGAACTTAATTTACGTCGCATAGGAATTTTTTTTTCGGAGCATGCCAACATTTTTGAAAATTGAAAAAGTGCGCTGACCAGGTACTTTGAAATTTTTTAGAAAAATTTTGAGGGCGGAATCGTGTTGTAGAACTCAATTTACGTCGCATAGGTATTTTTTTTCGAAGCATGTCAACATTTTTGAAAATTGAAAAAGTGCGCTGGCGAGGCACTCAGAAATTTTATAGAAAAATTTTTAGGGCGGAATCGTGTTGTAGAACTTAATTTACGTCGTATAGGAATTTTTTTTTTCGGAGCATGACAACATTTTTGAAAATTGAAAAAGTGCGCTGGCCAGGCACAGAAATTTTATAAAAAAATTTTTAGGGCGCAATTGTGTTGTAGAACTTAATTTACGTCGCATAGGAATTTTTTTTTCGGAGCATGCCAACATTTTTGAAAATTGAAAAAGTGCGCTGGCCAGGCACAGAAATTTTATAAAAAATTTTTTAGGGCGGAATTGTGTTGTAGAACTTAATTTACGTCGCATAGGAATTTTTTTTCGGAGCATGTCAACATGTTTGAAAATTGAAAAACTGCGCTGGCGAGGCACTCAGAAATTTTATAGAAAAATTTTTAGGGCGGAATCGTGTTGCAGAACTTAATTTACGTCGTATAGGAATTTTATTTTTTTTTCGGAGCATGACAACATTTTTGAAAATTGCAAAAGTGCGCTGACCAGGTACTTAAAATTTTTTTAGAAAAATTTTGAGGGCGGAATCGTGTTGTAGAACTCAATTTACGTCGCATAGGTATTTTTTTTCGGAGCATGTCAACATTTTTGAAAATTGAAAAAGTGCGCTGGCCAGGCACTCAAAAATTTTTTAGAAACATTTTGAGGGCGGAATCGTGTTGTAGAACTCAATTTACGTCGCATAGGAATTTTTTTTCGGAGCATGTCAACATTTTTGAAAATAGAAAAAGTGCGCTGACCAGGTACTTTGAAATTTTTTAGAAAAATTTGGAGGGCGGAATAGTGTTGTAGAACTCAATTTACGTCGTATAGGATTTTTTTTTCGGAGCATGTCAACATTTTTAAAAATTGAAAAAGTGCGCTGGCCAGGTACTTAGAAATTTTTTAGAAAAATTTTGAGGGCGGAATCGTGTGGTAGAACTCAATTTACGTCGTATAGGAATTTTATTTTTTTTTCGGAGCATGAAAACATTTTTGAAAATTGAAAAAGTGCGCTGACCAGGAACTTAAAAATTTTTTAGAAAAATTTTGAGGGTGGAATCGTGTTCTAGAACTCAATTTACGTCGCATAGGAATTTTCTTTTCGGAGCATGTCAACATTTTTGAAAATTGAAAAAGTGCGCTGGCCAGGCGCAGAAATTTTATAAAAAAATTTTTAGGGCGGAATTGTGTTGTAGAACTTAATTTACGTCGCATAGGAATTTTTTTTCGGAGCATGCCAACATTTTTGAAAATTGAAAAAGTGCGCTGACCAGGTACTTTGAAATTTTTTAGAAAAATTTTGAGGGCGGAATCGTGTTGTAGAACTCAATTTACCTCGCATAGGTATTTTTTTCGAAGCATGTCAACATTTTTGAAAATTGAAAAAGTGCGCTGGCGAGGCACTCAGAAATTTTATAGAAAAATTTTTAGGGCGGAATCGTGTTGTAGAACTTAATTTACGTCGTATAGGAATTTTATTTTTTTTTCGGAGCATGACAACATTTTTGAAAATTGAAAAAGTGCGCTGACCAGGTACTTAAAATTTTTTTAGAAAAATTTTGAGGGCGGAATCGTGTTGTAGAACTCAATTTACGTCGCATAGGTATTTTTTTTCGGAGCATGTCAACATTTTTGAAAATTGAAAAAGTGCGCTGGCCAGGCACTCAAAAATTTTTTAGAAACATTTTGAGGGCCGAATCGTGTGGTAGAACTCAATTTACGTCGTATAGGAATTTTTTTTTTTTCGGAGCATGACAACATTTTTGAAAATTGAAAAAGTGCGCTGACCAGGAACTTAAAAATTTTTTAGAAAAATTTTGAGGGTGGAATCGTGTTCTAGAACTCAATTTACGTCGCATAGGAATTTTCTTTCGGAGCATGTCAACATTTTTGAAAATTGAAAAAGTGCGCTGACCAGGTACTTTGAAATTTTTTAGAAAAATTTTGAGGGCCGAATCGTGTTGTAGAACTCAATTTACGTCGCATAGGAATTTTTTTTCGGAGCATGTCAACATTTTTGAAAATAGAAAAAGTGCGCTGACCAGGTACTTTGCAATTTTTTAGAAAAATTTGGAGGGCGGAATAGTGTTGTAGAACTCAATTTACGTCGTATAGGATTTTTTTTTCGGAGCATGTCAACATTTTTAAAAATTGAAAAAGTGGGCTGGCCAGGTACTTAGAAATTTTTTAGAAAAATTTTGAGGGCGGAATCGTGTGGTAGAACTCAATTTACGTCGTATAGGAATTTTTTTTCGGAGCATGACAACATTTTTGAAAATTGAAAAAGTGCGCTGGCCAGGCACAGAAATTTTATAAAAAAATTTTTAGGGCGGAATTGTGTTGTAGAACTTAATTTACGTCGCATAGGAATTTTTTTTTCGGAGCATGCCAACATTTTTGAAAATTGAAAAAGTGCGCTGACCAGGTACTTAAAATTTTTTTAGAAAAATTTTGAGGGCGGAATCGTGTTGTAGAACTCAATTTACGTCGCATAGGTATTTTTTTTCGGAGCATGTCAACATTTTTGAAAATTGAAAAAGTGCGCTGGCCAGGCACTCAAAAATTTTTTAGAAACATTTTGAGGGCGGAATCGTGTTGTAGAACTCAATTTACGTCGCATAGGAATTTTTTTTCGGAGCATGTCAACATTTTTGAAAATAGAAAAAGTGCGCTGACCAGGTACTTTGAAATTTTTTAGAAAAATTTGGAGGGCGGAATAGTGTTGTAGAACTCAATTTACGTCGTATAGGATTTTTTTTTCGGAGCATGTCAACATTTTTAAAAATTGAAAAAGTGCGCTGGCCAGGTACTTAGAAATTTTTTAGAAAAATTTTGAGGGCGGAATCGTGTGGTAGAACTCAATTTACGTCGTATAGGAATTTTATTTTTTTTTCGGAGCATGACAACATTTTTGAAAATTGAAAAAGTGCGCTGACCAGGAACTTAAAATTTTTTTAGAAAAATTTTGAGGGTGGAATCGTGTTGTAGAACTCAATTTACGTCGCATAGGAATTTTCTTTTCGGAGCATGTCAACATTTTTAAAAATTAAAAAAGTGCGCTGGCGAGGCACTCAGAAATTTTATAGAAAAATTTTTAGGGCGGAATCGTGTTGTAGAACTTAATTTACGTCGTATAGGAATTTTTTTTTTCGGAGCATGACAACATTTTTAAAATTTGAAAAAGTGCGCTGGCCAGGCACAGAAATTTTATAAAAAAATTTTTAGGGCGGAATTGTGTTGTAGAACTTAATTTACGTCGCATAGGAATTTTTTTTTCGGAGCATGCCAACATTTTTGAAAATTGAAAAAGTGCGCTGACCAGGTACTTTGAAATTTTTTAGAAAAATTTTGAGGGCGGAATCGTGTTGTAGAACTCAATTTACGTCGCATAGGTATTTTTTTTCGAAGCATGTCAACATTTTTGAAAATTGAAAAAGTGCGCTGGCGGGGCACTCAGAAATTTTATAGAAAAATTTTTAGGGCGGAATCGTTTTGTAGAACTTAATTTACGTCGTATAGGAATTTTTTTTTTTCGGAGCATGACAACATTTTTGAAAATTGAAAAAGTGCGCTGGCCAGGCACAGAAATTTTATAAAAAAATTTTTAGGGCGGAATTGTGTTGTAGAACTTAATTTACGTCGCATAGGAATTTTTTTTTCGGAGCATGCCAACATTTTTGAAAATTGAAAAAGTGCGCTGACCAGGTACTTTGAAATTTTATAGAAAAATTTTTAGGGCGGAATCGTGTTGCAGAACTTAATTTACGTCGTATAGGAATTTTATTTTTTTTTGGAGCATGTCAACATGTTTGAAAATTGAAAAAGTGCGCTGGCCAGGCACTCAGAAATTTTATAAATAAATTTTTAGGGCGGAATTGTGTTGTAGAACTTAATTTACGTCGCATAGGAATTTTTTTTCGGAGCATGTCAACATGTTTGAAAATTGAAAAAGTGCGCTGGCCAGGCACAGAAATTTTATAAAAAAATTTTTAGGGCGGAATTGTGTTGTAGAACTTAATTTACGTCGCATAGGAATTTTTTTTTCGGAGCATGCCAACATTTTTGAAAATTGAAAAAGTGCGCTGACCAGGTACTTTGAAATTTTATAGAAAAATTTTTAGGGCGGAATCGTGTTGCAGAACTTAATTTACGTCGTATAGGAATTTTATTTTTTTTTCGGAGCATGACAACATTTTTGAAAATTGCAAAAGTGCGCTGACCAGGTACTTAAAATTTTTTTAGAAAAATTTTGAGGGCGGAATCGTGTTGTAGAACTCAATTTACGTCGCATAGGTATTTTTTTTCGAAGCATGTCAACATTTTTGAAAATTGAAAAAGTGCGCTGGCGAGGCACTCAGAAATTTTATAGAAAAATTTTTAGGGCGGAATCGTGTTGTAGAACTTAATTTACGTCGTATAGGAATTTTTTTTTTCGGAGCATGACAACATTTTTGAAAATTGAAAAAGTGCACTGGCCAGGCACAGAAATTTTATAAAAAAATTTTTAGGGCGGAATTGTGTTGTAGAACTTAATTTACGTCGCATAGGAATTTTTTTTTCGGAGCATGCCAACATTTTTGAAAATTGAAAAAGTGCGCTGACCAGGTACTTTGAAATTTTATAGAAAAATTTTTAGGGCGGAATCGTGTTGCAGAACTTAATTTACGTCGTATAGGAATTTTATTTTTTTTTCGGAGCATGACAACATTTTTGAAAATTGCAAAAGTGCGCTGACCAGGTACTTAAAATTTTTTTAGAAAAATTTTGAGGGCGGAATCGTGTTGTAGAACTCAATTTACGTCGCATAGGTATTTTTTTTCGGAGCATGTCAACATTTTTAAAAATTGAAAAAGTGCGCTGGCCAGGTACTTAGAAATTTTTTAGAAAAATTTTGAGGGCGGAATCGTGTGGTAGAACTCAATTTACGTCGTATAGGAATTTTATTTTTTTTTCGGAGCATGAAAACATTTTTGAAAATTGAAAAAGTGCGCTGACCAGGAACTTAAAAATTTTTTAGAAAAATTTTGAGGGTGGAATCGTGTTCTAGAACTCAATTTACGTCGCATAGGAATTTTCTTTTCGGAGCATGTCAACATTTTTGAAAATTGAAAAAGTGCGCTGGCCAGGCACAGAAATTTTATAAAAAAATTTTTAGGGCGGAATTGTGTTGTAGAACTTAATTTACGTCGCATAGGAATTTTTTTTTCGGAGCATGCCAACATTTTTGAAAATTGAAAAAGTGCGCTGACCAGGTACTATGAAATTTTTTAGAAAAATTTTGAGGGCGGAATCGTGTTGTAGAACTCAATTTACGTCGCATAGGTATTTTTTTTCGAAGCATGTCAACATTTTTGAAAATTGAAAAAGTGCGCTGGCGAGGCACTCAGAAATTTTATAGAAAAATTTTTAGGGCGGAATCGTGTTGTAGAACTTAATTTACGTCGTATAGGAATTTTTTTTTTCGGAGCATGACAACATTTTTGAAAATTGAAAAAGTGCGCTGGCCAGGCACAGAAATTTTATAAAAAAATTTTTAGGGCGGAATGGTGTTGTAGAACTTAATTTACGTCGCATAGGAATTTTTTTTTCGGAGCATGCCAACATTTTTGAAAATTGAAAAAGTGCGCTGGCGGGGCACTCAGAAATTTTATAGAAAAATTTTTAGGGCGGAATCGTGTTGTAGAACTTAATTTACGTCGTATAGGAATTTTTTTTTTCGGAGCATGACAACATTTTTGAAAATTGAAAAAGTGCGCTGGCCAGGCACAGAAATTTTTTAGAAAAATTTTGAGGGCGGAATCGTGTTGTAGAACTCAATTTACGTCACATAGGTATTTTTTTTCGAAGCATGTCAACATTTTTGAAAATTGAAAAAGTGCGCTGGCGGGGCACTCAGAAATTTTATAGAAAAATTTTTAGGGCGGAATCGTGTTGTAGAACTTAATTTACGTCGTATAGGAATTTTTTTTTTTCGGAGCATGACAACATTTTTGAAAATTGAAAAAGTGCGCTGGCCAGGCACAGAAATTTTATAAAAAAATTTTTAGGGCGGAATTGTGTTGTAGAACTTAATTTACGTCGCATAGGAATTTTTTTTTCGGAGCATGCCAACATTTTTGAAAATTGAAAAAGTGCGCTGACAAGGTACTTAAAATTTTTTTAGAAAAATTTTGAGGGCGGAATCGTGTTGTAGAACTCAATTTACGTCGCATAGGTATTTTTTTTCGGAGCATGTCAACATTTTTGAAAATTGAAAAAGTGCGCTGGCCAGGCACTCAAAAATTTTTTAGAAACATTTTGAGGGCGGAATCGTGTTGTAGAACTCAATTTACGTCGCATAGGAATTTTTTTTCGGAGCATGTCAACATTTTTGAAAATAGAAAAAGTGCGCTGACCAGGTACTTTGAAATTTTTTAGAAAAATTTGGAGGGCGGAATAGTGTTGTAGAACTCAATTTACGTCGTATAGGATTTTTTTTTCGGAGCATGTCAACATTTTTAAAAATTTGAAAAAGTGCGCTGGCCAGGTACTTAGAAATTTTTTAGAAAAATTTTGAGGGCGGAATCATGTGGTAGAACTCAATTTACGTCGTATAGGAATTTTATTTTTTTTTCGGAGCATGAAAACATTTTTGAAAATTGAAAAAGTGCGCTGACCAGGAACTTAAAAATTTTTTAGAAAAATTTTGAGGGTGGAATCGTGTTCTAGAACTCAATTTACGTCGCATAGGAATTTTCTTTTCGGAGCATGTCAACATTTTTGAAAATTGAAAAAGTGCGCTGGCCAGGCGCAGAAATTTTATAAAAAAATTTTTAGGGCGGAATTGTGTTGTAGAACTTAATTTACGTCGCATAGGAATTTTTTTTCGGAGCATGCCAACATTTTTGAAAATTGAAAAAGTGCGCTGACCAGGTACTTTGAAATTTTTTAGAAAAATTTTGAGGGCGGAATCGTGTTGTAGAACTCAATTTACCTCGCATAGGTATTTTTTTCGAAGCATGTCAACATTTTTGAAAATTGAAAAAGTGCGCTGACCAGGTACTTAGAAATTTTTTAGAAAAATTTTGAGGGCGGAATCGTGTGGTAGAACTCAATTTACGTCGTATAGGAATTTTATTTTTTTTTCGGAGCATGACAACATTTTTGAAAATTGAAAAAGTGCGCTGGCCAGGCACAGAAATTTTATAAAAAATTTTTTAGGGCGGAATTGTGTTGTAGAACTTAATTTACGTCGCATAGGAATTTTTTTTTCGGAGCATGCCAACATTTTTGAAAATTGAAAAAGTGCGCTGACCAGGTACTTTGAAATTTTTTAGAAAAATTTTGAGGGCGGAATCGTGTTGTAGAACTCAATTTACGTCGCATAGGTATTTTTTTTCGAAGCATGTCAACATTTTTGAAAATTGAAAAAGTGCGCTGGCGGGGCACTCAGAAATTTTTTAGAAAAATTTTTAGGGCGGAATCGTGTTGTAGAACTTAATTTACGTCGTATAGGAATTTTTTTTTTTTCGGAGCATGACAACATTTTTGAAAATTGAAAAAGTGCGCTGGCCAGGCACAGAAATTTTATAAAAAAATTTTTAGGGCTTAATTGTGTTGTAGAACTTAATTTACGTCGCATAGGAATTTTTTTTTCGGAGCATGCCAACATTTTTGAAAATTGAAAAAGTGCGCTGACCAGGTACTTTGAAATTTTATAGAAAAATTTTTAGGGCGGAATCGTGTTGCAGAACTTAATTTACGTCGTATAGGAATTTTATTTTTTTTTGGAGCATGTCAACATGTTTGAATATTGAAAAAGTGCGCTGGCCAGGCACTCAGAAATTTTATAAATAAATTTTTAGGGCGGAATTGTGTTGTAGAACTTAATTTACGTCGCATAGGAATTTTTTTTCGGAGCATGTCAACATGTTTGAAAATTGAAAAACTGCGCTGGCCAGGCACAGAAATTTTATAAAAAAAATTTTTAGGGCGGAATTGTGTTGTAGAACTTAATTTACGTCGCATAGGAATTTTTTTTTCGGAGCATGCCAACATTTTTGAAAATTGAAAAAGTGCGCTGACCAGGTACTTTGAAATTTTTTAGAAAAATTTTGAGGGCGGAATCGTGTGGTAGAACTCAATTTACGTCGTATAGGAATTTTATTTTTTTTTCGGAGCATGAAAACATTTTTGAAAATTGAAAAAGTGCGCTGACCAGGAACTTAAAAATTTTTTAGAAAAATTTTGAGGGTGGAATCGTGTTCTAGAACTCAATTTACGTCGCATAGGTATTTTTTTTCGAAGCATGTCAACATTTTTGAAAATTGAAAAAGTGCGCTGGCGAGGCACTCAGAAATTTTATAGAAAAATTTTTAGGGCGGAATCGTGTTGTAGAACTTAATTTACGTCGTATAGGAATTTTTTTTTTCGGAGCATGACAACATTTTTGAAAATTGAAAAAGTGCGCTGGCCAGGCACAGAAATTTTATAAAAAAATTTTTAGGGCGGAATTGTGTTGTAGAACTTAATTTACGTCGCATAGGAATTTTTTTTTCGGAGCATGCCAACATTTTTGAAAATTGAAAAAGTGCGCTGGCCAGGCACAGAAATTTTATAAAAAATTTTTTAGGGCGGAATTGTGTTGTAGAACTTAATTTACGTCGCATAGGAATTTTTTTTCGGAGCATGTCAACATGTTTGAAAATTGAAAAACTGCGCTGGCGAGGCACTCAGAAATTTTATAGAAAAATTTTTAGGGCGGAATCGTGTTGCAGAACTTAATTTACGTCGTATAGGAATTTTATTTTTTTTTCGGAGCATGACAACATTTTTGAAAATTGCAAAAGTGCGCTGACCAGGTACTTAAAATTTTTTTAGAAAAATTTTGAGGGCGGAATCGTGTTGTAGAACTCAATTTACGTCGCATAGGTATTTTTTTTCGGAGCATGTCAACATTTTTGAAAATTGAAAAAGTGCGCTGGCCAGGCACTCAAAAATTTTTTAGAAACATTTTGAGGGCGGAATCGTGTTGTAGAACTCAATTTACGTCGCATAGGAATTTTTTTTCGGAGCATGTCAACATTTTTGAAAATAGAAAAAGTGCGCTGACCAGGTACTTTGAAATTTTTTAGAAAAATTTGGAGGGCGGAATAGTGTTGTAGAACTCAATTTACGTCGTATAGGATTTTTTTTTCGGAGCATGTCAACATTTTTAAAAATTGAAAAAGTGCGCTGGCCAGGTACTTAGAAATTTTTTAGAAAAATTTTGAGGGCGGAATCGTGTGGTAGAACTCAATTTACGTCGTATGGGAATTTTATTTTTTTTTCGGAGCATGAAAACATTTTTGAAAATTGAAAAAGTGCGCTGACCAGGAACTTAAAAATTTTTTAGAAAAATTTTGAGGGTGGAATCGTGTTCTAGAACTCAATTTACGTCGCATAGGAATTTTCTTTTCGGAGCATGTCAACATTTTTGAAAATTGAAAAAGTGCGCTGGCCAGGCGCAGAAATTTTATAAAAAAATTTTTAGGGCGGAATTGTGTTGTAGAACTTAATTTACGTCGCATAGGAATTTTTTTTCGGAGCATGCCAACATTTTTGAAAATTGAAAAAGTGCGCTGACCAGGTACTTTGAAATTTTTTAGAAAAATTTTGAGGGCGGAATCGTGTTGTAGAACTCAATTTACCTCGCATAGGTATTTTTTTCGAAGCATGTCAACATTTTTGAAAATTGAAAAAGTGCGCTGGCGAGGCACTCAGAAATTTTATAGAAAAATTTTTAGGGCGGAATCGTGTTGTAGAACTTAATTTACGTCATATAGGAATTTTATTTTTTTTTCGGAGCATGACAACATTTTTGAAAATTGAAAAAGTGCGCTGACCAGGTACTTAAAATTTTTTTAGAAAAATTTTGAGGGCGGAATCGTGTTGTAGAACTCAATTTACGTCGCATAGGTATTTTTTTTCGGAGCATGTCAACATTTTTGAAAATTGAAAAAGTGCGCTGGCCAGGCACTCAAAAATTTTTTAGAAACATTTTGAGGGCCGAATCGTGTGGTAGAACTCAATTTACGTCGTATAGGAATTTTTTTTTTTTCGGAGCATGACAACATTTTTGAAAATTGAAAAAGTGCGCTGACCAGGAACTTAAAAATTTTTTAGAAAAATTTTGAGGGTGGAATCGTGTTCTAGAACTCAATTTACGTCGCATAGGAATTTTCTTTCGGAGCATGTCAACATTTTTGAAAATTGAAAAAGTGCGCTGACCAGGTACTTTGAAATTTTTTAGAAAAATTTTGAGGGCCGAATCGTGTTGTAGAACTCAATTTACGTCGCATAGGAATTTTTTTTCGGAGCATGTCAACATTTTTGAAAATAGAAAAAGTGCGCTGACCAGGTACTTTGCAATTTTTTAGAAAAATTTGGAGGGCGGAATAGTGTTGTAGAACTCAATTTACGTCGTATAGGATTTTTTTTTCGGAGCATGTCAACATTTTTAAAAATTGAAAAAGTGGGCTGGCCAGGTACTTAGAAATTTTTTAGAAAAATTTTGAGGGCGGAATCGTGTGGTAGAACTCAATTTACGTCGTATAGGAATTTTTTTTCGGAGCATGACAACATTTTTGAAAATTGAAAAAGTGCGCTGGCCAGGCACAGAAATTTTATAAAAAAATTTTTAGGGCGGAATTGTGTTGTAGAACTTAATTTACGTCGCATAGGAATTTTTTTTTCGGAGCATGCCAACATTTTTGAAAATTGAAAAAGTGCGCTGACCAGGTACTTAAAATTTTTTTAGAAAAATTTTGAGGGCGGAATCGTGTTGTAGAACTCAATTTACGTCGCATAGGTATTTTTTTTCGGAGCATGTCAACATTTTTGAAAATTGAAAAAGTGCGCTGGCCAGGCACTCAAAAATTTTTTAGAAACATTTTGAGGGCGGAATCGTGTTGTAGAACTCAATTTACGTCGCATAGGAATTTTTTTTCGGAGCATGTCAACATTTTTGAAAATAGAAAAAGTGCGCTGACCAGGTACTTTGCAATTTTTTAGAAAAATTTGGAGGGCGGAATAGTGTTGTAGAACTCAATTTACGTCGTATAGGATTTTTTTTTCGGAGCATGTCAACATTTTTAAAAATTGAAAAAGTGGGCTGGCCAGGTACTTAGAAATTTTTTAGAAAAATTTTGAGGGCGGAATCGTGTGGTAGAACTCAATTTACGTCGTATAGGAATTTTTTTTCGGAGCATGACAACATTTTTGAAAATTGAAAAAGTGCGCTGGCCAGGCACAGAAATTTTATAAAAAAATTTTTAGGGCGGAATTGTGTTGTAGAACTTAATTTACGTCGCATAGGAATTTTTTTTTCGGAGCATGCCAACATTTTTGAAAATTGAAAAAGTGCGCTGACCAGGTACTTAAAATTTTTTTAGAAAAATTTTGAGGGCGGAATCGTGTTGTAGAACTCAATTTACGTCGCATAGGTATTTTTTTTCGGAGCATGTCAACATTTTTGAAAATTGAAAAAGTGCGCTGGCCAGGCACTCAAAAATTTTTTAGAAACATTTTGAGGGCGGAATCGTGTTGTAGAACTCAATTTACGTCGCATAGGAATTTTTTTTCGGAGCATGTCAACATTTTTGAAAATAGAAAAAGTGCGCTGACCAGGTACTTTGAAATTTTTTAGAAAAATTTGGAGGGCGGAATAGTGTTGTAGAACTCAATTTACGTCGTATAGGATTTTTTTTTCGGAGCATGTCAACATTTTTAAAAATTGAAAAAGTGCGCTGGCCAGGTACTTAGAAATTTTTTAGAAAAATTTTGAGGGCGGAATCGTGTGGTAGAACTCAATTTACGTCGTATAGGAATTTTATTTTTTTTTCGGAGCATGACAACATTTTTGAAAATTGAAAAAGTGCGCTGACCAGGAACTTAAAATTTTTTTAGAAAAATTTTGAGGGTGGAATCGTGTTGTAGAACTCAATTTACGTCGCATAGGAATTTTCTTTTCGGAGCATGTCAACATTTTTAAAAATTAAAAAAGTGCGCTGGCGAGGCACTCAGAAATTTTATAGAAAAATTTTTAGGGCGGAATCGTGTTGTAGAACTTAATTTACGTCGTATAGGAATTTTTTTTTTCGGAGCATGACAACATTTTTAAAAATTGAAAAAGTGCGCTGGCCAGGCACAGAAATTTTATAAAAAAATTTTTAGGGCGGAATTGTGTTGTAGAACTTAATTTACGTCGCATAGGAATTTTTTTTTCGGAGCATGCCAACATTTTTGAAAATTGAAAAAGTGCGCTGACCAGGTACTTTGAAATTTTTTAGAAAAATTTTGAGGGCGGAATCGTGTTGTAGAACTCAATTTACGTCGCATAGGTATTTTTTTTCGAAGCATGTCAACATTTTTGAAAATTGAAAAAGTGCGCTGGCGGGGCACTCAGAAATTTTATAGAAAAATTTTTAGGGCGGAATCGTTTTGTAGAACTTAATTTACGTCGTATAGGAATTTTTTTTTTTCGGAGCATGACAACATTTTTGAAAATTGAAAAAGTGCGCTGGCCAGGCACAGAAATTTTATAAAAAAATTTTTAGGGCGGAATTGTGTTGTAGAACTTAATTTACGTCGCATAGGAATTTTTTTTTCGGAGCATGCCAACATTTTTGAAAATTGAAAAAGTGCGCTGACCAGGTACTTTGAAATTTTATAGAAAAATTTTTAGGGCGGAATCGTGTTGCAGAACTTAATTTACGTCGTATAGGAATTTTATTTTTTTTTGGAGCATGTCAACATGTTTGAAAATTGAAAAAGTGCGCTCGCCAGGCACTCAGAAATTTTATAAATAAATTTTTAGGGCGGAATTGTGTTGTAGAACTTAATTTACGTCGCATAGGAATTTTTTTTCGGAGCATGTCAACATGTTTGAAAATTGAAAAAGTGCGCTGGCCAGGCACAGAAATTTTATAAAAAAATTTTTAGGGCGGAATTGTGTTGTAGAACTTAATTTACGTCGCATAGGAATTTTTTTTTCGGAGCATGCCAACATTTTTGAAAATTGAAAAAGTGCGCTGACCAGGTACTTTGAAATTTTATAGAAAAATTTTTAGGGCGGAATCGTGTTGCAGAACTTAATTTACGTCGTATAGGAATTTTATTTTTTTTTCGGAGCATGACAACATTTTTGAAAATTGCAAAAGTGCGCTGACCAGGTACTTAAAATTTTTTTAGAAAAATTTTGAGGGCGGAATCGTGTTGTAGAACTCAATTTACGTCGCATAGGTATTTTTTTTCGAAGCATGTCAACATTTTTGAAAATTGAAAAAGTGCGCTGGCGAGGCACTCAGAAATTTTATAGAAAAATTTTTAGGGCGGAATCGTGTTGTAGAACTTAATTTACGTCGTATAGGAATTTTTTTTTTCGGAGCATGACAACATTTTTGAAAATTGAAAAAGTGCGCTGGCCAGGCACAGAAATTTTATAAAAAAATTTTTAGGGCGGAATTGTGTTGTAGAACTTAATTTACGTCGCATAGGAATTTTTTTTTCGGAGCATGCCAACATTTTTGAAAATTGAAAAAGTGCGCTGACCAGGTACTTTGAAATTTTATAGAAAAATTTTTAGGGCGGAATCGTGTTGCAGAACTTAATTTACGTCGTATAGGAATTTTATTTTTTTTTCGGAGCATGACAACATTTTTGAAAATTGCAAAAGTGCGCTGACCAGGTACTTAAAATTTTTTTAGAAAAATTTTGAGGGCGGAATCGTGTTGTAGAACTCAATTTACGTCGCATAGGTATTTTTTTTCGGAGCATGTCAACATTTTTAAAAATTGAAAAAGTGCGCTGGCCAGGTACTTAGAAATTTTTTAGAAAAATTTTGAGGGCGGAATCGTGTGGTAGAACTCAATTTACGTCGTATAGGAATTTTATTTTTTTTTCGGAGCATGAAAACATTTTTGAAAATTGAAAAAGTGCGCTGACCAGGAACTTAAAAATTTTTTAGAAAAATTTTGAGGGTGGAATCGTGTTCTAGAACTCAATTTACGTCGCATAGGAATTTTCTTTTCGGAGCATGTCAACATTTTTGAAAATTGAAAAAGTGCGCTGGCCAGGCACAGAAATTTTATAAAAAAATTTTTAGGGCGGAATTGTGTTGTAGAACTTAATTTACGTCGCATAGGAATTTTTTTTTCGGAGCATGCCAACATTTTTGAAAATTGAAAAAGTGCGCTGACCAGGTACTATGAAATTTTTTAGAAAAATTTTGAGGGCGGAATCGTGTTGTAGAACTCAATTTACGTCGCATAGGTATTTTTTTTCGAAGCATGTCAACATTTTTGAAAATTGAAAAAGTGCGCTGGCGAGGCACTCAGAAATTTTATAGAAAAATTTTTAGGGCGGAATCGTGTTGTAGAACTTAATTTACGTCGTATAGGAATTTTTTTTTTCGGAGCATGACAACATTTTTGAAAATTGAAAAAGTGCGCTGGCCAGGCACAGAAATTTTATAAAAAAATTTTTAGGGCGGAATTGTGTTGTAGAACTTAATTTACGTCGCATAGGAATTTTTTTTTCGGAGCATGCCAACATTTTTGAAAATTGAAAAAGTGCGCTGGCGGGGCACTCAGAAATTTTATAGAAAAATTTTTAGGGCGGAATCGTGTTGTAGAACTTAATTTACGTCGTATAGGAATTTTTTTTTTCGGAGCATGACAACATTTTTGAAAATTGAAAAAGTGCGCTGGCCAGGCACAGAAATTTTTTAGAAAAATTTTGAGGGCGGAATCGTGTTGTAGAACTCAATTTACGTCACATAGGTATTTTTTTTCGAAGCATGTCAACATTTTTGAAAATTGAAAAAGTGCGCTGGCGGGGCACTCAGAAATTTTATAGAAAAATTTTTAGGGCGGAATCGTGTTGTAGAACTTAATTTACGTCGTATAGGAATTTTTTTTTTTTCGGAGCATGACAACATTTTTGAAAATTGAAAAAGTGCGCTGGCCAGGCACAGAAATTTTATAAAAAAATTTTTAGGGCGGAATTGTGTTGTAGAACTTAATTTACGTCGCATAGGAATTTTTTTTTCGGAGCATGCCAACATTTTTGAAAATTGAAAAAGTGCGCTGACCAGGTACTTAAAATTTTTTTAGAAAAATTTTGAGGGCGGAATCGTGTTGTAGAACTCAATTTACGTCGCATAGGTATTTTTTTTCGGAGCATGTCAACATTTTTGAAAATTGAAAAAGTGCGCTGGCCAGGCACTCAAAAATTTTTTAGAAACATTTTGAGGGCGGAATCGTGTTGTAGAACTCAATTTACGTCGCATAGGAATTTTTTTTCGGAGCATGTCAACATTTTTGAAAATAGAAAAAGTGCGCTGACCAGGTACTTTGAAATTTTTTAGAAAAATTTGGAGGGCGGAATAGTGTTGTAGAACTCAATTTACGTCGTATAGGATTTTTTTTTCGGAGCATGTCAACATTTTTAAAAATTGAAAAAGTGCGCTGGCCAGGTACTTAGAAATTTTTTAGAAAAATTTTGAGGGCGGAATCGTGTGGTAGAACTCAATTTACGTCGTATAGGAATTTTATTTTTTTTTCGGAGCATGACAACATTTTTGAAAATTGAAAAAGTGCGCTGACCAGGAACTTAAAATTTTTTTAGAAAAATTTTGAGGGTGGAATCGTGTTGTAGAACTCAATTTACGTCGCATAGGAATTTTCTTTTCGGAGCATGTCAACATTTTTAAAAATTAAAAAAGTGCGCTGGCGAGGCACTCAGAAATTTTATAGAAAAATTTTTAGGGCGGAATCGTGTTGTAGAACTTAATTTACGTCGTATAGGAATTTTTTTTTTCGGAGCATGACAACATTTTTAAAAATTGAAAAAGTGCGCTGGCCAGGCACAGAAATTTTATAAAAAAATTTTTAGGGCGGAATTGTGTTGTAGAACTTAATTTACGTCGCATAGGAATTTTTTTTTCGGAGCATGCCAACATTTTTGAAAATTGAAAAAGTGCGCTGACCAGGTACTTTGAAATTTTTTAGAAAAATTTTGAGGGCGGAATCGTGTTGTAGAACTCAATTTACGTCGCATAGGTATTTTTTTTCGAAGCATGTCAACATTTTTGAAAATTGAAAAAGTGCGCTGGCGGGGCACTCAGAAATTTTATAGAAAAATTTTTAGGGCGGAATCGTTTTGTAGAACTTAATTTACGTCGTATAGGAATTTTTTTTTTTCGGAGCATGACAACATTTTTGAAAATTGAAAAAGTGCGCTGGCCAGGCACAGAAATTTTATAAAAAAATTTTTAGGGCGGAATTGTGTTGTAGAACTTAATTTACGTCGCATAGGAATTTTTTTTTCGGAGCATGCCAACATTTTTGAAAATTGAAAAAGTGCGCTGACCAGGTACTTTGAAATTTTATAGAAAAATTTTTAGGGCGGAATCGTGTTGCAGAACTTAATTTACGTCGTATAGGAATTTTATTTTTTTTTGGAGCATGTCAACATGTTTGAAAATTGAAAAAGTGCGCTAGCCAGGCACTCAGAAATTTTATAAATAAATTTTTAGGGCGGAATTGTGTTGTAGAACTTAATTTACGTCGCATAGGAATTTTTTTTCGGAGCATGTCAACATGTTTGAAAATTGAAAAAGTGCGCTGGCCAGGCACAGAAATTTTATAAAAAAATTTTTAGGGCGGAATTGTGTTGTAGAACTTAATTTACGTCGCATAGGAATTTTTTTTTCGGAGCATGCCAACATTTTTGAAAATTGAAAAAGTGCGCTGACCAGGTACTTTGAAATTTTATAGAAAAATTTTTAGGGCGGAATCGTGTTGCAGAACTTAATTTACGTCGTATATTAATTTTATTTTTTTTTCGGAGCATGACAACATTTTTGAAAATTGCAAAAGTGCGCTGACCAGGTACTTAAAATTTTTTTAGAAAAATTTTGAGGGCGGAATCGTGTTGTAGAACTCAATTTACGTCGCATAGGTATTTTTTTTCGAAGCATGTCAACATTTTTGAAAATTGAAAAAGTGCGCTGGCGAGGCACTCAGAAATTTTATAGAAAAATTTTTAGGGCGGAATCGTGTTGTAGAACTTAATTTACGTCGTATAGGAATTTTTTTTTTCGGAGCATGACAACATTTTTGAAAATTGAAAAAGTGCGCTGGCCAGGCACAGAAATTTTATAAAAAAATTTTTAGGGCGGAATTGTGTTGTAGAACTTAATTTACGTCGCATAGGAATTTTTTTTTCGGAGCATGCCAACATTTTTGAAAATTGAAAAAGTGCGCTGACCAGGTACTTTGAAATTTTATAGAAAAATTTTTAGGGCGGAATCGTGTTGCAGAACTTAATTTACGTCGTATAGGAATTTTATTTTTTTTTCGGAGCATGACAACATTTTTGAAAATTGCAAAAGTGCGCTGACCAGGTACTTAAAATTTTTTTAGAAAAATTTTGAGGGCGGAATCGTGTTGTAGAACTCAATTTACGTCGCATAGGTATTTTTTTTCGGAGCATGTCAACATTTTTAAAAATTGAAAAAGTGCGCTGGCCAGGTACTTAGAAATTTTTTAGAAAAATTTTGAGGGCGGAATCGTGTGGTAGAACTCAATTTACGTCGTATAGGAATTTTATTTTTTTTTCGGAGCATGAAAACATTTTTGAAAATTGAAAAAGTGCGCTGACCAGGAACTTAAAAATTTTTTAGAAAAATTTTGAGGGTGGAATCGTGTTCTAGAACTCAATTTACGTCGCATAGGAATTTTCTTTTCGGAGCATGTCAACATTTTTGAAAATTGAAAAAGTGCGCTGGCCAGGCACAGAAATTTTATAAAAAAATTTTTAGGGCGGAATTGTGTTGTAGAACTTAATTTACGTCGCATAGGAATTTTTTTTTCGGAGCATGCCAACATTTTTGAAAATTGAAAAAGTGCGCTGACCAGGTACTATGAAATTTTTTAGAAAAATTTTGAGGGCGGAATCGTGTTGTAGAACTCAATTTACGTCGCATAGGTATTTTTTTTCGAAGCATGTCAACATTTTTGAAAATTGAAAAAGTGCGCTGGCGAGGCACTCAGAAATTTTATAGAAAAATTTTTAGGGCGGAATCGTGTTGTAGAACTTAATTTACGTCGTATAGGAATTTTTTTTTTCGGAGCATGACAACATTTTTGAAAATTGAAAAAGTGCGCTGGCCAGGCACAGAAATTTTATAAAAAAATTTTTAGGGCGGAATTGTGTTGTAGAACTTAATTTACGTCGCATAGGAATTTTTTTTTCGGAGCATGCCAACATTTTTGAAAATTGAAAAAGTGCGCTGGCGGGGCACTCAGAAATTTTATAGAAAAATTTTTAGGGCGGAATCGTGTTGTAGAACTTAATTTACGTCGTATAGGAATTTTTTTTTTCGGAGCATGACAACATTTTTGAAAATTGAAAAAGTGCGCTGGCCAGGCACAGAAATTTTTTAGAAAAATTTTGAGGGCGGAATCGTGTTGTAGAACTCAATTTACGTCACATAGGTATTTTTTTTCGAAGCATGTCAACATTTTTGAAAATTGAAAAAGTGCGCTGGCGGGGCACTCAGAAATTTTATAGAAAAATTTTTAGGGCGGAATCGTGTTGTAGAACTTAATTTACGTCGTATAGGAATTTTTTTTTTCGGAGCATGACAACATTTTTGAAAATTGAAAAAGTGCGCTGGCCAGGCACAGAAATTTTATAAAAAAATTTTTAGGGCGGAATTGTGTTGTAGAACTTAATTTACGTCGCATAGGAATTTTTTTTTCGGAGCATGCCAACATTTTTGAAAATTGAAAAAGTGCGCTGACCAGGTACTTAAAATTTTTTTAGAAAAATTTTGAGGGCGGAATCGTGTTGTAGAACTCAATTTACGTCGCATAGGTATTTTTTTTCGGAGCATGTCAACATTTTTGAAAATTGAAAAAGTGCGCTGGCCAGGCACTCAAAAATTTTTTAGAAACATTTTGAGGGCGGAATCGTGTTGTAGAACTCAATTTACGTCGCATAGGAATTTTTTTTCGGAGCATGTCAACATTTTTTGAAAATAGAAAAAGTGCGCTGACCAGGTACTTTGAAATTTTTTAGAAAAATTTGGAGGGCGGAATAGTGTTGTAGAACTCAATTTACGTCGTATAGGATTTTTTTTTCGGAGCATGTCAACATTTTTAAAAATTGAAAAAGTGCGCTGGCCAGGTACTTAGAAATTTTTTAGAAAAATTTTGAGGGCGGAATCGTGTGGTAGAACTCAATTTACGTCGTATAGGAATTTTATTTTTTTTTCGGAGCATGAAAACATTTTTGAAAATTGAAAAAGTGCGCTGACCAGGAACTTAAAAATTTTTTAGAAAAATTTTGAGGGTGGAATCGTGTTCTAGAACTCAATTTACGTCGCATAGGAATTTTCTTTTCGGAGCATGTCAACATTTTTGAAAATTGAAAAAGTGCGCTGGCCAGGCGCAGAAATTTTATAAAAAAATTTTTAGGGCGGAATTGTGTTGTAGAACTTAATTTACGTCGCATAGGAATTTTTTTTCGGAGCATGCCAACATTTTTGAAAATTGAAAAAGTGCGCTGACCAGGTACTTTGAAATTTTTTAGAAAAATTTTGAGGGCGGAATCGTGTTGTAGAACTCAATTTACCTCGCATAGGTATTTTTTTCGAAGCATGTCAACATTTTTGAAAATTGAAAAAGTGCGCTGGCGAGGCACTCAGAAATTTTATAGAAAAATTTTTAGGGCGGAATCGTGTTGTAGAACTTAATTTACGTCGTATAGGAATTTTATTTTTTTTTCGGAGCATGACAACATTTTTGAAAATTGAAAAAGTGCGCTGACCAGGTACTTAAAATTTTTTTAGAAAAATTTTGAGGGCGGAATCGTGTTGTAGAACTCAATTTACGTCGCATAGGTATTTTTTTTCGGAGCATGTCAACATTTTTGAAAATTGAAAAAGTGCGCTGGCCAGGCACTCAAAAATTTTTTAGAAACATTTTGAAGGCCGAATCGTGTGGTAGAACTCAATTTACGTCGTATAGGAATTTTATTTTTTTTTTCGGAGCATGACAACATTTTTGAAAATTGAAAAAGTGCGCTGACCAGGAACTTAAAAATTTTTTAGAAAAATTTTGAGGGTGGAATCGTGTTCTAGAACTCAATTTACGTCGCATAGGAATTTTCTTTCGGAGCATGTCAACATTTTTGAAAATTGAAAAAGTGCGCTGGCGGGGCACTCAGAAATTTTATAGAAAAATTTTTAGGGCGGAATCGTGTTGTAGAACTTAATTTACTTCGTATAGGAATTTTTTTTCGGAGCATGTCAACATTTTTGAAAATTGAAAAAGTGCGCTGGCCAGGCACTCAAAAATTTTTTAGAAACATTTTGAGGGCGGAATCGTGTTGTAGAACTCAATTTACGTCGCATAGGAATTTTTTTTCGGAGCATGTCAACATTTTTTGAAAATAGAAAAAGTGCGCTGACCAGGTACTTTGAAATTTTTTAGAAAAATTTTGAGGGCGGAATCGTGTTGTAGAACTCAATTTACGTCGCATAGGTATTTTTTTTCGAAGCATGTCAACATTTTTGAAAATTGAAAAAGTGCGCTGGCGGGGCACTCAGAAATTTTATAGAAAAATTTTTAGGGCGGAATCGTTTTGTAGAACTTAATTTACGTCGTATAGGAATTTTTTTTTTTTCGGAGCATGACAACATTTTTGAAAATTGAAAAAGTGCGCTGGCCAGGCACAGAAATTTTATAAAAAAATTTTTAGGGCGGAATTGTGTTGTAGAACTTAATTTACGTCGCATAGGAATTTTTTTTTCGGAGCATGCCAACATTTTTGAAAATTGAAAAAGTGCGCTGACCAGGTACTTTGAAATTTTATAGAAAAATTTTTAGGGCGGAATCGTGTTGCAGAACTTAATTTACGTCGTATAGGAATTTTATTTTTTTTTGGAGCATGTCAACATGTTTGAAAATTGAAAAAGTGCGCTGGCCATGCACTCAGAAATTTTATAAATAAATTTTTAGGGCGGAATTGTGTTGTAGAACTTAATTTACGTCGCATAGGAATTTTTTTTCGGAGCATGTCAACATGTTTGAAAATTGAAAAAGTGCGCTGGCCAGGCACAGAAATTTTATAAAAAAATTTTTAGGGCGGAATTGTGTTGTAGAACTTAATTTACGTCGCATAGGAATTTTTTTTTCGGAGCATGCCAACATTTTTGAAAATTGAAAAAGTGCGCTGACCAGGTACTTTGAAATTTTATAGAAAAATTTTTAGGGCGGAATCGTGTTGCAGAACTTAATTTACGTCGTATAGGAATTTTATTTTTTTTTCGGAGCATGACAACATTTTTGAAAATTGCAAAAGTGCGCTGACCAGGTACTTAAAATTTTTTTAGAAAAATTTTGAGGGCGGAATCGTGTTGTAGAACTCAATTTACGTCGCATAGGTATTTTTTTTCGAAGCATGTCAACATTTTTGAAAATTGAAAAAGTGCGCTGGCGAGGCACTCAGAAATTTTATAGAAAAATTTTTAGGGCGGAATCGTGTTGTAGAACTTAATTTACGTCGTATAGGAATTTTTTTTTTCGGAGCATGACAACATTTTTGAAAATTGAAAAAGTGCGCTGGCCAGGCACAGAAATTTTATAAAAAAATTTTTAGGGCGGAATTGTGTTGTAGAACTTAATTTACGTCGCATAGGAATTTTTTTTTCGGAGCATGCCAACATTTTTGAAAATTGAAAAAGTGCGCTGACCAGGTACTTTGAAATTTTATAGAAAAATTTTTAGGGCGGAATCGTGTTGCAGAACTTAATTTACGTCGTATAGGAATTTTATTTTTTTTTCGGAGCATGACAACATTTTTGAAAATTGCAAAAGTGCGCTGACCAGGTACTTAAAATTTTTTTAGAAAAATTTTGAGGGCGGAATCGTGTTGTAGAACTCAATTTACGTCGCATAGGTATTTTTTTTCGGAGCATGTCAACATTTTTGAAAATTGAAAAAGTGCGCTGGCCAGGCACTCAAAAATTTTTTAGAAACATTTTGAGGGCGGAATCGTGTTGTAGAACTCAATTTACGTCGCATAGGAATTTTTTTTCGGAGCATGTCAACATTTTTGAAAATAGAAAAAGTGCGCTGACCAGGTACTTTGAAATTTTTTAGAAAAATTTGGAGGGCGGAATAGTGTTGTAGAACTCAATTTACGTCGTATAGGATTTTTTTTCGGAGCATGTCAACATTTTTAAAAATTGAAAAAGTGCGCTGGCCAGGTACTTAGAAATTTTTTAGAAAAATTTTGAGGGCGGAATCGTGTGGTAGAACTCAATTTACGTCGTATAGGAATTTTATTTTTTTTTCGGAGCATGAAAACATTTTTGAAAATTGAAAAAGTGCGCTGGCCAGGCACAGAAATTTTATAAAAAAATTTTTAGGGCGGAATTGTGTTGTAGAACTTAATTTAGGTCGCATAGGAATTTTTTTTTCGGAGCATGCCAACATTTTTGAAAATTGAAAAGTGCGCTGACCAGGTACTATGAAATTTTTTAGAAAAATTTTGAGGGCGGAATCGTGTTGTAGAACTCAATTTACGTCGCATAGGTATTTTTTTTCGAAGCATGTCAACATTTTTGAAAATTGAAAAAGTGCGCTGGCGAGGCACTCAGAAATTTTATAGAAAAATTTTTAGGGCGGAATCGTGTTGTAGAACTTAATTTACGTCGTATAGGAATTTTTTTTTTCGGAGCATGACAACATTTTTGAAAATTGAAAAAGTGCGCTGGCCAGGCACAGAAATTTTATAAAAAAATTTTTAGGGCGGAATTGTGTTGTAGAACTTAATTTACGTCGCATAGGAATTTTTTTTTCGGAGCATGCCAACATTTTTGAAAATTGAAAAAGTGCGCTGGCGGGGCACTCAGAAATTTTATAGAAAAATTTTTAGGGCGGAATTGTGTTGTAGAACTTAATTTACGTCGCATAGGAATTTTTTTTTCGGAGCATGCCAACATTTTTGAAAATTGAAAAAGTGCGCTGACCAGGTACTTTGAAATTTTATAGAAAAATTTTTAGGGCGGAATCGTGTTGCAGAACTTAATTTACGTCGTATAGGAATTTTATTTTTTTTTCGGAGCATGACAACATTTTTGAAAATTGCAAAAGTGCGCTGACCAGGTACTTAAAATTTTTTTAGAAAAATTTTGAGGGCGGAATCGTGTTGTAGAACTCAATTTACGTCGCATAGGTATTTTTTTTCGAAGCATGTCAACATTTTTGAAAATTGAAAAAGTGCGCTGGCGAGGCACTCAGAAATTTTATAGAAAAATTTTTAGGGCGGAATCGTGTTGTAGAACTTAATTTACGTCGTATAGGAATTTTTTTTTTCGGAGCATGACAACATTTTTGAAAATTGAAAAAGTGCGCTGGCCAGGCACAGAAATTTTATAAAAAAATTTTTAGGGCGGAATTGTGTTGTAGAACTTAATTTACGTCGCATAGGAATTTTTTTTTCGGAGCATGCCAACATTTTTGAAAATTGAAAAAGTGCGCTGACCAGGTACTTTGAAATTTTATAGAAAAATTTTTAGGGCGGAATCGTGTTGCAGAACTTAATTTACGTCGTATAGGAATTTTATTTTTTTTTCGGAGCATGACAACATTTTTGAAAATTGCAAAAGTGCGCTGACCAGGTACTTAAAATTTTTTTAGAAAAATTTTGAGGGCGGAATCGTGTTGTAGAACTCAATTTACGTCGCATAGGTATTTTTTTTCGGAGCATGTCAACATTTTTGAAAATTGAAAAAGTGCGCTGGCCAGGCACTCAAAAATTTTTTAGAAACATTTTGAGGGCGGAATCGTGTTGTAGAACTCAATTTACGTCGCATAGGAATTTTTTTTCGGAGCATGTCAACATTTTTGAAAATAGAAAAAGTGCGCTGACCAGGTACTTTGAAATTTTTTAGAAAAATTTGGAGGGCGGAATAGTGTTGTAGAACTCAATTTACGTCGTATAGGATTTTTTTTCGGAGCATGTCAACATTTTTAAAAATTGAAAAAGTGCGCTGGCCAGGTACTTAGAAATTTTTTAGAAAAATTTTGAGGGCGGAATCGTGTGGTAGAACTCAATTTACGTCGTATAGGAATTTTATTTTTTTTTCGGAGCATGAAAACATTTTTGAAAATTGAAAAAGTGCGCTGGCCAGGCACAGAAATTTTATAAAAAAATTTTTAGGGCGGAATTGTGTTGTAGAACTTAATTTAGGTCGCATAGGAATTTTTTTTTCGGAGCATGCCAACATTTTTGAAAATTGAAAAGTGCGCTGACCAGGTACTATGAAATTTTTTAGAAAAATTTTGAGGGCGGAATCGTGTTGTAGAACTCAATTTACGTCGCATAGGTATTTTTTTTCGAAGCATGTCAACATTTTTGAAAATTGAAAAAGTGCGCTGGCGAGGCACTCAGAAATTTTATAGAAAAATTTTTAGGGCGGAATCGTGTTGTAGAACTTAATTTACGTCGTATAGGAATTTTTTTTTTCGGAGCATGACAACATTTTTGAAAATTGAAAAAGTGCGCTGGCCAGGCACAGAAATTTTATAAAAAAATTTTTAGGGCGGAATTGTGTTGTAGAACTTAATTTACGTCGCATAGGAATTTTTTTTTCGGAGCATGCCAACATTTTTGAAAATTGAAAAAGTGCGCTGGCGGGGCACTCAGAAATTTTATAGAAAAATTTTTAGGGCGGAATCGTGTTGTAGAACTTAATTTACGTCGTATAAAAATTTTTTTTTTTTCGGAGCATGACAACATTTTTGAAAATTGAAAAAGTGCGCT
Source organism: Pseudeuparius sepicola (assembly GCA_963920635.1). Lineage (NCBI taxonomy): Eukaryota > Metazoa > Arthropoda > Insecta > Coleoptera > Anthribidae > Pseudeuparius > Pseudeuparius sepicola. The sequence continues at coordinate 85,290,693 of OY987298.1, read as the reverse complement.
GGCCAGGCACAGAAATTTTATAAAAAAATTTTTAGGGCGGAATTGTGTTGTAGAACTTAATTTACGTCGCATAGGAATTTTTTTTTCGGAGCATGCCAACATTTTTGAAAATTGAAAAAGTGCGCTAACCAGGTACTTTGAAATTTTATAGAAAAATTTTGAGGGCGGAATCGTGTTGTAGAACTCAATTTACGTCGCATAGGTATTTTTTTTCGAAGCATGTCAACATTTTTGAAAATTGAAAAAGTGCGCTGGCGGGGCACTCAGAAATTTTATAGAAAAATTTTTAGGGCGGAATCGTGTTGTAGAACTTAATTTACGTCGTATAAAAATTTTTTTTTTTTTCGGAGCATGACAACATTTTTGAAAATTGAAAAAGTGCGCTGGCCAGGCACAGAAATTTTATAAAAAAAATTTTAGGGCGGAATTGTGTTGTAGAACTTAATTTACGTCGCATAGGAATTTTTTTTTCGGAGCATGCCAACATTTTTGAAAATTGAAAAAGTGCGCTGACCAGGTACTTTGAAATTTTATAGAAAAATTTTTAGGGCGGAATCGTGTTGTAGAACTTAATTTACGTCGTATAGGAATTTTTTTTTTTTCGGAGCATGACAACATTTTTGAAAATTGAAAAAGTGCGCTGGCCAGGCACAGAAATTTTATAAAAAAATTTTTAGGGCGGAATTGTGTTGTAGAACTTAATTTACGTCGCATAGGAATTTTTTTTTCGGAGCATGCCAACATTTTTGAAAATTGAAAAAGTGCGCTGACCAGGTACTTTGAAATTTTATAGAAAAATTTTTAGGGCGGAATCGTGTTGCAGAACTTAATTTACGTCGCATAGGTAATAAATTTTTAGGGCGGAATTGTGTTGTAGAACTTAATTTACGTCGCATAGGAATTTTTTTTCGGAGCATGTCAACATGTTTGAAAATTGAAAAAGTGCGCTGGCCAGGCACAGAAATTTTATAAAAAAATTTTTAGGGCGGAATTGTGTTGTAGAACTTAATTTACGTCGCATAGGAATTTTTTTTTCGGAGCATGCCAACATTTTTGAAAATTGAAAAAGTGCGCTGACCAGGTACTTTGAAATTTTTTAGAAAAATTTTGAGGGCGGAATCGTGTTGTAGAACTCAATTTACGTCGCATAGGTATTTTTTTTCGAAGCATGTCAACATTTTTGAAAATTGAAAAAGTGCGCTGGCGAGGCACTCAGAAATTTTATAGAAAAATTTTTAGGGCGGAATCGTGTTGTAGAACTTAATTTACGTCGTATAGGAATTTTTTTTTTCGGAGCATGACAACATTTTTGAAAATTGAAAAAGTGCGCTGGCCAGGCACAGAAATTTTATAAAAAAATTTTTAGGGCGGAATTGTGTTGTAGAACTTAATTTACGTCGCATAGGAATTTTTTTTTCGGAGCATGCCAACATTTTTGAAAATTGAAAAAGTGCGCTGACCAGGTACTTTGAAATTTTATAGAAAAATTTTTAGGGCGGAATCGTGTTGCAGAACTTAATTTACGTAGTATAGGAATTTTATTTTTTTTTCGGAGCATGACAACATTTTTGAAAATTGCAAAAGTGCGCTGACCAGGTACTTAAAATTTTTTTAGAAAAATTTTGAGGGCGGAATCGTGTTGTAGAACTCAATTTACGTCGCATAGGTATTTTTTTTCGGAGCATGTCAACATTTTTGAAAATTGAAAAAGTGCGCTGGCCAGGCACTCAAAAATTTTTTAGAAACATTTTGAGGGCGGAATCGTGTTGTAGAACTCAATTTACGTCGCATAGGAATTTTTTTTCGGAGCATGTCAACATTTTTGAAAATAGAAAAAGTGCGCTGACCAGGTACTTTGAAATTTTTTAGAAAAATTTTGAGGGTGGAATCGTGTTGTAGAACTCAATTTACGTCGCATAGGAATTTTCTTTTCGGAGCATGTCAACATTTTTAAAAATTAAAAAAGTGCGCTGGCGAAGTACTCAGAAATTTTATAGAAAAATTTTTAGGGCGGAATCGTGTTGTAGAACTTAATTTACGTCGTATAGGAATTTTTTTTTTCGGAGCATGACAACATTTTTGAAAATTGAAAAAGTGCGCTGGCCAGGCACAGAAATTTTATAAAAAAAATTTTAGGGCGGAATTGTGTTGTAGAACTTAATTTACGTCGCATAGGAATTTTTTTTTCGGAGCATGCCAACATTTTTGAAAATTGAAAAAGTGCGCTGACCAGGTACTTTGAAATTTTTTAGAAAAATTTTGAGGGCGGAATCGTGTTGTAGAACTCAATTTACGTCGCATAGGTATTTTTTTTCGAAGCATGTCAACATTTTTGAAAATTGAAAAAGTGCGCTGGCGGGGCACTCAGAAATTTTATAGAAAAATTTTTAGGGCGGAATCGTGTTGTAGAACTAAATTTACGTCGTATAAAAATTTTTTTTTTTCGGAGCATGACAACATTTTTGAAAATTGAAAAAGTGCGCTGGCCAGGCACAGAAATTTTATAAAAAAATTTTTAGGGCGGAATTGTGTTGTAGAACTTAATTTACGTCGCATAGGAATTTTTTTTTCGGAGCATGCCAACATTTTTGAAAATTGAAAAAGTGCGCTGACCAGGTACTTTGAAATTTTATAGAAAAATTTTTAGGGCGGAATCGTGTTGCAGAACTTAATTTACGTCGTATAGGAATTTTATTTTTTTTTTTGGAGCATGTCAACATGTTTGAAAATTGAAAAAGTGCGCTGGCCAGGCACTCAGAAATTTTATAAATAAATTTTTAGGGCGGAATTGTGTTGTAGAACTTAATTTACGTCGCATAGGAATTTTTTTTCGGAGCATGTCAACATGTTTGAAAATTGAAAAAGTGCGCTGGCCAGGCACAGAAATTTTATAAAAAAATTTTTAGGGCGGAATTGTGTTGTAGAACTTAATTTACGTCGCATATGAATTTTTTTTTCGGAGCATGCCAACATTTTTGAAAATTGAAAAAGTGCGCTGACCAGCTACTTTGAAATTTTTTAGAAAAATTTTGAGGGCGGAATCGTGTTGTAGAACTCAATTTACGTCGCATAGGTATTTTTTTTCGAAGCATGACAACATTTTTGAAAATTGAAAAAGTGCGCTGGCCAGGCACAGAAATTTTATAAAAAATTTTTAGGGCGGAATTGTGTTGTAGAACTTAATTTACGTCGCATAGGAATTTTTTTTTCGGAGCATGCCAACATTTTTGAAAATTGAAAAAGTGCGCTGACCAGGTACTTTGAAATTTTATAGAAAAATTTTTAGGGCGGAATCGTGTTGCAGAACTTAATTTACGTCGCATAGGTATTTTTTTTCGGAGCATGTCAACATTTTTGAAAATTGAAAAAGTGCGCTGGCCAGGCACTCAAAAATTTTTTAGAAACATTTTGAGGGCGGAATCGTGTTGTAGAACTCAATTTACGTCGCATAGGTATTTTTTTTCGAAGCATGTCAACATTTTTGAAAATTGAAAAAGTGCGCTGGCGGGGCACTCAGAAATTTTATAGAAAAATTTTTAGGGCGGAATCGTGTTGTAGAACTTAATTTACGTCGTATAGGAATTTTTTTTTTTCGGAGCATGACAACATTTTTGAAAATTGAAAAAGTGCGCTGGCCAGGCACAGAAATTTTATAAAAAAAATTTTAGGGCGGAATTGTGTTGTAGAACTTAATTTACGTCGCATAGGAATTTTTTTTTCGGAGCATGCCAACATTTTTGAAAATTGAAAAAGTGCGCTGACCAGGTACTTAAAATTTTTTTAGAAAAATTTTGAGGGCGGAATCGTGTTGTAGAACTCAATTTACGTCGCATAGGTATTTTTTTTCGGAGCATGTCAACATTTTTGAAAATTGAAAAAGTGCGCTGGCCAGGCACTCAGAAATTTTATAAATAAATTTTTAGGGCGGAATTTTGTTGTAGAACTTAATTTACGTCGCATAGGAATTTTTTTTCGGAGCATGTCAACATGTTTGAAAATTGAAAAAGTGCGCTGGCCAGGCACAGAAATTTTATAAAAAAATTTTTAGGGCGGAATTGTGTTGTAGAACTTAATTTACGTCGCATAGGAATTTTTTTTTCGGAGCATGCCAACATTTTTGAAAATTGAAATAGTGCGCTGACCAGGTACTTTGAAATTTTTTAGAAAAATTTTGAGGGCGGAATCGTGTTGTAGAACTCAATTTACGTCGCATAGGTATTTTTTTTCGAAGCATGTCAACATTTTTGAAAATTGAAAAAGTGCGCTGGCGAGGCACTCAGAAATTTTATAGAAAAATTTTTAGGGCGGAATCGTGTTATAGAACTTAATTTACGTCGTATAGGAATTTTTTTTTTTCGGAGCATGACAACATTTTTGAAAATTGAAAAAGTGCGCTGGCCAGGCACAGAAATTTTATAAAAAAATTTTTAGGGCGGAATTGTGTTGTAGAACTTAATTTACGTCGCATAGGAATTTTTTTTTCGGAGCATGCCAACATTTTTGAAAATTGAAAAAGTGCGCTGACCAGGTACTTTGAAATTTTATAGAAAAATTTTTAGGGCGGAATCGTGTTGCAGAACTTAATTTACGTCGTATAGGAATTTTATTTTTTTTTCGGAGCATGACAACATTTTTGAAAATTGCAAAAGTGCGCTGACCAGGTACTTAAAATTTTTTTAGAAAAATTTTGAGGGCGGAATCGTGTTGTAGAACTCAATTTACGTCGCATAGGTATTTTTTTTCGGAGCATGTCAACATTTTTGAAAATTGAAAAAGTGCGCTGGCCAGGCACTCAAAAATTTTTTAGAAACATTTTGAGGGCGGAATCGTGTTGTAGAACTCAATTTACGTCGCATAGGAATTTTTTTTCGGAGCATGTCAACATTTTTGAAAATAGAAAAAGTGCGCTGACCAGGTACTTTGAAATTTTTTAGAAAAATTTGGAGGGCGGAATAGTGTTGTAGAACTCAATTTACGTCGTATAGGATTTTTTTTTCGGAGCATGCCAACATTTTTGAAAATTGAAAAAGTGCGCTGACCAGGTACTTTGAAATTTTTTAGAAAAATTTTGAGGGCGGAATCGTGTTGTAGAACTCAATTTACGTCGCATAGGTATTTTTTTTCGAAGCATGTCAACATTTTTGAAAATTGAAAAAGTGCGCTGGCGGGGCACTCAGAAATTTTATAGAAAAATTTTGAGGGCGGAATCGTGTTGTAGAACTCAATTTACGTCGCATAGGAATTTTTTTTCGGAGCATGTCAACATTTTTGAAAATAGAAAAAGTGCGCTGACCAGGTACTTTGAAATTTTTTAGAAAAATTTGGAGGGCGGAATAGTGTTGTAGAACTCAATTTACGTCGTATAGGATTTTTGTTTCGGAGCATGTCAACATTTTTAAAAATTGAAAAAGTGCGCTGGCCAGGTACTTAGAAATTTTTTAGAAAAATTTTGAGGGCGGAATCGTGTGGTAGAACTCAATTTACGTCGTATAGGAATTTTATTTTTTTTTCGGAGCATGAAAACATTTTTGAAAATTGAAAAAGTGCGCTGACCAGGAACTTAAAAATTTTTTAGAAAAATTTTGAGGGTGGAATCGTGTTCTAGAACTCAATTTACGTCGCATAGGAATTTTCTTTTCGGAGCATGTCAACATTTTTGAAAATTGAAAAAGTGCGCTGGCCAGGCACAGAAATTTTATAAAAAAATTTTTAGGGCGGAATTGTGTTGTAGAACTTAATTTACGTCGCATAGGAATTTTTTTTTCGGAGCATGCCAACATTTTTGAAAATTGAAAAAGTGCGCTGACCAGGTACTATGAAATTTTTTAGAAAAATTTTGAGGGCGGAATCGTGTTGTAGAACTCAATTTACGTCGCATAGGTATTTTTTTTCGAAGCATGTCAACATTTTTGAAAATTGAAAAAGTGCGCTGGCGAGGCACTCAGAAATTTTATAGAAAAATTTTTAGGGCGGAATCGTGTTGTAGAACTTAATTTACGTCGTATAGGAATTTTTTTTTTCGGAGCATGACAACATTTTTGAAAATTGAAAAAGTGCGCTGGCCAGGCACAGAAATTTTATAAAAAAATTTTTAGGGCGGAATTGTGTTGTAGAACTTAATTTACGTCGCATAGGAATTTTTTTTTCGGAGCATGCCAACATTTTTGAAAATTGAAAAAGTGCGCTGACCAGGTACTTTGAAATTTTATAGAAAAATTTTTAGGGCGGAATCGTGTTGCAGAACTTAATTTACGTCGTATAGGAATTTTTTTTTTTTTTCGGAGCATGACAACATTTTTGAAAATTGCAAAAGTGCGCTGACCAGGTACTTAAAATTTTTTTAGAAAAATTTTGAGGGCGGAATAGTGTTGTAGAACTCAATTTACGTCGCATAGGTATTTTTTTGCGGAGCATGTCAACATTTTTGAAAATTGAAAAAGTGCGCTGGCCAGGCACTCAAAAATTTTTTAGAAACATTTTGAGGGCGGAATCGTGTTGGAGAACTCAATTTACGTCGCATAGGAATTTTTTTTCGGAGCATGTCAACATTTTTGAAAATAGAAAAAGTGCGCTGACCAGGTACTTTGAAATTTTTTAGAAAAATTTGGAGGGCGGAATAGTGTTGTAGAACTCAATTTACGTCGCATAGGTATTTTTTTGCGGAGCATGTCAACATTTTTGAAAATTGAAAAAGTGCGCTGGCCAGGCACTCAAAAATTTTTTAGAAACATTTTGAGGGCGGAATCGTGTTGGAGAACTCAATTTACGTCGCATAGGAATTTTTTTTCGGAGCATGTCAACATTTTTGAAAATAGAAAAAGTGCGCTGACCAGGTACTTTGAAATTTTTTAGAAAAATTTGGAGGGCGGAATAGTGTTGTAGAACTCAATTTACGTCGTATAGGATTTTTTTTTCGGAGCATGTCAACATTTTTAAAAATTGAAAAAGTGCGCTGGCCAGGTACTTAGAAATTTTTTAGAAAAATTTTGAGGGCGGAATCGTGTGGTAGAACTCAATTTACGTCGTATAGGAATTTTATTTTTTTTTCGGAGCATGACAACATTTTTGAAAATTGAAAAAGTGCGCTGACCAGGAACTTAAAATTTTTTTAGAAAAATTTTGAGGGTGGAATCGTGTTGTAGAACTCAATTTACGTCGCATAGGAATTTTCTTTTCGGAGCATGTCAACATTTTTAAAAATTAAAAAAGTGCGCTGGCGAGGCACTCAGAAATTTTATAGAAAAATTTTTAGGGCGGAATCGTGTTGTAGAACTTAATTTACGTCGTATAGGAATTTTTTTTTTTCGGAGCATGACAACATTTTTGAAAATTGAAAAAGTGCGCTGGCCAGGCACAGAAATTTTATAAAAAAATTTTTAGGGCGGAATTGTGTTGTAGAACTTAATTTACGTCGCATAGGAATTTTTTTTTCGGAGCATGCCAACATTTTTGAAAATTGAAAAAGTGCGCTGACCAGGTACTTTGAAATTTTTTAGAAAAATTTTGAGGGCGGAATCGTGTTGTAGAACTCAATTTACGTCGCATAGGTATTTTTTTTCGAAGCATGTCAACATGTTTGAAAATTGAAAAAGTGCGCTGGCCAGGCACAGAAATTTTATAAAAAAATTTTTAGGGCGGAATTGTGTTGTAGAACTTAATTTACGTCGCATAGGAATTTTTTTTTCGGAGCATGCCAACATTTTTGAAAATTGAAAAAGTGCGCTGACCAGGTACTTTGAAATTTTATAGAAAAATTTTTAGGGCGGAATCGTGTTGCAGAACTTAATTTACGTCGTATAGGAATTTTATTTTTTTTTCGGAGCATGACAACATTTTTGAAAATTGCAAAAGTGCGCTGACCAGGTACTTAAAATTTTTTTAGAAAAATTTTGAGGGCGGAATCGTGTTGTAGAACTCAATTTACGTCGCATAGGTATTTTTTTTCGAAGCATGTCAACATTTTTGAAAATTGAAAAAGTGCGCTGGCGAGGCACTCAGAAATTTTATAGAAAAATTTTTAGGGCGGAATCGTGTTGTAGAACTTAATTTACGTCGTATAGGAATTTTTTTTTTCGGAGCATGACAACATTTTTGAAAATTGAAAAAGTGCGCTGGCCAGGCACAGAAATTTTATAAAAAAATTTTTAGGGCGGAATTGTGTTGTAGAACTTAATTTACGTCGCATAGGAATTTTTTTTTCGGAGCATGCCAACATTTTTGAAAATTGAAAAAGTGCGCTGACCAGGTACTTTGAAATTTTATAGAAAAATTTTTAGGGCGGAATCGTGTTGCAGAACTTAATTTACGTCGTATAGGAATTTTATTTTTTTTTCGGAGCATGACAACATTTTTGAAAATTGCAAAAGTGCGCTGACCAGGTACTTAAAATTTTTTTAGAAAAATTTTGAGGGCGGAATCGTGTTGTAGAACTCAATTTACGTCGCATAGGTATTTTTTTTCGGAGCATGTCAACATTTTTGAAAATTGAAAAAGTGCGCTGGCCAGGCATTCAAAAATTTTTTAGAAACATTTTGAGGGCGGAATCGTGTTGTAGAACTCAATTTACGTCGCATAGGAATTTTTTTTCGGAGCATGTCAACATTTTTGAAAATAGAAAAAGTGCGCTGACCAGGTACTTTGAAATTTTTTAGAAAAATTTGGAGGGCGGAATAGTGTTGTAGAACTCAATTTACGTCGTATAGGATTTTTTTTCGGAGCATGTCAACATTTTTAAAAATTGAAAAAGTGCGCTGGCCAGGTACTTAGAAATTTTTTAGAAAAATTTTGAGGGCGGAATCGTGTGGTAGAACTCAATTTACGTCGTATAGGAATTTTATTTTTTTTTCGGAGCATGAAAACATTTTTGAAAATTGAAAAAGTGCGCTGACCAGGAACTTAAAAATTTTTTAGAAAAATTTTGAGGGTGGAATCGTGTTCTAGAACTCAATTTACGTCGCATAGGAATTTTCTTTTCGGAGCATGTCAACATTTTTGAAAATTGAAAAAGTGCGCTGGCCAGGCACAGAAATTTTATAAAAAAATTTTTAGGGCGGAATTGTGTTGTAGAACTTAATTTACGTCGCATAGGAATTTTTTTTCGGAGCATGCCAACATTTTTGAAAATTGAAAAAGTGCGCTGACCAGGTACTATGAAATTTTTTAGAAAAATTTTGAGGGCGGAATCGTGTTGTAGAACTCAATTTACGTCGCATAGGTATTTTTTTTCGAAGCATGTCAACATTTTTGAAAATTGAAAAAGTGCGCTGGCGAGGCACTCAGAAATTTTATAGAAAAATTTTTAGGGCGGAATTGTGTTGTAGAACTTAATTTACGTCGCATAGGAATTTTTTTTTCGGAGCATGCCAACATTTTTGAAAATTGAAAAAGTGCGCTGGCGGGGCACAGAAATTTTATAGAAAAATTTTTAGGGCGGAATCGTGTTGTAGAACTTAATTTACGTCGTATAAAAATTTTTTTTTTTTCGGAGCATGACAACATTTTTGAAAATTGAAAAAGTGCGCTGACCAGGTACTTTGAAATTTTATAGAAAAATTTTTAGGGCGGAATCGTGTTGTAGAACTTAATTTACGTCGTATAGGAATTTTTTTTTTTCGGAGCATGACAACATTTTTGAAAATTGAAAAAGTGCGCTGGCCAGGCACAGAAATTTTATAAAAAAATTTTTAGGGCGGAATTGTGTTGTAGAACTTAATTTACGTCGCATAGGAATTTTTTTTTCGGAGCATGCCAACATTTTTGAAAATTGAAAAAGTGCGCTGACCAGGTACTTTGAAATTTTTTAGAAAAATTTTGAGGGCGGAATCGTGTTGTAGAACTCAATTTACGTCGCATAGGTATTTTTTTTCGAAGCATGTCAACATTTTTGAAAATTGAAAAAGTGCGCTGGCGGGGCACTCAGAAATTTTATAGAAAAATTTTTAGGGCGGAATCGTGTTGTAGAACTTAATTTACGTCGTATAAAAATTTTTTTTTTTTCGGAGCATGACAACATTTTTGAAAATTGAAAAAGTGCGCTGGCCAGGCACAGAAATTTTATAAAAAAATTTTTAGGGCGGAATTGTGTTGTATAACTTAATTTACGTCGCATAGGAATTTTTTTTTCGGAGCATGCCAACATTTTTGAAAATTGAAAAAGTGCGCTGACCAGGTACTTTGAAATTTTATAGAAAAATTTTTAGGGCGGAATCGTGTTGTAGAACTTAATTTACGTCGTATAGGAATTTTTTTTTTTTCGGAGCATGACAACATTTTTGAAAATTGAAAAAGTGCGCTGGCCAGGCACAGAAATTTTATAAAAAAATTTTTAGGGCGGAATTGTGTTGTAGAACTTAATTTACGTCGCATAGGAATTTTTTTTTCGGAGCATGCCAACATTTTTGAAAATTGAAAAAGTGCGCTGACCAGGTACTTTGAAATTTTATAGAAAAATTTTTAGGGCGGAATCGTGTTGCAGAACTTAATTTACGTCGCATAGGTAATAAATTTTTAGGGCGGAATTGTGTTGTAGAACTTAATTTACGTCGCATAGGAATTTTTTTTCGGAGCATGTCAACATGTTTGAAAATTGAAAAAGTGCGCTGGCCAGGCACAGAAATTTTATAAAAAAATTTTTAGGGCGGAATTGTGTTGTAGAACTTAATTTACGTCGCATAGGAATTTTTTTTTCGGAGCATGCCAACATTTTTGAAAATTGAAAAAGTGCGCTGACCAGGTACTTTGAAATTTTTTAGAAAAATTTTGAGGGCGGAATCGTGTTGTAGAACTCAATTTACGTCGCATAGGTATTTTTTTTCGAAGCATGTCAACATTTTTGAAAATTGAAAAAGTGCGCTGGCGAGGCACTCAGAAATTTTATAGAAAAATTTTTAGGGCGGAATCGTGTTGTAGAACTTAATTTACGTCGTATAGGAATTTTTTTTTTCGGAGCATGACAACATTTTTGAAAATTGAAAAAGTGCGCTGGCCAGGCACAGAAATTTTATAAAAAAATTTTTAGGGCGGAATTGTGTTGTAGAACTTAATTTACGTCGCATAGGAATTTTTTTTTCGGAGCATGCCAACATTTTTGAAAATTGAAAAAGTGCGCTGACCAGGTACTTTGAAATTTTATAGAAAAAATTTTAGGGCGGAATCGTGTTGCAGAACTTAATTTACGTCGTATAGGAATTTTATTTTTTTTTCGGAGCATGACAACATTTTTGAAAATTGCAAAAGTGCGCTGACCAGGTACTTAAAATTTTTTTAGAAAAATTTTGAGGGCGGAATCGTGTTGTAGAACTCAATTTACGTCGCATAGGTATTTTTTTTCGGAGCATGTCAACATTTTTGAAAATTGAAAAAGTGCGCTGACCAGGTACTTTGAAATTTTTTAGAAAAATTTTGAGGGTGGAATCGTGTTGTAGAACTCAATTTACGTCGCATAGGAATTTTCTTTTCGGAGCATGTCAACATTTTTAAAAATTAAAAAAGTGCGCTGGCGAAGTACTCAGAAATTTTATAGAAAAATTTTTAGGGCGGAATCGTGTTGTAGAACTTAATTTACGTCGTATAGGAATTTTTTTTTTCGGAGCATGACAACATTTTTGAAAATTGAAAAAGTGCGCTGGCCAGGCACAGAAATTTTATAAAAAAAATTTTAGGGCGGAATTGTGTTGTAGAACTTAATTTACGTCGCATAGGAATTTTTTTTCGGAGCATGCCAACATTTTTGAAAATTGAAAAAGTGCGCTGACCAGGTACTTTGAAATTTTTTAGAAAAATTTTGAGGGCGGAATCGTGTTGTAGAACTCAATTTACGTCGCATAGGTATTTTTTTTCGAAGCATGTCAACATTTTTGAAAATTGAAAAAGTGCGCTGGCGGGGCACTCAGAAATTTTATAGAAAAATTTTTAGGGCGGAATCGTGTTGTAGAACTTAATTTACGTCGTATAAAAATTTTTTTTTTTCGGAGCATGACAACATTTTTGAAAATTGAAAAAGTGCGCTGGCCAGGCACAGAAATTTTATAAAAAAATTTTTAGGGCGGAATTGTGTTGTAGAACTTAATTTACGTCGCATAGGAATTTTTTTTTCGGAGCATGCCAACATTTTTGAAAATTGAAAAAGTGCGCTGACCAGGTACTTTGAAATTTTATAGAAAAATTTTTAGGGCGGAATCGTGTTGCAGAACTTAATTTACGTCGTATATTAATTTTATTTTTTTTTTGGAGCATGTCAACATGTTTGAAAATTGAAAAAGTGCGCTGGCCAGGCACTCAGAAATTTTATAAATAAATTTTTAGGGCGGAATTGTGTTGTAGAACTTAATTTACGTCGCATAGGAATTTTTTTTCGGAGCATGTCAACATGTTTGAAAATTGAAAAAGTGCGCTGGCCAGGCACAGAAATTTTATAAAAAAATTTTTAGGGCGGAATTGTGTTGTAGAACTTAATTTACGTCGCATAGGAATTTTTTTTTCGGAGCATGCCAACATTTTTGAAAATTGAAAAAGTGCGCTGACCAGGTACTTTGAAATTTTTTAGAAAAATTTTGAGGGCGGAATCGTGTTGTAGAACTCAATTTACGTCGCATAGGTATTTTTTTTCGAAGCATGACAACATTTTTGAAAATTGAAAAAGTGCGCTGGCCAGGCACAGAAATTTTATAAAAAATTTTTAGGGCGGAATTGTGTTGTAGAACTTAATTTACGTCGCATAGGAATTTTTTTTTTCGGAGCATGCCAACATTTTTGAAAATTGAAAAAGTGCGCTGACCAGGTACTTTGAAATTTTATAGAAAAATTTTTAGGGCGGAATCGTGTTGCAGAACTTAATTTACGTCGCATAGGTATTTTTTTTCGGAGCATGTCAACATTTTTGAAAATTGAAAAAGTGCGCTGGCCAGGCACTCAAAAATTTTTTAGAAACATTTTGAGGGCGGAATCGTGTTGTAGAACTCAATTTACGTCGCATAGGTATTTTTTTTCGAAGCATGTCAACATTTTTGAAAATTGAAAAAGTGCGCTGGCGGGGCACTCAGAAATTTTATAGAAAAATTTTTAGGGCGGAATCGTGTTGTAGAACTTAATTTACGTCGTATAGGAATTTTTTTTTTTCGGAGCATGACAACATTTTTGAAAATTGAAAAAGTGCGCTGGCCAGGCACAGAAATTTTATAAAAAAAATTTTTAGGGCGGAATTGTGTTGTAGAACTTAATTTACGTCGCATAGGAATTTTTTTTTCGGAGCATGCCAACATTTTTGAAAATTGAAAAAGTGCGCTGACCAGGTACTTAAAATTTTTTTAGAAAAATTTTGAGGGCGGAATCGTGTTGTAGAACTCAATTTACGTCGCATAGGTATTTTTTTTCGGAGCATGTCAACATTTTTGAAAATTGAAAAAGTGCGCTGGCCAGGCACTCAGAAATTTTATAAATAAATTTTTAGGGCGAAATTTTGTTGTAGAACTTAATTTACGTCGCATAGGAATTTTTTTTCGGAGCATGTCAACATGTTTGAAAATTGAAAAAGTGCGCTGGCCAGGCACAGAAATTTTATAAAAAAATTTTTAGGGCGGAATTGTGTTGTAGAACTTAATTTACGTCGCATAGGAATTTTTTTTTCGGAGCATGCCAACATTTTTGAAAATTGAAAAAGTGCGCTGACCAGGTACTTTGAAATTTTTTAGAAAAATTTTGAGGGCGGAATCGTGTTGTAGAACTCAATTTACGTCGCATAGGTATTTTTTTTCGAAGCATGTCAACATTTTTGAAAATTGAAAAAGTGCGCTGGCGAGGCACTCAGAAATTTTATAGAAAAATTTTTAGGGCGGAATCGTGTTGTAGAACTTAATTTACGTCGTATAGGAATTTTTTTTTTCGGAGCATGACAACATTTTTGAAAATTGAAAAAGTGCGCTGGCCAGGCACAGAAATTTTATAAAAAAATTTTTAGGGCGGAATTGTGTTGTAGAACTTAATTTACGTCGCATAGGAATTTTTTTTTCGTAGCATGCCAACATTTTTGAAAATTGAAAAAGTGCGCTGACCAGGTACTTTGAAATTTTATAGAAAAATTTTTAGGGCGGAATCGTGTTGCAGAACTTAATTTACGTCGTATAGGAATTTTATTTTTTTTTCGGAGCATGACAACATTTTTGAAAATTGCAAAAGTGCGCTGACCAGGTACTTAAAATTTTTTTAGAAAAATTTTGAGGGCGGAATCGTGTTGTAGAACTCAATTTACGTCGCATAGGTATTTTTTTTCGGAGCATGTCAACATTTTTGAAAATTGAAAAAGTGCGCTGGCCAGGCACTCAAAAATTTTTTAGAAACATTTTGAGGGCGGAATCGTGTTGTAGAACTCAATTTACGTCGCATAGGAATTTTTTTTCGGAGCATGTCAACATTTTTGAAAATAGAAAAAGTGCGCTGACCAGGTACTTTGAAATTTTTTAGAAAAATTTGGAGGGCGGAATAGTGTTGTAGAACTCAATTTACGTCGTATAGGATTTTTTTTTCGGAGCATGTCAACATTTTTAAAAATTGAAAAAGTGCGCTGGCCAGGTACTTAGAAATTTTTTAGAAAAATTTTGAGGGCGGAATCGTGTGGTAGAACTCAATTTACGTCGTATAGGAATTTTATTTTTTTTTCGGAGCATGAAAACATTTTTGAAAATTGAAAAAGTGCGCTGACCAGGAACTTAAAAATTTTTTAGAAAAATTTTGAGGGTGGAATCGTGTTCTAGAACTCAATTTACGTCGCATAGGAATTTTCTTTTCGGAGCATGTCAACATTTTTGAAAATTGAAAAAGTGCGCTGGCCAGGCACAGAAATTTTATAAAAAAATTTTTAGGGCGGAATTGTGTTGTAGAACTTAATTTACGTCGCATAGGAATTTTTTTTTCGGAGCATGCCAACATTTTTGAAAATTGAAAAAGTGCGCTGACCAGGTACTATGAAATTTTTTAGAAAAATTTTGAGGGCGGAATCGTGTTGTAGAACTCAATTTACGTCGCATAGGTATTTTTTTTTCGAAGCATGTCAACATTTTTGAAAATTGAAAAAGTGCGCTGGCGAGGCACTCAGAAATTTTATAGAAAAATTTTTAGGGCGGAATCGTGTTGTAGAACTTAATTTACGTCGTATAGGAATTTTTTTTTTCGGAGCATGACAACATTTTTGAAAATTGAAAAAGTGCGCTGGCCAGGCACAGAAATTTTATAAAAAAATTTTTAGGGCGGAATTGTGTTGTAGAACTTAATTTACGTCGCATAGGAATTTTTTTTTCGGAGCATGCCAACATTTTTGAAAATTGAAAAAGTGCGCTGACCAGGTACTTTGAAATTTTATAGAAAAATTTTTAGGGCGGAATCGTGTTGCAGAACTTAATTTACGTCGTATAGGAATTTTATTTTTTTTTCGGAGCATGACAACATTTTTGAAAATTGCAAAAGTGCGCTGACCAGGTACTTAAAATTTTTTTAGAAAAATTTTGAGGGCGGAATCGTGTTGTAGAACTCAATTTACGTCGCATAGGAATTTTTTTTCGGAGCATGTCAACATTTTTGAAAATAGAAAAAGTGCGCTGACCAGGTACTTTGAAATTTTTTAGAAAAATTTGGAGGGCGGAATAGTGTTGTAGAACTCAATTTACGTCGCATAGGTATTTTTTTTCGGAGCATGTCAACATTTTTGAAAATTGAAAAAGTGCGCTGGCCAGGCACTCAAAAATTTTTTAGAAACATTTTGAGGGCGGAATCGTGTTGTAGAACTCAATTTACGTCGCATAGGAATTTTTTTTCGGAGCATGTCAACATTTTTGAAAATAGAAAAAGTGCGCTGACCAGGTACTTTGAATTTTTTTAGAAAAATTTGGAGGGCGGAATAGTGTTGTAGAACTCAATTTACGTCGTATAGGATTTTTTTTTCGGAGCATGTCAACATTTTTAAAAATTGAAAAAGTGCGCTGGCCAGGTACTTAGAAATTTTTTAGAAAAATTTTGAGGGCGGAATCGTGTGGTAGAACTCAATTTACGTCGTATAGGAATTTTATTTTTTTTTCGGAGCATGACAACATTTTTGAAAATTGAAAAAGTGCGCTGACCAGGAACTTAAAATTTTTTTAGAAAAATTTTGAGGGTGGAATCGTGTTGTAGAACTCAATTTACGTCGCATAGGAATTTTCTTTTCGGAGCATGTCAACATTTTTAAAAATTAAAAAAGTGCGCTGGCGAGGCACTCAGAAATTTTATAGAAAAATTTTTAGGGCGGAATCGTGTTGTAGAACTTAATTTACGTCGTATAGGAATTTTTTTTTTCGGAGCATGACAACATTTTTGAAAATTGAAAAAGTGCGCTGGCCAGGCACAGAAATTTTATAAAAAAATTTTTAGGGCGGAATTGTGTTGTAGAACTTAATTTACGTCGCATAGGAATTTTTTTTTCGGAGCATGCCAACATTTTTGAAAATTGAAAAAGTGCGCTGACCAGGTACTTTGAAATTTTTTAGAAAAATTTTGAGGGCGGAATCTTGTTGTAGAACTCAATTTACGTCGCATAGGTATTTTTTTTCGAAGCATGTCAACATTTTTGAAAATTGAAAAAGTGCGCTGGCGGGGCACTCAGAAATTTTATAGAAAAATTTTTAGGGCGGAATCGTTTTGTAGAACTTAATTTACGTCGTATAGGAATTTTTTTTTTTCGGAGCATGACAACATTTTTGAAAATTGAAAAAGTGCGCTGGCCAGGCACAGAAATTTTATAAAAAAAATTTTAGGGCGGAATTGTGTTGTAGAACTTAATTTACGTCGCATAGGAATTTTTTTTTCGGAGCATGCCAACATTTTTGAAAATTGAAAAAGTGCGCTGACCAGGTACTTTGAAATTTTATAGAAAAATTTTTAGGGCGGAATCGTGTTGCAGAACTTAATTTACGTCGTATAGGAATTTTATTTTTTTTTTGGAGCATGTCAACATGTTTGAAAATTGAAAAAGTGCGCTGGCCAGGCACTCAGAAATTTTATAAATAAATTTTTAGGGCGGAATTGTGTTGTAGAACTTAATTTACGTCGCATAGGAATTTTTTTTCGGAGCATGTCAACATGTTTGAAAATTGAAAAAGTGCGCTGGCCAGGCACAGAAATTTTATAAAAAAATTTTTAGGGCGGAATTGTGTTGTAGAACTTAATTTACGTCGCATAGGAATTTTTTTTTCGGAGCATGCCAACATTTTTGAAAATTGAAAAAGTGCGCTGACCAGGTACTTTGAAATTTTATAGAAAAATTTTTAGGGCGGAATCGTGTTGCAGAACTTAATTTACGTCGTATAGGAATTTTATTTTTTTTTCGGAGCATGACAACATTTTTGAAAATTGCAAAAGTGCGCTGACCAGGTACTTAAAATTTTTTTAGAAAAATTTTGAGGGCGGAATCGTGTTGTAGAACTCAATTTACGTCGCATAGGTATTTTTTTTCGAAGCATGTCAACATTTTTGAAAATTGAAAAAGTGCGCTGGCGAGGCACTCAGAAATTTTTTAGAAACATTTTGAGGGCGGAATCGTGTTGTAGAACTCAATTTACGTCGCATAGGAATTTTTTTCGGAGCATGTCAACATTTTTGAAAATAGAAAAAGTGCGCTGACCAGGTACTTTGAAATTTTTTAGAAAAATTTGGAGGGCGGAATAGTGTTGTAGAACTCAATTTACGTCGTATAGGATTTTTTTCGGAGCATGTCAACATTTTTAAAAATTGAAAAAGTGCGCTGGCCAGGTACTTAGAAATTTTTTAGAAAAATTTTGAGGGCGGAATCGTGTGGTAGAACTCAATTTACGTCGTATAGGAATTTTATTTTTTTTTCGGAGCATGAAAACATTTTTGAAAATTGAAAAAGTGCGCTGACCAGGAACTTAAAAATTTTTTAGAAAAATTTTGAGGGTGGAATCGTGTTCTAGAACTCAATTTACGTCGCATAGGAATTTTCTTTTCGGAGCATGTCAACATTTTTGAAAATTGAAAAAGTGCGCTGGCCAGGCACAGAAATTTTATAAAAAAATTTTTAGGGCGGAATTGTTTGTAGAACTTAATTTACGTCGCATAGGAATTTTTTTTTCGGAGCATGCCAACATTTTTGAAAATTGAAAAAGTGCGCTGACCAGGTACTATGAAATTTTTTAGTAAAATTTTGAGGGCGGAATCGTGTTGTAGAACTCAATTTACGTCGCATAGGTATTTTTTTTCGAAGCATGTCAACATTTTTGAAAATTGAAAAAGTGCGCTGGCGAGGCACTCAGAAATTTTATAGAAAAATTTTTAGGGCGGAATCGTGTTGTAGAACTTAATTTACGTCGTATAGGAATTTTTTTTTTCGGAGCATGACAACATTTTTGAAAATTGAAAAAGTGCGCTGGCCAGGCACAGAAATTTTATAAAAAAATTTTTAGGGCGGAATTGTGTTGTAGAACTTAATTTACGTCGCATAGGAATTTTTTTTTCGGAGCATGCCAACATTTTTGAAAATTGAAAAAGTGCGCTGGCGGGGCACTCAGAAATTTTATAGAAAAATTTTTAGGGCGGAATCGTGTTGTAGAACTTAATTTACGTCGTATAAAAATTTTTTTTTTTTCGGAGCATGACAACATTTTTGAAAATTTAAAAAGTGCGCTGACCAGGTACTTTGAAATTTTATAGAAAAATTTTTAGGGCGGAATCGTGTTGTAGAACTTAATTTACGTCGTATAGGAATTTTTTTTTTTTCGGAGCATGACAACATTTTTGAAAATTGAAAAAGTGCGCTGGCCAGGCACAGAAATTTTATAAAAAAATTTTTAGGGCGGAATTGTGTTGTAGAACTTAATTTACGTCGCATAGGAATTTTTTTTTCGGAGCATGCCAACATTTTTGAAAATTGAAAAAGTGCGCTGACCAGGTACTTTGAAATTTTTTAGAAAAATTTTGAGGGCGGAATCGTGTTGTAGAACTCAATTTACGTCGCATAGGTATTTTTTTTCGAAGCATGTCAACATTTTTGAAAATTGAAAAAGTGCGCTGGCGGGGCACTCAGAAATTTTATAGAAAAATTTTTAGGGCGGAATCGTGTTGTAGAACTTAATTTACGTCGTATAAAAATTTTTTTTTTTTCGGAGCATGACAACATTTTTGAAAATTGAAAAAGTGCGCTGGCCAGGCACAGAAATTTTATAAAAAAATTTTTAGGGCGGAATTGTGTTGTAGAACTTAATTTACGTCGCATAGGAATTTTTTTTTCGGAGCATGCCAACATTTTTGAAAATTGAAAAAGTGCGCTGACCAGGTACTTTGAAATTTTATAGAAAAATTTTTAGGGCGGAATCGTATTGTAGAACTTAATTTACGTCGTATAGGAATTTTTTTTTTTTCGGAGCATGACAACATTTTTGAAAATTGAAAAAGTGCGCTGGCCAGGCACAGAAATTTTATAAAAAAATTTTTAGGGCGGAATTGTGTTGTAGAACTTAATTTACGTCGCATAGGAATTTTTTTTTCGGAGCATGCCAACATTTTTGAAAATTGAAAAAGTGCGCTGACCAGGTACTTTGAAATTTTATAGAAAAATTTTTAGGGCGGAATCGTGTTGCAGAACTTAATTTACGTCGCATAGGTAATAAATTTTTAGGGCGGAATTGTGTTGTAGAACTTAATTTACGTCGCATAGGAATTTTTTTTCGGAGCATGTCAACATGTTTGAAAATTGAAAAAGTGCGCTGGCCAGGCACAGAAATTTTATAAAAAAAATTTTAGGGCGGAATTGTGTTGTAGAACTTAATTTACGTCGCATAGGAATTTTTTTTTCGGAGCATGCCAACATTTTTGAAAATTGAAAAAGTGCGCTGAACAGGTACTTTGAAATTTTTTAGAAAAATTTTGAGGGCGGAATCGTGTTGTAGAACTCAATTTACGTCGCATAGGTATTTTTTTTCGAAGCATGTCAACATTTTTGAAAATTGAAAAAGTGCGCTGGCGAGGCACTCAGAAATTTTATAGAAAAATTTTTAGGGCGGAATCGTGTTGTAGAACTTAATTTACGTCGTATAGGAATTTTTTTTTTCGGAGCATGACAACATTTTTGAAAATTGAAAAAGTGCGCTGGCCAGGCACAGAAATTTTATAAAAAAATTTTTAGGGCGGAATTGTGTTGTAGAACTTAATTTACGTCGCATAGGAATTTTTTTTTCGGAGCATGCCAACATTTTTGAAAATTGAAAAAGTGCGCTGACCAGGTACTTTGAAATTTTATAGAAAAATTTTTAGGGCGGAATCGTGTTGCAGAACTTAATTTACGTCGTATAGGAATTTTATTTTTTTTTCGGAGCATGACAACATTTTTGAAAATTGCAAAAGTGCGCTGACCAGGTACTTAAAATTTTTTTAGAAAAATTTTGAGGGCGGAATCGTGTTGTAGAACTCAATTTACGTCGCATAGGTATTTTTTTTCGGAGCATGTCAACATTTTTGAAAATTGAAAAAGTGCGCTGGCCAGGCACTCAAAAATTTTTTAGAAACATTTTGAGGGCGGAATCGTGTTGTAGAACTCAATTTACGTCGCATAGGAATTTTTTTTCGGAGCATGTCAACATTTTTGAAAATAGAAAAAGTGCGCTGACCAGGTACTTTGAAATTTTTTAGAAAAATTTTGAGGGTGGAATCGTGTTGTAGAACTCAATTTACGTCGCATAGGAATTTTCTTTTCGGAGCATGTCAACATTTTTAAAAATTAAAAAAGTGCGCTGGCGAAGTACTCAGAAATTTTATAGAAAAATTTTTAGGGCGGAATCGTGTTGTAGAACTTAATTTACGTCGTATAGGAATTTTTTTTTTCGGAGCATGACAACATTTTTGAAAATTGAAAAAGTGCGCTGGCCAGGCACAGAAATTTTATAAAAAAAATTTTAGGGCGGAATTGTGTTGTAGAACTTAATTTACGTCGCATAGGAATTTTTTTTTCGGAGCATGCCAACATTTTTGAAAATTGAAAAAGTGCGCTGACCAGGTACTTTGAAATTTTTTAGAAAAATTTTGAGGGCGGAATCGTGTTGTAGAACTCAATTTACGTCGCATAGGTATTTTTTTTCGAAGCATGTCAACATTTTTGAAAATTGAAAAAGTGCGCTGGCGGGGCACTCAGAAATTTTATAGAAAAATTTTTAGGGCGGAATCGTGTTGTAGAACTTAATTTACGTCGTATAAAAATTTTTTTTTTTTCGGAGCATGACAACATTTTTGAAAATTGAAAAAGTGCGCTGGCCAGGCACAGAAATTTTATAAAAAAATTTTTAGGGCGGAATTGTGTTGTAGAACTTAATTTACGTCGCATAGGAATTTTTTTTTCGGAGCATGCCAACATTTTTGAAAATTGAAAAAGTGCGCTGACCAGGTACTTTGAAATTTTATAGAAAAATTTTTAGGGCGGAATCGTGTTGCAGAACTTAATTTACGTCGTATAGGAATTTTATTTTTTTTTTGGAGCATGTCAACATGTTTGAAAATTGAAAAAGTGCGCTGGCCAGGCACTCAGAAATTTTATAAATAAATTTTTAGGGCGGAATTGTGTTGTAGAACTTAATTTACGTCGTATAGGAATTTTATTTTTTTTTCGGAGCATGCCAACATTTTTGAAAATTGAAAAAGTGCGCTGACCAGGTACTTTGAAATTTTTTAGAAAAATTTTGAGGGCGGAATCGTGTTGTAGAACTCAATTTACGTCGCATAGGTATTTTTTTTCGGAGCATGTCAACATTTTTGAAAATTGAAAAAGTGCGCTGGCCAGGCACTCAAAAATTTTTTAGAAACATTTTGAGGGCGGAATCGTGTTGTAGAACTCAATTTACGTCGCATAGGAATTTTTTTTTCGGAGCATGCCAACATTTTTGAAAATTGAAAAAGTGCGCTGAACAGGTACTTTGAAATTTTTTAGAAAAATTTTGAGGGCGGAATCGTGTTGTAGAACTCAATTTACGTCGCATAGGTATTTTTTTTCGAAGCATGTCAACATTTTTGAAAATTGAAAAAGTGCGCTGGCGAGGCACTCAGAAATTTTATAGAAAAATTTTTAGGGCGGAATCGTGTTGTAGAACTTAATTTACGTCGTATAGGAATTTTTTTTTTCGGAGCATGACAACATTTTTGAAAATTGAAAAAGTGCGCTGGCCAGGCACAGAAATTTTATAAAAAAATTTTTAGGGCGGAATTGTGTTGTAGAACTTAATTTACGTCGCATAGGAATTTTTTTTTCGGAGCATGCCAACATTTTTGAAAATTGAAAAAGTGCGCTGACCAGGTACTTTGAAATTTTATAGAAAAATTTTTAGGGCGGAATCGTGTTGCAGAACTTAATTTACGTCGTATAGGAATTTTATTTTTTTTTCGGAGCATGACAACATTTTTGAAAATTGCAAAAGTGCGCTGACCAGGTACTTAAAATTTTTTTAGAAAAATTTTGAGGGCGGAATCGTGTTGTAGAACTCAATTTACGTCGCATAGGTATTTTTTTTCGGAGCATGTCAACATTTTTGAAAATTGAAAAAGTGCGCTGGCCAGGCACTCAAAAATTTTTTAGAAACATTTTGAGGGCGGAATCGTGTTGTAGAACTCAATTTACGTCGCATAGGAATTTTTTTTCGGAGCATGTCAACATTTTTGAAAATAGAAAAAGTGCGCTGACCAGGTACTTTGAAATTTTTTAGAAAAATTTTGAGGGTGGAATCGTGTTGTAGAACTCAATTTACGTCGCATAGGAATTTTCTTTTCGGAGCATGTCAACATTTTTAAAAATTAAAAAAGTGCGCTGGCGAAGTACTCAGAAATTTTATAGAAAAATTTTTAGGGCGGAATCGTGTTGTAGAACTTAATTTACGTCGTATAGGAATTTTTTTTTTCGGAGCATGACAACATTTTTGAAAATTGAAAAAGTGCGCTGGCCAGGCACAGAAATTTTATAAAAAAAATTTTAGGGCGGAATTGTGTTGTAGAACTTAATTTACGTCGCATAGGAATTTTTTTTTCGGAGCATGCCAACATTTTTGAAAATTGAAAAAGTGCGCTGACCAGGTACTTTGAAATTTTTTAGAAAAATTTTGAGGGCGGAATCGTGTTGTAGAACTCAATTTACGTCGCATAGGTATTTTTTTTCGAAGCATGTCAACATTTTTGAAAATTGAAAAAGTGCGCTGGCGGGGCACTCAGAAATTTTATAGAAAAATTTTTAGGGCGGAATCGTGTTGTAGAACTTAATTTACGTCGTATAAAAATTTTTTTTTTTTCGGAGCATGACAACATTTTTGAAAATTGAAAAAGTGCGCTGGCCAGGCACAGAAATTTTATAAAAAAATTTTTAGGGCGGAATTGTGTTGTAGAACTTAATTTACGTCGCATAGGAATTTTTTTTTCGGAGCATGCCAACATTTTTGAAAATTGAAAAAGTGCGCTGACCAGGTACTTTGAAATTTTATAGAAAAATTTTTAGGGCGGAATCGTGTTGCAGAACTTAATTTACGTCGTATAGGAATTTTATTTTTTTTTTGGAGCATGTCAACATGTTTGAAAATTGAAAAAGTGCGCTGGCCAGGCACTCAGAAATTTTATAAATAAATTTTTAGGGCGGAATTGTGTTGTAGAACTTAATTTACGTCGTATAGGAATTTTATTTTTTTTTCGGAGCATGCCAACATTTTTGAAAATTGAAAAAGTGCGCTGACCAGGTACTTTGAAATTTTTTAGAAAAATTTTGAGGGCGGAATCGTGTTGTAGAACTCAATTTACGTCGCATAGGTATTTTTTTTCGGAGCATGTCAACATTTTTGAAAATTGAAAAAGTGCGCTGGCCAGGCACTCAAAAATTTTTTAGAAACATTTTGAGGGCGGAATCGTGTTGTAGAACTCAATTTACGTCGCATAGGAATTTTTTTTCGGAGCATGTCAACATTTTTGAAAATTGAAAAAGTGCGCTGGCCAGGCACTCAGAAATTTTATAGAAAAATTTTTAGGGCGGAATCGTGTTGTAGAACTTAATTTACGTCGTATAGGAATTTTTTTTTTTTCGGAGCATGCCAACATTTTTGAAAATTGAAAAAGTGCGCTGACCAGGTACTTTGAAATTTTTTAGAAACATTTTGAGGGCGGAATCGTGTTGTAGAACTCAATTTACGTCGCATAGGAATTTTTTTTCGGAGCATGTCAACATTTTTGAAAATTGAAAAAGTGCGCTGACCAGGTACTTTGAAATTTTTTAGAAAAATTTTGAGGGCGGAATCGTGTTGTAGAACTCAATTTACGTCGCATAGGTATTTTTTTTCGGAGCATGTCAACATTTTTGAAAATTGAAAAAGTGCGCTGGCCAGGCACTCAAAAATTTTTTAGAAACATTTTGAGGGCGGAATCGTGTTGTAGAACTCAATTTACGTCGCATAGGAATTTTTTTTCGGAGCATGTCAACATTTTTGAAAATAGAAAAAGTGCGCTGACCAGGTACTTTGAAATTTTTTAGAAAAATTTGGAGGGCGGAATAGTGTTGTAGAACTCAATTTACGTCGTATAGGATTTTTTTTTCGGAGCATGTCAACATTTTTAAAAATTGAAAAAGTGCGCTGGCCAGGTACTTAGAAATTTTTTAGAAAAATTTTGAGGGCGGAATCGTGTGGTAGAACTCAATTTACGTCGTATAGGAATTTTATTTTTTTTTCGGAGCATGACAACATTTTTGAAAATTGAAAAAGTGCGCTGGCCAGGCACAGAAATTTTATAAAAAAATTTTTAGGGCGGAATTGTGTTGTAGAACTTAATTTACGTCGCATAGGAATTTTTTTTTCGGAGCATGTCAACATTTTTGAAAATAGAAAAAGTGCGCTGACCAGGTACTTTGAAATTTTTTAGAAAAATTTGGAGGGCGGAATAGTGTTGTAGAACTCAATTTACGTCGTATAGGATTTTTTTTTCGGAGCATGTCAACATTTTTAAAAATTGAAAAAGTGCGCTGGCCAGGTACTTAGAAATTTTTTAGAAAAATTTTGAGGGCGGAATCGTGTGGTAGAACTCAATTTACGTCGTATAGGAATTTTATTTTTTTTTCGGAGCATGAAAACATTTTTGAAAATTGAAAAAGTGCGCTGACCAGGAACTTAAAAATTTTTTAGAAAAATTTTGAGGGTGGAATCGTGTTCTAGAACTCAATTTACGTCGCATAGGAATTTTCTTTTCGGAGCATGTCAACATTTTTGAAAATTGAAAAAGTGCGCTGGCCAGGCACAGAAATTTTATAAAAAAATTTTTAGGGCGGAATTGTGTTGTAGAACTTAATTTACGTCGCATAGGAATTTTTTTTTCGGAGCATGCCAACATTTTTGAAAATTGAAAAAGTGCGCTGACCAGGTACTATGAAATTTTTTAGAAAAATTTTGAGGGCGGAATCGTGTTGTAGAACTCAATTTACGTCGCATAGGTATTTTTTTTTCGAAGCATGTCAACATTTTTGAAAATTGAAAAAGTGCGCTGGCGAGGCACTCAGAAATTTTATAGAAAAATTTTTAGGGCGGAATCGTGTTGTAGAACTTAATTTACGTCGTATAGGAATTTTTTTTTTCGGAGCATGACAACATTTTTGAAAATTGAAAAAGTGCGCTGGCCAGGCACAGAAATTTTATAAAAAAATTTTTAGGGCGGAATTGTGTTGTAGAACTTAATTTACGTCGCATAGGAATTTTTTTTTCGGAGCATGCCAACATTTTTGAAAATTGAAAAAGTGCGCTGACCAGGTACTTTGAAATTTTATAGAAAAATTTTTAGGGCGGAATCGTGTTGCAGAACTTAATTTACGTCGTATAGGAATTTTATTTTTTTTTCGGAGCATGACAACATTTTTGAAAATTGCAAAAGTGCGCTGACCAGGTACTTAAAATTTTTTTAGAAAAATTTTGAGGGCGGAATCGTGTTGTAGAACTCAATTTACGTCGCATAGGAATTTTTTTTCGGAGCATGTCAACATTTTTGAAAATAGAAAAAGTGCGCTGACCAGGTACTTTGAAATTTTTTAGAAAAATTTGGAGGGCGGAATAGTGTTGTAGAACTCAATTTACGTCGCATAGGTATTTTTTTTCGGAGCATGTCAACATTTTTGAAAATTGAAAAAGTGCGCTGGCCAGGCACTCAAAAATTTTTTAGAAACATTTTGAGGGCGGAATCGTGTTGTAGAACTCAATTTACGTCGCATAGGAATTTTTTTTCGGAGCATGTCAACATTTTTGAAAATAGAAAAAGTGCGCTGACCAGGTACTTTGAATTTTTTTAGAAAAATTTGGAGGGCGGAATAGTGTTGTAGAACTCAATTTACGTCGTATAGGATTTTTTTTTCGGAGCATGTCAACATTTTTAAAAATTGAAAAAGTGCGCTGGCCAGGTACTTAGAAATTTTTTAGAAAAATTTTGAGGGCGGAATCGTGTGGTAGAACTCAATTTACGTCGTATAGGAATTTTATTTTTTTTTCGGAGCATGACAACATTTTTGAAAATTGAAAAAGTGCGCTGACCAGGAACTTAAAATTTTTTTAGAAAAATTTTGAGGGTGGAATCGTGTTGTAGAACTCAATTTACGTCGCATAGGAATTTTCTTTTCGGAGCATGTCAACATTTTTAAAAATTAAAAAAGTGCGCTGGCGAGGCACTCAGAAATTTTATAGAAAAATTTTTAGGGCGGAATCGTGTTGTAGAACTTAATTTACGTCGTATAGGAATTTTTTTTTTCGGAGCATGACAACATTTTTGAAAATTGAAAAAGTGCGCTGGCCAGGCACAGAAATTTTATAAAAAAATTTTTAGGGCGGAATTGTGTTGTAGAACTTAATTTACGTCGCATAGGAATTTTTTTTTCGGAGCATGCCAACATTTTTGAAAATTGAAAAAGTGCGCTGACCAGGTACTTTGAAATTTTTTAGAAAAATTTTGAGGGCGGAATCTTGTTGTAGAACTCAATTTACGTCGCATAGGTATTTTTTTTCGAAGCATGTCAACATTTTTGAAAATTGAAAAAGTGCGCTGGCGGGGCACTCAGAAATTTTATAGAAAAATTTTTAGGGCGGAATCGTTTTGTAGAACTTAATTTACGTCGTATAGGAATTTTTTTTTTTCGGAGCATGACAACATTTTTGAAAATTGAAAAAGTGCGCTGGCCAGGCACAGAAATTTTATAAAAAAATTTTTAGGGCGGAATTGTGTTGTAGAACTTAATTTACGTCGCATAGGAATTTTTTTTTCGGAGCATGCCAACATTTTTGAAAATTGAAAAAGTGCGCTGACCAGGTACTTTGAAATTTTATAGAAAAATTTTTAGGGCGGAATCGTGTTGCAGAACTTAATTTACGTCGTATAGGAATTTTATTTTTTTTTTGGAGCATGTCAACATGTTTGAAAATTGAAAAAGTGCGCTGGCCAGGCACTCAGAAATTTTATAAATAAATTTTTAGGGCGGAATTGTGTTGTAGAACTTAATTTACGTCGCATAGGAATTTTTTTTCGGAGCATGTCAACATGTTTGAAAATTGAAAAAGTGCGCTGGCCAGGCACAGAAATTTTATAAAAAAATTTTTAGGGCGGAATTGTGTTGTAGAACTTAATTTACGTCGCATAGGAATTTTTTTTTCGGAGCATGCCAACATTTTTGAAAATTGAAAAAGTGCGCTGACCAGGTACTTTGAAATTTTATAGAAAAATTTTTAGGGCGGAATCGTGTTGCAGAACTTAATTTACGTCGTATAGGAATTTTATTTTTTTTTCGGAGCATGACAACATTTTTGAAAATTGCAAAAGTGCGCTGACCAGGTACTTAAAATTTTTTTAGAAAAATTTTGAGGGCGGAATCGTGTTGTAGAACTCAATTTACGTCGCATAGGTATTTTTTTTCGAAGCATGTCAACATTTTTGAAAATTGAAAAAGTGCGCTGGCGAGGCACTCAGAAATTTTTTAGAAACATTTTGAGGGCGGAATCGTGTTGTAGAACTCAATTTACGTCGCATAGGAATTTTTTTCGGAGCATGTCAACATTTTTGAAAATAGAAAAAGTGCGCTGACCAGGTACTTTGAAATTTTTTAGAAAAATTTGGAGGGCGGAATAGTGTTGTAGAACTCAATTTACGTCGTATAGGATTTTTTTCGGAGCATGTCAACATTTTTAAAAATTGAAAAAGTGCGCTGGCCAGGTACTTAGAAATTTTTTAGAAAAATTTTGAGGGCGGAATCGTGTGGTAGAACTCAATTTACGTCGTATAGGAATTTTATTTTTTTTTCGGAGCATGAAAACATTTTTGAAAATTGAAAAAGTGCGCTGACCAGGAACTTAAAAATTTTTTAGAAAAATTTTGAGGGTGGAATCGTGTTCTAGAACTCAATTTACGTCGCATAGGAATTTTCTTTTCGGAGCATGTCAACATTTTTGAAAATTGAAAAAGTGCGCTGGCCAGGCACAGAAATTTTATAAAAAAATTTTTAGGGCGGAATTGTTTGTAGAACTTAATTTACGTCGCATAGGAATTTTTTTTTCGGAGCATGCCAACATTTTTGAAAATTGAAAAAGTGCGCTGACCAGGTACTATGAAATTTTTTAGTAAAATTTTGAGGGCGGAATCGTGTTGTAGAACTCAATTTACGTCGCATAGGTATTTTTTTTCGAAGCATGTCAACATTTTTGAAAATTGAAAAAGTGCGCTGGCGAGGCACTCAGAAATTTTATAGAAAAATTTTTAGGGCGGAATCGTGTTGTAGAACTTAATTTACGTCGTATAGGAATTTTTTTTTTCGGAGCATGACAACATTTTTGAAAATTGAAAAAGTGCGCTGGCCAGGCACAGAAATTTTATAAAAAAATTTTTAGGGCGGAATTGTGTTGTAGAACTTAATTTACGTCGCATAGGAATTTTTTTTTCGGAGCATGCCAACATTTTTGAAAATTGAAAAAGTGCGCTGGCGGGGCACTCAGAAATTTTATAGAAAAATTTTTAGGGCGGAATCGTGTTGTAGAACTTAATTTACGTCGTATAAAAATTTTTTTTTTTTCGGAGCATGACAACATTTTTGAAAATTTAAAAAGTGCGCTGACCAGGTACTTTGAAATTTTATAGAAAAATTTTTAGGGCGGAATCGTGTTGTAGAACTTAATTTACGTCGTATAGGAATTTTTTTTTTTTCGGAGCATGACAACATTTTTGAAAATTGAAAAAGTGCGCTGGCCAGGCACAGAAATTTTATAAAAAAATTTTTAGGGCGGAATTGTGTTGTAGAACTTAATTTACGTCGCATAGGAATTTTTTTTTCGGAGCATGCCAACATTTTTGAAAATTGAAAAAGTGCGCTGACCAGGTACTTTGAAATTTTTTAGAAAAATTTTGAGGGCGGAATCGTGTTGTAGAACTCAATTTACGTCGCATAGGTATTTTTTTTCGAAGCATGTCAACATTTTTGAAAATTGAAAAAGTGCGCTGGCGGGGCACTCAGAAATTTTATAGAAAAATTTTTAGGGCGGAATCGTGTTGTAGAACTTAATTTACGTCGTATAAAAATTTTTTTTTTTTCGGAGCATGACAACATTTTTGAAAATTGAAAAAGTGCGCTGGCCAGGCACAGAAATTTTATAAAAAAATTTTTAGGGCGGAATTGTGTTGTAGAACTTAATTTACGTCGCATAGGAATTTTTTTTTCGGAGCATGCCAACATTTTTGAAAATTGAAAAAGTGCGCTGACCAGGTACTTTGAAATTTTATAGAAAAATTTTTAGGGCGGAATCGTATTGTAGAACTTAATTTACGTCGTATAGGAATTTTTTTTTTTTCGGAGCATGACAACATTTTTGAAAATTGAAAAAGTGCGCTGGCCAGGCACAGAAATTTTATAAAAAAATTTTTAGGGCGGAATTGTGTTGTAGAACTTAATTTACGTCGCATAGGAATTTTTTTTTCGGAGCATGCCAACATTTTTGAAAATTGAAAAAGTGCGCTGACCAGGTACTTTGAAATTTTATAGAAAAATTTTTAGGGCGGAATCGTGTTGCAGAACTTAATTTACGTCGCATAGGTAATAAATTTTTAGGGCGGAATTGTGTTGTAGAACTTAATTTACGTCGCATAGGAATTTTTTTTCGGAGCATGTCAACATGTTTGAAAATTGAAAAAGTGCGCTGGCCAGGCACAGAAATTTTATAAAAAAAATTTTAGGGCGGAATTGTGTTGTAGAACTTAATTTACGTCGCATAGGAATTTTTTTTTCGGAGCATGCCAACATTTTTGAAAATTGAAAAAGTGCGCTGAACAGGTACTTTGAAATTTTTTAGAAAAATTTTGAGGGCGGAATCGTGTTGTAGAACTCAATTTACGTCGCATAGGTATTTTTTTTCGAAGCATGTCAACATTTTTGAAAATTGAAAAAGTGCGCTGGCGAGGCACTCAGAAATTTTATAGAAAAATTTTTAGGGCGGAATCGTGTTGTAGAACTTAATTTACGTCGTATAGGAATTTTTTTTTTCGGAGCATGACAACATTTTTGAAAATTGAAAAAGTGCGCTGGCCAGGCACAGAAATTTTATAAAAAAATTTTTAGGGCGGAATTGTGTTGTAGAACTTAATTTACGTCGCATAGGAATTTTTTTTTCGGAGCATGCCAACATTTTTGAAAATTGAAAAAGTGCGCTGACCAGGTACTTTGAAATTTTATAGAAAAATTTTTAGGGCGGAATCGTGTTGCAGAACTTAATTTACGTCGTATAGGAATTTTATTTTTTTTTCGGAGCATGACAACATTTTTGAAAATTGCAAAAGTGCGCTGACCAGGTACTTAAAATTTTTTTAGAAAAATTTTGAGGGCGGAATCGTGTTGTAGAACTCAATTTACGTCGCATAGGTATTTTTTTTCGGAGCATGTCAACATTTTTGAAAATTGAAAAAGTGCGCTGGCCAGGCACTCAAAAATTTTTTAGAAACATTTTGAGGGCGGAATCGTGTTGTAGAACTCAATTTACGTCGCATAGGAATTTTTTTTCGGAGCATGTCAACATTTTTGAAAATAGAAAAAGTGCGCTGACCAGGTACTTTGAAATTTTTTAGAAAAATTTTGAGGGTGGAATCGTGTTGTAGAACTCAATTTACGTCGCATAGGAATTTTCTTTTCGGAGCATGTCAACATTTTTAAAAATTAAAAAAGTGCGCTGGCGAAGTACTCAGAAATTTTATAGAAAAATTTTTAGGGCGGAATCGTGTTGTAGAACTTAATTTACGTCGTATAGGAATTTTTTTTTTCGGAGCATGACAACATTTTTGAAAATTGAAAAAGTGCGCTGGCCAGGCACAGAAATTTTATAAAAAAAATTTTAGGGCGGAATTGTGTTGTAGAACTTAATTTACGTCGCATAGGAATTTTTTTTTCGGAGCATGCCAACATTTTTGAAAATTGAAAAAGTGCGCTGACCAGGTACTTTGAAATTTTTTAGAAAAATTTTGAGGGCGGAATCGTGTTGTAGAACTCAATTTACGTCGCATAGGTATTTTTTTTCGAAGCATGTCAACATTTTTGAAAATTGAAAAAGTGCGCTGGCGGGGCACTCAGAAATTTTATAGAAAAATTTTTAGGGCGGAATCGTGTTGTAGAACTTAATTTACGTCGTATAAAAATTTTTTTTTTTTCGGAGCATGACAACATTTTTGAAAATTGAAAAAGTGCGCTGGCCAGGCACAGAAATTTTATAAAAAAATTTTTAGGGCGGAATTGTGTTGTAGAACTTAATTTACGTCGCATAGGAATTTTTTTTTCGGAGCATGCCAACATTTTTGAAAATTGAAAAAGTGCGCTGACCAGGTACTTTGAAATTTTATAGAAAAATTTTTAGGGCGGAATCGTGTTGCAGAACTTAATTTACGTCGTATAGGAATTTTATTTTTTTTTTGGAGCATGTCAACATGTTTGAAAATTGAAAAAGTGCGCTGGCCAGGCACTCAGAAATTTTATAAATAAATTTTTAGGGCGGAATTGTGTTGTAGAACTTAATTTACGTCGTATAGGAATTTTATTTTTTTTTCGGAGCATGCCAACATTTTTGAAAATTGAAAAAGTGCGCTGACCAGGTACTTTGAAATTTTTTAGAAAAATTTTGAGGGCGGAATCGTGTTGTAGAACTCAATTTACGTCGCATAGGTATTTTTTTTCGGAGCATGTCAACATTTTTGAAAATTGAAAAAGTGCGCTGGCCAGGCACTCAAAAATTTTTTAGAAACATTTTGAGGGCGGAATCGTGTTGTAGAACTCAATTTACGTCGCATAGGAATTTTTTTTCGGAGCATGTCAACATTTTTGAAAATTGAAAAAGTGCGCTGGCCAGGCACTCAGAAATTTTATAGAAAAATTTTTAGGGCGGAATCGTGTTGTAGAACTTAATTTACGTCGTATAGGAATTTTTTTTTTTTCGGAGCATGCCAACATTTTTGAAAATTGAAAAAGTGCGCTGACCAGGTACTTTGAAATTTTTTAGAAACATTTTGAGGGCGGAATCGTGTTGTAGAACTCAATTTACGTCGCATAGGAATTTTTTTTCGGAGCATGTCAACATTTTTGAAAATTGAAAAAGTGCGCTGACCAGGTACTTTGAAATTTTTTAGAAAAATTTTGAGGGCGGAATCGTGTTGTAGAACTCAATTTACGTCGCATAGGTATTTTTTTTCGGAGCATGTCAACATTTTTGAAAATTGAAAAAGTGCGCTGGCCAGGCACTCAAAAATTTTTTAGAAACATTTTGAGGGCGGAATCGTGTTGTAGAACTCAATTTACGTCGCATAGGAATTTTTTTTCGGAGCATGTCAACATTTTTGAAAATTGAAAAAGTGCGCTGGCCAGGCACTCAGAAATTTTATAGAAAAATTTTTAGGGCGGAATCGTGTTGTAGAACTTAATTTACGTCGTATAGGAATTTTTTTTTTTCGGAGCATGACAACATTTTTGAAAATTGAAAAAGTGCGCTGGCCAGGCACAGAAATTTTATAAAAAAATTTTTAGGGCGGAATTGTGTTGTAGAACTTAATTTACGTCGCATAGGAATTTTTTTTTCGGAGCATGCCAACATTTTTGAAAATTGAAAAAGTGCGCTGACCAGGTACTTAAAATTTTTTTAGAAAAATTTTGAGGGCGGAATCGTGTTGTAGAACTCAATTTACGTCGCATAGGTATTTTTTTTCGAAGCATGTCAACATTTTTGAAAATTGAAAAAGTGCGCTGGCGGGGCACTCAGAAATTTTATAGAAAAATTTTTAGGGCGGAATCGTGTTGTAGAACTAAATTTACGTCGTATAGGATTTTTTTTTCGGAGCATGCCAACATTTTTGAAAATTGAAAAAGTGCGCTGACCAGGTACTTTGAAATTTTATAGAAAAATTTTTAGGGCGGAATCGTGTTGCAGAACTTAATTTACGTCGTATAGGAATTTTATTTTTTTTCGAAGCATGACAACATTTTTGAAAATTGAAAAAGTGCGCTGGCCAGGCACAGAAATTTTATAAAAAATTTTTAGGGCGGAATTGTGTTGTAGAACTTAATTTACGTCGCATAGGAATTTTTTTTTCGGAGCATGCCAACATTTTTGAAAATTGAAAAAGTGCGCTGACCAGGTACTTTGAAATTTTATAGAAAAATTTTTAGGGCGGAATCGTGTTGCAGAACTTAATTTACGTCGCATAGGTATTTTTTTTCGGAGCATGTCAACATTTTTGAAAATTGAAAAAGTGCGCTGGCCAGGCACTCAAAAATTTTTTAGAAACATTTTGAGGGCGGAATCGTGTTGTAGAACTCAATTTACGTCGCATAGGTATTTTTTTTCGAAGCATGTCAACATTTTTGAAAATTGAAAAAGTGCGCTGGCGGGGCACTCAGAAATTTTATAGAAAAATTTTTAGGGCGGAATCGTGTTGTAGAACTTAATTTACGTCGTATAGGAATTTTTTTTTTTTCGGAGCATGACAACATTTTTGAAAATTGAAAAAGTGCGCTGGCCAGGCACAGAAATTTTATAAAAAAATTTTTAGGGCGGAATTGTGTTGTAGAACTTAATTTACGTCGCATAGGAATTTTTTTTTCGGAGCATGCCAACATTTTTGAAAATTGAAAAAGTGCGCTGACCAGGTACTTAAAATTTTTTTAGAAAAATTTTGAGGGCGGAATCGTGTTGTAGAACTCAATTTACGTCGCATAGGTATTTTTTTTCGGAGCATGTCAACATTTTTGAAAATTGAAAAAGTGCGCTGGCCAGGCACTCAGAAATTTTATAAATAAATTTTTAGGGCGGAATTTTGTTGTAGAACTTAATTTACGTCGCATAGGAATTTTTTTTCGGAGCATGTCAACATGTTTGAAAATTGAAAAAGTGCGCTGGCCAGGCACAGAAATTTTATAAAAAAATTTTTAGGGCGGAATTGTGTTGTAGAACTTAATTTACGTCGCATAGGAATTTTTTTTTCGGAGCATGCCAACATTTTTGAAAATTGAAAAAGTGCGCTGACCAGGTACTTTGAAATTTTTTAGAAAAATTTTGAGGGCGGAATCGTGTTGTAGAACTCAATTTACGTCGCATAGGTATTTTTTTTCGAAGCATGTCAACATTTTTGAAAATTGAAAAAGTGCGCTGGCGAGGCACTCAGAAATTTTATAGAAAAATTTTTAGGGCGGAATCGTGTTGTAGAACTTAATTTACGTCGTATAGGAATTTTTTTTTTCGGAGCATGACAACATTTTTGAAAATTG
Organism: Pseudeuparius sepicola; assembly: GCA_963920635.1. Lineage (NCBI taxonomy): Eukaryota > Metazoa > Arthropoda > Insecta > Coleoptera > Anthribidae > Pseudeuparius > Pseudeuparius sepicola. The sequence continues at coordinate 85,255,904 of OY987298.1, read as the reverse complement.
AAAAAGTGCGCTGGCCAGGCACAGAAATTTTATAAAAAAATTTTTAGGGCGGAATTGTGTTGTAGAACTTAATTTACGTCGCATAGGAATTTTTTTTTCGGAGCATGCCAACATTTTTGAAAATTGAAAAAGTGCGCTGACCAGGTACTTTGAAATTTTATAGAAAAATTTTTAGGGCGGAATCGTGTTGCAGAACTTAATTTACGTCGTATAGGAATTTTATTTTTTTTTCGGAGCATGACAACATTTTTGAAAATTGCAAAAGTGCGCTGACCAGGTACTTAAAATTTTTTTAGAAAAATTTTGAGGGCGGAATCGTGTTGTAGAACTCAATTTACGTCGCATAGGTATTTTTTTTCGGAGCATGTCAACATTTTTGAAAATTGAAAAAGTGCGCTGGCCAGGCACTCAAAAATTTTTTAGAAACATTTTGAGGGCGGAATCGTGTTGTAGAACTCAATTTACGTCGCATAGGAATTTTTTTTCGGAGCATGTCAACATTTTTGAAAATAGAAAAAGTGCGCTGACCAGGTACTTAGAAATTTTTTAGAAAAATTTTGAGGGCGGAATCGTGTGGTAGAACTCAATTTACGTCGTATAGGAATTTTATTTTTTTTTCGGAGCATGAAAACATTTTTGAAAATTGAAAAAGTGCGCTGACCAGGAACTTAAAAATTTTTTAGAAAAATTTTGAGGGTGGAATCGTGTTCTAGAACTCAATTTACGTCGCATAGGAATTTTCTTTTCGGAGCATGTCAACATTTTTGAAAATTGAAAAAGTGCGCTGGCCAGGCACAGAAATTTTATAAAAAAATTTTTAGGGCGGAATTGTGTTGTAGAACTTAATTTACGTCGCATAGGAATTTTTTTTTCGGAGCATGCCAACATTTTTGAAAATTGAAAAAGTGCGCTGACCAGGTACTATGAAATTTTTTAGAAAAATTTTGAGGGCGGAATCGTGTTGTAGAACTCAATTTACGTCGCATAGGTATTTTTTTTCGAAGCATGTCAACATTTTTGAAAATTGAAAAAGTGCGCTGGCGAGGCACAGAAATTTTATAGAAAAATTTTTAGGGCGGAATCGTGTTGTAGAACTTAATTTACGTCGTATAGGAATTTTTTTTTTCGGAGCATGACAACATTTTTGAAAATTGAAAAAGTGCGCTGGCCAGGCACAGAAATTTTATAAAAAAATTTTTAGGGCGGAATTGTGTTGTAGAACTTAATTTACGTCGCATAGGAATTTTTTTTTCGGAGCATGCCAACATTTTTGAAAATTGAAAAAGTGCGCTGACCAGGTACTTTGAAATTTTATAGAAAAATTTTTAGGGCGGAATCGTGTTGCAGAACTTAATTTACGTCGTATAGGAATTTTATTTTTTTTTCGGAGCATGACAACATTTTTGAAAATTGCAAAAGTGCGCTGACCAGGTACTTAAAATTTTTTTAGAAAAATTTTGAGGGCGGAATCGTGTTGTAGAACTCAATTTACGTCGCATAGGAATTTTTTTTCGGAGCATGTCAACATTTTTGAAAATAGAAAAAGTGCGCTGACCAGGTACTTTGAAATTTTTTAGAAAAATTTGGAGGGCGGAATAGTGTTGTAGAACTCAATTTACGTCGCATAGGTATTTTTTTTCGGAGCATGTCAACATTTTTGAAAATTGAAAAAGTGCCCTGGCCAGGCACTCAAAAATTTTTTAGAAACATTTTGAGGGCGGAATCGTGTTGTAGAACTCAATTTACGTCGCATAGGAATTTTTTTTCGGAGCATGTCAACATTTTTGAAAATAGAAAAAGTGCGCTGACCAGGTACTTTGAAATTTTTTAGAAAAATTTGGAGGGCGGAATAGTGTTGTAGAACTCAATTTACGTCGTATAGGATTTTTTTTTCGGAGCATGTCAACATTTTTAAAAATTGAAAAAGTGCGCTGGCCAGGTACTTAGAAATTTTTTAGAAAAATTTTGAGGGCGGAATCGTGTGGTAGAACTCAATTTACGTCGTATAGGAATTTTATTTTTTTTTCGGAGCATGAAAACATTTTTGAAAATTGAAAAAGTGCGCTGACCAGGAACTTAAAAATTTTTTAGAAAAATTTTGAGGGTGGAATCGTGTTGTAGAACTCAATTTACGTCGCATAGGTATTTTTTTTCGGAACATGTCAACATTTTTGAAAATTGAAAAAGTGCGCTGGCCAGGCGCAGAAATTTTATAAAAAAATTTTTAGGGCGGAATTGTGTTGTAGAACTTAATTTACGTCGCATAGGAATTTTTTTTCGGAGCATGCCAACATTTTTGAAAATTGAAAAAGTGCGCTGACCAGGTACTTTGAAATTTTTTAGAAAAATTTTGAGGGCGGAATCGTGTTGTAGAACTCAATTTACCTCGCATAGGTATTTTTTTCGAAGCATGTCAACATTTTTGAAAATTGAAAAAGTGCGCTGGCGAGGCACTCAGAAATTTTATAGAAAAATTTTTAGGGCGGAATCGTGTTGTAGAACTTAATTTACGTCGTATAGGAATTTTATTTTTTTTTCGGAGCATGACAACATTTTTGAAAATTGAAAAAGTGCGCTGGCCAATCACAGAAATTTTATAAAAAAATTTTTAGGGCGGAATTGTGTTGTAGAACTTAATTTACGTCGCATAGGAATTTTTTTTCGGAGCATGCCAACATTTTTGAAAATTGAAAAAGTGCGCTGACCAGGTACTTTGAAATTTTATAGAAAAATTTTTAGGGCGGAATCGTGTTGCAGAACTTAATTTACGTCGTATAGGAATTTTATTTTTTTTTCGGAGCATGACAACATTTTTGAAAATTGCAAAAGTGCGCTGACCAGGTACTTAAAATTTTTTTAGAAAAATTTTGAGGGCGGAATCGTGTTGTAGAACTCAATTTACGTCGCATAGGTATTTTTTTTCGGAGCATGTCAACATTTTTGAAAATTGAAAAGTGCGCTGGCCAGGCACTCAAAAATTTTTTAGAAACATTTTGAGGGCGGAATCGTGTTGTAGAACTCAATTTACGTCGCATAGGAATTTTTTTTCGGAGCATGTCAACATTTTTGAAAATAGAAAAAGTGCGCTGACCAGGTACTTTGAAATTTTTTAGAAAAATTTGGAGGGCGGAATAGTGTTGTAGAACTCAATTTACGTCGTATAGGATTTTTTTTTCGGAGCATGTCAACATTTTTAAAAATTGAAAAAGTGCGCTGGCCAGGTACTTGGAAATTTTTTAGAAAAATTTTGAGGGCGGAATCGTGTGGTAGAACTCAATTTACGTCGTATAGGAATTTTATTTTTTTTTCGGAGCATGACAACATTTTTGAAAATTGAAAAAGTGCGCTGACCAGGAACTTAAAAATTTTTTAGAAAAATTTTGAGGGTGGAATCGTGTTCTAGAACTCAATTTACGTCGCATAGGAATTTTCTTTTCGGAGCATGTCAACATTTTTGAAAATTGAAAAAGTGCGCTGGCCAGGCGCAGAAATTTTATAAAAAAATTTTTAGGGCGGAATTGTGTTGTAGAACTTAATTTACGTCGCATAGGAATTTTTTTTCGGAGCATGCCAACATTTTTGAAAATTGAAAAAGTGCGCTGACCAGGTACTTTGAAATTTGTTAGAAAAATTTTGAGGGCGGAATCGTGTTGTAGAACTCAATTTACGTCGCATAGGTATTTTTTTCGAAGCATGTCAACATTTTTGAAAATTGAAAAAGTGCGCTGGCGAGGCACTCAGAAATTTTATAGAAAAATTTTTAGGGCGGAATCGTGTTGTAGAACTTAATTTACGTCGTATAGGAATTTTTTTTTTCGGAGCATGACAACATTTTTGAAAATTGAAAAAGTGCGCTGGCCAGGCACAGAAATTTTATAAAAAAATTTTTAGGGCGGAATTGTGTTGTAGAACTTAATTTACGTCGCATAGGAATTTTTTTTTCGGAGCATGCCAACATTTTTGAAAATTGAAAAAGTGCGCTGACCAGCTACTTTGAAATTTTATAGAAAAATTTTTAGGGCGGAATCGTGTTGCAGAACTTAATTTACGTCGTATAGGAATTTTATTTTTTTTTCGGAGCATGACAACATTTTTGAAAATTGCAAAAGTGCGCTGACCAGGTACTTAAAATTTTTTAGAAAAATTTTGAGGGCGGAATCATGTTGTAGAACTCAATTTACGTCGCATAGGTATTTTTTTTCGGAGCATGTCAACATTTTTGAAAATTGAAAAAGTGCGCTGGCCAGGCACTCAAAAATTTTTTAGAAACATTTTGAGGGCGGAATCGTGTTGTAGAACTCAATTTACGTCGCATAGGAATTTTTTTTCGGAGCATGTCAACATTTTTGAAAATAGAAAAAGTGCGCTGACCAGGTACTTTGAAATTTTTTAGAAAAATTTGGAGGGCGGAATAGTGTTGTAGAACTCAATTTACGTCGTATAGGATTTTTTTTTCGGAGCATGTCAACATTTTTAAAAATTGAAAAAGTGCGCTGGCCAGGTACTTAGAAATTTTTTGTAAAAATTTTGAGGGCGGAATCGTGTGGTAGAACTCAATTTACGTCGTATAGGAATTTTATTTTTTTTTCGGAGCATGACAACATTTTTGAAAATTGAAAAAGTGCGCTGACCAGGAACTTAAAAATTTTTTAGAAAAATTTTGAGAGTGGAATCGTGTTCTAGAACTCAATTTACGTCGCATAGGAATTTTCTTTTCGGAGCATGTCAACATTTTTGAAAATTGAAAAAGTGCGCTGGCCAGGCGCAGAAATTTTATAAAAAAATTTGTAGGGCGGAATTGTGTTGTAGAACTTAATTTACGTCGCATAGGAATTTTTTTTCGGAGCATGCCAACATTTTTGAAAATTGAAAAAGGGCGCTGACCAGGTACTTTGAAATTTTTTAGAAAAATTTTGAGGGCGGAATCGTGTTGTAGAACTCAATTTACGTCGCATAGGTATTTTTTTCGAAGCATGTCAACATTTTTGAAAATTGAAAGAGTGCGCTGGCGAGGCACTCAGAAATTTTATAGAAAAATTTTTAGGGCGGAATCGTGTTGTAGAACTTAATTTACGTCGTATAGGAATTTTATTTTTTTTTTCGGAGCATGACAACATTTTTGAAAATTGAAAAAGATCGCTGACCAGGTACTTAAAATTTTTTTAGAAAAATTTTGAGGGCGGAATCGTGTTGTAGAACTCAATTTACGTCGCATAGGTATTTTTTTTCGGAGCATGTCAACATTTTTGAAAATTGAAAAAGTGCGCTGGCCAGGCACTCAAAAATTTTTTAGAAACATTTTGAGGGCCGAATCGTGTTGTAGAAATCAATTTACGTCGCATAGGAATTTTTTTTCGGAGCATGTCAACATTTTTGAAAATAGAAAAAGTGCGCTGACCAGGTACTTTGAAATTTTTTAGAAAAATTTGGAGGGCGGAATAGTGTTGTAGAACTCAATTTACGTCGTATAGGATTTTTTTTTCGGAGCATGTCAACATTTTTAAAAATTGAAAAAGTGCGCTGACCAGGTACTTTGAAATTTTTTAGAAAAATTTGGAGGGCGGAATAGTGTTGTAGAACTCAATTTACGTCGTATAGGATTTTTTTTTCGGAGCATGTCAACATTTTTAAAAATTGAAAAAGTGGGCTGGCCAGGCACAGAAATTTTATAAAAAAATTTTTAGGGCGGAATTGTGTTGTAGAACTTAATTTACGTCGCATAGGAATTTTTTTTTCGGAGCATGCCAACATTTTTGAAAATTGAAAAAGTGCGCTGACCAGGTACTTTGAAATTTTTTAGAAAAATTTTGAGGGCGGAATCGTGTTGTAGAACTCAATTTACGTCGCATAGGTATTTTTTTTCGGAGCATGAAAACATTTTTGAAAATTGAAAAAGTGCGCTGACCAGGAACTTAAAATTTTTTTAGAAAAATTTTGAGGGTGGAATCGTGTTGTAGAACTCACTTTACGTCGCATAGGAATTTTCTTTTCGGAGCATGACAACATTTTTGAAAATTGAAAAAGTGCGCTGGCCAGGCACAGAAATTTTATAAAAAAATTTTTAGGGCGGAATTGTGTTGTAGAACTTAATTTACGTCGCATAGGAATTTTTTTTTCGGAGCATGCCAACATTTTTGAAAATTGAAAAAGTGCGCTGGCCAGGCACTCAAAAATTTTTTAGAAACATTTTGAGGGCGGAATCGTGTTGTAGAACTCAATTTACGTCGCATAGGAATTTTTTTTCGGAGCATGTCAACATTTTTGAAAATAGAAAAAGTGCGCTGACCAGGTACTTTGAAATTTTTTAGAAAAATTTGGAGGGCGGAATAGTGTTGTAGAACTCAATTTACGTCGTATAGGATTTTTTTTTCGGAGCATGTCAACATTTTTAAAAATTGAAAAAGTGCGCTGACCAGGAACTTAAAATTTTTTTAGAAACATTTTGAGGGCGGAATCCTGTTGTAGAACTCAATTTACGTCGCATAGGTATTTTTTTTCGGAGCATGTCAACATTTTTGAAAATTGAAAAAGTGCGCTGGCGAGGCACTCAGAAATTTTATAGAAAAATTTTTAGGGCGGAATCGTGTTTTAGAACTTAATTTACGTCGTACAGGAATTTTTTTTTTTTCGGAGCATGACAACATTTTTGAAAATTGAAAAAAAGTGCGCTGACCAGGATTTTTTTTTCGGAGCATGTCAACATTTTTAAAAATTGAAAAAGTGCGCTGACCAGGAACTTAAAATTTTTTTAGAAAAATTTTGAGGGCGGAATCCTGTTGTAGAACTCAATTTACGTCGCATAGGTATTTTTTTTCGGAGCATGTCAACATTTTTGAAAATTGAAAAAGTGCGCTGGCGAGGCACTCAGAAATTTTATAGAAAAATTTTTAGGGCGGAATCGTGTTTTAGAACTTAATTTACGTCGTACAGGATTTTTTTTTTTTTCGGAGCATGACAACATTTTTGAAAATTGAAAAAGTGCGCTGGCCAGGCACAGAAATTTTATAAAAAATTTTTTAGGGCGGAATTGTGTTGTAGAACTTAATTTACGTCGCATAGGAATTTTTTTTTCGGAGCATGCCAACATTTTTGAAAATTGAAAAAGTGCGCTGACCAGCTACTTTGAAATTTTATAGAAAAATTTTTAGGGCGGAATCGTGTTGCAGAACTTAATTTACGTCGTATAGGAATTTTATTTTTTTTTCGGAGCATGACAACATTTTTGAAAATTGCAAAAGTGCGCTGACCAGGTACTTACAATTTTTTTAGAAAAATTTTGAGGGCGGAATCATGTTGTAGAACTCAATTTACGTCGCATAGGTATTTTTTTTCGGAGCATGTCAACATTTTTGAAAATTGAAAAAGTGCGCTGGCCAGGCACTCAAAAATTTTTTAGAAACATTTTGAGGGCGGAATCGTGTTGTAGAACTCAATTTACGTCGCATAGGAATTTTTTTTCGGAGCATGTCAACATTTTTGAAAATAGAAAAAGTGCGCTGACCAGGTACTTTGAAATTTTTTAGAAAAATTTGGAGGGCGGAATAGTGTTGTAGAACTCAATTTACGTCGTATAAGATTTTTTTTTCGGAGCATGTCAACATTTTTAAAAATTGAAAAAGTGCGCTGGCCAGGTACTTAGAAATTTTTTGTAAAAATTTTGAGGGCGGAATCGTGTGGTAGAACTCAATTTACGTCGTATAGGAATTTTATTTTTTTTTCGGAGCATGACAACATTTTTGAAAATTGAAAAAGTGCGCTGACCAGGAACTTAAAAATTTTTTAGAAAAATTTTGAGGGTGGAATCGTGTTCTAGAACTCAATTTACGTCGCATAGGAATTTTCTTTTCGGAGCATGTCAACATTTTTGAAAATTGAAAAAGTGCGCTGGCCAGGCGCAAAAATTTTATAAAAAAATTTTTAGGGCGGAATTGTGTTGTAGAACTTAATTTACGTCGCATAGGAATTTTTTTTCGGAGCATGCCAACATTTTTGAAAATTGAAAAAGTGCGCTGACCAGGTACTTTGAAATTTTTTAGAAAAATTTTGAGGGCGGAATCGGGTTGTAGAACTCAATTTACGTCGCATAGGTATTTTTTTCGAAGCATGTCAACATTTTTGAAAATTGAAAAAGTGCGCTGGCGAGGCACTCAGAAATTTTATAGAAAAATTTTTAGGGCGGAATCGTGTTGTAGAACTTAATTTACGTCGTATAGGAATTTTTTTTTTTTTTCGGAGCATGACAACTTTTTTGAAAATTGAAAAAGTGCGCTGACCAGGTACTCAAAAATTTTTTAGAAACATTTTGAGGGCCGAATCGTGTTGTAGAAATCAATTTACGTCGCATAGGAATTTTTTTTCGGAGCATGTCAACATTTTTGAAAATAGAAAAAGTGCGCTGACCAGGTACTTTGAAATTTTTTAGAAAAATTTGGAGGGCGGAATAGTGTTGTAGAACTCAATTTACGTCGTATAGGATTTTTTTTTCGGAGCATGTCAACATTTTTAAAAATTGAAAAAGTGGGCTGGCCAGGCACAGAAATTTTATAAAAAAATTTTTAGGGCGGAATTGTGTTGTAGAACTTAATTTACGTCGCATAGGAATTTTTTTTTCGGAGCATGCCAACATTTTTGAAAATTGAAAAAGTGCGCTGACCAGGTACTTTGAAATTTTTTAGAAAAATTTTGAGGGCGGAATCGTGTTGTAGAACTCAATTTACGTCGCATAGGTATTTTTTTTCGGAGCATGAAAACATTTTTGAAAATTGAAAAAGTGCGCTGACCAGGAACTTAAAATTTTTTTAGAAAAATTTTGAGGGTGGAATCGTGTTGTAGAACTCAATTTACGTCGCATAGGAATTTTCTTTTCGGAGCATGACAACATTTTTGAAAATTGAAAAAGTGCGCTGGCCAGGCACAGAAATTTTATAAAAAAATTTTTAGGGCGGAATTGTGTTGTAGAACTTAATTTACGTCGCATAGGAATTTTTTTTTCGGAGCATGCCAACATTTTTGAAAATTGAAAAAGTGCGCTGACCAGGTACTTTGAAATTTTTTAGAAAAATTTTGAGGGCGGAATCGTGTTGTAGAACTCAATTTACGTCGCATAGGTATTTTTTTTCGAAGCATGTCAACATTTTTGAAAATTGAAAAAGTGCGCTGGCGGGGCACTCAGAAATTTTATAGAAAAATTTTTAGGGCGGAATCGTGTTGTAGAACTTAATTTACGTCGTATAGGAATTTTTTTTTTTCGGAGCATGACAACATTTTTGAAAATTGAAAAAGTGCGCTGGCCAGGCACAGAAATTTTATAAAAAAATTTTTAGGGCGGAATTGTGTTGTAGAACTTAATTTACGTCCCATAGGAATTTTTTTTTTCGTAGCATGCCAACATTTTTGAAAATTGAAAAAGTGCGCTGACCAGGTACTTTGAAATTTTATAGAAAATTTTTTATGGCGGAATCGTGTTGCAGAACTTAATTTACGTCGTATAGGAATTTTATTTTTTTTTGGAGCATGTCAACATGTTTGAAAATTGAAAAAGTGCGCTGGCCAGGCACTCAGAAATTTTATAAATAAATTTTTAGGGCGGAATTGTGTTGTAGAACTTAATTTACGTCGCATAGGAATTTTTTTTCGGAGCATGTCAACATGTTTGAAATTTGAAAAAGTGCGCTGGCCAGGCACAGAAATTTTATAAAAAAATTTTTAGGGCGGAATTGTGTTGTAGAACTTAATTTACGTCGCATAGGAATTTTTTTTTCGGAGCATGCCAACATTTTTGAAAATTGAAAAAGTGCGCTGACCAGGTACTTTGAAATTTTTTAGAAAAATTTTGAGGGCGGAATCGTGTTGTAGAACTCAATTTACGTCGCATAGGTATTTTTTTTCGAAGCATGTCAACATTTTTGAAAATTGAAAAAGTGCGCTGGCGAGGCACTCAGAAATTTTATAGAAACATTTTTAGGGCGGAATCGTGTTGTAGAACTTAATTTACGTCGTATAGGAATTTTTTTTTTCGGAGCATGACAACATTTTTGAAAATTGAAAAAGTGCGCTGGCCAGGCACAGAAATTTTATAAAAAAATTTTTAGGGCGGAATTGTGTGGTAGAACTCAATTTACGTCGTATAGGAATTTTATTTTTTTTTCGGAGCATGACAACATTTTTGAAAATTGAAAAAGTGCGCTGACCAGGAACTTAAAAATTTTTTTGAAAAATTTTGAGGGTGGAATCGTGTTCTAGAACTCAATTTACGTCGCATAGGAATTTTCTTTTCGGAGCATGTCAACATTTTTGAAAATTGAAAAAGTGCGCTGGCCAGGCGCAGAAATTTTATAAAAAAATTTTTAGGGCGGAATTGTGTTGTAGAACTTAATTTACGTCGCATAGGAATTTTTTTTCGGAGCATGTCAACATTTTTGAAAATAGAAAAAGTGCGCTGACCAGGTACTTTGAAATTTTTTAGAAAAATTTGGAGGGCGGAATAGTGTTGTAGAACTCAATTTACGTCGTATAGGATTTTTTTTTCGGAGCATGTCAACATTTTTAAAAATTGAAAAAGTGCGCTGACCAGGAACTTAAAATTTTTTTAGAAACATTTTGAGGGCGGAATCCTGTTGTAGAACTCAATTTACGTCGCATAGGTATTTTTTTTCGGAGCATGTCAACATTTTTGAAAATTGAAAAAGTGCGCTGGCGAGGCACTCAGAAATTTTATAGAAAAATTTTTAGGGCGGAATCGTGTTTTAGAACTTAATTTACGTCGTACAGGAATTTTTTTTTTTTCGGAGCATGACAACATTTTTGAAAATTGAAAAAAAGTGCGCTGACCAGGATTTTTTTTTCGGAGCATGTCAACATTTTTAAAAATTGAAAAAGTGCGCTGACCAGGAACTTAAAATTTTTTTAGAAAAATTTTGAGGGCGGAATCCTGTTGTAGAACTCAATTTACGTCGCATAGGTATTTTTTTTCGGAGCATGTCAACATTTTTGAAAATTGAAAAAGTGCGCTGGCGAGGCACTCAGAAATTTTATAGAAAAATTTTTAGGGCGGAATCGTGTTTTAGAACTTAATTTACGTCGTACAGGATTTTTTTTTTTTCGGAGCATGACAACATTTTTGAAAATTGAAAAAGTGCGCTGGCCAGGCACAGAAATTTTATAAAAAATTTTTTAGGGCGGAATTGTGTTGTAGAACTTAATTTACGTCGCATAGGAATTTTTTTTTCGGAGCATGCCAACATTTTTGAAAATTGAAAAAGTGCGCTGACCAGCTACTTTGAAATTTTATAGAAAAATTTTTAGGGCGGAATCGTGTTGCAGAACTTAATTTACGTCGTATAGGAATTTTATTTTTTTTTCGGAGCATGACAACATTTTTGAAAATTGCAAAAGTGCGCTGACCAGGTACTTACAATTTTTTTAGAAAAATTTTGAGGGCGGAATCATGTTGTAGAACTCAATTTACGTCGCATAGGTATTTTTTTTCGGAGCATGTCAACATTTTTGAAAATTGAAAAAGTGCGCTGGCCAGGCACTCAAAAATTTTTTAGAAACATTTTGAGGGCGGAATCGTGTTGTAGAACTCAATTTACGTCGCATAGGAATTTTTTTTCGGAGCATGTCAACATTTTTGAAAATAGAAAAAGTGCGCTGACCAGGTACTTTGAAATTTTTTAGAAAAATTTGGAGGGCGGAATAGTGTTGTAGAACTCAATTTACGTCGTATAGGATTTTTTTTTCGGAGCATGTCAACATTTTTAAAAATTGAAAAAGTGCGCTGGCCAGGTACTTAGAAATTTTTTGTAAAAATTTTGAGGGCGGAATCGTGTGGTAGAACTCAATTTACGTCGTATAGGAATTTTATTTTTTTTTCGGAGCATGACAACATTTTTGAAAATTGAAAAAGTGCGCTGACCAGGAACTTAAAAATTTTTTAGAAAAATTTTGAGGGTGGAATCGTGTTCTAGAACTCAATTTACGTCGCATAGGAATTTTCTTTTCGGAGCATGTCAACATTTTTGAAAATTGAAAAAGTGCGCTGACCAGGTACTTTGAAATTTTTTAGAAAAATTTTGAGGGCGGAATCGGGTTGTAGAACTCAATTTACGTCGCATAGGTATTTTTTTCGAAGCATGTCAACATTTTTGAAAATTGAAAAAGTGCGCTGGCGAGGCACTCAGAAATTTTATAGAAAAATTTTTAGGGCGGAATCGTGTTGTAGAACTTAATTTACGTCGTATAGGAATTTTTTTTTTTTTTCGGAGCATGACAACTTTTTTGAAAATTGAAAAAGTGCGCTGACCAGGTACTCAAAAATTTTTTAGAAACATTTTGAGGGCCGAATCGTGTTGTAGAAATCAATTTACGTCGCATAGGAATTTTTTTTCGGAGCATGTCAACATTTTTGAAAATAGAAAAAGTGCGCTGACCAGGTACTTTGAAATTTTTTAGAAAAATTTGGAGGGCGGAATAGTGTTGTAGAACTCAATTTACGTCGTATAGGATTTTTTTTTCGGAGCATGTCAACATTTTTAAAAATTGAAAAAGTGGGCTGGCCAGGCACAGAAATTTTATAAAAAAATTTTTAGGGCGGAATTGTGTTGTAGAACTTAATTTACGTCGCATAGGAATTTTTTTTTCGGAGCATGCCAACATTTTTGAAAATTGAAAAAGTGCGCTGACCAGGTACTTTGAAATTTTTTAGAAAAATTTTGAGGGCGGAATCGTGTTGTAGAACTCAATTTACGTCGCATAGGTATTTTTTTTCGGAGCATGAAAACATTTTTGAAAATTGAAAAAGTGCGCTGACCAGGAACTTAAAATTTTTTTAGAAAAATTTTGAGGGTGGAATCGTGTTGTAGAACTCAATTTACGTCGCATAGGAATTTTCTTTTCGGAGCATGACAACATTTTTGAAAATTGAAAAAGTGCGCTGGCCAGGCACAGAAATTTTATAAAAAAATTTTTAGGGCGGAATTGTGTTGTAGAACTTAATTTACGTCGCATAGGAATTTTTTTTTCGGAGCATGCCAACATTTTTGAAAATTGAAAAAGTGCGCTGACCAGGTACTTTGAAATTTTTTAGAAAAATTTTGAGGGCGGAATCGTGTTGTAGAACTCAATTTACGTCGCATAGGTATTTTTTTTCGAAGCATGTCAACATTTTTGAAAATTGAAAAAGTGCGCTGGCGGGGCACTCAGAAATTTTATAGAAAAATTTTTAGGGCGGAATCGTGTTGTAGAACTTAATTTACGTCGTATAGGAATTTTTTTTTTTTCGGAGCATGACAACATTTTTGAAAATTGAAAAAGTGCGCTGGCCAGGCACAGAAATTTTATAAAAAAATTTTTAGGGCGGAATTGTGTTGTAGAACTTAATTTACGTCCCATAGGAATTTTTTTTTCGTAGCATGCCAACGTTTTTGAAAATTGAAAAAGTGCGCTGACCAGGTACTTTGAAATTTTATAGAAAAATTTTTATGGCGGAATCGTGTTGCAGAACTTAATTTACGTCGTATAGGAATTTTATTTTTTTTTGGAGCATGTCAACATGTTTGAAAATTGAAAAAGTGGGCTGGCCAGGCACTCAGAAATTTTATAAATAAATTTTTAGGGCGGAATTGTGTTGTAGAACTTAATTTACGTCGCATAGGAATTTTTTTTCGGAGCATGTCAACATGTTTGAAATTTGAAAAAGTGCGCTGGCCAGGCACAGAAATTTTATAAAAAAATTTTTAGGGCGGAATTGTGTTGTAGAACTTAATTTACGTCGCATAGGAATTTTTTTTTCGGAGCATGCCAACATTTTTGAAAATTGAAAAAGTGCGCTGACCAGGTACTTTGAAATTTTTTAGAAAAATTTTGAGGGCGGAATCGTGTTGTAGAACTCAATTTACGTCGCATAGGTATTTTTTTTCGAAGCATGTCAACATTTTTGAAAATTGAAAAAGTGCGCTGGCGAGGCACTCAGAAATTTTATAGAAACATTTTTAGGGCGGAATCGTGTTGTAGAACTTAATTTACGTCGTATAGGAATTTTTTTTTTCGGAGCATGACAACATTTTTGAAAATTGAAAAAGTGCGCTGGCCAGGCACAGAAATTTTATAAAAAAATTTTTAGGGCGGAATTGTGTGGTAGAACTCAATTTACGTCGTATAGGAATTTTATTTTTTTTTCGGAGCATGACAACATTTTTGAAAATTGAAAAAGTGCGCTGACCAGGAACTTAAAAATTTTTTAGAAAAATTTTGAGGGTGGAATCGTGTTCTAGAACTCAATTTACGTCGCATAGGAATTTTCTTTTCGGAGCATGTCAACATTTTTGAAAATTGAAAAAGTGCGCTGGCCAGGCGCAGAAATTTTATAAAAAAATTTTTAGGGCGGAATTGTGTTGTAGAACTTAATTTACGTCGCATAGGAATTTTTTTTCGGAGCATGCCAACATTTTTGAAAATTGAAAAAGTGCGCTGACCAGGTACTTAAAATTTTTTTAGAAAAATTTTGAGGGCGGAATCGTGTTGTAGAACTCAATTTACGTCGCATAGGTATTTTTTTCGAAGCATGTCAACATTTTTGAAAATTGAAAAAGTGCGCTGGCGAGGCACTCAGAAATTTTATAGAAAAATTTTTAGGGCGGAATCGTGTTGTAGAACTTAATTTACGTCGTATAGGAATTTTTTTTTTCGGAGCATGACAACATTTTTGAAAATTGAAAAAGTGCGCTGGCCAGGCACAGAAATTTTATAAAAAAATTTTTAGGGCGGAATTGTGTGGTAGAACTCAATTTACGTGGTATAGGAATTTTATTTTTTTTTCGGAGCATGACAACATTTTTGAAAATTGAAAAAGTGCGCTGACCAGGTACTTAAAATTTTTTTAGAAAAATTTTGAGGGCGGAATCGTGTTGTAGAACTCAATTTACGTCGCATAGGTATTTTTTTTCGGAGCATGTCAACATTTTTGAAAATTGAAAAAGTGCGCTGGCCAGGCACTCAAAAATTTTTTAGAAACATTTTGAGGGCCGAATCGTGTTGTAGAACTCAATTTACGTCGCATAGGAATTTTTTTTCGGAGCATGTCAACATTTTTGAAAATAGAAAAAGTGCGCTGACCAGGTACTTTGAAATTTTTTAGAAAAATTTGGAGGGCGGAATAGTGTTGTAGAACTCAATTTACGTCGTATAGGATTTTTTTTTCGGAGCATGTCAACATTTTTAAAAATTGAAAAAGTGGGCTGGCCAGGCACAGAAATTTTATAAAAAAATTTTTAGGGCGGAATTGTGTTGTAGAACTTAATTTACGTCGCATAGGAATTTTTTTTTCGGAGCATGCCAACATTTTTGAAAATTGAAAAAGTGCGCTGACCAGGTACTTTGAAATTTTTTAGAAAAATTTTGAGGGCGGAATCGTGTTGTAGAACTCAATTTACGTCGCATAGGTATTTTTTTTCGGAGCATGAAAACATTTTTGAAAATTGAAAAAGTGCGCTGACCAGGAACTTAAAATTTTTTTAGAAAAATTTTGAGGGTGGAATCGTGTTGTAGAACTCAATTTACGTCGCATAGGAATTTTCTTTTCGGAGCATGACAACATTTTTGAAAATTGAAAAAGTGCGCTGGCCAGGCACAGAAATTTTATAAAAAAATTTTTAGGGCGGAATTGTGTTGTAGAACTTAATTTACGTCGCATAGGAATTTTTTTTTCGGAGCATGCCAACATTTTTGAAAATTGAAAAAGTGCGCTGACCAGGTACTTTGAAATTTTTTAGAAAAATTTTGAGGGCGGAATCGTGTTGTAGAACTCAATTTACGTCGCATAGGTATTTTTTTTCGAAGCATGTCAACATTTTTGAAAATTGAAAAAGTGCGCTGGCGGGGCACAGAAATTTTATAGAAAAATTTTTAGGGCGGAATCGTGTTGTAGAACTTAATTTACGTCGTATAGGAATTTTTTTTTTTTTCGGAGCATGACAACATTTTTGAAAATTGAAAAAGTGCGCTGGCCAGGCACAGAAATTTTATAAAAAAATTTTTAGGGCGGAATTGTGTTGTAGAACTTAATTTACGTCGCATAGGAATTTTTTTTTCGGAGCATGCCAACATTTTTGAAAATTGAAAAAGTGCGCTGACCAGGTACTTTGAAATTTTATAGAAAAATTTTTATGGCGGAATCGTGTTGCAGAACTTAATTTACGTCGTATAGGAATTTTATTTTTTTTTGGAGCATGTCAACATGTTTGAAAATTGAAAAAGTGCGCTGGCCAGGCACTCAGAAATTTTATAAATAAATTTTTAGGGCGGAATTGTGTTGTAGAACTTAATTTACGTCGCATAGGAATTTTTTTTCGGAGCATGTCAACATGTTTGAAAATTGAAAAAGTGCGCTGGCCAGGCACAGAAATTTTATAAAAAAATTTTTAGGGCGGAATTGTGTTGTAGAACTTAATTTACGTCGCATAGGAATTTTTTTTTCGGAGCATGCCAACATTTTTGAAAATTGAAAAAGTGCGCTGACCAGGTACTTTGAAATTTTTTAGAAAAATTTTGAGGGCGGAATCGTGTTGTAGAACTCAATTTACGTCGCATAGGTATTTTTTTTCGAAGCATGTCAACATTTTTGAAAATTGAAAAAGTGCGCTGGCGAGGCACTCAGAAATTTTATAGAAAAATTTTTAGGGCGGAATCGTGTTGTAGAACTTAATTTACGTCGTATAGGAATTTTTTTTTTCGGAGCATGACAACATTTTTGAAAATTGAAAAAATGCGCTGGCCAGGCACAGAAATTTTATAAAAAAATTTTTAGGGCGGAATTGTGTTGTAGAACTTAATTTACGTCGCATAGGAATTTTTTTTTCGGAGCATGCCAACATTTTTGAAAATTGAAAAAGTGCGCTGACCAGGTACTTTGAAATTTTATAGAAAAATTTTTAGGGCGGAATCGTGTTGCAGAACTTAATTTACGTCGTATAGGAATTTTATTTTTTTTTCGGAGCATGAAAACATTTTTGAAAATTGAAAAAGTGCGCTGACCAGGTACTCAAAATTTTTTTAGAAAAATTTTTTTTAGAAAAATTTTTTTAGAAAAATTTTTTTTAGAAAAATTTTGAGGGCGGAATCGTGTTGTAGAACTCAATTTACGTCGCATAGGTATTTTTTTTCGGAGCATGTCAACATTTTTGAAAATTGAAAAAGTGCGCTGGCCAGGCACTCAAAAATTTTTTAGAAACATTTTGAGGGCGGAATCGTGTTGTAGAACTCAATTTACGTCGCATAGGAATTTTTTTTCGGAGCATGTCAACATTTTTGAAAATAGAAAAAGTGCGCTGACCAGGTACTTTGAAATTTTTTAGAAAAATTTGGAGGGCGGAATAGTGTTGTAGAACTCAATTTACGTCGTATAGGATTTTTTTTTCGGAGCATGTCAACATTTTTAAAAATTGAAAAAGTGCGCTGGCCAGGTACTTCGAAATTTTTTAGAAAAATTTTGAGGGCGGAATCGTGTGGTAGAACTCAATTTACGTCGTATAGGAATTTTATTTTTTTTTCGGAGCATGACAACATTTTTGAAAATTGAAAAAGTGCGCTGACCAGGAACTTAAAATTTTTTTAGAAAAATTTTGAGGGCGGAATCGTGTTGTAGAACTCAATTTACGTCGCATAGGTATTTTTTTTCGGAGCATGTCAACATTTTTGAAAATAGAAAAAGTGCGCTGACCAGGTACTTTGAAATTTTTTAGAAAAATTTTGAGATCGGAATCGTGTGGTAGAACTCAATTTACGTGGTATAGGAATTTTTTTTCGGAGCATGACAACATTTTTGAAAATTGACCAGGAACTTAAAATTTTTTTAGAAAAATTTTGAAGGTGGAATCGTGTTGTAGAACTCAATTTATGTCGCATAGGAATTTTCTTTTCGGAGCATGTCAACATTTTTAAAAATTAAAAAAGTGCGCTGGCCAGGCACTCAGAAAATTTGTAGAAAAATTTTGAGGGCGCAATCGTGTTGTAGAACTAAATTTACGTCGCATAGTAATTTTTTTTCGGAGCATGTCAACATGTTTGAAAATTGAAAAAGTGCGCTGGCCAGGCACTCAGAAATTTTATAAATAAATTTTTAGGGCGGAATTGTGTTGTAGAACTTAATTTACGTCGCATAGGAATTTTTTTTCGGAGCATGTCAACATGTTTGAAAATTGAAAAAGTGCGCTGGCCAGGCACAGAAATTTTATAAATAAATTTTTAGGGCGGAATTGTGTTGTAGAACTTAATTTACGTCGCATAGGAATTTTTTTTCGGAGCATGTCAACATGTTTGAAAATTGAAAAAGTGCGCTGGCCAGGCACAGAAATTTTATAAAAAAATTTTTAGGGCGGAATTGTGTTGTAGAACTTAATTTACGTCGCATAGCAATTTTTTTTTCGGAGCATGCCAACATTTTTGAAAATTGAAAAAGTGCGCTGACCAGGTACTTTGAAATTTTTTAGAAAAATTTTGAGGGCGGAATCGTGTTGTAGAACTCAATTTACGTCGCATAGGTATTTTTTTTCGAAGCATGTCAACATTTTTGAAAATTGAAAAAGTGCGCTGGCGAGGCACTCAGAAATTTTATAGAAAAATTTTTAGGGCGGAATCGTGTTGTAGAACTTAATTTACGTCGTATAGGAATTTTTTTTTTCGGAGCATGTCAACATTTTTGAAAATAGAAAAAGTGCGCTGACCAGGTACTTTGAAATTTTTTAGAAAAATTTGGAGGGCGGAATAGTGTTGTAGAACTCAATTTACGTCGTATAGGATTTTTTTTTCGGAGCATGTCAACATTTTTAAAAATTGAAAAAGTGCGCTGGCCAGGTACTTAGAAATTTTTTAGAAAAATTTTGAGGGCGGAATCGTGTGGTAGAACTCAATTTACGTAGGAATTTTTTTTTTTTCGGAGCATGACAACATTTTTGAAAATTGAAAAAGTGCGCTGACCAGGAACTTAAAATTTTTTTAGAAAAATTTTGAGGGCGGAATCGTGTTGTAGAACTCAATTTACGTCGCATAGGTATTTTTTTTCGGAGCATGTCAACATTTTTGAAAATTGAAAAAGTGCGCTGGCCAGGCACTCAAAATTTTTTAGAAACATTTTGAGGGCCGAATCGTGTTGTAGAACTCAATTTACGTCGCATAGGAATTTTTTTTCGGAGCATGTCAACATTTTTGAAAATAGAAAAAGTGCGCTGACCAGGTACTTTGAAATTTTTTAGAAAAATTTTGAGGGCGGAATCGTGTGGTAGAACTCAATTTACGTCGTATAGGAATTTTTTTTCGGAGCATGACAACATTTTTGAAAATTGACCAGGAACTTAAAATTTTTTTAGAAAAATTTTGAGGGTGGAATCGTGTTGTAGAACTCAATTTACGTCGCATAGGAATTTTCTTTTCGGAGCATGTCAACATTTTTAAAAATTAAAAAAGTGCGCTGGCCAGGCACTCAGAAAATTTTTAGAAAAATTTTGAGGGCGCAATCGTGTTGTAGAACTAAATTTACGTCGCATAGTAATTTTTTTTCGGAGCATGTCAACATTTTTGAAAATTGAAAAAGTCCGCTGGTCAGGCACTTAGAAATTTTTTTGGAAAAATTTTGAGGACGGAATCGTGTTGTAGAACTAAATTTACGTCGCATAGTAATTTTTTTTCGGAGCATGTCAACATTTTTGAAAATTGAAAAAGTGCGCTGGCCAGGTACTCAGAAATTTTATAAATAAATTTTTAGGGCGGAATTGTGTTGTAGAACTTAATTTACGTCGCATAGGAATTTTTTTTTCGGAGCATGTCAACATTTTTGAAAATTGAAAAAGTGCGCTGACCAGGTACTTAGAAATTTTTTAGAAAAATTTTGAGGGCGGAATCGTGTTGTAGAACTCAATTTACGTCGCATAGGTATTTTTTTTCGGAGCATGTCAACATTTTTGAAAATTGAAAAAGTGCGCTGGCCAGGCACTCAGAAATTTTATAAATAAATTTTTAGGGCGGAATTGTGTTGTAGAACTTAATTTACGTCGCATAGGAATTTTTTTTTCGGAGCATGTCAACATTTTTGAAAATTGAAAAAGTGCGCTGACCAGGCACAGAAATTTTATAAAAAAAAATTTAGGGCGGAATTGTGTTGTAGAACTTAATTTACGTCGCGTAGGAATTTTTTTTTCGGAGCATGTCAACATTTTTGAAAATTGAAAAAGTGCGCTGACCAGGCACAGAAATTTTATAAAAAAAAATTTAGGGCGGAATTGTGTTGTAGAACTTAATTTACGTCGCATAGGAATTTTTTTTGGGAGCATGCCAACATTTTTGAAAATTGAAAAAGTGCGCTGACCAGGTACTTTGAAATTTTTTAGAAAAATTTTGAGTGCGGAATCGTGTTGTAGAACTCAATTTACGTCGCATAGGTATTTTTTTTCGGAGCATGTCAACATTTTTGAAAATTGAAAAAGTGCGCTGGCGAGGCACTCAGAAATTTTATAGAAAATTTTTTAGAGCGGAATCGTGTTGTAGAACTTAATTTACGTCGTATAGGAATTTTATTTTTTTTTCAGAGCATGACAACATTTTTGAAAATTGAAAAAGTGCTCTGACCAGGTACTTAAAATTTTTTTAGAAAAATTTTGAGGTCGGAATCGTGTTGTAGAACTCAATTTACGTCGCATAGGTATTTTTTTTCGGAGCATGTCAACATTTTTGAAAATTGAAAAAGTGCGCTGACCAGGTACTTAAAAATTTTTTAGAAAAATTTTGAGGGCGGAATCGTGTTGTAGAACTCAATTTACGTCGCATAGGTATTTTTTTTCGGAGCATGTCAACATTTTTGAAAATTGAAAAAGTGCGCTGGCCAGGCACTCACAAATTTTTTAGAAACATTTTGAGGGCGGAATCGTGTTGTAGAACTCAATTTACGTCGCATAGGAATTTTTTTTCGGAGCATGTCAACATTTTTGAAAATTGAAAAAGTGCGCTGGCCAGGCACTCAGAAATTTTATAGAAAATTTTTTAGGGCGGAATCGTGTTGTAGAACTTAATTTACGTCGTATAGGAATTTTATTTTTTTTTCGGAGCGTGACAACATTTTTGAAAATTGAAAAAGTTCGCTGACCAGGTACTTAAAATTTTTTTAGAAAAATTTTGAGGGCGGAATCGTGTTGTAGAACTCAATTTACGTCGCATAGGTATTTTTTTTCGGAGCATGTCAACAATTTTGCAAATTGAAAAAGTGCGCTGGCCAGGCACTCAAAAATTTTTTAGAAACATTTTGAGGGCGGAATCGTGTTGTAGAACTCAATTTACGTCGCATAGTAATTTTTTTTGGAGCATGTCAACATGTTTGAAAATTGAAAAAGTGCGCTGGCCAGGCACTCAGAAATTTTTTAGAAAAATTTGGAGGGCGGAATCGTGTTGTAGAACTTAATTTACGTCGCATAGGAATTTTATTTTCGGAGCATGTCAACATTTTAGAAAATTGAAAAAGTGCGCTGGCCAGGCACAGAAATTTTATAAAAAAATTTTTAGGGCGGAATTGTGTTTTAGAACTTAATTTACGTCGCATAGGATTTTTTTTTTCGGAGCATGCCAACATTTTTGAAAATTGAAAAAGTGCGCTGACCAGGTACTTAGAAATTTTTTAGAAAAATTTTGAGGGCGGAATCGTGTTGTAGAACTCAATTTACGTCACAGGACTTTTTTTTCGGAGCATGTCAACATTTTTGAAAATTGAAAAAGTGCGCTGGCCAGGCACTCAGAAAATTTTTAGAAAAATTTTGAGGGCGGAATCGTGTTGTAGAACTCAATTTACGTCGCATGGGAATTTTTTTTTCTGAGCATGTCAACATTTTTAAAAATTAAAAAAGTGCGCTGGCCAGGCACTCAGAAATTTTTTAGAAAAATTTTGTGGGCGGAATCGTGTTGTAGAAGTCAATTTACGTCGCATAGGAATTTTCTTTTCGGAGCATGTCAACATTTTTGAAAATTGAAAAAGTGCGCTGGCCAGGCACTCAGAAATTTTTTAGAAAAATTTTTAGTGCCGAATCGTGTTGTAGAACTCAATTTACGTCACAGGACTTTTTTTTCGGAGCATGTCAACATTTTTGAAAATTGAAAAAGTGCGCTGGCTAGGCACTCAGAAAATTTTTAGAAAAATTTTGAGGACGCAATCGTGTTGTAGAACTAAATTTACGTCGCATAGTAATTTTTTTTCGGAGCATGTCAACATTTTTGAAAATTGAAAAAGTGCGCTGACCAGGTACTTTGAAATTTTTTAGAAAAATTTGGAGGGCGGAATAGTGTTGTAGAACTCAATTTACGTCGTATAGGATTTTTTTTTTCGGAGCATGTCAACATTTTTAAAAATTGAAAAAGTGCGCTGGCCAGGTACTTAGAAATTTTTTAGAAAAATTTTGAGGGCGGTATCGTGTGGTAGAACTCAATTTACGTCGTATAGGAATTTTATTTTTTTTATCGGAGCATGACAACATTCTTGAAAATTGAAAAAGTGCGCTGACCAGGTACTTAAAAATTTTTTAGAAAAATTTTGAGGGCGGAATCGTGTTGTAGAACTCAATTTACGCCGCATAGGTATTTTTTTTCGGAGCATGTCAACATTTTTGAAAATTGAAAAAGTGCGCTGGCCAGGCACTCAGAAATTTTTTAGAAAAATTTTGAGGGTGGAATCGTGTTGTAGAACTCAATTTACGTAGCATAGGAATTTTCTTTTCGGAGCATGTCAACATTTTTGAAAATTGAAAAAGTGCGCTGGCCAGGCACAAAAATTTTTTCGAAAAATTTTGAGGGCGGAATCGTGTGGTAGAACTCAATTTACGTCGTATAGGAATTTTATTTTTTTTTTCGGAGCATGACAACATTTTTGAAAATTGAAAAAGTGCGCTGACCAGGTACTTAAAGATTTTTTAGAAAAATTTTGAGGGCGGAATCGTGTTGTAGAACTCAATTTACGTCGCATAGGTATTTTTTTTCGGAGCATGTCAACATTTTTGAAAATTGAAAAAGTGCGCTGGCCAGGCACACAAAAATTGTATAGAAAAATTTTGAGGGCGGAATCGTGTTGTAGAACTCAATTTACGTCACAGGACTTTTTTTTCGGAGCATGTCAACATTTTTGAAAATTGAAAAAGTGCGCTGGCCAGGCACTCAGAAAATTTTTAGAAAAATTTTGAGGGCGGAATCGTGTTGTAGAACTCAATTTACGTCGCATGGGAATTTTTTTTTCTGAGCATGTCAACATTTTTAAAAATTAAAAAAGTGCGCTGGCCAGGCACTCAGAAATTTTTTAGAAAAATTTTGTGGGCGGAATCGTGTTGTAGAAGTCAATTTACGTCGCATAGGAATTTTCTTTTCGGAGCATGTCAACATTTTTGAAAATTGAAAAAGTGCGCTGGCCAGGCACTCAGAAATTTTTTAGAAAAATTTTTAGTGCCGAATCGTGTTGTAGAACTCAATTTACGTCACAGGACTTTTTTTTCGGAGCATGTCAACATTTTTGAAAATTGAAAAAGTGCGCTGGCTAGGCACTCAGAAAATTTTTAGAAAAATTTTGAGGACGCAATCGTGTTGTAGAACTAAATTTACGTCGCATAGTAATTTTTTTTCGGAGCATGTCAACATTTTTGAAAATTGAAAAAGTGCGCTGACCAGGTACTTTGAAATTTTTTAGAAAAATTTGGAGGGCGGAATAGTGTTGTAGAACTCAATTTACGTCGTATAGGATTTTTTTTTTCGGAGCATGTCAACATTTTTAAAAATTGAAAAAGTGCGCTGGCCAGGTACTTAGAAATTTTTTAGAAAAATTTTGAGGGCGGTATCGTGTGGTAGAACTCAATTTACGTCGTATAGGAATTTTATTTTTTTTATCGGAGCATGACAACATTCTTGAAAATTGAAAAAGTGCGCTGACCAGGTACTTAAAAATTTTTTAGAAAAATTTTGAGGGCGGAATCGTGTTGTAGAACTCAATTTACGCCGCATAGGTATTTTTTTTCGGAGCATGTCAACATTTTTGAAAATTGAAAAAGTGCGCTGGCCAGGCACTCAGAAAATTTTTAGAAAAATTTTGAGGGCGGAATCGTGTTGTAGAACTCAATTTACGTCGCATAGGAATTTTTTTTCTGAGCATGTCAACATTTTTAAAAATTAAAAAAGTGCGCTGGCCAGGCACTCAGAAATTTTTTAGAAACATTTTGTGGGCGGAATCGTGTTGTAGAAGTCAATTTACGTCGCATAGGAATTTTCTTTTCGGAGCATGTCAACATTTTTGAAAATTGAAAAAGTGCGCTGGCCAGGCACTCAGAAATTTTTTAGAAAAATTTTTAGTGCCGAATCGTGTTGTAGAACTCAATTTACGTCACAGGACTTTTTTTTTCGGAGCATGTCAACATTTTTGAAAATTGAAAAAGTGCGCTGGCTAGGCACTCAGAAAATTTTTAGAAAAATTTTGAGGACGCAATCGTGTTGTAGAACTAAATTTACGTCGCATAGTAATTTTTTTTCGGAGCATGTCAACATTTTTGAAAATTGAAAAAGTGCGCTGACCAGGTACTTTGAAATTTTTTAGAAAAATTTGGAGGGCGGAATAGTGTTGTAGAACTCAATTTACGTCGTATAGGATTTTTTTTTCGGAGCATGTCAACATTTTTAAAAATTGAAAAAGTGCGCTGGCCAGGTACTTAGAAATTTTTTAGAAAAATTTTGAGGGCGGTATCGTGTTTTAGAACTCAATTTACGTCGTATAGGAATTTTATTTTTTTTATCGGAGCATGACAACATTCTTGAAAATTGAAAAAGTGCGCTGACCAGGTACTTAAAAATTTTTTAGAAAAATTTTGAGGGCGGAATCGTGTTGTAGAACTCAATTTACGTCGCATAGGTATTTTTTTTTCGGAGCATGTCAACATTTTTGAAAATTGAAAAAGTGCGCTGGCCAGGCACTCAGAAATTTTTTAGAAAAATTTTGAGGGTGGAATCATGTTGTAGAACTCAATTTACGTAGCATAGGAATTTTCTTTTCGGAGCATGTCAACATTTTTGAAAATTGAAAAAGTGCGCTGGCCAGGCACAAAAATTTTTTAGAAAAATTTTGAGGGCGGAATCGTGTGGTAGAACTCAATTTACGTCGTATAGGAATTTTATTTTTTTTTTCGGAGCATGACAACATTTTTGAAAATTGAAAAAGTGCGCTGACCAGGTACTTAAAGATTTTTTAGAAAAATTTTGAGGGCGGAATCGTGTTGTAGAACTCAATTTACGTCGCATAGGTATTTTTTTTCGAAGCATGTCAACATTTTTGAAAATTGAAAAAGTGCGCTGGCGAGGCACTCAGAAATTTTATAGAAAAATTTTTAGGGCGGAATCGTGTTGTAGAACTTAATTTACGTCGTATAGGAATTTTTTTTTTCGGAGCATGACAACATTTTTGAAAATTGAAAAAGTGCGCTGGCCAGGCACAGAAATTTTATAAAAAAATTTTTAGGGCGGAATTGTGTTGTAGAACTTAATTTACGTCGCATAGGAATTTTTTTTTCGGAGCATGCCAACATTTTTGAAAATTGAAAAAGTGCGCTGACCAGGTACTTTGAAATTTTTTAGAAAAATTTTGAGGGCGGAATCGTGTTGTAGAACTCAATTTACGTCGCATAGGTATTTTTTTTCGAAGCATGTCAACATTTTTGAAAATTGAAAAAGTGCGCTGGCGGGGCACTCAGAAATTTTATAGAAAAATTTTTAGGGCGGAATCGTGTTGTAGAACTTAATTTACGTCGTATAAAAATTTTTTTTTTTCGGAGCATGACAACATTTTTGAAAATTGAAAAAGTGCGCTGGCCAGGCACAGAAATTTTATAAAAAAATTTTTAGGGCGGAATTGTGTTGTAGAACTTAATTTACGTCGCATAGGAATTTTTTTTTCGGAGCATGCCAACATTTTTGAAAATTGAAAAAGTGCGCTGACCAGGTACTTTGAAATTTTATAGAAAAATTTTTAGGGCGGAATCGTGTTGTAGAACTTAATTTACGTCGTATAGGAATTTTTTTTTTTTCGGAGCATGACAACATTTTTGAAAATTGAAAAAGTGCGCTGGCCAGGCACAGAAATTTTATAAAAAAATTTTTAGGGCGGAATTGTGTTGTAGAACTTAATTTACGTCGCATAGGAATTTTTTTTTCGGAGCATGCCAACATTTTTGAAAATTGAAAAAGTGCGCTGACCAGGTACTTTGAAATTTTATAGAAAAATTTTTAGGGCGGAATCGTGTTGCAGAACTTAATTTACGTCGCATAGGTAATAAATTTTTAGGGCGGAATTGTGTTGTAGAACTTAATTTACGTCGCATAGGAATTTTTTTTCGGAGCATGTCAACATGTTTGAAAATTGAAAAAGTGCGCTGGCCAGGCACAGAAATTTTATAAAAAAATTTTTAGGGCGGAATTGTGTTGTAGAACTTAATTTACGTCGCATAGGAATTTTTTTTTCGGAGCATGCCAACATTTTTGAAAATTGAAAAAGTGCGCTGAACAGGTACTTTGAAATTTTTTAGAAAAATTTTGAGGGCGGAATCGTGTTGTAGAACTCAATTTACGTCGCATAGGTATTTTTTTTCGAAGCATGTCAACATTTTTGAAAATTGAAAAAGTGCGCTGGCGAGGCACTCAGAAATTTTATAGAAAAATTTTTAGGGCGGAATCGTGTTGTAGAACTTAATTTACGTCGTATAGGAATTTTTTTTTCGGAGCATGACAACATTTTTGAAAATTGAAAAAGTGCGCTGGCCAGGCACAGAAATTTTATAAAAAAATTTTTAGGGCGGAATTGTGTTGTAGAACTTAATTTACGTCGCATAGGAATTTTTTTTTCGGAGCATGCCAACATTTTTGAAAATTGAAAAAGTGCGCTGACCAGGTACTTTGAAATTTTATAGAAAAATTTTTAGGGCGGAATCGTGTTGCAGAACTTAATTTACGTCGTATAGGAATTTTATTTTTTTTTCGGAGCATGACAACATTTTTGAAAATTGCAAAAGTGCGCTGACCAGGTACTTAAAATTTTTTTAGAAAAATTTTGAGGGCGGAATCGTGTTGTAGAACTCAATTTACGTCGCATAGGTATTTTTTTTCGGAGCATGTCAACATTTTTGAAAATTGAAAAAGTGCGCTGGCCAGGCACTCAAAAATTTTTTAGAAACATTTTGAGGGCGGAATCGTGTTGTAGAACTCAATTTACGTCGCATAGGAATTTTTTTTCGGAGCATGTCAACATTTTTGAAAATAGAAAAAGTGCGCTGACCAGGTACTTTGAAATTTTTTAGAAAAATTTTGAGGGTGGAATCGTGTTGTAGAACTCAATTTACGTCGCATAGGAATTTTCTTTTCGGAGCATGTCAACATTTTTAAAAATTAAAAAAGTGCGCTGGCGAAGTACTCAGAAATTTTATAGAAAAATTTTTAGGGCGGAATCGTGTTGTAGAACTTAATTTACGTCGTATAGGAATTTTTTTTTTCGGAGCATGACAACATTTTTGAAAATTGAAAAAGTGCGCTGGCCAGGCACAGAAATTTTATAAAAAAAATTTTAGGGCGGAATTGTGTTGTAGAACTTAATTTACGTCGCATAGGAATTTTTTTTTCGGAGCATGCCAACATTTTTGAAAATTGAAAAAGTGCGCTGACCAGGTACTTTGAAATTTTTTAGAAAAATTTTGAGGGCGGAATCGTGTTGTAGAACTCAATTTACGTCGCATAGGTATTTTTTTTCGAAGCATGTCAACATTTTTGAAACTTGAAAAAGTGCGCTGGCGGGGCACTCAGAAATTTTATAGAAAAATTTTTAGGGCGGAATCGTGTTGTAGAACTTAATTTACGTCGTATAAAAATTTTTTTTTTTTCGGAGCATGACAACATTTTTGAAAATTGAAAAAGTGCGCTGGCCAGGCACAGAAATTTTATAAAAAAATTTTTAGGGCGGAATTGTGTTGTAGAACTTAATTTACGTCGCATAGGAATTTTTTTTTCGGAGCATGCCAACATTTTTGAAAATTGAAAAAGTGCGCTGACCAGGTACTTTGAAATTTTATAGAAAAATTTTTAGGGCGGAATCGTGTTGCAGAACTTAATTTACGTCGTATAGGAATTTTATTTTTTTTTTGGAGCATGTCAACATGTTTGAAAATTGAAAAAGTGCGCTGGCCAGGCACTCAGAAATTTTATAAATAAATTTTTAGGGCGGAATTGTGTTGTAGAACTTAATTTACGTCGCATAGGAATTTTTTTTCGGAGCATGTCAACATGTTTGAAAATTGAAAAAGTGCGCTGGCCAAGCACAGAAATTTTATAAAAAAATTTTTAGGGCGGAATTGTGTTGTAGAACTTAATTTACGTCGCATAGGAATTTTTTTTTCGGAGCATGCCAACATTTTTGAAAATTGAAAAAGTGCGCTGACCAGGTACTTTGAAATTTTTTAGAAAAATTTTGAGGGCGGAATCGTGTTGTAGAACTCAATTTACGTCGCATAGGTATTTTTTTTCGGAGCATGTCAACATTTTTGAAAATTGAAAAAGTGCGCTGGCCAGGCACTCAAAAATTTTTTAGAAACATTTTGAGGGCGGAATCGTGTTGTAGAACTCAATTTACGTCGCATAGGAATTTTTTTTCGGAGCATGTCAACATTTTTGAAAATTGAAAAAGTGCGCTGGCCAGGCACTCAGAAATTTTATAGAAAAATTTTTAGGGCGGAATCGTGTTGTAGAACTTAATTTACGTCGTATAGGAATTTTTTTTTTTTCGGAGCATGCCAACATTTTTGAAAATTGAAAAAGTGCGCTGACCAGGTACTTTGAAATTTTTTAGAAATATTTTGAGGGCGGAATCGTGTTGTAGAACTCAATTTACGTCGCATAGGAATTTTTTTTCGGAGCATGTCAACATTTTTGAAAATTGAAAAAGTGCGCTGACCAGGTACTTTGAAATTTTTTAGAAAAATTTTGAGGGCGGAATCGTGTTGTAGAACTCAATTTACGTCGCATAGGTATTTTTTTTCGGAGCATGTCAACATTTTTGAAAATTGAAAAAGTGCGCTGGCCAGGCACTCAAAAATTTTTTAGAAACATTTTGAGGGCGGAATCGTGTTGTAGAACTCAATTTACGTCGCATAGGAATTTTTTTTCGGAGCATGTCAACATTTTTGAAAATTGAAAAAGTGCGCTGGCCAGGCACAGAAATTTTATAAAAACATTTTTAGGGCGGAATTGTGTTGTAGAACTTAATTTACGTCGCATAGGAATTTTTTTTTCGGAGCATGCCAACATTTTTGAAAATTGAAAAAGTGCGCTGACCAGGTACTTAAAATTTTTTTAGAAAAATTTTGAGGGCGGAATCGTGTTGTAGAACTCAATTTACGTCGCATAGGTATTTTTTTTCGGAGCATGTCAACATTTTTGAAAATTGAAAAAGTGCGCTGGCCAGGCACTCAGAAATTTTATAAATAAATTTTTAGGGCGGAATTTTGTTGTAGAACTTAATTTACGTCGCATAGGAATTTTTTTTCGGAGCATGTCAACATGTTTGAAAATTGAAAAAGTGCGCTGGCCAGGCACAGAAATTTTATAAAAAAATTTTTAGGGCGGAATTGTGTTGTAGAACTTAATTTACGTCGCATAGGAATTTTTTTTTCGGAGCATGCCAACATTTTTGAAAATTGAAAAAGTGCGCTGACCAGGTACTTTGAAATTTTTTAGAAAAATTTTGAGGGCGGAATCGTGTTGTAGAACTCAATTTACGTCGCATAGGTATTTTTTTTCGAAGCATGTCAACATTTTTGAAAATTGAAAAAGTGCGCTGGCGAGGCACTCAGAAATTTTATAGAAAAATTTTTAGGGCGGAATCGTGTTGTAGAACTTAATTTACGTCGTATAGGAATTTTTTTTTTCGGAGCATGACAACATTTTTGAAAATTGAAAAAGTGCGCTGGCCAGGCACAGAAATTTTATAAAAAAATTTTTAGGGCGGAATTGTGTTGTAGAACTTAATTTACGTCGCATAGGAATTTTTTTTTCGGAGCATGCCAACATTTTTGAAAATTGAAAAAGTGCGCTGACCAGGTACTTTGAAATTTTATAGAAAAATTTTTAGGGCGGAATCGTGTTGCAGAACTTAATTTACGTCGTATAGGAATTTTATTTTTTTTTCGGAGCATGACAACATTTTTGAAAATTGCAAAAGTGCGCTGACCAGGTACTTAAAATTTTTTTAGAAAAATTTTGAGGGCGGAATCGTGTTGTAGAACTCAATTTACGTCGCATAGGTATTTTTTTTCGGAGCATGTCAACATTTTTGAAAATTGAAAAAGTGCGCTGGCCAGGCACTCAAAAATTTTTTAGAAACATTTTGAGGGCGGAATCGTGTTGTAGAACTCAATTTACGTCGCATAGGAATTTTTTTTCGGAGCATGTCAACATTTTTGAAAATAGAAAAAGTGCGCTGACCAGGTACTTTGAAATTTTTTAGAAAAATTTGGAGGGCGGAATAGTGTTGTAGAACTCAATTTACGTCGTATAGGATTTTTTTTTCGGAGCATGTCAACATTTTTAAAAATTGAAAAAGTGCGCTGGCCAGGTACTTAGAAATTTTTTAGAAAAATTTTGAGGGCGGAATCGTGTGGTAGAACTCAATTTACGTCGTATAGGAATTTTATTTTTTTTTCGGAGCATGAAAACATTTTTGAAAATTGAAAAAGTGCGCTGACCAGGAACTTAAAAATTTTTTAGAAAAATTTTGAGGGTGGAATCGTGTTCTAGAACTCAATTTACGTCGCATAGGAATTTTCTTTTCGGAGCATGTCAACATTTTTGAAAATTGAAAAAGTGCGCTGGCCAGGCACAGAAATTTTATAAAAAAATTTTTAGAGCGGAATTGTGTTGTAGAACTTAATTTACGTCGCATAGGAATTTTTTTTTCGGAGCATGCCAACATTTTTGAAAATTGAAAAAGTGCGCTGACCAGGTACTTTGAAATTTTATAGAAAAATTTTTAGGGCGGAATCGTGTTGCAGAACTTAATTTACGTCGTATAGGAATTTTATTTTTTTTCGAAGCATGACAACATTTTTGAAAATTGAAAAAGTGCGCTGGCCAGGCACAGAAATTTTATAAAAAATTTTTAGGGCGGAATTGTGTTGTAGAACTTAATTTACGTCGCATAGGAATTTTTTTTTCGGAGCATGCCAACATTTTTGAAAATTGAAAAAGTGCGCTGACCAGGTACTTTGAAATTTTATAGAAAAATTTTTAGGGCGGAATCGTGTTGCAGAACTTAATTTACGTCGCATAGGTATTTTTTTTCGGAGCATGTCAACATTTTTGAAAATTGAAAAAGTGCGCTGGCCAGGCACTCAAAAATTTTTTAGAAACATTTTGAGGGCGGAATCGTGTTGTAGAACTCAATTTACGTCGCATAGGTATTTTTTTTCGAAGCATGTCAACATTTTTGAAAATTGAAAAAGTGCGCTGGCGGGGCACTCAGAAATTTTATAGAAAAATTTTTAGGGCGGAATCGTGTTGTAGAACTTAATTTACGTCGTATAGGAATTTTTTTTTTCGGAGCATGACAACATTTTTGAAAATTGAAAAAGTGCGCTGGCCAGGCACAGAAATTTTATAAAAAAATTTTTAGGGCGGAATTGTGTTGTAGAACTTAATTTACGTCGCATAGGAATTTTTTTTTCGGAGCATGCCAACATTTTTGAAAATTGAAAAAGTGCGCTGACCAGGTACTTTGAAATTTTATAGAAAAATTTTTAGGGCGGAATCGTGTTGCAGAACTTAATTTACGTCGCATAGGTATTTTTTTTCGGAGCATGAAAACATTTTTGAAAATTGAAAAAGTGCGCTGACCAGGAACTTAAAAATTTTTTAGAAAAATTTTGAGGGTGGAATCGTGTTCTAGAACTCAATTTACGTCGCATAGGAATTTTCTTTTCGGAGCATGTCAACATTTTTGAAAATTGAAAAAGTGCGCTGGCCAGGCACAGAAATTTTATAAAAAAATTTTTAGAGCGGAATTGTGTTGTAGAACTTAATTTACGTCGCATAGGAATTTTTTTTTCGGAGCATGCCAACATTTTTGAAAATTGAAAAAGTGCGCTGACCAGGTACTATGAAATTTTTTAGAAAAATTTTGAGGGCGGAATCGTGTTGTAGAACTCAATTTACGTCGCATAGGTATTTTTTTTCGAAGCATGTCAACATTTTTGAAAATTGAAAAAGTGCGCTGGCGAGGCACTCAGAAATTTTATAGAAAAATTTTTAGGGCGGAATCGTGTTGTAGAACTTAATTTACGTCGTATAGGAATTTTTTTTTTCGGAGCATGACAACATTTTTGAAAATTGAAAAAGTGCGCTGGCCAGGCACAGAAATTTTATAAAAAAATTTTTAGGGCGGAATTGTGTTGTAGAACTTAATTTACGTCGCATAGGAATTTTTTTTTCGGAGCATGCCAACATTTTTGAAAATTGAAAAAGTGCGCTGGCCAGGCACAGAAATTTTATAAAAAAATTTTTAGGGCGGAATTGTGTTGTAGAACTTAATTTACGTCGCATAGGAATTTTTTTTTCGGAGCATGCCAACATTTTTGAAAATTGAAAAAGTGCGCTGACCAGGTACTTAAAATTTTTTTAGAAAAATTTTGAGGGCGGAATCGTGTTGTAGAACTCAATTTACGTCGCATAGGTATTTTTTTTCGGAGCATGTCAACATTTTTGAAAATTGAAAAAGTGCGCTGGCCAGGCACTCAGAAATTTTATAAATAAATTTTTAGGGCGGAATTTTGTTGTAGAACTTAATTTACGTCGCATAGGAATTTTTTTTCGGAGCATGTCAACATGTTTGAAAATTGAAAAAGTGCGCTGGCCAGGCACAGAAATTTTATAAAAAAATTTTTAGGGCGGAATTGTGTTGTAGAACTTAATTTACGTCGCATAGGAATTTTTTTTTCGGAGCATGCCAACATTTTTGAAAATTGAAAAAGTGCGCTGACCAGGTACTTTGAAATTTTTTAGAAAAATTTTGAGGGCGGAATCGTGTTGTAGAACTCAATTTACGTCGCATAGGTATTTTTTTTCGAAGCATGTCAACATTTTTGAAAATTGAAAAAGTGCGCTGGCGAGGCACTCAGAAATTTTATAGAAAAATTTTTAGGGCGGAATCGTGTTGTAGAACTTAATTTACGTCGTATAGGAATTTTTTTTTTCGGAGCATGACAACATTTTTGAAAATTGAAAAAGTGCGCTGGCCAGGCACAGAAATTTTATAAAAAAATTTTTAGGGCGGAATTGTGTTGTAGAACTTAATTTACGTCGCATAGGAATTTTTTTTTCGGAGCATGCCAACATTTTTGAAAATTGAAAAAGTGCGCTGACCAGGTACTTTGAAATTTTATAGAAAAATTTTTAGGGCGGAATCGTGTTGCAGAACTTAATTTACGTCGTATAGGAATTTTATTTTTTTTTCGGAGCATGACAACATTTTTGAAAATTGCAAAAGTGCGCTGACCAGGTACTTAAAATTTTTTTAGAAAAATTTTGAGGGCGGAATCGTGTTGTAGAACTCAATTTACGTCGCATAGGTATTTTTTTTCGGAGCATGTCAACATTTTTGAAAATTGAAAAAGTGCGCTGGCCAGGCACTCAAAAATTTTTTAGAAACATTTTGAGGGCGGAATCGTGTTGTAGAACTCAATTTACGTCGCATAGGAATTTTTTTTCGGAGCATGTCAACATTTTTGAAAATAGAAAAAGTGCGCTGACCAGGTACTTTGAAATTTTTTAGAAAAATTTGGAGGGCGGAATAGTGTTGTAGAACTCAATTTACGTCGTATAGGATTTTTTTTTCGGAGCATGTCAACATTTTTAAAAATTGAAAAAGTGCGCTGGCCAGGTACTTAGAAATTTTTTAGAAAAATTTTGAGGGCGGAATCGTGTGGTAGAACTCAATTTACGTCGTATAGGAATTTTATTTTTTTTTCGGAGCATGAAAACATTTTTGAAAATTGAAAAAGTGCGCTGACCAGGAACTTAAAAATTTTTTAGAAAAATTTTGAGGGTGGAATCGTGTTCTAGAACTCAATTTACGTCGCATAGGAATTTTCTTTTCGGAGCATGTCAACATTTTTGAAAATTGAAAAAGTGCGCTGGCCAGGCACAGAAATTTTATAAAAAAATTTTTAGGGCGGAATTGTGTTGTAGAACTTAATTTACGTCGCATAGGAATTTTTTTTTCGGAGCATGCCAACATTTTTGAAAATTGAAAAAGTGCGCTGACCAGGTACTATGAAATTTTTTAGAAAAATTTTGAGGGCGGAATCGTGTTGTAGAACTCAATTTACGTCGCATAGGTATTTTTTTTCGAAGCATGTCAACATTTTTGAAAATTGAAAAAGTGCGCTGGCGAGGCACTCAGAAATTTTATAGAAAAATTTTTAGGGCGGAATCGTGTTGTAGAACTTAATTTACGTCGTATAGGAATTTTTTTTTTCGGAGCATGACAACATTTTTGAAAATTGAAAAAGTGCGCTGGCCAGGCACAGAAATTTTATAAAAAAATTTTTAGGGCGGAATTGTGTTGTAGAACTTAATTTACGTCGCATAGGAATTTTTTTTTCGGAGCATGCCAACATTTTTGAAAATTGAAAAAGTGCGCTGACCAGGTACTTTGAAATTTTATAGAAAAATTTTTAGGGCGGAATCGTGTTGCAGAACTTAATTTACGTCGTATAGGAATTTTATTTTTTTTTCGGAGCATGACAACATTTTTGAAAATTGCAAAAGTGCGCTGACCAGGTACTTAAAATTTTTTTAGAAAAATTTTGAGGGCGGAATCGTGTTGTAGAACTCAATTTACGTCGCATAGGAATTTTTTTTCGGAGCATGTCAACATTTTTGAAAATAGAAAAAGTGCGCTGACCAGGTACTTTGAAATTTTTTAGAAAAATTTGGAGGGCGGAATAGTGTTGTAGAACTCAATTTACGTCGCATAGGTATTTTTTTTCGGAGCATGTCAACATTTTTGAAAATTGAAAAAGTGCCCTGGCCAGGCACTCAAAAATTTTTTAGAAACATTTTGAGGGCGGAATCGTGTTGTAGAACTCAATTTACGTCGCATAGGAATTTTTTTTCGGAGCATGTCAACATTTTTGAAAATAGAAAAAGTGCGCTGACCAGGTACTTTGAAATTTTTTAGAAAAATTTGGAGGGCGGAATAGTGTTGTAGAACTCAATTTACGTCGTATAGGATTTTTTTTTCGGAGCATGTCAACATTTTTAAAAATTGAAAAAGTGCGCTGGCCAGGTACTTAGAAATTTTTTAGAAAAATTTTGAGGGCGGAATCGTGTGGTAGAACTCAATTTACGTCGTATAGGAATTTTATTTTTTTTTCGGAGCATGAAAACATTTTTGAAAATTGAAAAAGTGCGCTGACCAGGAACTTAAAAATTTTTTAGAAAAATTTTGAGGGTGGAATCGTGTTGTAGAACTCAATTTACGTCGCATAGGTATTTTTTTTCGGAACATGTCAACATTTTTGAAAATTGAAAAAGTGCGCTGGCCAGGCGCAGAAATTTTATAAAAAAATTTTTAGGGCGGAATTGTGTTGTAGAACTTAATTTACGTCGCATAGGAATTTTTTTTCGGAGCATGCCAACATTTTTGAAAATTGAAAAAGTGCGCTAACCAGGTACTTTGAAATTTTTTAGAAAAATTTTGAGGGCGGAATCGTGTTGTAGAACTCAATTTACCTCGCATAGGTATTTTTTTCGAAGCATGTCAACATTTTTGAAAATTGAAAAAGTGCGCTGGCGAGGCACTCAGAAATTTTATAGAAAAATTTTTAGGGCGGAATCGTGTTGTAGAACTTAATTTACGTCGTATAGGAATTTTATTTTTTTTTCGGAGCATGACAACATTTTTGAAAATTGAAAAAGTGCGCTGACCAGGTACTTAAAATTTTTTTAGAAAAATTTTGAGGGCGGAATCGTGTTGTAGAACTCAATTTACGTCGCATAGGTATTTTTTTTCGGAGCATGTCAACATTTTTGAAAATTGAAAAAGTGCGCTGGCCAGGTACTTTGAAATTTTTTAGAAAAATTTTGAGGGCCGAATCGTGTTGTAGAACTCAATTTACGTCGCATAGGAATTTTTTTTCGGAGCATGTCAACATTTTTGAAAATAGAAAAAGTGCGCTGACCAGGTACTTTGAAATTTTTTAGAAAAATTTGGAGGGCGGAATAGTGTTGTAGAACTCAATTTACGTCGTATAGGATTTTTTTTTCGGAGCATGTCAACATTTTTAAAAATTGAAAAAGTGGGCTGGCCAGGTACTTAGAAATTTTTTAGAAAAATTTTGAGGGCGGAATCGTGTGGTAGAACTCAATTTACGTCGTATAGGAATTTTTTTTCGGAGCATGACAACATTTTTGAAAATTGAAAAAGTGCGCTGACCAGGAACTTAAAATTTTTTTAGAAAAATTTTGAGGGTGGAATCGTGTTGTAGAACTCAATTTACGTCGCATAGGAATTTTCTTTTCGGAGCATGTCAACATTTTTAAAAATTAAAAAAGTGCGCTGGCGAGGCACTCAGAAATTTTATAGAAAAATTTTTAGGGCGGAATCGTGTTGTAGAACTTAATTTACGTCGTATAGGAATTTTTTTTTTCGGAGCATGACAACATTTTTGAAAATTGAAAAAGTGCGCTGGCCAGGCACAGAAATTTTATAAAAAAATTTTTAGGGCGGAATTGTGTTGTAGAACTTAATTTACGTCGCATAGGAATTTTTTTTCGGAGCATGCCAACATTTTTGAAAATTGAAAAAGTGCGCTGACCAGGTACTTTGAAATTTTTTAGAAAAATTTTGAGGGCGGAATCGTGTTGTAGAACTCAATTTACGTCGCATAGGTATTTTTTTTCGAAGCATGTCAACATTTTTGAAAATTGAAAAAGTGCGCTGGCGGGGCACTCAGAAATTTTATAGAAAAATTTTTAGGGCGGAATCGTGTTGTAGAACTTAATTTACGTCGTATAGGAATTTTTTTTTTCGGAGCATTACAACATTTTTGAAAATTGAAAAAGTGCGCTGGCCAGGCACAGAAATTTTATAAAAAAATTTTTAGGGCGGAATTGTGTTGTAGAACTTAATTTACGTCGCATAGGAATTTTTTTTTCGGAGCATGCCAACATTTTTGAAAATTGAAAAAGTGCGCTGACCAGGTACTTTGAAATTTTATAGAAAAATTTTTAGGGCGGAATCGTGTTGCAGAACTTAATTTACGTCGTATAGGAATTTTATTTTTTTTTGGAGCATGTCAACATGTTGGAAAATTGAAAAAGTGCGCTGGCCAGGCACTCAGAAATTTTATAAATAAATTTTTAGGGCGGAATTGTGTTGTAGAACTTAATTTACGTCGCATAGGAATTTTTTTTTCGGAGCATGCCAACATTTTTGAAAATTGAAAAAGTGCGCTGACCAGGTACTTTGAAATTTGTTAGAAAAATTTTGAGGGCGGAATCGTGTTGTAGAACTCAATTTACGTCGCATAGGTATTTTTTTTCGAAGCATGTCAACATTTTTGAAAATTGAAAAAGTGCGCTGGCGAGGCACTCAGAAATTTTATAGAAAAATTTTTAGGGCGGAATCGTGTTGTAGAACTTAATTTACGTCGTATAGGAATTTTTTTTTTTCGGAGCATGACAACATTTTTGAAAATTGAAAAAGTGCGCTGGCCAATCACAGAAATTTTATAAAAAAATTTTTAGGGCGGAATTGTGGTGTAGAACTTAATTTACGTCGCATAGGAATTTTTTTTCGGAGCATGCCAACATTTTTGAAAATTGAAAAAGTGCGCTGACCAGGTACTTTGAAATTTTATAGAAAAATTTTTAGGGCGGAATCGTGTTGCAGAACTTAATTTACGTCGTATAGGAATTTTATTTTTTTTTCGGAGCATGACAACATTTTTGAAAATTGCAAAAGTGCGCTGACCAGGTACTTAAAATTTTTTTAGAAAAATTTTGAGGGCGGAATCGTGTTGTAGAACTCAATTTACGTCGCATAGGTATTTTTTTTCGGAGCATGTCAACATTTTTGAAAATTGAAAAGTGCGCTGGCCAGGCACTCAAAAATTTTTTAGAAACATTTTGAGGGCGGAATCGTGTTGTAGAACTCAATTTACGTCGCATAGGAATTTTTTTTCGGAGCATGTCAACATTTTTGAAAATAGAAAAAGTGCGCTGACCAGGTACTTTGAAATTTTTTAGAAAAATTTGGAGGGCGGAATAGTGTTGTAGAACTCAATTTACGTCGTATAGGATTTTTTTTTCGGAGCATGTCAACATTTTTAAAAATTGAAAAAGTGCGCTGGCCAGGTACTTGGAAATTTTTTAGAAAAATTTTGAGGGCGGAATCGTGTGGTAGAACTCAATTTACGTCGTATAGGAATTTTATTTTTTTTTCGGAGCATGACAACATTTTTGAAAATTGAAAAAGTGCGCTGACCAGGAACTTAAAAATTTTTTAGAAAAATTTTGAGGGTGGAATCGTGTTCTAGAACTCAATTTACGTCGCATAGGAATTTTCTTTTCGGAGCATGTCAACATTTTTGAAAATTGAAAAAGTGCGCTGGCCAGGCGCAGAAATTTTATAAAAAAATTTTTAGGGCGGAATTGTGTTGTAGAACTTAATTTACGTCGCATAGGAATTTTTTTTCGGAGCATGCCAACATTTTTGAAAATTGAAAAAGTGCGCTGACCAGGTACTTTGAAATTTGTTAGAAAAATTTTGAGGGCGGAATCGTGTTGTAGAACTCAATTTACGTCGCATAGGTATTTTTTTCGAAGCATGTCAACATTTTTGAAAATTGAAAAAGTGCGCTGGCGAGGCACTCAGAAATTTTATAGAAAAATTTTTAGGGCGGAATCGTGTTGTAGAACTTAATTTACGTCGTATAGGAATTTTTTTTTTCGGAGCATGACAACATTTTTGAAAATTGAAAAAGTGCGCTGGCCAGGCACAGAAATTTTATAAAAAAATTTTTAGGGCGGAATTGTGTTGTAGAACTTAATTTACGTCGCATAGGAATTTTTTTTTCGGAGCATGCCAACATTTTTGAAAATTGAAAAAGTGCGCTAAGCTACTTTGAAATTTTATAGAAAAATTTTTAGGGCGGAATCGTGTTGCAGAACTTAATTTACGTCGTATAGGAATTTTATTTTTTTTTCGGAGCATGACAACATTTTTGAAAATTGCAAAAGTGCGCTGACCAGGTACTTAAAATTTTTTTAGAAAAATTTTGAGGGCGGAATCATGTTGTAGAACTCAATTTACGTCGCATAGGTATTTTTTTTCGGAGCATGTCAACATTTTTGAAAATTGAAAAAGTGCGCTGGCCAGGCACTCAAAAATTTTTTAGAAACATTTTGAGGGCGGAATCGTGTTGTAGAACTCAATTTACGTCGCATAGGAATTTTTTTTCGGAGCATGTCAACATTTTTGAAAATAGAAAAAGTGCGCTGACCAGGTACTTTGAAATTTTTTAGAAAAATTTGGAGGGCGGAATAGTGTTGTAGAACTCAATTTACGTCGTATAGGATTTTTTTTCGGAGCATGTCAACATTTTTAAAAATTGAAAAAGTGCGCTGGCCAGGTACTTAGAAATTTTTTGTAAAAATTTTGAGGGCGGAATCGTGTGGTAGAACTCAATTTACGTCGTATAGGAATTTTATTTTTTTTTCGGAGCATGACAACATTTTTGAAAATTGAAAAAGTGCGCTGACCAGGAACTTAAAAATTTTTTAGAAAAATTTTGAGAGTGGAATCGTGTTCTAGAACTCAATTTACGTCGCATAGGAATTTTCTTTTCGGAGCATGTCAACATTTTTGAAAATTGAAAAAGTGCGCTGGCCAGGCGCAGAAATTTTATAAAAAAATTTGTAGGGCGGAATTGTGTTGTAGAACTTAATTTACGTCGCATAGGAATTTTTTTTCGGAGCATGCCAACATTTTTGAAAATTGAAAAAGGGCGCTGACCAGGTACTTTGAAATTTTTTAGAAAAATTTTGAGGGCGGAATCGTGTTGTAGAACTCAATTTACGTCGCA
Organism: Pseudeuparius sepicola; assembly: GCA_963920635.1. Lineage (NCBI taxonomy): Eukaryota > Metazoa > Arthropoda > Insecta > Coleoptera > Anthribidae > Pseudeuparius > Pseudeuparius sepicola. The sequence continues at coordinate 85,215,729 of OY987298.1, read as the reverse complement.
TAGGTATTTTTTTCGAAGCATGTCAACATTTTTGAAAATTGAAAGAGTGCGCTGGCGAGGCACTCAGAAATTTTATAGAAAAATTTTTAGGGCGGGATCGTGTTGTAGAACTTAATTTACGTCGTATAGGAATTTTATTTTTTTTTTCGGAGCATGACAACATTTTTGAAAATTGAAAAAGATCGCTGACCAGGTACTTAAAATTTTTTTAGAAAAATTTTGAGGGCGGAATCGTGTTGTAGAACTCAATTTACGTCGCATAGGTATTTTTTTTCGGAGCATGTCAACATTTTTGAAAATTGAAAAAGTGCGCTGGCCAGGCACTCAAAAATTTTTTAGAAACATTTTGAGGGCCGAATCGTGTTGTAGAAATCAATTTACGTCGCATAGGAATTTTTTTTCGGAGCATGTCAACATTTTTGAAAATAGAAAAAGTGCGCTGACCAGGTACTTTGAAATTTTTTAGAAAAATTTGGAGGGCGGAATAGTGTTGTAGAACTCAATTTACGTCGTATAGGATTTTTTTTTCGGAGCATGTCAACATTTTTAAAAATTGAAAAAGTGCGCTGACCAGGTACTTTGAAATTTTTTAGAAAAATTTGGAGGGCGGAATAGTGTTGTAGAACTCAATTTACGTCGTATAGGATTTTTTTTTCGGAGCATGTCAACATTTTTAAAAATTGAAAAAGTGGGCTGGCCAGGCACAGAAATTTTATAAAAAAATTTTTAGGGCGGAATTGTGTTGTAGAACTTAATTTACGTCGCAGAGGAATTTTTTTTTCGGAGCATGCCAACATTTTTGAAAATTGAAAAAGTGCGCTGACCAGGTACTTTGAAATTTTTTAGAAAAATTTTGAGGGCGGAATCGTGTTGTAGAACTCAATTTACGTCGCATAGGTATTTTTTTTCGGAGCATGAAAACATTTTTGAAAATTGAAAAAGTGCGCTGACCAGGAACTTAAAATTTTTTTAGAAAAATTTTGAGGGCGGAATCCTGTTGTAGAACTCAATTTACGTCGCATAGGTATTTTTTTTCGGAGCATGTCAACATTTTTGAAAATTGAAAAAGTGCGCTGGCGAGGCACTCAGAAATTTTATAGAAAAATTTTTAGGGCGGAATCGTGTTTTAGAACTTAATTTACGTCGTACAGGAATTTTTTTTTTTCGGAGCATGACAACATTTTTGAAAATTGAAAAAAAGTGCGCTGACCAGGATTTTTTTTTCGGAGCATGTCAACATTTTTAAAAATTGAAAAAGTGCGCTGACCAGGAACTTAAAATTTTTTTAGAAAAATTTTGAGGGCGGAATCCTGTTGTAGAACTCAATTTACGTCGCATAGGTATTTTTTTTCGGAGCATGTCAACATTTTTGAAAATTGAAAAAGTGCGCTGGCGAGGCACTCAGAAATTTTATAGAAAAATTTTTAGGGCGGAATCGTGTTTTAGAACTTAATTTACGTCGTACAGGAATTTTTTTTTTTTCGGAGCATGACAACATTTTTGAAAATTGAAAAAGTGCGCTGGCCAGGCACAGAAATTTTATAAAAAAATTTTTAGGGCGGAATTGTGTTGTAGAACTTAATTTACGTCGCATAGGAATTTTTTTTTCGGAGCATGCCAACATTTTTGAAAATTGAAAAAGTGCGCTGACCAGCTACTTTGAAATTTTATAGAAAAATTTTTAGGGCGGAATCGTGTTGCAGAACTTAATTTACGTCGTATAGGAATTTTATTTTTTTTTCGGAGCATGACAACATTTTTGAAAATTGCAAAAGTGCGCTGACCAGGTACTTAAAATTTTTTTAGAAAAATTTTGAGGGCGGAATCATGTTGTAGAACTCAATTTACGTCGCATAGGTATTTTTTTTCGGAGCATGTCAACATTTTTGAAAATTGAAAAAGTGCGCTGGCCAGGCACTCAAAAATTTTTTAGAAACATTTTGAGGGCGGAATCGTGTTGTAGAACTCAATTTACGTCGCATAGGAATTTTTTTTCGGAGCATGTCAACATTTTTGAAAATAGAAAAAGTGCGCTGACCAGGTACTTTGAAATTTTTTAGAAAAATTTGGAGGGCGGAATAGTGTTGTAGAACTCAATTTACGTCGTATAGGATTTTTTTTTCGGAGCATGTCAACATTTTTAAAAATTGAAAAAGTGCGCTGGCCAGGTACTTAGAAATTTTTTGTAAAAATTTTGAGGGCGGAATCGTGTGGTAGAACTCAATTTACGTCGTATAGGAATTTTATTTTTTTTTCGGAGCATGACAACATTTTTGAAAATTGAAAAAGTGCGCTGACCAGGGACTTAAAAATTTTTTAGAAAAATTTTGAGGGTGGAATCGTGTTCTAGAACTCAATTTACGTCGCATAGGAATTTTCTTTTCGGAGCATGTCAACATTTTTGAAAATTGAAAAAGTGCGCTGGCCAGGCGCAAAAATTTTATAAAAAAATTTTTAGGGCGGAATTGTGTTGTAGAACTTAATTTACGTCGCATAGGAATTTTTTTTCGGAGCATGCCAACATTTTTGAAAATTGAAAAAGTGCGCTGACCAGGTACTTTGAAATTTTTTAGAAAAATTTTGAGGGCGGAATCGTGTTGTAGAACTCAATTTACGTCGCATAGGTATTTTTTTCGAAGCATGTCAACATTTTTGAAAATTGAAAAAGTGCGCTGGCGAGGCACTCAGAAATTTTATAGAAAAATTTTTAGGGCGGAATCGTGTTGTAGAACTTAATTTACGTCGTATAGGAATTTTATTTTTTTTTCGGAGCATGACAACTTTTTTGAAAATTGAAAAAGTGCGCTGACCAGGTACTCAAAAATTTTTTAGAAACATTTTGAGGGCCGAATCGTGTTGTAGAAATCAATTTACGTCGCATAGGAATTTTTTTTCGGAGCATGTCAACATTTTTGAAAATAGAAAAAGTGCGCTGACCAGGTACTTTGAAATTTTTTAGAAAAATTTGGAGGGCGGAATAGTGTTGTAGAACTCAATTTACGTCGTATAGGATTTTTTTTTCGGAGCATGTCAACATTTTTAAAAATTGAAAAAGTGGGCTGGCCAGGCACAGAAATTTTATAAAAAAATTTTTAGGGCGGAATTGTGTTGTAGAACTTAATTTACGTCGCATAGGAATTTTTTTTTCGGAGCATGCCAACATTTTTGAAAATTGAAAAAGTGCGCTGACCAGGTACTTTGAAATTTTTTAGAAAAATTTTGAGGGCGGAATCGTGTTGTAGAACTCAATTTACGTCGCATAGGTATTTTTTTTCGGAGCATGAAAACATTTTTGAAAATTGAAAAAGTGCGCTGACCAGGAACTTAAAATTTTTTTAGAAAAATTTTGAGGGTGGAATCGTGTTGTAGAACTCAATTTACGTCGCATAGGAATTTTCTTTTCGGAGCATGACAACATTTTTGAAAATTGAAAAAGTGCGCTGGCCAGGCACAGAAATTTTATAAAAAAATTTTTAGGGCGGAATTGTGTTGTAGAACTTAATTTACGTCGCATAGGAATTTTTTTTTCGGAGCATGCCAACATTTTTGAAAATTGAAAAAGTGCGCTGACCAGGTACTTTGAAATTTTTTAGAAAAATTTTGAGGGCGGAATCGTGTTGTAGAACTCAATTTACGTCGCATAGGTATTTTTTTTCGAAGCATGTCAACATTTTTGAAAATTGAAAAAGTGCGCTGGCGGGGCACTCAGAAATTTTATAGAAAAATTTTTAGGGCGGAATCGTGTTGTAGAACTTAATTTACGTCGTATAGGAATTTTTTTTTTTTCGGAGCATGACAACATTTTTGAAAATTGAAAAAGTGCGCTGGCCAGGCACAGAAATTTTATAAAAAAATTTTTAGGGCGGAATTGTGTTGTAGAACTTAATTTACGTCCCATAGGAATTTTTTTTTCGTAGCATGCCAACATTTTTGAAAATTGAAAAAGTGCGCTGACCAGGTACTTTGAAATTTTATAGAAAAATTTTTATGGCGGAATCGTGTTGCAGAACTTAATTTACGTCGTATAGGTATTTTTTTTCGAAGCATGTCAACATTTTTGAAAATTGAAAAAGTGCGCTGACCAGGTACTTTGAAATTTTTTAGAAAAATTTTGAGGGCGGAATCGTGTTGTAGAACTCAATTTACGTCGCATAGGTATTTTTTTTCGAAGCATGTCAACATTTTTGAAAATTGAAAAAGTGCGCTGGCGGGGCACTCAGAAATTTTATAGAAAAATTTTGAGGGTGGAATCGTGTTGTAGAACTCAATTTACGTCGCATAGGAATTTTCTTTTCGGAGCATGACAACATTTTTGAAAATTGAAAAAGTGCGCTGGCCAGGCACAGAAATTTTATAAAAAAATTTTTAGGGCGGAATTGTGTTGTAGAACTTAATTTACGTCCCATAGGAATTTTTTTTTCGTAGCATGCCAACATTTTTGAAAATTGAAAAAGTGCGCTGACCAGGTACTTTGAAATTTTATAGAAAAATTTTTATGGCGGAATCGTGTTGCAGAACTTAATTTACGTCGTATAGGAATTTTATTTTTTTTTGGAGCATGTCAACATGTTTGAAAATTGAAAAAGTGCGCTGGCCAGGCACTCAGAAATTTTATAAATAAATTTTTAGGGCGGAATTGTGTTGTAGAACTTAATTTACGTCGCATAGGAATTTTTTTTCGGAGCATGTCAACATGTTTGAAATTTGAAAAAGTGCGCTGGCCAGGCACAGAAATTTTATAAAAAAATTTTTAGGGCGGAATTGTGTTGTAGAACTTAATTTACGTCGCATAGGAATTTTTTTTTCGGAGCATGCCAACATTTTTGAAAATTGAAAAAGTGCGCTGACCAGGTACTTTGAAATTTTTTAGAAAAATTTTGAGGGCGGAATCGTGTTGTAGAACTCAATTTACGTCGCATAGGTATTTTTTTTCGAAGCATGTCAACATTTTTGAAAATTGAAAAAGTGCGCTGGCGAGGCACTCAGAAATTTTATAGAAACATTTTTAGGGCGGAATCGTGTTGTAGAACTTAATTTACGTCGTATAGGAATTTTTTTTTTCGGAGCATGACAACATTTTTGAAAATTGAAAAAGTGCGCTGGCCAGGCACAGAAATTTTATAAAAAAATTTTTAGGGCGGAATTGTGTGGTAGAACTCAATTTACGTCGTATAGGAATTTTATTTTTTTTTCGGAGCATGACAACATTTTTGAAAATTGAAAAAGTGCGCTGACCAGGAACTTAAAAATTTTTTAGAAAAATTTTGAGGGTGGAATCGTGTTCTAGAACTCAATTTACGTCGCATAGGAATTTTCTTTTCGGAGCATGTCAACATTTTTGAAAATTGAAAAAGTGCGCTGGCCAGGCGCAGAAATTTTATAAAAAAATTTTTAGGGCGGAATTGTGTTGTAGAACTTAATTTACGTCGCATAGGAATTTTTTTTCGGAGCATGCCAACATTTTTGAAAATTGAAAAAGTGCGCTGACCAGGTACTTAAAATTTTTTTAGAAAAATTTTGAGGGCGGAATCGTGTTGTAGAACTCAATTTACGTCGCATAGGTATTTTTTTCGAAGCATGTCAACATTTTTGAAAATTGAAAAAGTGCGCTGGCGAGGCACTCAGAAATTTTATAGAAAAATTTTTAGGGCGGAATCGTGTTGTAGAACTTAATTTACGTCGTATAGGAATTTTTTTTTTCGGAGCATGACAACATTTTTGAAAATTGAAAAAGTGCGCTGGCCAGGCACAGAAATTTTATAAAAAAATTTTTAGGGCGGAATTGTGTGGTAGAACTCAATTTACGTGGTATAGGAATTTTATTTTTTTTTCGGAGCATGACAACATTTTTGAAAATTGAAAAAGTGCGCTGACCAGGTACTTAAAATTTTTTTAGAAAAATTTTGAGGGCGGAATCGTGTTGTAGAACTCAATTTACGTCGCATAGGTATTTTTTTTCGGAGCATGTCAACATTTTTGAAAATTGAAAAAGTGCGCTGGCCAGGCACTCAAAAATTTTTTAGAAACATTTTGAGGGCCGAATCGTGTTGTAGAACTCAATTTACGTCGCATAGGAATTTTTTTTCGGAGCATGTCAACATTTTTGAAAATAGAAAAAGTGCGCTGACCAGGTACTTTGAAATTTTTTAGAAAAATTTGGAGGGCGGAATAGTGTTGTAGAACTCAATTTACGTCGTATAGGATTTTTTTTTCGGAGCATGTCAACATTTTTAAAAATTGAAAAAGTGGGCTGGCCAGGCACAGAAATTTTATAAAAAAATTTTTAGGGCGGAATTGTGTTGTAGAACTTAATTTACGTCGCATAGGAATTTTTTTTTCGGAGCATGCCAACATTTTTGAAAATTGAAAAAGTGCGCTGACCAGGTACTTTGAAATTTTTTAGAAAAATTTTGAGGGCGGAATCGTGTTGTAGAACTCAATTTACGTCGCATAGGTATTTTTTTTCGGAGCATGAAAACATTTTTGAAAATTGAAAAAGTGCGCTGACCAGGAACTTAAAATTTTTTTAGAAAAATTTTGAGGGTGGAATCGTGTTGTAGAACTCAATTTACGTCGCATAGGAATTTTCTTTTCGGAGCATGACAACATTTTTGAAAATTGAAAAAGTGCGCTGGCCAGGCACAGAAATTTTATAAAAAAATTTTTAGGGCGGAATTGTGTTGTAGAACTTAATTTACGTCGCATAGGAATTTTTTTTTCGGAGCATGCCAACATTTTTGAAAATTGAAAAAGTGCGCTGACCAGGTACTTTGAAATTTTTTAGAAAAATTTTGAGGGCGGAATCGTGTTGTAGAACTCAATTTACGTCGCATAGGTATTTTTTTTCGAAGCATGTCAACATTTTTGAAAATTGAAAAAGTGCGCTGGCGGGGCACTCAGAAATTTTATAGAAAAATTTTTAGGGCGGAATCGTGTTGTAGAACTTAATTTACGTCGTATAGGAATTTTTTTTTTTTTCGGAGCATGACAACATTTTTGAAAATTGAAAAAGTGCGCTGGCCAGGCACAGAAATTTTATAAAAAAATTTTTAGGGCGGAATTGTGTTGTAGAACTTAATTTACGTCGCATAGGAATTTTTTTTTCGGAGCATGCCAACATTTTTGAAAATTGAAAAAGTGCGCTGACCAGGTACTTTGAAATTTTATAGAAAAATTTTTATGGCGGAATCGTGTTGCAGAACTTAATTTACGTCGTATAGGAATTTTATTTTTTTTTGGAGCATGTCAACATGTTTGAAAATTGAAAAAGTGCGCTGGCCAGGCACTCAGAAATTTTATAAATAAATTTTTAGGGCGGAATTGTGTTGTAGAACTTAATTTACGTCGCATAGGAATTTTTTTTCGGAGCATGTCAACATGTTTGAAAATTGAAAAAGTGCGCTGGCCAGGCACAGAAATTTTATAAAAAAATTTTTAGGGCGGAATTGTGTTGTAGAACTTAATTTACGTCGCATAGGAATTTTTTTTTCGGAGCATGCCAACATTTTTGAAAATTGAAAAAGTGCGCTGACCAGGTACTTTGAAATTTTTTAGAAAAATTTTGAGGGCGGAATCGTGTTGTAGAACTCAATTTACGTCGCATAGGTATTTTTTTTCGAAGCATGTCAACATTTTTGAAAATTGAAAAAGTGCGCTGGCGAGGCACTCAGAAATTTTATAGAAAAATTTTTAGGGCGGAATCGTGTTGTAGAACTTAATTTACGTCGTATAGGAATTTTTTTTTTCGGAGCATGACAACATTTTTGAAAATTGAAAAAGTGCGCTGGCCAGGCACAGAAATTTTATAAAAAAATTTTTAGGGCGGAATTGTGTTGTAGAACTTAATTTACGTCGCATAGGAATTTTTTTTTCGGAGCATGCCAACATTTTTGAAAATTGAAAAAGTGCGCTGACCAGGTACTTTGAAATTTTATAGAAAAATTTTTAGGGCGGAATCGTGTTGCAGAACTTAATTTACGTCGTATAGGAATTTTATTTTTTTTTCGGAGCATGACAACATTTTTGAAAATTGAAAAAGTGCGCTGACCAGGTACTCAAAATTTTTTTAGAAAAATTTTGAGGGCGGAATCGTGTTGTAGAACTCAATTTACGTCGCATAGGTATTTTTTTTCGGAGCATGTCAACATTTTTGAAAATTGAAAAAGTGCGCTGGCCAGGCACTTAGAAATTTTTTAGAAACATTTTGAGGGCGGAATCGTGTTGTAGAACTCAATTTACGTCGCATAGGAATTTTTTTTCGGAGCATGTCAACATTTTTGAAAATAGAAAAAGTGCGCTGACCAGGTACTTTGAAATTTTTTAGAAAAATTTGGAGGGCGGAATAGTGTTGTAGAACTCAATTTACGTCGTATAGGATTTTTTTTTCGGAGCATGTCAACATTTTTAAAAATTGAAAAAGTGCGCTGGCCAGGTACTTAGAAATTTTTTAGAAAAATTTTGAGGGCGGAATCGTGTGGTAGAACTCAATTTACGTCGTATAGGAATTTTATTTTTTTTTCGGAGCATGACAACATTTTTGAAAATTGAAAAAGTGCGCTGACCAGGAACTTAAAATTTTTTTAGAAAAATTTTGAGGGCGGAATCGTGTTGTAGAACTCAATTTACGTCGCATAGGTATTTTTTTCGGAGCATGTCAACATTTTTGAAAATAGAAAAAGTGCGCTGACCAGGTACTTTGAAATTTTTTAGAAAAATTTTGAGGGCGGAATCGTGTGGTAGAACTCAATTTACGTGGTATAGGAATTTTTTTTCGGAGCATGACAACATTTTTGAAAATTGACCAGGAACTTAAAATTTTTTTAGAAAAATTTTGAAGGTGGAATCGTGTTGTAGAACTCAATTTATGTCGCATAGGAATTTTCTTTTCGGAGCATGTCAACATTTTTAAAAATTAAAAAAGTGCGCTGGCCAGGCACTCAGAAAATTTTTAGAAAAATTTTGAGGGCGCAATCGTGTTGTAGAACTAAATTTACGTCGCATAGTAATTTTTTTTCGGAGCATGTCAACATGTTTGAAAATTGAAAAAGTGCGCTGGCCAGGCACTCAGAAATTTTATAAATAAATTTTTAGGGCGGAATTGTGTTGTAGAACTTAATTTACGTCGCATAGGAATTTTTTTTCGGAGCATGTCAACATGTTTGAAAATTGAAAAAGTGCGCTGGCCAGGCACAGAAATTTTATAAATAAATTTTTAGGGCGGAATTGTGTTGTAGAACTTAATTTACGTCGCATAGGAATTTTTTTTCGGAGCATGTCAACATGTTTGAAAATTGAAAAAGTGCGCTGGCCAGGCACAGAAATTTTATAAAAAAATTTTTAGGGCGGAATTGTGTTGTAGAACTTAATTTACGTCGCATAGGAATTTTTTTTTCGGAGCATGCCAACATTTTTGAAAATTGAAAAAGTGCGCTGACCAGGTACTTTGAAATTTTTTAGAAAAATTTTGAGGGCGGAATCGTGTTGTAGAACTCAATTTACGTCGCATAGGAATTTTTTTTCGGAGCATGTCAACATGTTTGAAAATTGAAAAAGTGCGCTGGCCAGGCACAGAAATTTTATAAAAAAATTTTTAGGGCGGAATTGTGTTGTAGAACTTAATTTACGTCGCATAGGAATTTTTTTTTCGGAGCATGCCAACATTTTTGAAAATTGAAAAAGTGCGCTGACCAGGTACTTTGAAATTTTTTAGAAAAATTTGGAGGGCGGAATAGTGTTGTAGAACTCAATTTACGTCGTATAGGATTTTTTTTTCGGAGCATGTCAACATTTTTAAAAATTGAAAAAGTGCGCTGGCCAGGTACTTAGAAATTTTTTAGAAAAATTTTGAGGGCGGAATCGTGTTGTAGAACTCAATTTACGTCGCATAGGTATTTTTTTCGAAGCATGTCAACATTTTTGAAAATTGAAAAAGTGCGCTGGCGAGGCACTCAGAAATTTTATAGAAAAATTTTTAGGGCGGAATCGTGTTGTAGAACTTAATTTACGTCGTATAGGAATTTTATTTTTTTTTCGGAGCATGACAACTTTTTTGAAAATTGAAAAAGTGCGCTGACCAGGTACTCAAAAATTTTTTAGAAACATTTTGAGGGCCGAATCGTGTTGTAGAAATCAATTTACGTCGCATAGGAATTTTTTTTCGGAGCATGTCAACATTTTTGAAAATAGAAAAAGTGCGCTGACCAGGTACTTTGAAATTTTTTAGAAAAATTTGGAGGGCGGAATAGTGTTGTAGAACTCAATTTACGTCGTATAGGATTTTTTTTTCGGAGCATGTCAACATTTTTAAAAATTGAAAAAGTGGGCTGGCCAGGCACAGAAATTTTATAAAAAAATTTTTAGGGCGGAATTGTGTTGTAGAACTTAATTTACGTCGCATAGGAATTTTTTTTTCGGAGCATGCCAACATTTTTGAAAATTGAAAAAGTGCGCTGACCAGGTACTTTGAAATTTTTTAGAAAAATTTTGAGGGCGGAATCGTGTTGTAGAACTCAATTTACGTCGCATAGGTATTTTTTTTCGGAGCATGAAAACATTTTTGAAAATTGAAAAAGTGCGCTGACCAGGAACTTAAAATTTTTTTAGAAAAATTTTGAGGGTGGAATCGTGTTGTAGAACTCAATTTACGTCGCATAGGAATTTTCTTTTCGGAGCATGACAACATTTTTGAAAATTGAAAAAGTGCGCTGGCCAGGCACAGAAATTTTATAAAAAAATTTTTAGGGCGGAATTGTGTTGTAGAACTTAATTTACGTCGCATAGGAATTTTTTTTTCGGAGCATGCCAACATTTTTGAAAATTGAAAAAGTGCGCTGACCAGGTACTTTGAAATTTTTTAGAAAAATTTTGAGGGCGGAATCGTGTTGTAGAACTCAATTTACGTCGCATAGGTATTTTTTTTCGAAGCATGTCAACATTTTTGAAAATTGAAAAAGTGCGCTGGCGGGGCACTCAGAAATTTTATAGAAAAATTTTTAGGGCGGAATCGTGTTGTAGAACTTAATTTACGTCGTATAGGAATTTTTTTTTTTTCGGAGCATGACAACATTTTTGAAAATTGAAAAAGTGCGCTGGCCAGGCACAGAAATTTTATAAAAAAATTTTTAGGGCGGAATTGTGTTGTAGAACTTAATTTACGTCCCATAGGAATTTTTTTTTCGTAGCATGCCAACATTTTTGAAAATTGAAAAAGTGCGCTGACCAGGTACTTTGAAATTTTATAGAAAAATTTTTATGGCGGAATCGTGTTGCAGAACTTAATTTACGTCGTATAGGTTTTTTTTTTCGAAGCATGTCAACATTTTTGAAAATTGAAAAAGTGCGCTGACCAGGTACTTTGAAATTTTTTAGAAAAATTTTGAGGGCGGAATCGTGTTGTAGAACTCAATTTACGTCGCATAGGTATTTTTTTTCGAAGCATGTCAACATTTTTGAAAATTGAAAAAGTGCGCTGGCGGGGCACTCAGAAATTTTATAGAAAAATTTTGAGGGTGGAATCGTGTTGTAGAACTCAATTTACGTCGCATAGGAATTTTCTTTTCGGAGCATGACAACATTTTTGAAAATTGAAAAAGTGCGCTGGCCAGGCACAGAAATTTTATAAAAAAATTTTTAGGGCGGAATTGTGTTGTAGAACTTAATTTACGTCCCATAGGAATTTTTTTTTCGTAGCATGCCAACATTTTTGAAAATTGAAAAAGTGCGCTGACCAGGTACTTTGAAATTTTATAGAAAAATTTTTATGGCGGAATCGTGTTGCAGAACTTAATTTACGTCGTATAGGAATTTTATTTTTTTTTGGAGCATGTCAACATGTTTGAAAATTGAAAAAGTGCGCTGGCCAGGCACTCAGAAATTTTATAAATAAATTTTTAGGGCGGAATTGTGTTGTAGAACTTAATTTACGTCGCAAAGGAATTTTTTTTCGGAGCATGTCAACATGTTTGAAATTTGAAAAAGTGCGCTGGCCAGGCACAGAAATTTTATAAAAAAATTTTTAGGGCGGAATTGTGTTGTAGAACTTAATTTACGTCGCATAGGAATTTTTTTTTCGGAGCATGCCAACATTTTTGAAAATTGAAAAAGTGCGCTGACCAGGTACTTTGAAATTTTTTAGAAAAATTTTGAGGGCGGAATCGTGTTGTAGAACTCAATTTACGTCGCATAGGTATTTTTTTTCGAAGCATGTCAACATTATTGAAAATTGAAAAAGTGCGCTGGCGAGGCACTCAGAAATTTTATAGAAACATTTTTAGGGCGGAATCGTGTTGTAGAACTTAATTTACGTCGTATAGGAATTTTTTTTTTCGGAGCATGACAACATTTTTGAAAATTGAAAAAGTGCGCTGGCCAGGCACAGAAATTTTATAAAAAAATTTTTAGGGCGGAATTGTGTGGTAGAACTCAATTTACGTCGTATAGGAATTTTATTTTTTTTTCGGAGCATGACAACATTTTTGAAAATTGAAAAAGTGCGCTGACCAGGAACTTAAAAATTTTTTTGAAAAATTTTGAGGGTGGAATCGTGTTCTAGAACTCAATTTACGTCGCATAGGAATTTTCTTTTCGGAGCATGTCAACATTTTTGAAAATTGAAAAAGTGCGCTGGCCAGGCGCAGAAATTTTATAAAAAAATTTTTAGGGCGGAATTGTGTTGTAGAACTTAATTTACGTCGCATAGGAATTTTTTTTCGGAGCATGCCAACATTTTTGAAAATTGAAAAAGTGCGCTGACCAGGTACTTAAAATTTTTTTAGAAAAATTTTGAGGGCGGAATCGTGTTGTAGAACTCAATTTACGTCGCATAGGTATTTTTTTCGAAGCATGTCAACATTTTTGAAAATTGAAAAAGTGCGCTGGCGAGGCACTCAGAAATTTTATAGAAAAATTTTTAGGGCGGAATCGTGTTGTAGAACTTAATTTACGTCGTATAGGAATTTTTTTTTTCGGAGCATGACAACATTTTTGAAAATTGAAAAAGTGCGCTGGCCAGGCACAGAAATTTTATAAAAAAATTTTTAGGGCGGAATTGTGTGGTAGAACTCAATTTACGTGGTATAGGAATTTTATTTTTTTTTCGGAGCATGACAACATTTTTGAAAATTGAAAAAGTGCGCTGACCAGGTACTTAAAATTTTTTTAGAAAAATTTTGAGGGCGGAATCGTGTTGTAGAACTCAATTTACGTCGCATAGGTATTTTTTTTCGGAGCATGTCAACATTTTTGAAAATTGAAAAAGTGCGCTGGCCAGGCACTCAAAAATTTTTTAGAAACATTTTGAGGGCCGAATCGTGTTGTAGAACTCAATTTACGTCGCATAGGAATTTTTTTTCGGAGCATGTCAACATTTTTGAAAATAGAAAAAGTGCGCTGACCAGGTACTTTGAAATTTTTTAGAAAAATTTGGAGGGCGGAATAGTGTTGTAGAACTCAATTTACGTCGTATAGGATTTTTTTTTTCGGAGCATGTCAACATTTTTAAAAATTGAAAAAGTGGGCTGGCCAGGCACAGAAATTTTATAAAAAAATTTTTAGGGCGGAATTGTGTTGTAGAACTTAATTTACGTCGCATAGGAATTTTTTTTTCGGAGCATGCCAACATTTTTGAAAATTGAAAAAGTGCGCTGACCAGGTACTTTGAAATTTTTTAGAAAAATTTTGAGGGCGGAATCGTGTTGTAGAACTCAATTTACGTCGCATAGGTATTTTTTTTCGGAGCATGAAAACATTTTTGAAAATTGAAAAAGTGCGCTGACCAGGAACTTAAAATTTTTTTAGAAAAATTTTGAGGGTGGAATCGTGTTGTAGAACTCAATTTACGTCGCATAGGAATTTTCTTTTCGGAGCATGACAACATTTTTGAAAATTGAAAAAGTGCGCTGGCCAGGCACAGAAATTTTATAAAAAAATTTTTAGGGCGGAATTGTGTTGTAGAACTTAATTTACGTCGCATAGGAATTTTTTTTTCGGAGCATGCCAACATTTTTGAAAATTGAAAAAGTGCGCTGACCAGGTACTTTGAAATTTTTTAGAAAAATTTTGAGGGCGGAATCGTGTTGTAGAACTCAATTTACGTCGCATAGGTATTTTTTTTCGAAGCATGTCAACATTTTTGAAAATTGAAAAAGTGCGCTGGCGGGGCACTCAGAAATTTTATAGAAAAATTTTTAGGGCGGAATCGTGTTGTAGAACTTAATTTACGTCGTATAGGAATTTTTTTTTTTTCGGAGCATGACAACATTTTTGAAAATTGAAAAAGTGCGCTGGCCAGGCACAGAAATTTTATAAAAAAATTTTTAGGGCGGAATTGTGTTGTAGAACTTAATTTACGTCGCATAGGAATTTTTTTTTCGGAGCATGCCAACATTTTTGAAAATTGAAAAAGTGCGCTGACCAGGTACTTTGAAATTTTATAGAAAAATTTTTAGGGCGGAATCGTGTTGCAGAACTTAATTTACGTCGTATAGGAATTTTATTTTTTTTTGGAGCATGTCAACATGTTGGAAAATTGAAAAAGTGCGCTGGCCAGGCACTCAGAAATTTTATAAATAAATTTTTAGGGCGGAATTGTGTTGTAGAACTTAATTTACGTCGCATAGGAATTTTTTTTTCGGAGCATGCCAACATTTTTGAAAATTGAAAAAGTGCGCTGACCAGGTACTTTGAAATTTGTTAGAAAAACTTTGAGGGCGGAATCGTGTTGTAGAACTCAATTTACGTCGCATAGGTATTTTTTTTCGAAGCATGTCAACATTTTTGAAAATTGAAAAAGTGCGCTGGCGAGGCACTCAGAAATTTTATAGAAAAATTTTTAGGGCGGAATCGTGTTGTAGAACTTAATTTACGTCGTATAGGAATTTTTTTTTTTCGGAGCATGACAACATTTTTGAAAATTGAAAAAGTGCGCTGGCCAATCACAGAAATTTTATAAAAAAATTTTTAGGGCGGAATTGTGTTGTAGAACTTAATTTACGTCGCATAGGAATTTTTTTTCGGAGCATGCCAACATTTTTGAAAATTGAAAAAGTGCGCTGACCAGGTACTTTGAAATTTTATAGAAAAATTTTTAGGGCGGAATCGTGTTGCAGAACTTAATTTACGTCGTATAGGAATTTTATTTTTTTTTCGGAGCATGACAACATTTTTGAAAATTGCAAAAGTGCGCTGACCAGGTACTTAAAATTTTTTTAGAAAAATTTTGAGGGCGGAATCGTGTTGTAGAACTCAATTTACGTCGCATAGGTATTTTTTTTCGGAGCATGTCAACATTTTTGAAAATTGAAAAGTGCGCTGGCCAGGCACTCAAAAATTTTTTAGAAACATTTTGAGGGCGGAATCGTGTTGTAGAACTCAATTTACGTCGCATAGGAATTTTTTTTCGGAGCATGTCAACATTTTTGAAAATAGAAAAAGTGCGCTGACCAGGTACTTTGAAATTTTTTAGAAAAATTTGGAGGGCGGAATAGTGTTGTAGAACTCAATTTACGTCGTATAGGATTTTTTTTTCGGAGCATGTCAACATTTTTAAAAATTGAAAAAGTGCGCTGGCCAGGTACTTAGAAATTTTTTAGAAAAATTTTGAGGGCGGAATCGTGTTGTAGAACTCAATTTACGTCGCATAGGTATTTTTTTCGAAGCATGTCAACATTTTTGAAAATTGAAAGAGTGCGCTGGCGAGGCACTCAGAAATTTTATAGAAAAATTTTTAGGGCGGAATCGTGTTGTAGAACTTAATTTACGTCGTATAGGAATTTTATTTTTTTTTTCGGAGCATGACAACATTTTTGAAAATTGAAAAAGATCGCTGACCAGGTACTTAAAATTTTTTTAGAAAAATTTGGAGGGCGGAATAGTGTTGTAGAACTCAATTTACGTCGTATAGGATTTTTTTTTCGGAGCATGTCAACATTTTTAAAAATTGAAAAAGTGGGCTGGCCAGGCACAGAAATTTTATAAAAAAATTTTTAGGGCGGAATTGTGTTGTAGAACTTAATTTACGTCGCATAGGAATTTTTTTTTCGGAGCATGCCAACATTTTTGAAAATTGAAAAAGTGCGCTGACCAGGTACTTTGAAATTTTTTAGAAAAATTTTGAGGGCGGAATCGTGTTGTAGAACTCAATTTACGTCGCATAGGTATTTTTTTTCGGAGCATGAAAACATTTTTGAAAATTGAAAAAGTGCGCTGACCAGGAACTTAAAATTTTTTTAGAAAAATTTTGAGGGTGGAATCGTGTTGTAGAACTCACTTTACGTCGCATAGGAATTTTCTTTTCGGAGCATGACAACATTTTTGAAAATTGAAAAAGTGCGCTGGCCAGGCACAGAAATTTTATAAAAAAATTTTTAGGGCGGAATTGTGTTGTAGAACTTAATTTACGTCGCATAGGAATTTTTTTTTCGGAGCATGCCAACATTTTTGAAAATTGAAAAAGTGCGCTGGCCAGGCACTCAAAAATTTTTTAGAAACATTTTGAGGGCGGAATCGTGTTGTAGAACTCAATTTACGTCGCATAGGAATTTTTTTTCGGAGCATGTCAACATTTTTGAAAATAGAAAAAGTGCGCTGACCAGGTACTTTGAAATTTTTTAGAAAAATTTGGAGGGCGGAATAGTGTTGTAGAACTCAATTTACGTCGTATAGGATTTTTTTTTCGGAGCATGTCAACATTTTTAAAAATTGAAAAAGTGCGCTGACCAGGAACTTAAAATTTTTTTAGAAAAATTTTGAGGGCGGAATCCTGTTGTAGAACTCAATTTACGTCGCATAGGTATTTTTTTTCGGAGCATGTCAACATTTTTGAAAATTGAAAAAGTGCGCTGGCGAGGCACTCAGAAATTTTATAGAAAAATTTTTAGGGCGGAATCGTGTTTTAGAACTTAATTTACGTCGTACAGGAATTTTTTTTTTTTCGGAGCATGACAACATTTTTGAAAATTGAAAAAAAGTGCGCTGACCAGGATTTTTTTTTCGGAGCATGTCAACATTTTTAAAAATTGAAAAAGTGCGCTGACCAGGAACTTAAAATTTTTTTAGAAAAATTTTGAGGGCGGAATCCTGTTGTAGAACTCAATTTACGTCGCATAGGTATTTTTTTTCGGAGCATGTCAACATTTTTGAAAATTGAAAAAGTGCGCTGGCGAGGCACTCAGAAATTTTATAGAAAAATTTTTAGGGCGGAATCGTGTTTTAGAACTTAATTTACGTCGTACAGGAATTTTTTTTTTTTCGGAGCATGACAACATTTTTGAAAATTGAAAAAGTGCGCTGGCCAGGCACAGAAATTTTATAAAAAAATTTTTAGGGCGGAATTGTGTTGTAGAACTTAATTTACGTCGCATAGGAATTTTTTTTTCGGAGCATGCCAACATTTTTGAAAATTGAAAAAGTGCGCTGACCAGCTACTTTGAAATTTTATAGAAAAATTTTTAGGGCGGAATCGTGTTGCAGAACTTAATTTACGTCGTATAGGAATTTTATTTTTTTTTCGGAGCATGACAACATTTTTGAAAATTGCAAAAGTGCGCTGACCAGGTACTTAAAATTTTTTTAGAAAAATTTTGAGGGCGGAATCATGTTGTAGAACTCAATTTACGTCGCATAGGTATTTTTTTTCGGAGCATGTCAACATTTTTGAAAATTGAAAAAGTGCGCTGGCCAGGCACTCAAAAATTTTTTAGAAACATTTTGAGGGCGGAATCGTGTTGTAGAACTCAATTTACGTCGCATAGGAATTTTTTTTCGGAGCATGTCAACATTTTTGAAAATAGAAAAAGTGCGCTGACCAGGTACTTTGAAATTTTTTAGAAAAATTTGGAGGGCGGAATAGTGTTGTAGAACTCAATTTACGTCGCATAGGATTTTTTTTTCGGAGCATGTCAACATTTTTAAAAATTGAAAAAGTGCGCTGGCCAGGTACTTAGAAATTTTTTGTAAAAATTTTGAGGGCGGAATCGTGTGGTAGAACTCAATTTACGTCGTATAGGAATTTTATTTTTTTTTCGGAGCATGACAACATTTTTGAAAATTGAAAAAGTGCGCTGACCAGGAACTTAAAAATTTTTTAGAAAAATTTTGAGGGTGGAATCGTGTTCTAGAACTCAATTTACGTCGCATAGGAATTTTCTTTTCGGAGCATGTCAACATTTTTGAAAATTAAAAAAGTGCGCTGGCCAGGCGCAGAAATTTTATAAAAAAATTTTTAGGGCGGAATTGTGTTGTAGAACTTAATTTACGTCGCATAGGAATTTTTTTTCGGAGCATGCCAACATTTTTGAAAATTGAAAAAGTGCGCTGACCAGGTACTTTGAAATTTTTTAGAAAAATTTTGAGGGCGGAATCGTGTTGTAGAACTCAATTTACGTCGCATAGGTATTTTTTTCGAAGCATGTCAACATTTTTGAAAATTGAAAAAGTGCGCTGGCGAGGCACTCAGAAATTTTATAGAAAAATTTTTAGGGCGGAATCGTGTTGTAGAACTTAATTTACGTCGTATAGGAATTTTATTTTTTTTTCGGAGCATGACAACTTTTTTGAAAATTGAAAAAGTGCGCTGACCAGGTACTCAAAAATTTTTTAGAAACATTTTGAGGGCCGAATCGTGTTGTAGAAATCAATTTACGTCGCATAGGAATTTTTTTTCGGAGCATGTCAACATTTTTGAAAATAGAAAAAGTGCGCTGACCAGGTACTTTGAAATTTTTTAGAAAAATTTGGAGGGCGGAATAGTGTTGTAGAACTCAATTTACGTCGTATAGGATTTTTTTTTCGGAGCATGTCAACATTTTTAAAAATTGAAAAAGTGGGCTGGCCAGGCACAGAAATTTTATAAAAAAATTTTTAGGGCGGAATTGTGTTGTAGAACTTAATTTACGTCGCATAGGAATTTTTTTTTCGGAGCATGCCAACATTTTTGAAAATTGAAAAAGTGCGCTGACCAGGTACTTTGAAATTTTTTAGAAAAATTTTGAGGGCGGAATCGTGTTGTAGAACTCAATTTACGTCGCATAGGTATTTTTTTTCGGAGCATGAAAACATTTTTGAAAATTGAAAAAGTGCGCTGACCAGGAACTTAAAATTTTTTTAGAAAAATTTTGAGGGTGGAATCGTGTTGTAGAACTCAATTTACGTCGCATAGGAATTTTCTTTTCGGAGCATGACAACATTTTTGAAAATTGAAAAAGTGCGCTGGCCAGGCACAGAAATTTTATAAAAAAATTTTTAGGGCGGAATTGTGTTGTAGAACTTAATTTACGTCGCATAGGAATTTTTTTTTCGGAGCATGCCAACATTTTTGAAAATTGAAAAAGTGCGCTGACCAGGTACTTTGAAATTTTTTAGAAAAATTTTGAGGGCGGAATCGTGTTGTAGAACTCAATTTACGTCGCATAGGTATTTTTTTTCGAAGCATGTCAACATTTTTGAAAATTGAAAAAGTGCGCTGGCGGGGCACTCAGAAATTTTATAGAAAAATTTTTAGGGCGGAATCGTGTTGTAGAACTTAATTTACGTCGTATAGGAATTTTTTTTTTTTTCGGAGCATGACAACATTTTTGAAAATTGAAAAAGTGCGCTGGCCAGGCACAGAAATTTTATAAAAAAATTTTTAGGGCGGAATTGTGTTGTAGAACTTAATTTACGTCCCATAGGAATTTTTTTTTCGTAGCATGCCAACATTTTTGAAAATTGAAAAAGTGCGCTGACCAGGTACTTTGAAATTTTATAGAAAAATTTTTATGGCGGAATCGTGTTGCAGAACTTAATTTACGTCGTATAGGAATTTTATTTTTTTTTGGAGCATGTCAACATGTTTGAAAATTGAAAAAGTGCGCTGGCCAGGCACTCAGAAATTTTATAAATAAATTTTTAGGGCGGAATTGTGTTGTAGAACTTAATTTACGTCGCACAGGAATTTTTTTTCGGAGCATGTCAACATGTTTGAAATTTGAAAAAGTGCCCTGGCCAGGCACAGAAATTTTATAAAAAAATTTTTAGGGCGGAATTGTGTTGTAGAACTTAATTTACGTCGCATAGGAATTTTTTTTTCGGAGCATGCCAACATTTTTGAAAATTGAAAAAGTGCGCTGACCAGGTACTTTGAAATTTTTTAGAAAAATTTTGAGGGCGGAATCGTGTTGTAGAACTCAATTTACGTCGCATAGGTATTTTTTTTCGAAGCATGTCAACATTTTTGAAAATTGAAAAAGTGCGCTGGCGAGGCACTCAGAAATTTTATAGAAAAATTTTTAGGGCGGAATCGTGTTGTAGAACTTAATTTACGTCGTATAGGAATTTTTTTTTTCGGAGCATGACAACATTTTTGAAAATTGAAAAAGTGCGCTGGCCAGGCACAGAAATTTTATAAAAAAATTTTTAGGGCGGAATTGTGTTGTAGAACTTAATTTACGTCGCATAGGAATTTTTTTTTCGGAGCATGCCAACATTTTTGAAAATTGAAAAAGTGCGCTGACCAGGTACTTTGAAATTTTATAGAAAAATTTTTAGGGCGGAATCGTGTTGCAGAACTTAATTTACGTCGTATAGGAATTTTATTTTTTTTTCGGAGCATGACAACATTTTTGAAAATTGAAAAAGTGCGCTGACCAGGTACTCAAAATTTTTTTAGAAAAATTTTGAGGGCGGAATCGTGTTGTAGAACTCAATTTACGTCGCATAGGTATTTTTTTTCGGAGCATGTCAACATTTTTGAAAATTGAAAAAGTGCGCTGGCCAGGCACTCAAAAATTTTTTAGAAACATTTTGAGGGCGGAATCGTGTTGTAGAACTCAATTTACGTCGCATAGGAATTTTTTTTCGGAGCATGTCAACATTTTTGAAAATAGAAAAAGTGCGCTGACCAGGTACTTTGAAATTTTTTAGAAAAATTTGGAGGGCGGAATAGTGTTGTAGAACTCAATTTACGTCGTATAGGATTTTTTTTTCGGAGCATGTCAACATTTTTAAAAATTGAAAAAGTGCGCTGGCCAGGTACTTAGAAATTTTTTAGAAAAATTTTGAGGGCGGAATCGTGTGGTAGAACTCAATTTACGTCGTATAGGAATTTTATTTTTTTTTCGGAGCATGACAACATTTTTGAAAATTGAAAAAGTGCGCTGACCAGGAACTTAAAATTTTTTTAGAAAAATTTTGAGGGCGGAATCGTGTTGTAGAACTCAATTTACGTCGCATAGGTATTTTTTTCGGAGCATGTCAACATTTTTGAAAATAGAAAAAGTGCGCTGACCAGGTACTTTGAAATTTTTTAGAAAAATTTTGAGGGCGGAATCGTGTGGTAGAACTCAATTTACGTGGTATAGGAATTTTTTTTCGGAGCATGACAACATTTTTGAAAATTGACCAGGAACTTAAAATTTTTTTAGAAAAATTTTGAAGGTGGAATCGTGTTGTAGAACTCAATTTATGTCGCATAGGAATTTTCTTTTCGGAGCATGTCAACATTTTTAAAAATTAAAAAAGTGCGCTGGCCAGGCACTCAGAAAATTTTTAGAAAAATTTTGAGGGCGCAATCGTGTTGTAGAACTAAATTTACGTCGCATAGTAATTTTTTTTCGGAGCATGTCAACATGTTTGAAAATTGAAAAAGTGCGCTGGCCAGGCACTCAGAAATTTTATAAATAAATTTTTAGGGCGGAATTGTGTTGTAGAACTTAATTTACGTCGCATAGGAATTTTTTTTCGGAGCATGTCAACATGTTTGAAAATTGAAAAAGTGCGCTGGCCAGGCACAGAAATTTTATAAATAAATTTTTAGGGCGGAATTGTGTTGTAGAACTTAATTTACGTCGCATAGGAATTTTTTTTCGGAGCATGTCAACATGTTTGAAAATTGAAAAAGTGCGCTGGCCAGGCACAGAAATTTTATAAAAAAATTTTTAGGGCGGAATTGTGTTGTAGAACTTAATTTACGTCGCATAGGAATTTTTTTTTCGGAGCATGCCAACATTTTTGAAAATTGAAAAAGTGCGCTGACCAGGTACTTTGAAATTTTTTAGAAAAATTTTGAGGGCGGAATCGTGTTGTAGAACTCAATTTACGTCGCATAGGTATTTTTTTTCGAAGCATGTCAACATTTTTGAAAATTGAAAAAGTGCGCTGGCGAGGCACTCAGAAATTTTATAGAAAAATTTTTAGGGCGGAATCGTGTTGTAGAACTTAATTTACGTCGTATAGGAATTTTTTTTTTCGGAGCATGTCAACATTTTTGAAAATAGAAAAAGTGCGCTGACCAGGTACTTTGAAATTTTTTAGAAAAATTTGGAGGGCGGAATAGTGTTGTAGAACTCAATTTACGTCGTATAGGATTTTTTTTTCGGAGCATGTCAACATTTTTAAAAATTGAAAAAGTGCGCTGGCCAGGTACTTAGAAATTTTTTAGAAAAATTTTGAGGGCGGAATCGTGTGGTAGAACTCAATTTACGTCGTATAGGAATTTTATTTTTTTTTCGGAGCATGACAACATTTTTGAAAATTGAAAAAGTGCGCTGACCAGGAACTTAAAATTTTTTTAGAAAAATTTTGAGGGCGGAATCGTGTTGTAGAACTCAATTTACGTCGCATAGGTATTTTTTTTCGGAGCATGTCAACATTTTTGAAAATTGAAAAAGTGCGCTGGCCAGGCACTCAAAATTTTTTAGAAACATTTTGAGGGCCGAATCGTGTTGTAGAACTCAATTTACGTCGCATAGGAATTTTTTTTCGGAGCATGTCAACATTTTTGAAAATAGAAAAAGTGCGCTGACCAGGTACTTTGAAATTTTTTAGAAAAATTTTGAGGGCGGAATCGTGTGGTAGAACTCAATTTACGTCGTATAGGAATTTTTTTTCGGAGCATGACAACATTTTTGAAAATTGACCAGGAACTTAAAATTTTTTTAGAAAAATTTTGAGGGTGGAATCGTGTTGTAGAACTCAATTTACGTCGCATAGGAATTTTCTTTTCGGAGCATGTCAACATTTTTAAAAATTAAAAAAGTGCGCTGGCCAGGCACTCAGAAAATTTTTAGAAAAATTTTGAGGGCGCAATCGTGTTGTAGAACTAAATTTACGTCGCATAGTAATTTTTTTTCGGAGCATGTCAACATTTTTGAAAATTGAAAAAGTCCGCTGGTCAGGCACTTAGAAATTTTTTTGGAAAAATTTTGAGGACGGAATCGTGTTGTAGAACTAAATTTACGTCGCATAGTAATTTTTTTTCGGAGCATGTCAACATTTTTGAAAATTGAAAAAGTGCGCTGGCCAGGTACTCAGAAATTTTATAAATAAATTTTTAGGGCGGAATTGTGTTGTAGAACTTAATTTACGTCGCATAGGATTTTTTTTTTCGGAGCATGCCAACATTTTTGAAAATTGAAAAAGTGCGCTGACCAGGTACTTAGAAATTTTTTAGAAAAATTTTGAGGGCGGAATCGTGTTGTAGAACTCAATTTACGTCACAGGACTTTTTTTTCGGAGCATGTCAACATTTTTGAAAATTGAAAAAGTGCGCTGGCCAGGCACTCAGAAAATTTTTAGAAAAATTTTGAGGGCGGAATCGTGTTGTAGAACTCAATTTACGTCGCATAGGTATTTTTTTTCGGAGCATGTCAACATTTTTGAAAATTGAAAAAGTGCGCTGGCCAGGCACTCAAAAATTTTTTAGAAAAATTTTTAGGGCGGAATCGTGTTGTAGAACTTAATTTACGTCGTATAGGAATTTTTTTTTCGGAGCATGTCAACATTTTTGAAAATAGAAAAAGTGCGCTGACCAGGTACTTTGAAATTTTTTAGAAAAATTTGGAGGGCGGAATAGTGTTGTAGAACTCAATTTACGTCGTATAGGATTTTTTTTTCGGAGCATGTCAACATTTTTAAAAATTGAAAAAGTGCGCTGGCCAGGTACTTAGAAATTTTTTAGAAAAATTTTGAGGGCGGAATCGTGTGGTAGAACTCAATTTACGTCGTATAGGAATTTTATTTTTTTTTCGGAGCATGACAACATTTTTGAAAATTGAAAAAGTGCGCTGACCAGGAACTTAAAATTTTTTTAGAAAAATTTTGAGGGCGGAATCGTGTTGTAGAACTCAATTTACGTCGCATAGGTATTTTTTTTCGGAGCATGTCAACATTTTTGAAAATTGAAAAAGTGCGCTGGCCAGGCACTCAAAATTTTTTAGAAACATTTTGAGGGCCGAATCGTGTTGTAGAACTCAATTTACGTCGCATAGGAATTTTTTTTCGGAGCATGTCAACATTTTTGAAAATAGAAAAAGTGCGCTGACCAGGTACTTTGAAATTTTTTAGAAAAATTTTGAGGGCGGAATCGTGTGGTAGAACTCAATTTACGTCGTATAGGAATTTTTTTTCGGAGCATGACAACATTTTTGAAAATTGACCAGGAACTTAAAATTTTTTTAGAAAAATTTTGAGGGTGGAATCGTGTTGTAGAACTCAATTTACGTCGCATAGGAATTTTCTTTTCGGAGCATGTCAACATTTTTAAAAATTAAAAAAGTGCGCTGGCCAGGCACTCAGAAAATTTTTAGAAAAATTTTGAGGGCGCAATCGTGTTGTAGAACTAAATTTACGTCGCATAGTAATTTTTTTTTGGAGCATGTCAACATTTTTGAAAATTGAAAAAGTCCGCTGGTCAGGCACTTAGAAATTTTTTTGGAAAAATTTTGAGGACGGAATCGTGTTGTAGAACTAAATTTACGTCGCATAGTAATTTTTTTTCGGAGCATGTCAACATTTTTGAAAATTGAAAAAGTGCGCTGGCCAGGTACTCAGAAATTTTATAAATAAATTTTTAGGGCGGAATTGTGTTGTAGAACTTAATTTACGTCGCATAGGATTTTTTTTTTCGGAGCATGCCAACATTTTTGAAAATTGAAAAAGTGCGCTGACCAGGTACTTAGAAATTTTTTAGAAAAATTTTGAGGGCGGAATCGTGTTGTAGAACTCAATTTACGTCACAGGACTTTTTTTTCGGAGCATGTCAACATTTTTGAAAATTGAAAAAGTGCGCTGGCCAGGCACTCAGAAAATTTTTAGAAAAATTTTGAGGGCGGAATCGTGTTGTAGAACTCAATTTACGTCGCATGGGAATTTTTTTTTCTGAGCATGTCAACATTTTTAAAAATTAAAAAAGTGCGCTGGCCAGGCACTCAGAAATTTTTTAGAAAAATTTTGTGGGCGGAATCGTGTTGTAGAAGTCAATTTACGTCGCATAGGAATTTTCTTTTCGGAGCATGTCAACATTTTTGAAAATTGAAAAAGTGCGCTGGCCAGGCACTCAGAAATTTTTTAGAAAAATTTTTAGTGCCGAATCGTGTTGTAGAACTCAATTTACGTCACAGGACTTTTTTTTCGGAGCATGTCAACATTTTTGAAAATTGAAAAAGTGCGCTGGCTAGGCACTCAGAAAATTTTTAGAAAAATTTTGAGGACGCAATCGTGTTGTAGAACTAAATTTACGTCGTATAGGATTTTTTTTTTCGGAGCATGTCAACATTTTTAAAAATTGAAAAAGTGCGCTGGCCAGGTACTTAGAAATTTTTTAGAAAAATTTTGAGGGCGGTATCGTGTGGTAGAACTCAATTTACGTCGTATAGGAATTTTATTTTTTTTATCGGAGCATGACAACATTCTTGAAAATTGAAAAAGTGCGCTGACCAGGTACTTAAAAATTTTTTAGAAAAATTTTGAGGGCGGAATCGTGTTGTAGAACTCAATTTACGCCGCATAGGTATTTTTTTTCGGAGCATGTCAACATTTTTGAAAATTGAAAAAGTGCGCTGGCCAGGCACTCAGAAATTTTTTAGAAAAATTTTGAGGGTGGAATCGTGTTGTAGAACTCAATTTACGTAGCATAGGAATTTTCTTTTCGGAGCATGTCAACATTTTTGAAAATTGAAAAAGTGCGCTGGCCAGGCACAAAAATTTTTTAGAAAAATTTTGAGGGCGGAATCGTGTGGTAGAACTCAATTTACGTCGTATAGGAATTTTATTTTTTTTTTCGGAGCATGACAACATTTTTGAAAATTGAAAAAGTGCGCTGACCAGGTACTTAAAGATTTTTTAGAAAAATTTTGAGGGCGGAATCGTGTTGTAGAACTCAATTTACGTCGCATAGGTATTTTTTTTCGGAGCATGTCAACATTTTTGAAAATTGAAAAAGTGCGCTGGCCAGGCACACAAAAATTGTATAGAAAAATTTTGAGGGCGGAATCGTGTTGTAGAACTCAATTTACGTCACAGGACTTTTTTTTCGGAGCATGTCAACATTTTTGAAAATTGAAAAAGTGCGCTGGCCAGGCACTCAGAAAATTTTTAGAAAAATTTTGAGGGCGGAATCGTGTTGTAGAACTCAATTTACGTCGCATAGGAATTTTTTTTCTGAGCATGTCAACATTTTTAAAAATTAAAAAAGTGCGCTGGCCAGGCACTCAGAAATTTTTTAGAAAAATTTTGTGGGCGGAATCGTGTTGTAGAAGTCAATTTACGTCGCATAGGAATTTTCTTTTCGGAGCATGTCAACATTTTTGAAAATTGAAAAAGTGCGCTGGCCAGGCACTCAGAAATTTTTTAGAAAAATTTTTAGTGCCGAATCGTGTTGTAGAACTCAATTTACGTCACAGGACTTTTTTTTTCGGAGCATGTCAACATTTTTGAAAATTGAAAAAGTGCGCTGGCTAGGCACTCAGAAAATTTTTAGAAAAATTTTGAGGACGCAATCGTGTTGTAGAACTAAATTTACGTCGCATAGTAATTTTTTTTCGGAGCATGTCAACATTTTTGAAAATTGAAAAAGTGCGCTGACCAGGTACTTTGAAATTTTTTAGAAAAATTTGGAGGGCGGAATAGTGTTGTAGAACTCAATTTACGTCGTATAGGATTTTTTTTTTCGGAGCATGTCAACATTTTTAAAAATTGAAAAAGTGCGCTGGCCAGGTACTTAGAAATTTTTTAGAAAAATTTTGAGGGCGGTATCGTGTTTTAGAACTCAATTTACGTCGTATAGGAATTTTATTTTTTTTATCGGAGCATGACAACATTCTTGAAAATTAAAAAAGTGCGCTGACCAGGTACTTAAAAATTTTTTAGAAAAATTTTGAGGGCGGAATCGTGTTGTAGAACTCAATTTACGTCGCATAGGTATTTTTTTTCGGAGCATGTCAACATTTTTGAAAATTGAAAAAGTGCGCTGGCCAGGCACTCAGAAATTTTTTAGAAAAATTTTGAGGGTGGAATCATGTTGTAGAACTCAATTTACGTAGCATAGGAATTTTCTTTTCGGAGCATGTCAACATTTTTGAAAATTGAAAAAGTGCGCTGGCCAGGCACAAAAATTTTTTAGAAAAATTTTGAGGGCGGAATCGTGTGGTAGAACTCAATTTACGTCGTATAGGAATTTTATTTTTTTTTTCGGAGCATGACAACATTTTTGAAAATTGAAAAAGTGCGCTGACCAGGTACTTAAAGATTTTTTAGAAAAATTTTGAGGGCGGAATCGTGTTGTAGAACTCAATTTACGTCGCATAGGTATTTTTTTTCGGAGCATGTCAACATTTTTGAAAATTGAAAAAGTGCGCTGGCCAGGCACTCAGAAATTTTTTAGAAAAATTTTGAGGGTGGAATCGTGTTGTAGAACTCAATTTACGTAGCATAGGAATTTTCTTTTCGGAGCATGTCAACATTTTTGAAAATTGAAAAAGTGCGCTGGCCAGACACAAAAATTTGTTAGAAATATTTTGAGGGCGGAATCGTGTTGTAGAACTCAATTTACGTCGCATAGTAATTTTTTTTGGAGCATGTCAACATTTTTGAAAATTGAAAAAGTGCGCTGGCCAGGCACTTAAAAATTTTTTAGAAAAATTTTGAGGACGGAATCGTGTTGTAGAACTAAATTTACGTCGCATAGTAATTTTTTTTGGAGCATGTCATCATTTTTGAAAATTGAAAAAGTGCGCTGGCCAGGCACTCAGAAATTTTTTAGAAAAATTTTGAGGGAGGAATCGTGTTGTAGAACTCAATTTACGTCGCATAGGTATTTTTTTTTCGGAGCATGTCAACATTTTTGAAAATTGAAAAAGTGCGCTGGCCAGGCACACAAAAATTGTATAGAAAAATTTTGAGGGCGGAATCGTGTTGTAGAACTCAATTTACGTCACAGGACTTTTTTTTCGGAGCATGTCAACATTTTTGAAAATTGAAAAAGTGCGCTGGCCAGGCACTCAGAAAATTTTTAGAAAAATTTTGAGGGCGGAATCGTGTTGTAGAACTCAATTTACGTCGCATAGGAATTTTTTTTTCGGAGCATGTCAACATTTTTAAAAATTAAAAAAGTGCGCTGGCCAGGCACTCAGAAATTTTTTAGAAAAATTTTGTGGGCGGAATCGTGTTGTAGAAGTCAATTTACGTCGCATAGGAATTTTCTTTTCGGAGCATGTCAACATTTTTGAAAATTTAAAAAGTGCGCTGGAAAGGCACTCAGAAATTTTTTAGAAAAATTTTGAGTGCCGAATCGTGTTGTAGAACTCAATTTACGTCACAGGACTTTTTTTTCGGAGCATGTCAACATTTTTGAAAATTGAAAAAGTGCGCTGGCCAGGTACTTTGAAATTTTTTAGAAAAATTTGGAGGGCGGAATAGTGTTGTAGAACTCAATTTACGTCGTATAGGATTTTTTTTTTCGGAGCATGTCAACATTTTTAAAAATTGAAAAAGTGCGCTGGCCAGGTACTTAGAAATTTTTTAGAAAAATTTTGAGGGCGGAATCGTGTGGTAGAACTCAATTTACGTCGTATAGGAATTTTATTTTTTTTTCGGAGCATGACAACATTTTTGAAAATTGAAAAAGTGCGCTGACCAGGTACTTAAAGATTTTTTAGAAAAATTTTGAGGGTGGAATCGTGTTGTAGAACTCAATTTACGTCGCATAGGTATTTTTTTTCGGAGCATGTCAACATTTTTGAAAATTGAAAAAGTGCGCTGACCAGGTACTTTGAAATTTTTTAGAAAAATTTTGAGGGTGGAATCGTGTTAAAGAACTCAATTTACGTCGCATAGGAATTTTCTTTTCGGAGCATGTCAACATTTTTGAAAATTGAAAAAGTGCGCTGGCCAGGCACAGAAATTTTATAAAAAAATTTTTAGGGCGGAATTGTGTTGTAGAACTTAATTTACGTCGCATAGGAATTTTTTTTTCGGAGCATGCCAACATTTTTGAAAATTGAAAAAGTGCGCTGACCAGGTACTTTGAAATTTTTTAGAAAAATTTTGAGGGCGGAATCGTGTTGTAGAACTCAATTTACGTCGCATAGGTATTTTTTTCGAAGCATGTCAACATTTTTGAAAATTGAAAAAGTGCGCTGGCGAGGCTCTCAGAAATTTTATAGAAAAATTTTTAGAGCGGAATCGTGTTGTAGAACTTAATTTACGTCGTATAAGAATTTTATTTTTTTTTCGGAGCATGACAACATTTTTGAAAATTGAAAAAGTGCGCTGACCAGGTACTTAAAATTTTTTTAGAAAAATTTTGAGGGCGGAATCGTGTTGTAGAACTCAATTTACGTCGCATAGGTATTTTTTTTTTTTTAGAAAAATTTTGAGGGCGGAATCGTGTTGTAGAACTCTATTTACGTCGCATAGGTATTTTTTTTCGGAGCATGTCAACATTTTTGAAAATTGAAAAAGTGCGCTGGCCAGGCACTCAAAAATTTTTTAGAAACATTTTGAGGGCGGAATCGTGTTGTAGAACTCAATTTACGTCGCATAGGAATTTTTTTTCGGAGCATGTCAACATTTTTGAAAATAGAAAAAGTGCGCTGACCAGGTACTTTGAAATTTTTTAGAAAAATTTGGAGGGCGGAATAGTGTTGTAGAACTCAATTTACGTCGTATAGGATTTTTTTTTCGGAGCATGTCAACATTTTTAAAAATTGAAAAAGTGCGCTGGCCAGGTACTTTGAAATTTTTTAGAAAAATTTGGAGGGAGGAATAGTGTTTTAGAACTCAATTTACGTCGCATAGGAATTTTCTTTTCGGAGGATGTCAACATTTTTGAAAATTGAAAAATTGCGCTGGCCAGGCACTCAGAAATTTTATAGAAAAATTTTTAGGGCGGAATCGTGTTGTAGAACTTAATTTACGTCGTATAGGAATTTAATTTTTTTTTCGGAGCATGACAACATTTTTGAAAATTGAAAAAGTTCTCTGACCAGGTACTTAAAATTTTTTTAGAAAAATTTTGAGGTCGGAATCGTGTTGTAGAACTCAATTTACGTCGCATAGGTATTTTTTTTCGGAGCATGTCAACATTTTTGAAAATTGAAAAAGTGCGCTGGCCAGGCACTCAGAAATTTTATAAATAAATTTTTAGGGCGGAATTGTGTTGTAGAACTTAATTTACGTCGCATAGGAATTTTTTTTTCGGAGCATGTCAACATTTTTGAAAATTGAAAAAGTGCGCTGACCAGGCACAGAAATTTTATAAAAAAAAATTTAGGGCGGAATTGTGTTGTAGAACTTAATTTACGTCGCATAGGAATTTTTTTTGGGAGCATGCCAACATTTTTGAAAATTGAAAAAGTGCGCTGACCAGGTACTTTGAAATTTTTTAGAAAAATTTTGAGGGCGGAATCGTGTTGTAGAACTCAATTTACGTCGCATAGGTATTTTTTTTCGGAGCATGTCAACATTTTTGAAAATTGAAAAAGTGCGCTGGCGAGGCACTCAGAAATTTTATAGAAAATTTTTTAGAGCGGAATCGTGTTGTAGAACTTAATTTACGTCGCATAGGTATTTTTTTTCGGAGCATGTCAACATTTTTGAAAATTGAAAAAGTGCGCTGGCCAGGCACACAAAAATTGTATAGAAAAATTTTGAGGGCGGAATCGTGTTGTAGAACTCAATTTACGTCACAGGACTTTTTTTTCGGAGCATGTCAACATTTTTGAAAATTGAAAAAGTGCGCTGGCCAGTCACTCAGAAAATTTTTAGAAAAATTTTGAGGGCGGAATCGTGTTGTAGAACTCAATTTACGTCGCATAGGAATTTTTTTTCTGAGCATGTCAACATTTTTAAAAATTAAAAAAGTGCGCTGGCCAGGCACTCAGAAATTTTTTAGAAAAATTTTGTGGGCGGAATCGTGTTGTAGAAGTCAATTTACGTCGCATAGGAATTTTCTTTTCGGAGCATGTCAACATTTTTGAAAATTGAAAAAGTGCGCTGGCCAGGCACTCAGAAATTTTTTAGAAAAATTTTTAGTGCCGAATCGTGTTGTAGAACTCAATTTACGTCACAGGACTTTTTTTTCGGAGCATGTCAACATTTTTGAAAATTGAAAAAGTGCGCTGGCTAGGCACTCAGAAAATTTTTAGAAAAATTTTGAGGACGCAATCGTGTTGTAGAACTCAATTTACGTCGCATAGGAATTTTTTTTCTGAGCATGTCAACATTTTTAAAAATTAAAAAAGTGCGCTGGCCAGGCACTCAGAAATTTTTTAGAAAAATTTTGTGGGCGGAATCGTGTTGTAGAAGTCAATTTACGTCGCATAGGAATTTTCTTTTCGGAGCATGTCAACATTTTTGAAAATTGAAAAAGTGCGCTGGCTAGGCACTCAGAAAATTTTTAGAAAAATTTTGAGGACGCAATCGTGTTGTAGAACTCAATTTACGTCGCATAGGAATTTTTTTTCTGAGCATGTCAACATTTTTAAAAATTAAAAAAGTGCGCTGGCCAGGCACTCAGAAATTTTTTAGAAAAATTTTGAGGGTGGAATCGTGTTGTAGAACTCAATTTACGTAGCATAGGAATTTTCTTTTCGGAGCATGTCAACATTTTTGAAAATTGAAAAAGTGCGCTGGCCAGGCACAAAAATTTTTTAGAAAAATTTTGAGGGCGGAATCGTGTGGTAGAACTCAATTTACGTCGTATAGGAATTTTATTTTTTTTTTCGGAGCATGACAACATTTTTGAAAATTGAAAAAGTGCGCTGACCAGGTACTTAAAGATTTTTTAGAAAAATTTTGAGGGCGGAATCGTGTTGTAGAACTCAATTTACGTCGCATAGGTATTTTTTTTCGGAGCATGTCAACATTTTTGAAAATTGAAAAAGTGCGCTGGCCAGGCACACAAAAATTGTATAGAAAAATTTTGAGGGCGGAATCGTGTTGTAGAACTCAATTTACGTCACAGGACTTTTTTTTCGGAGCATGTCAACATTTTTGAAAATTGAAAAAGTGCGCTGGCCAGTCACTCAGAAAATTTTTAGAAAAATTTTGAGGGCGGAATCGTGTTGTAGAACTCAATTTACGTCGCATAGGAATTTTTTTTCTGAGCATGTCAACATTTTTAAAAATTAAAAAAGTGCGCTGGCCAGGCACTCAGAAATTTTTTAGAAAAATTTTGTGGGCGGAATCGTGTTGTAGAAGTCAATTTACGTCGCATAGGAATTTTCTTTTCGGAGCATGTCAACATTTTTGAAAATTGAAAAAGTGCGCTGGCCAGGCACTCAGAAATTTTTTAGAAAAATTTTTAGTGCCGAATCGTGTTGTAGAACTCAATTTACGTCACAGGACTTTTTTTTTCGGAGCATGTCAACATTTTTGAAAATTGAAAAAGTGCGCTGGCTAGGCACTCAGAAAATTTTTAGAAAAATTTTGAGGACGCAATCGTGTTGTAGAACTAAATTTACGTCGCATAGTAATTTTTTTTCGGAGCATGTCAACATTTTTGAAAATTGAAAAAGTGCGCTGACCAGGTACTTTGAAATTTTTTAGAAAAATTTGGAGGGCGGAATAGTGTTGTAGAACTCAATTTACGTCGTATAGGATTTTTTTTTTCGGAGCATGTCAACATTTTTAAAAATTGAAAAAGTGCGCTGGCCAGGTACTTAGAAATTTTTTAGAAAAATTTTGAGGGCGGTATCGTGTTTTAGAACTCAATTTACGTCGTATAGGAATTTTATTTTTTTTATCGGAGCATGACAACATTCTTGAAAATTGAAAAAGTGCGCTGACCAGGTACTTAAAAATTTTTTAGAAAAATTTTGAGGGCGGAATCGTGTTGTAGAACTCAATTTACGTCGCATAGGTATTTTTTTTCGGAGCATGTCAACATTTTTGAAAATTGAAAAAGTGCGCTGGCCAGGCACTCAGAAATTTTTTAGAAAAATTTTGAGGGTGGAATCATGTTGTAGAACTCAATTTACGTAGCATAGGAATTTTCTTTTCGGAGCATGTCAACATTTTTGAAAATTGAAAAAGTGCGCTGGCCAGGCACAAAAATTTTTTAGAAAAATTTTGAGGGCGGAATCGTGTGGTAGAACTCAATTTACGTCGTATAGGAATTTTATTTTTTTTTTCGGAGCATGACAACATTTTTGAAAATTGAAAAAGTGCGCTGACCAGGTACTTAAAGATTTTTTAGAAAAATTTTGAGGGCGGAATCGTGTTGTAGAACTCAATTTACGTCGCATAGGTATTTTTTTTCGGAGCATGTCAACATTTTTGAAAATTGAAAAAGTGCGCTGGCCAGGCACTCAGAAATTTTTTAGAAAAATTTTGAGGGTGGAATCGTGTTGTAGAACTCAATTTACGTAGCATAGGAATTTTCTTTTCGGAGCATGTCAACATTTTTGAAAATTGAAAAAGTGCGCTGGCCAGACACAAAAATTTGTTAGAAATATTTTGAGGGCGGAATCGTGTTGTAGAACTCAATTTACGTCGCATAGTAATTTTTTTTGGAGCATGTCAACATTTTTGAAAATTGAAAAAGTGCGCTGGCCAGGCACTTAAAAATTTTTTAGAAAAATTTTGAGGACGGAATCGTGTTGTAGAACTAAATTTACGTCGCATAGTAATTTTTTTTGGAGCATGTCATCATTTTTGAAAATTGAAAAAGTGCGCTGGCCAGACACTCAGAAATTTTTTAGAAAAATTTTGAGGGAGGAATCGTGTTGTAGAACTCAATTTACGTCGCATAGGTATTTTTTTTTCGGAGCATGTCAACATTTTTGAAAATTGAAAAAGTGCGCTGGCCAGGCACACAAAAATTGTATAGAAAAATTTTGAGGGCGGAATCGTGTTGTAGAACTCAATTTACGTCACAGGACTTTTTTTTCGGAGCATGTCAACATTTTTGAAAATTGAAAAAGTGCGCTGGCCAGGCACTCAGAAAATTTTTAGAAAAATTTTGAGGGCGGAATCGTGTTGTAGAACTCAATTTACGTCGCATAGGAATTTTTTTTTCGGAGCATGTCAACATTTTTAAAAATTAAAAAAGTGCGCTGGCCAGGCACTCAGAAATTTTTTAGAAAAATTTTGAGTGCCGAATCGTGTTGTAGAACTCAATTTACGTCACAGGACTTTTTTTTCGGAGCATGTCAACATTTTTGAAAATTGAAAAAGTGCGCTGGCCAGGTACTTTGAAATTTTTTAGAAAAATTTGGAGGGCGGAATAGTGTTGTAGAACTCAATTTACGTCGTATAGGATTTTTTTTTTCGGAGCATGTCAACATTTTTAAAAATTGAAAAAGTGCGCTGGCCAGGTACTTAGAAATTTTTTAGAAAAATTTTGAGGGCGGAATCGTGTGGTAGAACTCAATTTACGTCGTATAGGAATTTTATTTTTTTTTCGGAGCATGACAACATTTTTGAAAATTGAAAAAGTGCGCTGACCAGGTACTTAAAGATTTTTTAGAAAAATTTTGAGGGTGGAATCGTGTTGTAGAACTCAATTTACGTCGCATAGGTATTTTTTTTCGAAGCATGTCAACATTTTTGAAAATTGAAAAAGTGCGCTGGCGGGGCACTCAGAAATTTTATAGAAAAATTTTTAGGGCGGAATCGTGTTGTAGAACTTAATTTACGTCGTATAGGAATTTTTTTTTTTCGGAGCATGACAACATTTTTGAAAATTGAAAAAGTGCGCTGGCCAGGCACAGAAATTTTATAAAAAAAATTTTAGGGCGGAATTGTGTTGTAGAACTTAATTTACGTCGCATAGGAATTTTTTTTTCGGAGCATGCCAACATTTTTGAAAATTGAAAAAGTGCGCTGACCAGGTACTTTGAAATTTTATAGAAAAATTTTTAGGGCGGAATCGTGTTGCAGAACTTAATTTACGTCGTATAGGAATTTTATTTTTTTTTCGGAGCATGACAACATTTTTGAAAATTGCAAAAGTGCGCTGACCAGGTACTTAAAATTTTTTTAGAAAAATTTTGAGGGCGGAATCGTGTTGTAGAACTCAATTTACGTCGCATAGGTATTTTTTTTCGGAGCATGTCAACATTTTTGAAAATTGAAAAAGTGCGCTGGCCAGGCACTCAAAAATTTTTTAGAAACATTTTAGGGCGGAATCGTGTTGTAGAACTCAATTTACGTCGCATAGGAATTTTTTTTCGGAGCATGTCAACATTTTTGAAAATAGAAAAAGTGCGCTGACCAGGTACTTTGAAATTTTTTAGAAAAATTTGGAGGGCGGAATAGTGTTGTAGAACTCAATTTACGTCGTATAGGATTTTTTTTTCGGAGCATGTCAACATTTTTAAAAATTGAAAAAGTGCGCTGGCCAGGTACTTAGAAATTTTTTAGAAAAATTTTGAGGGCGGAATCGTGTGGTAGAACTCAATTTACGTCGTATAGGAATTTTATTTTTTTTTCGGAGCATGACAACATTTTTGAAAATTGAAAAAGTGCGCTGACCAGGAACTTAAAAATTTTTTAGAAAAATTTTGAGGGTGGAATCGTGTTCTAGAACTCAATTTACGTCGCATAGGAATTTTCTTTTTGGAGCATGTCAACATTTTTGAAAATTGAAAAAGTGCGCTGGCCAGGCGCAGAAATTTTATAAAAAAAATTTTAGGGCGGAATTGTGTTGTAGAACTTAATTTACGTCGCATAGGAATTTTTTTTCGGAGCATGCCAACATTTTTGAAAATTGAAAAAGTGCGCTGACCAGGTACTTTGAAATTTTTTAGAAAAATTTTGAGGGCGGAATCGTGTTGTAGAACTCAATTTACGTCGCATAGGTATTTTTTGCGAAGCATGTCAACATTTTTGAAAATTGAAAAAGTGCGCTGGCGGGGCACTCAGAAATTTTATAGAAAAATTTTTAGGGCGGAATCGTGTTGTAGAACTTAATTTACGTCGTATAGGAATTTTTTTTTTTTTCGGAGCATGACAACATTTTTGAAAATTGAAAAAGTGCGCTGGCCAGGCACAGAAATTTTATAAAAAAAATTTTAGGGCGGAATTGTGTTGTAGAACTTAATTTACGTCGCATAGGAATTTTTTTTTCGGAGCATGCCAACATTTTTGAAAATTGAAAAAGTGCGCTGACCAGGTACTTTGAAATTTTATAGAAAAATTTTTATGGCGGAATCGTGTTGCAGAACTTAATTTACGTCGTATAGGAATTTTATTTTTTTTTGGAGCATGTCAACATGTTTGAAAATTGAAAAAGTGCGCTGGCCAGGCACTCAGAAATTTTATAAATAAATTTTTAGGGCGGAATTGTGTTGTAGAACTTAATTTACGTCGCATAGGAATTTTTTTTCGGAGCATGTCAACATGTTTGAAAATTGAAAAAGTGCGCTGGCCAGGCACAGAAATTTTATAAAAAAATTTTTAGGGCGGAATTGTGTTGTAGAACTTAATTTACGTCGCATAGGAATTTTTTTTTCGGAGCATGCCAACATTTTTGAAAATTGAAAAAGTGCGCTGACCAGGTACTTTGAAATTTTTTAGAAAAATTTTGAGGGCGGAATCGTGTTGTAGAACTCAATTTACGTCGCATAGGTATTTTTTTTCGAAGCATGTCAACATTTTTGAAAATTGAAAAAGTGCGCTGGCGAGGCACTCAGAAATTTTATAGAAAAATTTTTAGGGCGGAATCGTGTTGTAGAACTTAATTTACGTCGTATAGGAATTTTTTTTTTCGGAGCATGACAACATTTTTGAAAATTGAAAAAGTGCGCTGGCCAGGCACAGAAATTTTATAAAAAAATTTTTAGGGCGGAATTGTGTTGTAGAACTTAATTTACGTCGCAGAGGAATTTTTTTTTTGGAGCATGCCAACATTTTTGAAAATTGAAAAAGTGCGCTGACCAGGTACTTTGAAATTTTATAGAAAAATTTTTAGGGCGGAATCGTGTTGCAGAACTTAATTTACGTCGTATAGGAATTTTATTTTTTTTTCGGAGCATGACAACATTTTTGAAAATTGAAAAAGTGCGCTGACCAGGTACTCAAAATTTTTTTAGAAAAATTTTGAGGGCGGAATCGTGTTGTAGAACTCAATTTACGTCGCATAGGTATTTTTTTTCGGAGCATGTCAACATTTTTGAAAATTGAAAAAGTGCGCTGGCCAGGCACTCAAAAATTTTTTAGAAACATTTTGAGGGCCGAATCGTGTTGTAGAACTCAATTTACGTCGCATAGGAATTTTTTTTCGGAGCATGTCAACATTTTTGAAAATAGAAAAAGTGCGCTGAACAGGTACTTTGAAATTTTATAGAAAAATTTTTAGGGCGGAATCGTGTTGCAGAACTTAATTTACGTCGTATAGGAATTTTATTTTTTTTTGGAGCATGTCGACATGTTTGAAAATTGAAAAAGTGCGCTGGCCAGATACTCAGAAATTTTATAAATAAATTTTTAGGGCGGAATTGTGTTGTAGAACTTAATTTACGTCGCATAGGAATTTTTTTTCGGAGCATGTCAACATGTTTGAAAATTGAAAAAGTGCGCTGGCCAGGCACAGAAATTTTATAAAAAAATTTTTAGGGCGGAATTGTGTTGTAGAACTTAATTTACGTCGCATAGGAATTTTTTTTTCGGAGCATGCCAACATTTTTGAAAATTGAAAAAGTGCGCTGACCAGGTACTTTGAAATTTTTTAGAAAAATTTTGAGGGCGGAATCGTGTTGTAGAACTCAATTTACGTCGCATAGGTATTTTTTTTCGAAGCATGTCAACATTTTTGAAAATTGAAAAAGTGCGCTGGCCAGGCACAGAAATTTTATAAAAAAAATTTTAGGGCGGAATTGTGTTGTAGAACTTAATTTACGTCGCATAGGAATTTTTTTTTTCGGAGCATGCCAACATTTTTGAAAATTGAAAAAGTGCGCTGACCAGGTACTTTGAAATTTTATAGAAAAATTTTTAGGGCGGAATCGTGTTGCAGAACTTAATTTACGTCGTATAGGAATTTTATTTTTTTTTCGGAGCATGACAACATTTTTGAAAATTGAAAAAGTGCGCTGACCAGGTACTTAAAATTTTTTTAGAAAAATTTTGAGGGCGGAATCGTGTTGTAGAACTCAATTTACGTCGCATAGGTATTTTTTTTCGGAGCATGTCAACATTTTTGAAAATTGAAAAAGTGCGCTGACCAGGTACTTTGAAATTTTTTAGAAAAATTTGGAGGGCGGAATAGTGTTGTAGAACTCAATTTACGTCGTATAGGATTTTTTTTTCGGAGCATGTCAACATTTTTAAAAATTGAAAAAGTGCGCTGGCCAGGTACTTAGAAATTTTTTAGAAAAATTTTGAGGGCGGAATCGTGTGGTAGAACTCAATTTACGTCGTATAGGAATTTTATTTTTTTTTCGGAGCATGACAACATATTTGAAAATTGAAAAAGTGCGCTGACCAGGAACTTAAAATTTTTTTAGAAAAATTTTGAGGGCAGAATCGTGTTGTAGAACTCAATTTACGTCGCATAGGTATTTTTTTTCGGAGCATGTCAACATTTTTGAAAATTGAAAAAGTGCGCTGGCCAGGCACTCAAAAATTTTTTAGAAACATTTTGAGGGCCGAATCGTGTTGTAGAACTCAATTTACGTCGCATAGGAATTTTTTTTCGGAGCATGTCAACATTTTTGAAAATAGAAAAAGTGCGCTGACCAGGTACTTTGAAATTTTTTAGAAAAATTTTGAGGGCGGAATCGTGTGGTAGAACTCAATTTACGTCGTATAGGAATTTTTTTTCGGAGCATGACAACATTTTTGAAAATTGACCAGGAACTTAAAATTTTTTTAGAAAAATTTTGAGGGTGGAATCGTGTTGTAGAACTCAATTTACATCGCATAGGAATTTTCTTTTCGGAGCATGCCAACATTTTTAAAAATTAAAAAAGTGCGCTGGCCAGGCACTCAGAAAATTTTTAGAAAAATTTTGAGGGCGCAATCGTGTTGTAGAACTAAATTTACGTCGCATAGTAATTTTTTTTCGGATCATGTCAACATTTTTGAAAATTGAAAAAGTCCGCTGGTCAGGCACTTAGAAATTTTTTTGGAAAAATTTTGAGGACGGAATCGTGTTGTAGAACTAAATTTACGTCGCATAGTAATTTTTTTTCGGAGCATGTCAACATTTTTGAAAATTGAAAAAGTGCGCTGGCCAGGCACTCAGAAATTTTTTAGAAAAATTTTGTGGGCGGAATCGTGTTGTAGAAGTCAATTTACGTCGCATAGGAATTTTCTTTTCGGAGCATGTCAACATTTTTGAAAATTGAAAAAGTCCGCTGGTCAGGCACTTAGAAATTTTTTTGGAAAAATTTTGAGGGCGGAATCGTGTTGTAGAACTCAATTTACGTCGCATAGGAATTTTTTTTTCGGAGCATGTCAACATTTTTAAAAATTAAAAAAGTGCGCTGGCCAGGCACTCAGAAATTTTTTAGAAAAATTTTGTGGGCGGAATCGTGTTGTAGAAGTCAATTTACGTCGCATAGGAATTTTCTTTTCGGAGCATGTCAACATTTTTGAAAATTGAAAAAGTGCGCTGGAAAGGCACTCAGAAATTTTTTAGAAAAATTTTGAGAGCCGAATCGTGTTGTAGAACTCAATTTACGTCACAGGACTTTTTTTTCGGAGCATGTCAACATTTTTGAAAATTGAAAAAGTGCGCTGGCCAGGCACTTTGAAATTTTTTAGAAAAATTTTGAGGGCGGAATCGTGTTGTAGAACTCAATTTACGTCGTATAGGATTTTTTTTTTCGGAGCATGTCAACATTTTTAAAAATTGAAAAAGTGGGCTGGCCAGGCACAGAAATTTTATAAAAAAATTTTTAAGGCGGAATTGTGTTGTAGAACTTAATTTACGTCGCATAGGAATTTTTTTTTCGGAGCATGCCAACATTTTTGAAAATTGAAAAAGTGCGCTGACCAGGTACTTTGAAATTTTTTAGAAAAATTTTGAGGGCGGAATCGTGTTGTAGAACTCAATTTACGTCGCATAGGTATTTTTTTTCGGAGCATGAAAACATTTTTGAAAATTGAAAAAGTGCGCTGACCAGGAACTTAAAATTTTTTTAGAAAAATTTTGAGGGCGGAATCGTGTTGTAGAACTCAATTTACGTCGCATAGGAATTTTTTTTTCGGAGCATGTCAACATTTTTAAAAATTAA
Source organism: Pseudeuparius sepicola (assembly GCA_963920635.1). NCBI lineage: Eukaryota > Metazoa > Arthropoda > Insecta > Coleoptera > Anthribidae > Pseudeuparius > Pseudeuparius sepicola. The sequence goes on along the minus strand of OY987298.1, from coordinate 85,175,299 downwards.
AAAAGTGCGCTGGCCAGGCACTCAGAAATTTTTTAGAAAAATTTTGTGGGCGGAATCGTGTTGTAGAAGTCAATTTACGTCGCATAGGAATTTTCTTTTCGGAGCATGTCAACATTTTTGAAAATTGAAAAAGTGCGCTGGAAAGGCACTCAGAAATTTTTTAGAAAAATTTTGAGAGCCGAATCGTGTTGTAGAACTCAATTTACGTCACAGGACTTTTTTTTCGGAGCATGTCAACATTTTTGAAAATAGAAAAAGTGCGCTGACCAGGTACTTTGAAATTTTTTAGAAAAATTTTGAGGGCGGAATCGTGTTGTAAAACTCAATTTACGTCGTATAGGATTTTTTTTTCGGAGCATGTCAACATTTTTAAAAATTGAAAAAGTGGGCTGGCCAGGCACAGAAATTTTATAAAAAAAATTTTAAGGCGGAATTGTGTTGTAGAACTTAATTTACGTCGCATAGGAATTTTTTTTTCGGAGCATGCCAACATTTTTGAAAATTGAAAAAGTGCGCTGACCAGGTACTTTGAAATTTTTTAGAAAAATTTTGAGGGCGGAATCGTGTTGTAGAACTCAATTTACGTCGCATAGGTATTTTTTTTCGGAGCATGAAAACATTTTTGAAAATTGAAAAAGTGCGCTGACCAGGAACTTAAAATTTTTTTAGAAAAATTTTGAGGGTGGAATCGTGTTGTAGAACTCAATTTACGTCGCATAGGAATTTTCTTTTCGGAGCATGACAACATTTTTGAAAATTGAAAAAGTGCGCTGACCAGGAACTTAAAATTTTTTTAGAAAAATTTTGAGGGTGGAATCGTGTTGTAGAACTTAATTTACGTCGCAGAGGAATTTTTTTTTTGGAGCATGCCAACATTTTTGAAAATTGAAAAAGTGCGCTGACCAGGTACTTTGAAATTTTATAGAAAAATTTTTAGGGCGGAATCGTGTTGCAGAACTTAATTTACGTCGTATAGGAATTTTATTTTTTTTTCGGAGCATGACAACATTTTTGAAAATTGAAAAAGTGCGCTGACCAGGTACTCAAAATTTTTTTAGAAAAATTTTGAGGGCGGAATCGTGTTGTAGAACTCAATTTACGTCGCATAGGTATTTTTTTTCGGAGCATGTCAACATTTTTGAAAATTGAAAAAGTGCGCTGGCCAGGCACTCAAAAATTTTTTAGAAACATTTTGAGGGCCGAATCGTGTTGTAGAACTCAATTTACGTCGCATAGGAATTTTTTTTCGGAGCATGTCAACATTTTTGAAAATAGAAAAAGTGCGCTGAACAGGTACTTTGAAATTTTATAGAAAAATTTTTAGGGCGGAATCGTGTTGCAGAACTTAATTTACGTCGTATAGGAATTTTATTTTTTTTTGGAGCATGTCGACATGTTTGAAAATTGAAAAAGTGCGCTGGCCAGATACTCAGAAATTTTATAAATAAATTTTTAGGGCGGAATTGTGTTGTAGAACTTAATTTACGTCGCATAGGAATTTTTTTTCGGAGCATGTCAACATGTTTGAAAATTGAAAAAGTGCGCTGGCCAGGCACAGAAATTTTATAAAAAAATTTTTAGGGCGGAATTGTGTTGTAGAACTTAATTTACGTCGCATAGGAATTTTTTTTTCGGAGCATGCCAACATTTTTGAAAATTGAAAAAGTGCGCTGACCAGGTACTTTGAAATTTTTTAGAAAAATTTTGAGGGCGGAATCGTGTTGTAGAACTCAATTTACGTCGCATAGGTATTTTTTTTCGAAGCATGTCAACATTTTTGAAAATTGAAAAAGTGCGCTGGCCAGGCACAGAAATTTTATAAAAAAAATTTTAGGGCGGAATTGTGTTGTAGAACTTAATTTACGTCGCATAGGAATTTTTTTTTTCGGAGCATGCCAACATTTTTGAAAATTGAAAAAGTGCGCTGACCAGGTACTTTGAAATTTTATAGAAAAATTTTTAGGGCGGAATCGTGTTGCAGAACTTAATTTACGTCGTATAGGAATTTTATTTTTTTTTCGGAGCATGACAACATTTTTGAAAATTGAAAAAGTGCGCTGACCAGGTACTTAAAATTTTTTTAGAAAAATTTTGAGGGCGGAATCGTGTTGTAGAACTCAATTTACGTCGCATAGGTATTTTTTTTCGGAGCATGTCAACATTTTTGAAAATTGAAAAAGTGCGCTGACCAGGTACTTTGAAATTTTTTAGAAAAATTTGGAGGGCGGAATAGTGTTGTAGAACTCAATTTACGTCGTATAGGATTTTTTTTTCGGAGCATGTCAACATTTTTAAAAATTGAAAAAGTGCGCTGGCCAGGTACTTAGAAATTTTTTAGAAAAATTTTGAGGGCGGAATCGTGTGGTAGAACTCAATTTACGTCGTATAGGAATTTTATTTTTTTTTCGGAGCATGACAACATATTTGAAAATTGAAAAAGTGCGCTGACCAGGAACTTAAAATTTTTTTAGAAAAATTTTGAGGGCAGAATCGTGTTGTAGAACTCAATTTACGTCGCATAGGTATTTTTTTTCGGAGCATGTCAACATTTTTGAAAATTGAAAAAGTGCGCTGGCCAGGCACTCAAAAATTTTTTAGAAACATTTTGAGGGCCGAATCGTGTTGTAGAACTCAATTTACGTCGCATAGGAATTTTTTTTCGGAGCATGTCAACATTTTTGAAAATAGAAAAAGTGCGCTGACCAGGTACTTTGAAATTTTTTAGAAAAATTTTGAGGGCGGAATCGTGTGGTAGAACTCAATTTACGTCGTATAGGAATTTTTTTTCGGAGCATGACAACATTTTTGAAAATTGACCAGGAACTTAAAATTTTTTTAGAAAAATTTTGAGGGTGGAATCGTGTTGTAGAACTCAATTTACATCGCATAGGAATTTTCTTTTCGGAGCATGCCAACATTTTTAAAAATTAAAAAAGTGCGCTGGCCAGGCACTCAGAAAATTTTTAGAAAAATTTTGAGGGCGCAATCGTGTTGTAGAACTAAATTTACGTCGCATAGTAATTTTTTTTCGGATCATGTCAACATTTTTGAAAATTGAAAAAGTCCGCTGGTCAGGCACTTAGAAATTTTTTTGGAAAAATTTTGAGGACGGAATCGTGTTGTAGAACTAAATTTACGTCGCATAGTAATTTTTTTTCGGAGCATGTCAACATTTTTGAAAATTGAAAAAGTGCGCTGGCCAGGCACTCAGAAATTTTTTAGAAAAATTTTGTGGGCGGAATCGTGTTGTAGAAGTCAATTTACGTCGCATAGGAATTTTCTTTTCGGAGCATGTCAACATTTTTGAAAATTGAAAAAGTCCGCTGGTCAGGCACTTAGAAATTTTTTTGGAAAAATTTTGAGGGCGGAATCGTGTTGTAGAACTCAATTTACGTCGCATAGGAATTTTTTTTTCGGAGCATGTCAACATTTTTAAAAATTAAAAAAGTGCGCTGGCCAGGCACTCAGAAATTTTTTAGAAAAATTTTGTGGGCGGAATCGTGTTGTAGAAGTCAATTTACGTCGCATAGGAATTTTCTTTTCGGAGCATGTCAACATTTTTGAAAATTGAAAAAGTGCGCTGGAAAGGCACTCAGAAATTTTTTAGAAAAATTTTGAGAGCCGAATCGTGTTGTAGAACTCAATTTACGTCACAGGACTTTTTTTTCGGAGCATGTCAACATTTTTGAAAATTGAAAAAGTGCGCTGGCCAGGCACTTTGAAATTTTTTAGAAAAATTTTGAGGGCGGAATCGTGTTGTAGAACTCAATTTACGTCGTATAGGATTTTTTTTTTCGGAGCATGTCAACATTTTTAAAAATTGAAAAAGTGGGCTGGCCAGGCACAGAAATTTTATAAAAAAATTTTTAAGGCGGAATTGTGTTGTAGAACTTAATTTACGTCGCATAGGAATTTTTTTTTCGGAGCATGCCAACATTTTTGAAAATTGAAAAAGTGCGCTGACCAGGTACTTTGAAATTTTTTAGAAAAATTTTGAGGGCGGAATCGTGTTGTAGAACTCAATTTACGTCGCATAGGTATTTTTTTTCGGAGCATGAAAACATTTTTGAAAATTGAAAAAGTGCGCTGACCAGGAACTTAAAATTTTTTTAGAAAAATTTTGAGGGCGGAATCGTGTTGTAGAACTCAATTTACGTCGCATAGGAATTTTTTTTTCGGAGCATGTCAACATTTTTAAAAATTAAAAAAGTGCGCTGGCCAGGCACTCAGAAATTTTTTAGAAAAATTTTGTGGGCGGAATCGTGTTGTAGAAGTCAATTTACGTCGCATAGGAATTTTCTTTTCGGAGCATGTCAACATTTTTGAAAATTGAAAAAGTGCGCTGGAAAGGCACTCAGAAATTTTTTAGAAAAATTTTGAGAGCCGAATCGTGTTGTAGAACTCAATTTACGTCACAGGACTTTTTTTTCGGAGCATGTCAACATTTTTGAAAATAGAAAAAGTGCGCTGACCAGGTACTTTGAAATTTTTTAGAAAAATTTTGAGGGCGGAATCGTGTTGTAAAACTCAATTTACGTCGTATAGGATTTTTTTTTCGGAGCATGTCAACATTTTTAAAAATTGAAAAAGTGGGCTGGCCAGGCACAGAAATTTTATAAAAAAAATTTTAAGGCGGAATTGTGTTGTAGAACTTAATTTACGTCGCATAGGAATTTTTTTTTCGGAGCATGCCAACATTTTTGAAAATTGAAAAAGTGCGCTGACCAGGTACTTTGAAATTTTTTAGAAAAATTTTGAGGGCGGAATCGTGTTGTAGAACTCAATTTACGTCGCATAGGTATTTTTTTTCGGAGCATGAAAACATTTTTGAAAATTGAAAAAGTGCGCTGACCAGGAACTTAAAATTTTTTTAGAAAAATTTTGAGGGTGGAATCGTGTTGTAGAACTCAATTTACGTCGCATAGGAATTTTCTTTTCGGAGCATGACAACATTTTTGAAAATTGAAAAAGTGCGCTGGCCAGGCACAGAAATTTTATAAAAAAATTTTTAGGGCGGAATTGTGTTGTAGAACTTAATTTACGTCGCATAGGAATTTTTTTTTCGGAGCATGCCAACATTTTTGAAAATTGAAAAAGTGCGCTGACCAGGTACTTTGAAATTTTTTAGAAAAATTTTGAGGGCGGAATCGTGTTGTAGAACTCAATTTACGTCGCATAGGTATTTTTTTTCGAAGCATGTCAACATTTTTGAAAATTGAAAAAGTGCGCTGGCGGCACTCAGAAATTTTATAGAAAAATTTTTAGGGCGGAATCGTGTTGTAGAACTTAATTTACGTCGTATAGGAATTTTTTTTTCGGAGCATGCCAACATTTTTGAAAATTGAAAAAGTGCGCTGACCAGGTACTTTGAAATTTTTTAGAAAAATTTTGAGGGCGGAATCGTGTTGTAGAACTCAATTTACGTCGCATAGGTATTTTTTTTTCGAAGCATGTCAACATTTTTGAAAATTGAAAAAGTGCGCTGGCGAGGCACTCAGAAATTTTATAGAAAAATTTTTAGGGCGGAATCGTGTTGTAGAACTTAATTTACGTCGTATAGGAATTTTTTTTTTCGGAGCATGACAACATTTTTGAAAATTGAAAAAGTGCGCTGGCCAGGCACAGAAATTTTATAAAAAAATTTTTAGGGCGGAATTGTGTTGTAGAACTTAATTTACGTCGCATAGGAATTTTTTTTTCGGAGCATGCCAACATTTTTGAAAATTGAAAAAGTGCGCTGACCAGGTACTTTGAAATTTTATAGAAAAATTTTTAGGGCGGAATCGTGTTGCAGAACTTAATTTACGTCGTATAGGAATTTTATTTTTTTTTTCGGAGCATGACAACATTTTTGAAAATTGAAAAAGTGCGCTGACCAGGTACTTAAAATTTTTTTAGAAAAATTTTGAGGGCGGAATCGTGTTGTAGAAGTCAATTTACGTCGCATAGGAATTTTCTTTTCGGAGCATGTCAACATTTTTGAAAATTGAAAAAGTGCGCTGGAAAGGCACTCAGAAATTTTTTAGAAAAATTTTGAGAGCCGAATCGTGTTGTAGAACTCAATTTACGTCACAGGACTTTTTTTTCGGAGCATGTCAACATTTTTGAAAATAGAAAAAGTGCGCTGACCAGGTACTTTGAAATTTTTTAGAAAAATTTTGAGGGCGGAATCGTGTTGTAAAACTCAATTTACGTCGTATAGGATTTTTTTTTTCGGAGCATGTCAACATTTTTAAAAATTGAAAAAGTGGGCTGGCCAGGCACAGAAATTTTATAAAAAAAATTTTAAGGCGGAATTGTGTTGTAGAACTTAATTTACGTCGCATAGGAATTTTTTTTTCGGAGCATGCCAACATTTTTGAAAATTGAAAAAGTGCGCTGACCAGGTACTTTGAAATTTTTTAGAAAAATTTTGAGGGCGGAATCGTGTTGTAGAACTCAATTTACGTCGCATAGGTATTTTTTTTCGGAGCATGTCAACATTTTTGAAAATTGAAAAAGTGCGCTGGCCAGGCACTCAAAAATTTTTTAGAAACATTTTGAGGGCGGAATCGTGTTGTAGAACTCAATTTACGTCGCATAGGAATTTTTTTTCGGAGCATGTCAACATTTTTGAAAATAGAAAAAGTGCGCTGACCAGGTACTTTGAAATTTTTTAGAAAAATTTGGAGGGCGGAATAGTGTTGTAGAACTCAATTTACGTCGTATAGGATTTTTTTTCGGAGCATGTCAACATTTTTAAAAATTGAAAAAGTGCGCTGGCCAGGTACTTAGAAATTTTTTAGAAAAATTTTGAGGGCGGAATCGTGTGGTAGAACTCAATTTACGTCGTATAGGAATTTTATTTTTTTTTCGGAGCATGACAACATTTTTGAAAATTGAAAAAGTGCGCTGACCAGGTACTTTGAAATTTTTTAGAAAAATTTTGAGGGCGGAATCGTGTTGTAAAACTCAATTTACGTCGTATAGGATTTTTTTTTCGGAGCATGTCAACATTTTTAAAAATTGAAAAAGTGGGCTGGCCAGGCACAGAAATTTTATAAAAAAAATTTTAAGGCGGAATTGTGTTGTAGAACTTAATTTACGTCGCATAGGAATTTTTTTTTCGGAGCATGCCAACATTTTTGAAAATTGAAAAAGTGCGCTGACCAGGTACTTTGAAATTTTTTAGAAAAATTTTGAGGGCGGAATCGTGTTGTAGAACTCAATTTACGTCGCATAGGTATTTTTTTTCGGAGCATGTCAACATTTTTGAAAATTGAAAAAGTGCGCTGGCCAGGCACTCAAAAATTTTTTAGAAACATTTTGAGGGCGGAATCGTGTTGTAGAACTCAATTTACGTCGCATAGGAATTTTTTTTCGGAGCATGTCAACATTTTTGAAAATAGAAAAAGTGCGCTGACCAGGTACTTTGAAATTTTTTAGAAAAATTTGGAGGGCGGAATAGTGTTGTAGAACTCAATTTACGTCGTATAGGATTTTTTTTCGGAGCATGTCAACATTTTTAAAAATTGAAAAAGTGCGCTGGCCAGGTACTTAGAAATTTTTTAGAAAAATTTTGAGGGCGGAATCGTGTTGTAGAACTCAATTTACGTCGCATAGGTATTTTTTTTCGGAGCATGTCAACATTTTTGAAAATAGAAAAAGTGCGCTGACCAGGTACTTTGAAATTTTTTAGAAAAATTTTGAGGGCGGAATCGTGTGGTAGAACTCAATTTACGTGGTATAGGAATTTTTTTTCGGAGCATGACAACATTTTTGAAAATTGACCAGGAACTTAAAATTTTTTTAGAAAAATTTTGAAGGTGGAATCGTGTTGTAGAACTCAATTTACGTCGCATAGGAATTTTCTTTTCGGAGCATGTCAACATTTTTAAAAATTAAAAAAGTGCGCTGGCCAGGCACTCAGAAAATTTTTAGAAAAATTTTGAGGGCGCAATCGTGTTGTAGAACTAAATTTACGTCGCATAGTAATTTTTTTTCGGATCATGTCAACATGTTTGAAAATTGAAAAAGTGCGCTGGTCAGGCACTTAGAAATTTTTTTGGAAAAATTTTGAGGGCGGAATCGTGTTGTAGAACTCAATTTACGTCGCATAGGAATTTTTTTTTCGGAGCATGTCAACATTTTTAAAAATTAAAAAAGTGCGCTGGCCAGGCACTCAGAAATTTTTTAGAAAAATTTTGTGGGCGGAATCGTGTTGTAGAAGTCAATTTACGTCGCATAGGAATTTTCTTTTCGGAGCATGTCAACATTTTTGAAAATTGAAAAAGTGCGCTGGAAAGGCACTCAGAAATTTTTTAGAAAAATTTTGAGAGCCGAATCGTGTTGTAGAACTCAATTTACGTCACAGGACTTTTTTTTCGGAGCATGTCAACATTTTTGAAAATTGAAAAAGTGCGCTGGCCAGGCACTTTGAAATTTTTTAGAAAAATTTTGAGGGCGGAATCGTGTTGTAGAACTCAATTTACGTCGTATAGGATTTTTTTTTTCGGAGCATGTCAACATTTTTAAAAATTGAAAAAGTGGGCTGGCCAGGCACAGAAATTTTATAAAAAAATTTTTAAGGCGGAATTGTGTTGTAGAACTTAATTTACGTCGCATAGGAATTTTTTTTTCGGAGCATGCCAACATTTTTGAAAATTGAAAAAGTGCGCTGACCAGGTACTTTGAAATTTTTTAGAAAAATTTTGAGGGCGGAATCGTGTTGTAGAACTCAATTTACGTCGCATAGGTATTTTTTTTCGGAGCATGAAAACATTTTTGAAAATTGAAAAAGTGCGCTGACCAGGAACTTAAAATTTTTTTAGAAAAATTTTGAGGGCGGAATCGTGTTGTAGAACTCAATTTACGTCGCATAGGAATTTTTTTTTCGGAGCATGTCAACATTTTTAAAAATTAAAAAAGTGCGCTGGCCAGGCACTCAGAAATTTTTTAGAAAAATTTTGTGGGCGGAATCGTGTTGTAGAAGTCAATTTACGTCGCATAGGAATTTTCTTTTCGGAGCATGTCAACATTTTTGAAAATTGAAAAAGTGCGCTGGAAAGGCACTCAGAAATTTTTTAGAAAAATTTTGAGAGCCGAATCGTGTTGTAGAACTCAATTTACGTCACAGGACTTTTTTTTCGGAGCATGTCAACATTTTTGAAAATTGAAAAAGTGCGCTGGCCAGGCACTTTGAAATTTTTTAGAAAAATTTTGAGGGCGGAATCGTGTTGTAGAACTCAATTTACGTCGTATAGGATTTTTTTTTTCGGAGCATGTCAACATTTTTAAAAATTGAAAAAGTGGGCTGGCCAGGCACAGAAATTTTATAAAAAAATTTTTAAGGCGGAATTGTGTTGTAGAACTTAATTTACGTCGCATAGGAATTTTTTTTTCGGAGCATGCCAACATTTTTGAAAATTGAAAAAGTGCGCTGACCAGGTACTTTGAAATTTTTTAGAAAAATTTTGAGGGCGGAATCGTGTTGTAGAACTCAATTTACGTCGCATAGGTATTTTTTTTCGGAGCATGAAAACATTTTTGAAAATTGAAAAAGTGCGCTGGCCAGGCACTTTGAAATTTTTTAGAAAAATTTTGAGGGCGGAATCGTGTTGTAGAACTCAATTTACGTCGCATAGGTATTTTTTTTCGGAGCATGAAAACATTTTTGAAAATTGAAAAAGTGCGCTGACCAGGAACTTAAAATTTTTTTAGAAAAATTTTGAGGGCGGAATCGTGTTGTAGAACTCAATTTACGTCGCATAGGAATTTTTTTTTCGGAGCATGTCAACATTTTTAAAAATTAAAAAAGTGCGCTGGCCAGGCACTCAGAAATTTTTTAGAAAAATTTTGTGGGCGGAATCGTGTTGTAGAAGTCAATTTACGTCGCATAGGAATTTTCTTTTCGGAGCATGACAACATTTTTGAAAATTGAAAAAGTGCGCTGGCCAGGCACAGAAATTTTATAAAAAAATTTTTAGGGCGGAATTGTGTTGTAGAACTTAATTTACGTCGCATAGGAATTTTTTTTTCGGAGCATGCCAACATTTTTGAAAATTGAAAAAGTGCGCTGACCAGGTACTTTGAAATTTTTTAGAAAAATTTTGAGGGCGGAATCGTGTTGTAGAACTCAATTTACGTCGCATAGGTATTTTTTTTCGAAGCATGTCAACATTTTTGAAAATTGAAAAAGTGCGCTGGCGGCACTCAGAAATTTTATAGAAAAATTTTTAGGGCGGAATCGTGTTGTAGAACTTAATTTACGTCGTATAGGAATTTTTTTTTCGGAGCATGCCAACATTTTTGAAAATTGAAAAAGTGCGCTGGCCAGGCACAGAAATTTTATAAAAAAATTTTTAGGGCGGAATTGTGTTGTAGAACTTAATTTACGTCGCATAGGAATTTTTTTTTCGGAGCATGCCAACATTTTTGAAAATTGAAAAAGTGCGCTGACCAGGTACTTTGAAATTTTATAGAAAAATTTTTAGGGCGGAATCGTGTTGCAGAACTTAATTTACGTCGTATAGGAATTTTATTTTTTTTTTCGGAGCATGACAACATTTTTGAAAATTGAAAAAGTGCGCTGACCAGGTACTTAAAATTTTTTTAGAAAAATTTTGAGGGCGGAATCGTGTTGTAGAACTCAATTTACGTCGCATAGGTATTTTTTTTCGGAGCATGTCAACATTTTTGAAAATTGAAAAAGTGCGCTGGCCAGGCACTCAAAAATTTTTTAGAAACATTTTGAGGGCGGAATCGTGTTGTAGAACTCAATTTACGTCGCATAGGAATTTTTTTTCGGAGCATGTCAACATTTTTGAAAATAGAAAAAGTGCGCTGACCAGGTACTTTGAAATTTTTTAGAAAAATTTGGAGGGCGGAATAGTGTTGTAGAACTCAATTTACGTCGTATAGGATTTTTTTTCGGAGCATGTCAACATTTTTAAAAATTGAAAAAGTGCGCTGGCCAGGTACTTAGAAATTTTTTAGAAAAATTTTGAGGGCGGAATCGTGTGGTAGAACTCAATTTACGTCGTATAGGAATTTTATTTTTTTTTCGGAGCATGACAACATTTTTGAAAATTGAAAAAGTGCGCTGACCAGGAACTTAAAATTTTTTTAGAAAAATTTTGAGGGCGGAATCGTGTTGTAGAACTCAATTTACGTCGCATAGGTATTTTTTTTCGGAGCATGTCAACATTTTTGAAAATAGAAAAAGTGCGCTGACCAGGTACTTTGAAATTTTTTAGAAAAATTTTGAGGGCGGAATCGTGTGGTAGAACTCAATTTACGTGGTATAGGAATTTTTTTTCGGAGCATGACAACATTTTTGAAAATTGACCAGGAACTTAAAATTTTTTTAGAAAAATTTTGAAGGTGGAATCGTGTTGTAGAACTCAATTTACGTCGCATAGGAATTTTCTTTTCGGAGCATGTCAACATTTTTAAAAATTAAAAAAGTGCGCTGGCCAGGCACTCAGAAAATTTTTAGAAAAATTTTGAGGGCGCAATCGTGTTGTAGAACTAAATTTACGTCGCATAGTAATTTTTTTTCGGAGCATGTCAACATGTTTGAAAATTGAAAAAGTGCGCTGGCCAGGCACTCAGAAATTTTATAAATAAATTTTTAGGGCGGAATTGTGTTGTAGAACTTAATTTACGTCGCATAGGAATTTTTTTTCGGAGCATGTCAACATGTTTGAAAATTGAAAAAGTGCGCTGGCCAGGCACAGAAATTTTATAAATAAATTTTTAGGGCGGAATTGTGTTGTAGAACTTAATTTACGTCGCATAGGAATTTTTTTTCGGAGCATGTCAACATGTTTGAAAATTGAAAAAGTGCGCTGGCCAGGCACAGAAATTTTATAAAAAAATTTTTAGGGCGGAATTGTGTTGTAGAACTTAATTTACGTCGCATAGGAATTTTTTTTTCGGAGCATGCCAACATTTTTGAAAATTGAAAAAGTGCGCTGACCAGGTACTTTGAAATTTTTTAGAAAAATTTTGAGGGCGGAATCGTGTTGTAGAACTCAATTTACGTCGCATAGGTATTTTTTTTCGAAGCATGTCAACATTTTTGAAAATTGAAAAAGTGCGCTGGCGGGGCACTCAGAAATTTTATAGAAAAATTTTTAGGGCGGAATCGTGTTGTAGAACTTAATTTACGTCGTATAGGAATTTTTTTTTTTCGGAGCATGACAACATTTTTGAAAATTGAAAAAGTGCGCTGGCCAGGCACAGAAATTTTATAAAAAAATTTTTAGGGCGGAATTGTGTTGTAGAACTTAATTTACGTCGCATAGGAATTTTTTTTTCGGAGCATGCCAACATTTTTGAAAATTGAAAAAGTGCGCTGACCAGGTACTTTGAAATTTTATAGAAAAATTTTTAGGGCGGAATCGTGTTACAGAACTTAATTTACGTCGTATAAGAATTTTATTTTTTTTTCGGAGCATGACAACATTTTTGAAAATTGAAAAAGTGCGCTGACCAGGTACTTAAAATTTTTTTAGAAAAATTTTGAGGGCGGAATCGTGTTGTAGAACTCAATTTACGTCGCATAGGTATTTTTTTTCGGAGCATGTCAACATTTTTGAAAATTGAAAAAGTGCGCTGGCCAGGCACTCAAAAATTTTTTAGAAACATTTTGAGGGCGGAATCGTGTTGTAGAACTCAATTTACGTCGCATAGGAATTTTTTTTCGGAGCATGTCAACATTTTTGAAAATAGAAAAAGTGCGCTGACCAGGTACTTTGAAATTTTTTAGAAAAATTTGGAGGGCGGAATAGTGTTGTAGAACTCAATTTACGTCGTATAGGATTTTTTTTTCGGAGCATGTCAACATTTTTAAAAATTGAAAAAGTGCGCTGGCCAGGTACTTAGAAATTTTTTAGAAAAATTTTGAGGGCGGAATCGTGTGGTAGAACTCAATTTACGTCGTATAGGAATTTTATTTTTTTTTCGGAGCATGTCAACATGTTTGAAAATTGAAAAAGTGCGCTGGCCAGGCACTCAGAAATTTTATAAATAAATTTTTAGGGCGGAATTGTGTTGTAGAACTTAATTTACGTCGCATAGGAATTTTTTTTCGGAGCATGTCAACATGTTTGAAAATTGAAAAAGTGCGCTGGCCAGGCACAGAAATTTTATAAATAAATTTTTAGGGCGGAATTGTGTTGTAGAACTTAATTTACGTCGCATAGGAATTTTTTTTCGGAGCATGTCAACATGTTTGAAAATTGAAAAAGTGCGCTGGCCAGGCACAGAAATTTTATAAAAAAATTTTTAGGGCGGAATTGTGTTGTAGAACTTAATTTACGTCGCATAGGAATTTTTTTTTCGGAGCATGCCAACATTTTTGAAAATTGAAAAAGTGCGCTGACCAGGTACTTTGAAATTTTTTAGAAAAATTTTGAGGGCGGAATCGTGTTGTAGAACTCAATTTACGTCGCATAGGTATTTTTTTTCGAAGCATGTCAACATTTTTGAAAATTGAAAAAGTGCGCTGGCGGGGCACTCAGAAATTTTATAGAAAAATTTTTAGGGCGGAATCGTGTTGTAGAACTTAATTTACGTCGTATAGGAATTTTTTTTTTTCGGAGCATGACAACATTTTTGAAAATTGAAAAAGTGCGCTGGCCAGGCACAGAAATTTTATAAAAAAATTTTTAGGGCGGAATTGTGTTGTAGAACTTAATTTACGTCGCATAGGAATTTTTTTTTCGGAGCATGCCAACATTTTTGAAAATTGAAAAAGTGCGCTGACCAGGTACTTTGAAATTTTATAGAAAAATTTTTAGGGCGGAATCGTGTTACAGAACTTAATTTACGTCGTATAAGAATTTTATTTTTTTTTCGGAGCATGACAACATTTTTGAAAATTGAAAAAGTGCGCTGACCAGGTACTTAAAATTTTTTTAGAAAAATTTTGAGGGCGGAATCGTGTTGTAGAACTCAATTTACGTCGCATAGGTATTTTTTTTCGGAGCATGTCAACATTTTTGAAAATTGAAAAAGTGCGCTGGCCAGGCACTCAAAAATTTTTTAGAAACATTTTGAGGGCGGAATCGTGTTGTAGAACTCAATTTACGTCGCATAGGAATTTTTTTTCGGAGCATGTCAACATTTTTGAAAATAGAAAAAGTGCGCTGACCAGGTACTTTGAAATTTTTTAGAAAAATTTGGAGGGCGGAATAGTGTTGTAGAACTCAATTTACGTCGTATAGGATTTTTTTTTCGGAGCATGTCAACATTTTTAAAAATTGAAAAAGTGCGCTGGCCAGGTACTTAGAAATTTTTTAAAAAAATTTGGGGGCGGAATCGTGTGGTAGAACTCAATTTACGTCGTATAGGAATTTTATTTTTTTTTCGGAGCATGACAACATTTTTGAAAATTGAAAAAGTGCGCTGACCAGGAACTTAAAAAATTTTTTTAGAAAAATTTTGAGGGCGGAATCGTGTTGTAGAACTCAATTTACGTCGCATAGGTATTTTTTTTCGGAGCATGTCAACATTTTTGAAAATTGAAAAAGTGCGCTGGCCAGGCACTCAAAAATTTTTTAGAAACATTTTGAGGGCCGAATCGTGTTGTAGAACTCAATTTACGTCGCATAGGAATTTTTTTTCGGAGCATGTCAACATTTTTGAAAATAGAAAAAGTGCGCTGACCAGGTACTTTGAAATTTTTTAGAAAAATTTTGAGGGCGGAATCGTGTGGTAGAACTCAATTTACGTCGCATAGGAATTTTCTTTTCGGAGCATGTCAACATTTTTAAAAATTAAAAAAGTGCGCTGGCCAGGCACTCAGAAAATTTTTAGAAAAATTTTGAGGGCGCAATCGTGTTGTAGAACTAAATTTACGTCGCATAGTAATTTTTTTTCGGAGCATGTCAACATTTTTGAAAATTGAAAAAGTCCGCTGGCCAGGTACTTTGAAATTTTTTAGAAAAATTTGGAGGGAGGAATAGTGTTTTAGAACTCAATTTACGTCGCATAGGAATTTTCTTTTCGGAGGATGTCAACATTTTTGAAAATTGAAAAAGTGCTCTGACCAGGTACTTAAAATTTTTTTAGAAAAATTTTGAGGTCGGAATCGTGTTGTAGAACTCAATTTACGTCGCATAGGTATTTTTTTTCGGAGCATGTCAACATTTTTGAAAATTGAAAAAGTGCGCTGACCAGGTACTTAACAATTTTTTAGAAAAATTTTGAGGGCGGATTCGTGTTGTAGAACTCAATTTACGTCGCATAGGTATTTTTTTTCGGAGCATGTCAACATTTTTGAAAATTGAAAAAGTGCGCTGGCCAGGCACTCAAAAATTTTTTAGAAACATTTTGAGGGCGGAATCGTGTTGTAGAACTCAATTTACGTCGCATAGGAATTTTTTTTCGGAGCATGTCAACATTTTTGAAAATTGAAAAAGTGCGCTTGCCAGGCACTCAAAAATTTTTTAGAAACATTTTGAGGGCGGAATCGTGTTGTAGAACTCAATTTACGTCGCATAGGAATTTTATTTTCGGAGCATGTCAACATTTTTGAAAATTGAAAAAGTGCGCTGGCCAGGCACAGAAATTTTATAAAAAAATTTTTAGGGCGGAATTGTGTTGTAGAACTTAATTTACGTCGCATAGGATTTTTTTTTTCGGAGCATGCCAACATTTTTGAAAATTGAAAAAGTGCGCTGACCAGGTACTTAGAAATTTTTTAGAAAAATTTTGAGGGCGGAATCGTGTTGTAGAACTCAATTTACGTCACAGGACTTTTTTTTCGGAGCATGTCAACATTTTTGAAAATTGAAAAAGTGCGCTGGCCAGGCACTCAGAAAATTTTTAGAAAAATTTTGAGGGCGGAATCGTGTTGTAGAACTCAATTTACGTCGCATAGGAATTTTTTTTCTGAGCATGTCAACATTTTTAAAAATTAAAAAAGTGCGCTGGCCAGGCACTCAGAAATTTTTTAAAAAAATTTTGTGGGCGGAATCGTGTTGTAGAAGTCAATTTACGTCGCATAGGAATTTTCTTTTCGGAGCATGTCAACATTTTTGAAAATTGAAAAAGTGCGCTGGCCAGGCACTCAGAAATTTTTTAGAAAAATTTTGTGGGCGGAATCGTGTTGTAGAAGTCAATTTACGTCGCATAGGAATTTTCTTTTCGGAGCATGTCAACATTTTTGAAAATTGAAAAAGTGCGCTGGAAAGGCACTCAGAAATTTTTTAGAAAAATTTTGAGAGCCGAATCGTGTTGTAGAACTCAATTTACGTCACAGGACTTTTTTTTCGGAGCATGTCAACATTTTTGAAAATTGAAAAAGTGCGCTGGCCAGGCACTTTGAAATTTTTTAGAAAAATTTTGAGGGCGGAATCGTGTTGTAGAACTCAATTTACGTCGTATAGGATTTTTTTTTTCGGAGCATGTCAACATTTTTAAAAATTGAAAAAGTGGGCTGGCCAGGCACAGAAATTTTATAAAAAAATTTTTAAGGCGGAATTGTGTTGTAGAACTTAATTTACGTCGCATAGGAATTTTTTTTTCGGAGCATGCCAACATTTTTGAAAATTGAAAAAGTGCGCTGACCAGGTACTTTGAAATTTTTTAGAAAAATTTTGAGGGCGGAATCGTGTTGTAGAACTCAATTTACGTCGCATAGGTATTTTTTTTCGGAGCATGAAAACATTTTTGAAAATTGAAAAAGTGCGCTGACCAGGAACTTAAAATTTTTTTAGAAAAATTTTGAGGGCGGAATCGTGTTGTAGAACTCAATTTACGTCGCATAGGAATTTTTTTTTCGGAGCATGTCAACATTTTTAAAAATTAAAAAAGTGCGCTGGCCAGGCACTCAGAAATTTTTTAGAAAAATTTTGTGGGCGGAATCGTGTTGTAGAAGTCAATTTACGTCGCATAGGAATTTTCTTTTCGGAGCATGTCAACATTTTTGAAAATTGAAAAAGTGCGCTGGAAAGGCACTCAGAAATTTTTTAGAAAAATTTTGAGAGCCGAATCGTGTTGTAGAACTCAATTTACGTCACAGGACTTTTTTTTCGGAGCATGTCAACATTTTTGAAAATTGAAAAAGTGCGCTGGCCAGGCACTTTGAAATTTTTTAGAAAAATTTTGAGGGCGGAATCGTGTTGTAGAACTCAATTTACGTCGTATAGGATTTTTTTTTTCGGAGCATGTCAACATTTTTAAAAATTGAAAAAGTGGGCTGGCCAGGCACAGAAATTTTATAAAAAAATTTTTAAGGCGGAATTGTGTTGTAGAACTTAATTTACGTCGCATAGGAATTTTTTTTTCGGAGCATGCCAACATTTTTGAAAATTGAAAAAGTGCGCTGACCAGGTACTTTGAAATTTTTTAGAAAAATTTTGAGGGCGGAATCGTGTTGTAGAACTCAATTTACGTCGCATAGGTATTTTTTTTCGGAGCATGAAAACATTTTTGAAAATTGAAAAAGTGCGCTGGCCAGGCACTTTGAAATTTTTTAGAAAAATTTTGAGGGCGGAATCGTGTTGTAGAACTCAATTTACGTCGCATAGGTATTTTTTTTCGGAGCATGAAAACATTTTTGAAAATTGAAAAAGTGCGCTGACCAGGAACTTAAAATTTTTTTAGAAAAATTTTGAGGGCGGAATCGTGTTGTAGAACTCAATTTACGTCGCATAGGAATTTTTTTTTCGGAGCATGTCAACATTTTTAAAAATTAAAAAAGTGCGCTGGCCAGGCACTCAGAAATTTTTTAGAAAAATTTTGTGGGCGGAATCGTGTTGTAGAAGTCAATTTACGTCGCATAGGAATTTTCTTTTCGGAGCATGACAACATTTTTGAAAATTGAAAAAGTGCGCTGGCCAGGCACAGAAATTTTATAAAAAAATTTTTAGGGCGGAATTGTGTTGTAGAACTTAATTTACGTCGCATAGGAATTTTTTTTTCGGAGCATGCCAACATTTTTGAAAATTGAAAAAGTGCGCTGACCAGGTACTTTGAAATTTTTTAGAAAAATTTTGAGGGCGGAATCGTGTTGTAGAACTCAATTTACGTCGCATAGGTATTTTTTTTCGAAGCATGTCAACATTTTTGAAAATTGAAAAAGTGCGCTGGCGGCACTCAGAAATTTTATAGAAAAATTTTTAGGGCGGAATCGTGTTGTAGAACTTAATTTACGTCGTATAGGAATTTTTTTTTCGGAGCATGCCAACATTTTTGAAAATTGAAAAAGTGCGCTGACCAGGTACTTTGAAATTTTTTAGAAAAATTTTGAGGGCGGAATCGTGTTGTAGAACTCAATTTACGTCGCATAGGTATTTTTTTTTCGAAGCATGTCAACATTTTTGAAAATTGAAAAAGTGCGCTGGCGAGGCACTCAGAAATTTTATAGAAAAATTTTTAGGGCGGAATCGTGTTGTAGAACTTCATTTACGTCGTATAGGAATTTTTTTTTTCGGAGCATGACAACATTTTTGAAAATTGAAAAAGTGCGCTGGCCAGGCACAGAAATTTTATAAAAAAATTTTTAGGGCGGAATTGTGTTGTAGAACTTAATTTACGTCGCATAGGAATTTTTTTTTCGGAGCATGCCAACATTTTTGAAAATTGAAAAAGTGCGCTGACCAGGTACTTTGAAATTTTATAGAAAAATTTTTAGGGCGGAATCGTGTTGCAGAACTTAATTTACGTCGTATAGGAATTTTATTTTTTTTTTCGGAGCATGACAACATTTTTGAAAATTGAAAAAGTGCGCTGACCAGGTACTTAAAATTTTTTTAGAAAAATTTTGAGGGCGGAATCGTGTTGTAGAACTCAATTTACGTCGCATAGGTATTTTTTTTCGGAGCATGTCAACATTTTTGAAAATTGAAAAAGTGCGCTGGCCAGGCACTCAAAAATTTTTTAGAAACATTTTGAGGGCGGAATCGTGTTGTAGAACTCAATTTACGTCGCATAGGAATTTTTTTTCGGAGCATGTCAACATTTTTGAAAATAGAAAAAGTGCGCTGACCAGGTACTTTGAAATTTTTTAGAAAAATTTGGAGGGCGGAATAGTGTTGTAGAACTCAATTTACGTCGTATAGGATTTTTTTTCGGAGCATGTCAACATTTTTAAAAATTGAAAAAGTGCGCTGGCCAGGTACTTAGAAATTTTTTAGAAAAATTTTGAGGGCGGAATCGTGTGGTAGAACTCAATTTACGTCGTATAGGAATTTTATTTTTTTTTCGGAGCATGACAACATTTTTGAAAATTGAAAAAGTGCGCTGACCAGGAACTTAAAATTTTTTTAGAAAAATTTTGAGGGCGGAATCGTGTTGTAGAACTCAATTTACGTCGCATAGGTATTTTTTTTCGGAGCATGTCAACATTTTTGAAAATAGAAAAAGTGCGCTGACCAGGTACTTTGAAATTTTTTAGAAAAATTTTGAGGGCGGAATCGTGTGGTAGAACTCAATTTACGTGGTATAGGAATTTTTTTTCGGAGCATGACAACATTTTTGAAAATTGACCAGGAACTTAAAATTTTTTTAGAAAAATTTTGAAGGTGGAATCGTGTTGTAGAACTCAATTTACGTCGCATAGGAATTTTCTTTTCGGAGCATGTCAACATTTTTAAAAATTAAAAAAGTGCGCTGGCCAGGCACTCAGAAAATTTTTAGAAAAATTTTGAGGGCGCAATCGTGTTGTAGAACTAAATTTACGTCGCATAGTAATTTTTTTTCGGAGCATGTCAACATGTTTGAAAATTGAAAAAGTGCGCTGGCCAGGCACTCAGAAATTTTATAAATAAATTTTTAGGGCGGAATTGTGTTGTAGAACTTAATTTACGTCGCATAGGAATTTTTTTTCGGAGCATGTCAACATGTTTGAAAATTGAAAAAGTGCGCTGGCCAGGCACAGAAATTTTATAAATAAATTTTTAGGGCGGAATTGTGTTGTAGAACTTAATTTACGTCGCATAGGAATTTTTTTTCGGAGCATGTCAACATGTTTGAAAATTGAAAAAGTGCGCTGGCCAGGCACAGAAATTTTATAAAAAAATTTTTAGGGCGGAATTGTGTTGTAGAACTTAATTTACGTCGCATAGGAATTTTTTTTTCGGAGCATGCCAACATTTTTGAAAATTGAAAAAGTGCGCTGACCAGGTACTTTGAAATTTTTTAGAAAAATTTTGAGGGCGGAATCGTGTTGTAGAACTCAATTTACGTCGCATAGGTATTTTTTTTCGAAGCATGTCAACATTTTTGAAAATTGAAAAAGTGCGCTGGCGGGGCACTCAGAAATTTTATAGAAAAATTTTTAGGGCGGAATCGTGTTGTAGAACTTAATTTACGTCGTATAGGAATTTTTTTTTTTCGGAGCATGACAACATTTTTGAAAATTGAAAAAGTGCGCTGGCCAGGCACAGAAATTTTATAAAAAAATTTTTAGGGCGGAATTGTGTTGTAGAACTTAATTTACGTCGCATAGGAATTTTTTTTTCGGAGCATGCCAACATTTTTGAAAATTGAAAAAGTGCGCTGACCAGGTACTTTGAAATTTTATAGAAAAATTTTTAGGGCGGAATCGTGTTACAGAACTTAATTTACGTCGTATAAGAATTTTATTTTTTTTTCGGAGCATGACAACATTTTTGAAAATTGAAAAAGTGCGCTGACCAGGTACTTAAAATTTTTTTAGAAAAATTTTGAGGGCGGAATCGTGTTGTAGAACTCAATTTACGTCGCATAGGTATTTTTTTTCGGAGCATGTCAACATTTTTGAAAATTGAAAAAGTGCGCTGGCCAGGCACTCAAAAATTTTTTAGAAACATTTTGAGGGCGGAATCGTGTTGTAGAACTCAATTTACGTCGCATAGGAATTTTTTTTCGGAGCATGTCAACATTTTTGAAAATAGAAAAAGTGCGCTGACCAGGTACTTTGAAATTTTTTAGAAAAATTTGGAGGGCGGAATAGTGTTGTAGAACTCAATTTACGTCGTATAGGATTTTTTTTTCGGAGCATGTCAACATTTTTAAAAATTGAAAAAGTGCGCTGGCCAGGTACTTAGAAATTTTTTAGAAAAATTTTGAGGGCGGAATCGTGTGGTAGAACTCAATTTACGTCGTATAGGAATTTTATTTTTTTTTCGGAGCATGTCAACATGTTTGAAAATTGAAAAAGTGCGCTGGCCAGGCACTCAGAAATTTTATAAATAAATTTTTAGGGCGGAATTGTGTTGTAGAACTTAATTTACGTCGCATAGGAATTTTTTTTCGGAGCATGTCAACATGTTTGAAAATTGAAAAAGTGCGCTGGCCAGGCACAGAAATTTTATAAATAAATTTTTAGGGCGGAATTGTGTTGTAGAACTTAATTTACGTCGCATAGGAATTTTTTTTCGGAGCATGTCAACATGTTTGAA
Source organism: Pseudeuparius sepicola (assembly GCA_963920635.1). Taxonomy (NCBI): domain Eukaryota; kingdom Metazoa; phylum Arthropoda; class Insecta; order Coleoptera; family Anthribidae; genus Pseudeuparius; species Pseudeuparius sepicola. The sequence goes on along the minus strand of OY987298.1, from coordinate 85,153,925 downwards.
AATTGAAAAAGTGCGCTGGCCAGGCACAGAAATTTTATAAAAAAATTTTTAGGGCGGAATTGTGTTGTAGAACTTAATTTACGTCGCATAGGAATTTTTTTTTCGGAGCATGCCAACATTTTTGAAAATTGAAAAAGTGCGCTGACCAGGTACTTTGAAATTTTTTAGAAAAATTTTGAGGGCGGAATCGTGTTGTAGAACTCAATTTACGTCGCATAGGTATTTTTTTTCGAAGCATGTCAACATTTTTGAAAATTGAAAAAGTGCGCTGGCGGGGCACTCAGAAATTTTATAGAAAAATTTTTAGGGCGGAATCGTGTTGTAGAACTTAATTTACGTCGTATAGGAATTTTTTTTTTTCGGAGCATGACAACATTTTTGAAAATTGAAAAAGTGCGCTGGCCAGGCACAGAAATTTTATAAAAAAATTTTTAGGGCGGAATTGTGTTGTAGAACTTAATTTACGTCGCATAGGAATTTTTTTTTCGGAGCATGCCAACATTTTTGAAAATTGAAAAAGTGCGCTGACCAGGTACTTTGAAATTTTATAGAAAAATTTTTAGGGCGGAATCGTGTTACAGAACTTAATTTACGTCGTATAAGAATTTTATTTTTTTTTCGGAGCATGACAACATTTTTGAAAATTGAAAAAGTGCGCTGACCAGGTACTTAAAATTTTTTTAGAAAAATTTTGAGGGCGGAATCGTGTTGTAGAACTCAATTTACGTCGCATAGGTATTTTTTTTCGGAGCATGTCAACATTTTTGAAAATTGAAAAAGTGCGCTGGCCAGGCACTCAAAAATTTTTTAGAAACATTTTGAGGGCGGAATCGTGTTGTAGAACTCAATTTACGTCGCATAGGAATTTTTTTTCGGAGCATGTCAACATTTTTGAAAATAGAAAAAGTGCGCTGACCAGGTACTTTGAAATTTTTTAGAAAAATTTGGAGGGCGGAATAGTGTTGTAGAACTCAATTTACGTCGTATAGGATTTTTTTTTCGGAGCATGTCAACATTTTTAAAAATTGAAAAAGTGCGCTGGCCAGGTACTTAGAAATTTTTTAGAAAAATTTTGAGGGCGGAATCGTGTGGTAGAACTCAATTTACGTCGTATAGGAATTTTATTTTTTTTTCGGAGCATGACAACATTTTTGAAAATTGAAAAAGTGCGCTGACCAGGAACTTAAAAAATTTTTTTAGAAAAATTTTGAGGGCGGAATCGTGTTGTAGAACTCAATTTACGTCGCATAGGTATTTTTTTTCGGAGCATGTCAACATTTTTGAAAATTGAAAAAGTGCGCTGGCCAGGCACTCAAAAATTTTTTAGAAACATTTTGAGGGCCGAATCGTGTTGTAGAACTCAATTTACGTCGCATAGGAATTTTTTTTCGGAGCATGTCAACATTTTTGAAAATAGAAAAAGTGCGCTGACCAGGTACTTTGAAATTTTTTAGAAAAATTTTGAGGGCGGAATCGTGTGGTAGAACTCAATTTACGTCGCATAGGAATTTTCTTTTCGGAGCATGTCAACATTTTTAAAAATTAAAAAAGTGCGCTGGCCAGGCACTCAGAAAATTTTTAGAAAAATTTTGAGGGCGCAATCGTGTTGTAGAACTAAATTTACGTCGCATAGTAATTTTTTTTCGGAGCATGTCAACATTTTTGAAAATTGAAAAAGTCCGCTGGCCAGGTACTTTGAAATTTTTTAGAAAAATTTGGAGGGAGGAATAGTGTTTTAGAACTCAATTTACGTCGCATAGGAATTTTCTTTTCGGAGGATGTCAACATTTTTGAAAATTGAAAAAGTGCTCTGACCAGGTACTTAAAATTTTTTTAGAAAAATTTTGAGGTCGGAATCGTGTTGTAGAACTCAATTTACGTCGCATAGGTATTTTTTTTCGGAGCATGTCAACATTTTTGAAAATTGAAAAAGTGCGCTGACCAGGTACTTAACAATTTTTTAGAAAAATTTTGAGGGCGGATTCGTGTTGTAGAACTCAATTTACGTCGCATAGGTATTTTTTTTCGGAGCATGTCAACATTTTTGAAAATTGAAAAAGTGCGCTGGCCAGGCACTCAAAAATTTTTTAGAAACATTTTGAGGGCGGAATCGTGTTGTAGAACTCAATTTACGTCGCATAGGAATTTTTTTTCGGAGCATGTCAACATTTTTGAAAATTGAAAAAGTGCGCTGGCCAGGCACTCAAAAATTTTTTAGAAACATTTTGAGGGCGGAATCGTGTTGTAGAACTCAATTTACGTCGCATAGGAATTTTATTTTCGGAGCATGTCAACATTTTTGAAAATTGAAAAAGTGCGCTGGCCAGGCACAGAAATTTTATAAAAAAATTTTTAGGGCGGAATTGTGTTGTAGAACTTAATTTACGTCGCATAGGATTTTTTTTTTCGGAGCATGCCAACATTTTTGAAAATTGAAAAAGTGCGCTGACCAGGTACTTAGAAATTTTTTAGAAAAATTTTGAGGGCGGAATCGTGTTGTAGAACTCAATTTACGTCACAGGACTTTTTTTTCGGAGCATGTCAACATTTTTGAAAATTGAAAAAGTGCGCTGGCCAGGCACTCAGAAAATTTTTAGAAAAATTTTGAGGGCGGAATCGTGTTGTAGAACTCAATTTACGTCGCATAGGAATTTTTTTTCTGAGCATGTCAACATTTTTAAAAATTAAAAAAGTGCGCTGGCCAGGCACTCAGAAATTTTTTAAAAAAATTTTGTGGGCGGAATCGTGTTGTAGAAGTCAATTTACGTCGCATAGGAATTTTCTTTTCGGAGCATGTCAACATTTTTGAAAATTGAAAAAGTGCGCTGGCCAGGCACTCAGAAATTTTATAAATAAATTTTTAGGGCGGAATTGTGTTGTAGAACTTAATTTACGTCGCATAGGAATTTTTTTTCGGAGCATGTCAACATGTTTGAAAATTGAAAAAGTGCGCTGGCCAGGCACAGAAATTTTATAAAAAAATTTTTAGGGCGGAATTGTGTTGTAGAACTTAATTTACGTCGCATAGGAATTTTTTTTTCGGAGCATGCCAACATTTTTGAAAATTGAAAAAGTGCGCTGACCAGGTACTTTGAAATTTTATAGAAAAATGTTTAGGGCGGAATCGTGTTGCAGAACTTAATTTACGTCGTATAGGAATTTTATTTTTTTTTCGGAGCATGACAACATTTTTGAAAATTGAAAAAGTGCGCTGACCAGGTACTTAAAATTTTTTTAGAAAAATTTTGAGGGCGGAATCGTGTTGTAGAACTCAATTTACGTCGCATAGGTATTTTTTTTTGGAGCATGTCAACATTTTTGAAAATTGAAAAAGTGCGCTGGCCAGGCACAAAAAAATTTTTTAGAAACATTTTGAGGGCGGAATCGTGTTGTAGAACTCAATTTACGTCGCATAGGAATTTTTTTTCGGAGCATGTCAACATTTTTGAAAATAGAAAAAGTGCGCTGACCAGGTACTTTGAAATTTTTTAGAAAAATTTGGAGGGCGGTGTAGTGTTGTAGAACTCAATTTACGTCGTATAGGATTTTTTTTCGGAGCATGTCAACATTTTTAAAAATTGAAAAAGTGCGCTGGCCAGGTACTTAGAAATTTTTTAGAAAAATTTTGAGGGCGGATTCGTGTTGTAGAACTCAATTTACGTCGCATAGGTATTTTTTTTCGGAGCATGTCAACATTTTTGAAAATTGAAAAAGTGCGCTGGCCAGGCACTCAAAAATTTTTTAGAAACATTTTGAGGGCGGAATCGTGTTGTAGAACTCAATTTACGTCGCATAGGAATTTTTTTTCGGAGCATGTCAACATTTTTGAAAATTGAAAAAGTGCGCTGGCCAGGCACAGAAATTTTATAAAAAAATTTTTAGGGCGGAATTGTGTTGTAGAACTTAATTTACGTCGCATAGGATTTTTTTTTTCGGAGCATGCCAACATTTTTGAAAATTGAAAAAGTGCGCTGACCAGGTACTTAGAAATTTTTTAGAAAAATTTTGAGGGCGGAATCGTGTTGTAGAACTCAATTTACGTCACAGGACTTTTTTTTCGGAGCATGTCAACATTTTTGAAAATTGAAAAAGTGCGCTGGCCAGGCACTCAGAAAATTTTTAGAAAAATTTTGAGGGCGGAATCGTGTTGTAGAACTCAATTTACGTCGCATAGGAATTTTTTATCTGAGCATGTCAACATTTTTAAAAATTAAAAAAGTGCGCTGGCCAGGCACTCAGAAATTTTTTAAAAAAATTTTGTGGGCGGAATCGTGTTGTAGAAGTCAATTTACGTCGCATAGGAATTTTCTTTTCGGAGCATGTCAACATTTTTGAAAATTGAAAAAGTGCGCTGGCCAGGCACTCAGAAATTTTTTAGAAAAATTTTTAGTGCCGAATCGTGTTGTAGAACTCAATTTACGTCACAGGACTTTTTTTTCGGAGCATGTCAACATTTTTGAAAATTGAAAAAGTGCGCTGGCTAGGCACTCAGAAAATTTTTAGAAAAATTTTGAGGACGCAATCGTGTTGTAGAACTAAATTTACGTCGCATAGTAATTTTTTTTCGGAGCATGTCAACATTTTTGAAAATTGAAAAAGTGCGCTGGCCGAGCACTCAAAAATTTTTTAGAAACATTTTGAGGGCCGAATCGTGTTGTAGAACTCAATTTACGTCGCATAGGAATTTTTTTTCGGAGCATGTCAACATTTTTGAAAATAGAAAAAGTGCGCTGACCAGGTACTTTGAAATTTTTTAGAAAAATTTGGAGGGCGGAATAGTGTTGTAGAACTCAATTTACGTCGTATAGGATTTTTTTTTCGGAGCATGTCAACATTTTTAAAAATTGAAAAAGTGGGCTGGCCAGGTACTTAGAAATTTTTTAGAAAAATTTTGAGGGCGGAATCGTGTGGTAGAACTCAATTTATGTCGTATAGGAATTTTTTTTCGGAGCATGACAACATTTTTGAAAATTGAAAAAGTGCGCTGACCAGGAACTTAAAATTTTTTTAGAAAAATTTTGAGGGTGGAATCGTGTTGTAGAACTCAATTTACGTCGCATAGGAATTTTCTTTTCGGAGCATAACATTTTTGAAAATTGAAAAAGTGCGCTGGCCAGGCACAGAAATTTTATAAAAAAATTTTTAGGGCGGAATTGTGTTGTAGAACTTAATTTACGTCGCATAGGAATTTTTTTTCGGAGCATGCCAACATTTTTGAAAATTGAAAAAGTGCGCTGACCAGGTACTTTGAAATTTTTTAGAAAAATTTGGAGGGCGGAATAGTGTTGTAGAACTCAATTTACGTCGTATAGGATTTTTTTTTCGGAGCATGTCAACATTTTTAAAAATTGAAAAAGTGGGCTGGCCAGGTACTTAGAAATTTTTTAGAAAAATTTTGAGGGCGGTTCGTGTGGTAGAACTCAATTTATGTCGTATAGGAATTTTTTTTCGGAGCATGACAACATTTTTGAAAATTGAAAAAGTGCGCTGACCAGGAACTTAAAATTTTTTTAGAAAAATTTTGAGGGTGGAATCGTGTTGTAGAACTCAATTTACGTCGCATAGGAATTTTCTTTTCGGAGCATAACATTTTTGAAAATTGAAAAAGTGCGCTGGCCAGGCACAGAAATTTTATAAAAAAATTTTTAGGGCGGAATTGTGTTGTAGAACTTAATTTACGTCGCATAGGAATTTTTTTTTCGGAGCATGCCAACATTTTTGAAAATTGAAAAAGTGCGCTGACCAGGTACTTTGAAATTTTTTAGAAAAATTTTGAGGGCGGAATCGTGTTGTAGAACTCAATTTACGTCGCATAGGTATTTTTTTTCGAAGCATGTCAACATTTTTGAAAATTGAAAAAGTGCGCTGGCGGGGCACTCAGAAATTTTATAGAAAAATTTTTAGGGCGGAATCGTGTTGTAGAACTTAATTTACGTCGTATAGGAATTTTTTTTTCGGAGCATGACAACATTTTTGAAAATTGAAAAAGTGCGCTGGCCAGGCACAGAAATTTTATAAAAAAATTTTTAGGGCGGAATTGTGTTGTAGAACTTAATTTACGTCGCATATTAATTTTTTTTTCGGAGCATGCCAACATTTTTGAAAATTGAAAAAGTGCGCTGACCAGGTACTTTGAAATTTTATAGAAAAATTTTTAGGGCGGAATCGTGTTGCAGAACTTAATTTACGTCGTATAGGAATTTTATTTTTTTTTTGGAGCATGTCAACATGTTTGAAAATTGAAAAAGTGCGCTGGCCAGGCACTCAGAAATTTTATAAATAAATTTTTAGGGCGGAATTGTGTTGTAGAACTTAATTTACGTCGCATAGGAATTTTTTTTCGGAGCATGTCAACATGTTTGAAAATTGAAAAAGTGCGCTGGCCAGGCACAGAAATTTTATAAAAAAATTTTTAGGGCGGAATTGTGTTGTAGAACTTAATTTACGTCGCATAGGAATTTTTTTTTCGGAGCATGCCAACATTTTTGAAAATTGAAAAAGTGCGCTGACCAGGTACTTTGAAATTTTATAGAAAAATTTTTAGGGCGGAATCGTGTTGCAGAACTTAATTTACGTCGTATAGGAATTTTATTTTTTTTTCGGAGCATGACAACATTTTTGAAAATTGAAAAAGTGCGCTGACCAGGTACTTAAAATTTTTTTAGAAAAATTTTGAGGGCGGAATCGTGTTGTAGAACTCAATTTACGTCGCATAGGTATTTTTTTTTGGAGCATGTCAACATTTTTGAAAATTGAAAAAGTGCGCTGGCCAGGCACAAAAAAATTTTTTAGAAACATTTTGAGGGCGGAATCGTGTTGTAGAACTCAATTTACGTCGCATAGGATTTTTTTTTCGGAGCATGTCAACATTTTTGAAAATAGAAAAAGTGCGCTGACCAGGTACTTTGAAATTTTTTAGAAAAATTTGGAGGGCGGTGTAGTGTTGTAGAACTCAATTTACGTCGTATAGGATTTTTTTTCGGAGCATGTCAACATTTTTAAAAATTGAAAAAGTGCGCTGGCCAGGTACTTAGAAATTTTTTAGAAAAATTTTGAGGGCGGATTCGTGTTGTAGAACTCAATTTACGTCGCATAGGTATTTTTTTTCGGAGCATATCAACATTTTTGAAAATTGAAAAAGTGCGCTGGCCAGGCACTCAAAAATTTTTTAGAAACATTTTGAGGGCGGAATCGTGTTGTAGAACTCAATTTACGTCGCATAGGAATTTTTTTTCGGAGCATGTCAACATTTTTGAAAATTGAAAAAGTGCGCTGGCCAGGCACTCAGAAATTTTATAGAAAATTTTTTAGGGCGGAATCGTGTTGTAGAACTTAATTTACGTCGTATAGGAATTTTATTTTTTTTTCGGAGCGTGACATTTTTGAAAATTGAAAAAGTTCGCTGACCAGGTACTTAAAATTTTTTTAGAAAAATTTTGAGGGCGGAATCGTGTTGTAGAACTCAATTTACGTCGCATAGGTATTTTTTTTTCGGAACATGTCAACATTTTTGAAAATTGAAAAAGTGCGCTGGCCAGGCACTCAAAAATTTTTTAGAAACATTTTGAGGGCGGAATCGTGCTGTAGAACTCAATTTACGTCGCATAGGAATTTTATTTTCGGAGCATGTCAACATTTTTGAAAATTGAAAAAGTGCGCTGGCCAGGCACAGAAATTTTATAAAAAAATTTTTAGGGCGGAATTGTGTTGTAGAACTTAATTTACGTCGCATAGGATTTTTTTTTTCGGAGCATGCCAACATTTTTGAAAATTGAAAAAGTGCGCTGACCAGGTACTTAGAAATTTTTTAGAAAAATTTTGAGGGCGGAATCGTGTTGTAGAACTCAATTTACGTCACAGGACTTTTTTTTCGGAGCATGTCAACATTTTTGAAAATTGAAAAAGTGCGCTGGCCAGGCACTCAGAAAATTTTTAGAAAAATTTTGAGGGCGGAATCGTGTTGTAGAACTCAATTTACGTCGCATAGGAATTTTTTTTCTGAGCATGTCAACATTTTTAAAAATTAAAAAAGTGCGCTGGCCAGGCACTCAGAAATTTTTTAAAAAAATTTTGTGGGCGGAATCGTGTTGTAGAAGTCAATTTACGTCGCATAGGAATTTTCTTTTCGGAGCATGTCAACATTTTTGAAAATTGAAAAAGTGCGCTGGCCAGGCACTCAGAAATTTTTTAGAAAAATTTTTAGTGCCGAATCGTGTTGTAGAACTCAATTTACGTCACAGGACTTTTTTTTCGGAGCATGTCAACATTTTTGAAAATTGAAAAAGTGCGCTGGCTAGGCACTCAGAAAATTTTTAGAAAAATTTTGAGGACGCAATCGTGTTGTAGAACTAAATTTACGTCGCATAGTAATTTTTTTTCGGAGCATGTCAACATTTTTGAAAATTGAAAAAGTGCGCTGCCCGAGCACTCAAAAATTTTTTAGAAACATTTTGAGGGCCGAATCGTGTTGTAGAACTCAATTTACGTCGCATAGGAATTTTTTTTCGGAGCATGTCAACATTTTTGAAAATAGAAAAAGTGCGCTGACCAGGTACTTTGAAATTTTTTAGAAAAATTTGGAGGGCGGAATAGTGTTGTAGAACTCAATTTACGTCGTATAGGATTTTTTTTTCGGAGCATGTCAACATTTTTAAAAATTGAAAAAGTGGGCTGGCCAGGTACTTAGAAATTTTTTAGAAAAATTTTGAGGGCGGAATCGTGTGGTAGAACTCAATTTACGTCGCATAGGAATTTTCTTTTCGGAGCATAACATTTTTGAAAATTGAAAAAGTGCGCTGGCCAGGCACAGAAATTTTATAAAAAAATTTTTAGGGCGGAATTGTGTTGTAGAACTTAATTTACGTCGCATAGGAATTTTTTTTTCGGAGCATGCCAACATTTTTGAAAATTGAAAAAGTGCGCTGACCAGGTACTTTGAAATTTTTTAGAAAAATTTTGAGGGCGGAATCGTGTTGTAGAACTCAATTTACGTCGCATAGGTATTTTTTTTCGAAGCATGTCAACATTTTTGAAAATTGAAAAAGTGCGCTGGCGGGGCACTCAGAAATTTTATAGAAAAATTTTTAGGGCGGAATCGTGTTGTAGAACTTAATTTACGTCGTATAGGAATTTTTTTTTCGGAGCATGACAACATTTTTGAAAATTGAAAAAGTGCGCTGGCCAGGCACAGAAATTTTATAAAAAAATTTTTAGGGCGGAATTGTGTTGTAGAACTTAATTTACGTCGCATATTAATTTTTTTTTCGGAGCATGCCAACATTTTTGAAAATTGAAAAAGTGCGCTGACCAGGTACTTTGAAATTTTATAGAAAAATTTTTAGGGCGGAATCGTGTTGCAGAACTTAATTTACGTCGTATAGGAATTTTATTTTTTTTTTGGAGCATGTCAACATGTTTGAAAATTGAAAAAGTGCGCTGGCCAGGCACTCAGAAATTTTATAAATAAATTTTTAGGGCGGAATTGTGTTGTAGAACTTAATTTACGTCGCATAGGAATTTTTTTTCGGAGCATGTCAACATGTTTGAAAATTGAAAAAGTGCGCTGGCCAGGCACAGAAATTTTATAAAAAAATTTTTAGGGCGGAATTGTGTTGTAGAACTTAATTTACGTCGCATAGGAATTTTTTTTTCGGAGCATGCCAACATTTTTGAAAATTGAAAAAGTGCGCTGACCAGGTACTTTGAAATTTTATAGAAAAATTTTTAGGGCGGAATCGTGTTGCAGAACTTAATTTACGTCTTATAGGAATTTTATTTTTTTTTCGGAGCATGACAACATTTTTGAAAATTGAAAAAGTGCGCTGACCAGGTACTTAAAATTTTTTTAGAAAAATTTTGAGGGCGGAATCGTGTTGTAGAACTTAATTTACGTCGTATAGGAATTTTTTTTTCGGAGCATGACAACATTTTTGAAAATTGAAAAAGTGCGCTGGCCAGGCACAGAAATTTTATAAAAAAATTTTTAGGGCGGAATTGTGTTGTAGAACTTAATTTACGTCGCATATTAATTTTTTTTTCGGAGCATGCCAACATTTTTGAAAATTGAAAAAGTGCGCTGACCAGGTACTTTGAAATTTTATAGAAAAATTTTTAGGGCGGAATCGTGTTGCAGAACTTAATTTACGTCGTATAGGAATTTTATTTTTTTTTTGGAGCATGTCAACATGTTTGAAAATTGAAAAAGTGCGCTGGCCAGGCACTCAGAAATTTTATAAATAAATTTTTAGGGCGGAATTGTGTTGTAGAACTTAATTTACGTCGCATAGGAATTTTTTTTCGGAGCATGTCAACATGTTTGAAAATTGAAAAAGTGCGCTGGCCAGGCACAGAAATTTTATAAAAAAATTTTTAGGGCGGAATTGTGTTGTAGAACTTAATTTACGTCGCATAGGAATTTTTTTTTCGGAGCATGCCAACATTTTTGAAAATTGAAAAAGTGCGCTGACCAGGTACTTTGAAATTTTATAGAAAAATTTTTAGGGCGGAATCGTGTTGCAGAACTTAATTTACGTCTTATAGGAATTTTATTTTTTTTTCGGAGCATGACAACATTTTTGAAAATTGAAAAAGTGCGCTGACCAGGTACTTAAAATTTTTTTAGAAAAATTTTGAGGGCGGAATCGTGTTGTAGAACTCAATTTACGTCGCATAGGTATTTTTTTTGGAGCATGTCAACATTTTTGAAAATTGAAAAAGTGCGCTGGCCAGGCACAAAAAAATTTTTTAGAAACATTTTGAGGGCGGAATCGTGTTGTAGAACTCAATTTACGTCGCATAGGAATTTTTTTTCGGAGCATGTCAACATTTTTGAAAATAGAAAAAGTGCGCTGACCAGGTACTTTGAAATTTTTTAGAAAAATTTGGAGGGCGGTGTAGTGTTGTAGAACTCAATTTACGTCGTATAGGATTTTTTTTCGGAGCATGTCAACATTTTTAAAAATTGAAAAAGTGCGCTGGCCAGGTACTTAGAAATTTTTTAGAAAAATTTTGAGGGCGGAATCGTGTGGTAGAACTCAATTTACGTCGTATAGGAATTTTATTTTTTTTTTTCGGAGCATGACAACATTTTTGAAAATTGAAAAAGTGCGCTGACCAGGAACTTAAAATTTTTTTCGAAAAATTTTGAGGGTGGAATCGTGTTCTAGAACTCAATTTACGTCGCATAGGAATTTTCTTTTCGGAGCATGTCAACATTTTTGAAAATTGAAAAAGTGCGCTGGCCAGGCGCAGAAATTTTATAAAAAAATTTTTAGGGCGGAATTGTGTTGTAGAACTTAATTTACGTCGCATAGGAATTTTTTTTCGGAGCATGCCAACATTTTTGAAAATTGAAAAAGTGCGCTGACCAGGTACTTTGAAATTTTTTAGAAAAATTTTGAGGGCGGAATCGTGTTGTAGAACTCAATTTACGTCGCGTAGGTATTTTTTTCGAAGCATGTCAACATTTTTGAAAATTGAAAAAGTGTGCTGGCCAGGCACAGAAATTTTATAAAAAAATTTTTAGGGCGGAATTGTGTTGTAGAACTTAATTTACGTCGCATAGGAATTTTTTTTTCGGAGCATGCCAACATTTTTGAAAATTGAAAAAGTGCGCTGACCAGCTACTTTGAAATTTTATAGAAAAATTTTTAGGGCGGAATCGTGTTGCAGAACTTAATTTACGTCGTATAGGAATTTTATTTTTTTTTCGGAGCATGACAACATTTTTGAAAATTGCAAAAGTGCGCTGAACAGGTACTTAAAATTTTTTTAGAAAAATTTTGAGGGCGGAATCGTGTTGTAGAACTCAATTTACGTCGCATAGGTATTTTTTTTTCGGAACATGTCAACATTTTTGAAAATTGAAAAAGTGCGATGGCCAGGCACTCAAAAATTTTTTAGAAACATTTTGAGGGCGGAATCGTGTTGTAGAACTCAATTTACGTCGCATAGGAATTTTATTTTCGGAGCATGTCAACATTTTTGAAAATTGAAAAAGTGCGCTGGCCAGGCACAGAAATTTTATAAAAAAATTTTTAGGGCGGAATTGTGTTGTAGAACTTAATTTACGTCGCATAGGATTTTTTTTTTCGGAGCATGCCAACATTTTTGAAAATTGAAAAAGTGCGCTGACCAGGTACTTAGAAATTTTTTAGAAAAATTTTTAGGGCGGAATCGTGTTGTAGAACTCAATTTACGTCACAGGACTTTTTTTTCGGAGCATGTCAACATTTTTGAAAATTGAAAAAGTGCGCTGGCCAGGCACTCAGAAAATTTTTAGAAAAATTTTGAGGGCGGAATCGTGTTGTAGAACTCAATTTACGTCGCATAGGAATTTTTTTTCTGAGCATGTCAACATTTTTAAAAATTAAAAAAGTGCGCTGGCCAGGCACTCAAAAATTTTTTAGAAACATTTTGAGGGCGGAATCGTGCTGTAGAACTCAATTTACGTCGCATAGGAATTTTATTTTCGGAGCATGTCAACATTTTTGAAAATTGAAAAAGTGCGCTGGCCAGGCACAGAAATTTTATAAAAAAATTTTTAGGGCGGAATTGTGTTGTAGAACTTAATTTACGTCGCATAGGATTTTTTTTTTCGGAGCATGCCAACATTTTTGAAAATTGAAAAAGTGCGCTGACCAGGTACTTAGAAATTTTTTAGAAAAATTTTGAGGGCGGAATCGTGTTGTAGAACTCAATTTACGTCACAGGACTTTTTTTTCGGAGCATGTCAACATTTTTGAAAATTGAAAAAGTGCGCTGGCCAGGCACTCAGAAAATTTTTAGAAAAATTTTGAGGGCGGAATCGTGTTGTAGAACTCAATTTACGTCGCATAGGAATTTTTTTTCTGAGAATGTCAACATTTTTAAAAATTAAAAAAGTGCGCTGGCCAGGCACTCAGAAATTTTTTAAAAAAATTTTGTGGGCGGAATCGTGTTGTAGAAGTCAATTTACGTCGCATAGGAATTTTCTTTTCGGAGCATGTCAACATTTTTGAAAATTGAAAAAGTGCGCTGGCCAGGCACTCAGAAATTTTTTAGAAAAATTTTTAGTGCCGAATCGTGTTGTAGAACTCAATTTACGTCACAGGACTTTTTTTTCGGAGCATGTCAACATTTTTGAAAATTGAAAAAGTGCGCTGGCTAGGCACTCAGAAAATTTTTAGAAAAATTTTGAGGGCGGAATCGTGTTGTAGAACTCAATTTACGTCGCATAGGAATTTTTTTTCTGAGCATGTCAACATTTTTAAAAATTAAAAAAGTGCGCTGGCCAGGCACTCAGAAATTTTTTAAAAAAAATTTGTGGGCGGAATCGTGTTGTAGAAGTCAATTTACGTCGCATAGGAATTTTCTTTTCGGAGCATGTCAACATTTTTGAAAATTGAAAAAGTGCGCTGGCCAGGCACTCAGAAATTTTATAAATAAATTTTTAGGGCGGAATTGTGTTGTAGAACTTAATTTACGTCGCATAGGAATTTTTTTTCGGAGCATGTCAACATGTTTGAAAATTGAAAAAGTGCGCTGGCCAGGCACAGAAATTTTATAAAAAAATTTTTAGGGCGGAATTGTGTTGTAGAACTTAATTTACGTCGCATAGGAATTTTTTTTTCGGAGCATGCCAACATTTTTGAAAATTGAAAAAGTGCGCTGACCAGGTACTTTGAAATTTTATAGAAAAATTTTTAGGGCGGAATCGTGTTGCAGAACTTAATTTACGTCTTATAGGAATTTTATTTTTTTTTCGGAGAATGACAACATTTTTGAAAATTGAAAAAGTGCGCTGACCAGGTACTTAAAATTTTTTTAGAAAAATTTTGAGGGCGGAATCGTGTTGTAGAACTCAATTTACGTCGCATAGGTATTTTTTTTGGAGCATGTCAACATTTTTGAAAATTGAAAAAGTGCGCTGGCCAGGCACAAAAAAATTTTTTAGAAACATTTTGAGGGCGGAATCGTGTTGTAGAACTCAATTTACGTCGCATAGGAATTTTTTTTCGGAGCATGTCAACATTTTTGAAAATAGAAAAAGTGCGCTGACCAGGTACTTTGAAATTTTTTAGAAAAATTTGGAGGGCGGAATCGTGTTGTAGAACTCAATTTACGTCGCATAGGAATTTTTTTTCGGAGCATGTCAACATTTTTGAAAATTGAAAAAGTGCGCTGGCCAGGCACTCAGAAATTTTATAGAAAATTTTTTAGGGCGGAATCGTGTTGTAGAACTTAATTTACGTCGTATAGGAATTTTATTTTTTTTTCGGAGCGTGACATTTTTGAAAATTGAAAAAGTTCGCTGACCAGGTACTTAAAATTTTTTTAGAAAAATTTTGAGGGCGGAATCGTGTTGTAGAACTCAATTTACGTCGCATAGGTATTTTTTTTTCGGAACATGTCAACATTTTTGAAAATTGAAAAAGTGCGCTGGCCAGGCACTCAAAAATTTTTTAGAAACATTTTGAGGGCGGAATCGTGCTGTAGAACTCAATTTACGTCGCATAGGAATTTTATTTTCGGAGCATGTCAACATTTTTGAAAATTGAAAAAGTGCGCTGGCCAGGCACAGAAATTTTATAAAAAAATTTTTAGGGCGGAATTGTGTTGTAGAACTTAATTTACGTCGCATAGGATTTTTTTTTTCGGAGCATGCCAACATTTTTGAAAATTGAAAAAGTGCGCTGACCAGGTACTTAGAAATTTTTTAGAAAAATTTTGAGGGCGGAATCGTGTTGTAGAACTCAATTTACGTCACAGGACTTTTTTTTCGGAGCATGTCAACATTTTTGAAAATTGAAAAAGTGCGCTGGCCAGGCACTCAGAAAATTTTTAGAAAAATTTTGAGGGCGGAATCGTGTTGTAGAACTCAATTTACGTCGCATAGGAATTTTTTTTCTGAGCATGTCAACATTTTTAAAAATTAAAAAAGTGCGCTGGCCAGGCACTCAGAAATTTTTTAAAAAAATTTTGTGGGCGGAATCGTGTTGTAGAAGTCAATTTACGTCGCATAGGAATTTTCTTTTCGGAGCATGTCAACATTTTTGAAAATTGAAAAAGTGCGCTGGCCAGGCACTCAGAAATTTTTTAGAAAAATTTTTAGTGCCGAATCGTGTTGTAGAACTCAATTTACGTCACAGGACTTTTTTTTCGGAGCATGTCAACATTTTTGAAAATTGAAAAAGTGCGCTGGCTAGGCACTCAGAAAATTTTTAGAAAAATTTTGAGGACGCAATCGTGTTGTAGAACTAAATTTACGTCGCATAGTAATTTTTTTTCGGAGCATGTCAACATTTTTGAAAATTGAAAAAGTGCGCTGCCCGAGCACTCAAAAATTTTTTAGAAACATTTTGAGGGCCGAATCGTGTTGTAGAACTCAATTTACGTCGCATAGGAATTTTTTTTCGGAGCATGTCAACATTTTTGAAAATAGAAAAAGTGCGCTGACCAGGTACTTTGAAATTTTTTAGAAAAATTTGGAGGGCGGAATAGTGTTGTAGAACTCAATTTACGTCGTATAGGATTTTTTTTTCGGAGCATGTCAACATTTTTAAAAATTGAAAAAGTGGGCTGGCCAGGTACTTAGAAATTTTTTAGAAAAATTTTGAGGGCGGAATCGTGTGGTAGAACTCAATTTACGTCGCATAGGAATTTTCTTTTCGGAGCATAACATTTTTGAAAATTGAAAAAGTGCGCTGGCCAGGCACAGAAATTTTATAAAAAAATTTTTAGGGCGGAATTGTGTTGTAGAACTTAATTTACGTCGCATAGGAATTTTTTTTTCGGAGCATGCCAACATTTTTGAAAATTGAAAAAGTGCGCTGACCAGGTACTTTGAAATTTTTTAGAAAAATTTTGAGGGCGGAATCGTGTTGTAGAACTCAATTTACGTCGCATAGGTATTTTTTTTCGAAGCATGTCAACATTTTTGAAAATTGAAAAAGTGCGCTGGCGGGGCACTCAAAAATTTTATAGAAAAATTTTTAGGGCGGAATCGTGTTGTAGAACTTAATTTACGTCGTATAGGAATTTTTTTTTCGGAGCATGACAACATTTTTGAAAATTGAAAAAGTGCGCTGGCCAGGCACAGAAATTTTATAAAAAAATTTTTAGGGCGGAATTGTGTTGTAGAACTTAATTTACGTCGCATATTAATTTTTTTTTCGGAGCATGCCAACATTTTTGAAAATTGAAAAAGTGCGCTGACCAGGTACTTTGAAATTTTATAGAAAAATTTTTAGGGCGGAATCGTGTTGCAGAACTTAATTTACGTCGTATAGGAATTTTATTTTTTTTTTGGAGCATGTCAACATGTTTGAAAATTGAAAAAGTGCGCTGGCCAGGCACTCAGAAATTTTATAAATAAATTTTTAGGGCGGAATTGTGTTGTAGAACTTAATTTACGTCGCATAGGAATTTTTTTTCGGAGCATGTCAACATGTTTGAAAATTGAAAAAGTGCGCTGGCCAGGCACAGAAATTTTATAAAAAAATTTTTAGGGCGGAATTGTGTTGTAGAACTTAATTTACGTCGCATAGGAATTTTTTTTTCGGAGCATGCCAACATTTTTGAAAATTGAAAAAGTGCGCTGACCAGGTACTTTGAAATTTTATAGAAAAATTTTTAGGGCGGAATCGTGTTGCAGAACTTAATTTACGTCTTATAGGAATTTTATTTTTTTTTCGGAGCATGACAACATTTTTGAAAATTGAAAAAGTGCGCTGACCAGGTACTTAAAATTTTTTTAGAAAAATTTTGAGGGCGGAATCGTGTTGTAGAACTTAATTTACGTCGTATAGGAATTTTTTTTTCGGAGCATGACAACATTTTTGAAAATTGAAAAAGTGCGCTGGCCAGGCACAGAAATTTTATAAAAAAATTTTTAGGGCGGAATTGTGTTGTAGAACTTAATTTACGTCGCATATTAATTTTTTTTTCGGAGCATGCCAACATTTTTGAAAATTGAAAAAGTGCGCTGACCAGGTACTTTGAAATTTTATAGAAAAATTTTTAGGGCGGAATCGTGTTGCAGAACTTAATTTACGTCGTATAGGAATTTTATTTTTTTTTTGGAGCATGTCAACATGTTTGAAAATTGAAAAAGTGCGCTGGCCAGGCACTCAGAAATTTTATAAATAAATTTTTAGGGCGGAATTGTGTTGTAGAACTTAATTTACGTCGCATAGGAATTTTTTTTCGGAGCATGTCAACATGTTTGAAAATTGAAAAAGTGCGCTGGCCAGGCACAGAAATTTTATAAAAAAATTTTTAGGGCGGAATTGTGTTGTAGAACTTAATTTACGTCGCATAGGAATTTTTTTTTCGGAGCATGCCAACATTTTTGAAAATTGAAAAAGTGCGCTGACCAGGTACTTTGAAATTTTATAGAAAAATTTTTAGGGCGGAATCGTGTTGCAGAACTTAATTTACGTCTTATAGGAATTTTATTTTTTTTTCGGAGCATGACAACATTTTTGAAAATTGAAAAAGTGCGCTGACCAGGTACTTAAAATTTTTTTAGAAAAATTTTGAGGGCGGAATCGTGTTGTAGAACTCAATTTACGTCGCATAGGTATTTTTTTTGGAGCATGTCAACATTTTTGAAAATTGAAAAAGTGCGCTGGCCAGGCACAAAAAAATTTTTTAGAAACATTTTGAGGGCGGAATCGTGTTGTAGAACTCAATTTACGTCGCATAGGAATTTTTTTTCGGAGCATGTCAACATTTTTGAAAATAGAAAAAGTGCGCTGACCAGGTACTTTGAAATTTTTTAGAAAAATTTGGAGGGCGGTGTAGTGTTGTAGAACTCAATTTACGTCGTATAGGATTTTTTTTCGGAGCATGTCAACATTTTTAAAAATTGAAAAAGTGCGCTGGCCAGGTACTTAGAAATTTTTTAGAAAAATTTTGAGGGCGGAATCGTGTGGTAGAACTCAATTTACGTCGTATAGGAATTTTATTTTTTTTTTTCGGAGCATGACAACATTTTTGAAAATTGAAAAAGTGCGCTGACCAGGAACTTAAAATTTTTTTCGAAAAATTTTGAGGGTGGAATCGTGTTCTAGAACTCAATTTACGTCGCATAGGAATTTTCTTTTCGGAGCATGTCAACATTTTTGAAAATTGAAAAAGTGCGCTGGCCAGGCGCAGAAATTTTATAAAAAAATTTTTAGGGCGGAATTGTGTTGTAGAACTTAATTTACGTCGCATAGGAATTTTTTTTCGGAGCATGCCAACATTTTTGAAAATTGAAAAAGTGCGCTGACCAGGTACTTTGAAATTTTTTAGAAAAATTTTGAGGGCGGAATCGTGTTGTAGAACTCAATTTACGTCGCGTAGGTATTTTTTTCGAAGCATGTCAACATTTTTGAAAATTGAAAAAGTGTGCTGGCCAGGCACAGAAATTTTATAAAAAAATTTTTAGGGCGGAATTGTGTTGTAGAACTTAATTTACGTCGCATAGGAATTTTTTTTTCGGAGCATGCCAACATTTTTGAAAATTGAAAAAGTGCGCTGACCAGCTACTTTGAAATTTTATAGAAAAATTTTTAGGGCGGAATCGTGTTGCAGAACTTAATTTACGTCGTATAGGAATTTTATTTTTTTTTCGGAGCATGACAACATTTTTGAAAATTGCAAAAGTGCGCTGAACAGGTACTTAAAATTTTTTTAGAAAAATTTTGAGGGCGGAATCGTGTTGTAGAACTCAATTTACGTCGCATAGGTATTTTTTTTTCGGAACATGTCAACATTTTTGAAAATTGAAAAAGTGCGATGGCCAGGCACTCAAAAATTTTTTAGAAACATTTTGAGGGCGGAATCGTGTTGTAGAACTCAATTTACGTCGCATAGGAATTTTATTTTCGGAGCATGTCAACATTTTTGAAAATTGAAAAAGTGCGCTGGCCAGGCACAGAAATTTTATAAAAAAATTTTTAGGGCGGAATTGTGTTGTAGAACTTAATTTACGTCGCATAGGATTTTTTTTTTCGGAGCATGCCAACATTTTTGAAAATTGAAAAAGTGCGCTGACCAGGTACTTAGAAATTTTTTAGAAAAATTTTTAGGGCGGAATCGTGTTGTAGAACTCAATTTACGTCACAGGACTTTTTTTTCGGAGCATGTCAACATTTTTGAAAATTGAAAAAGTGCGCTGGCCAGGCACTCAGAAAATTTTTAGAAAAATTTTGAGGGCGGAATCGTGTTGTAGAACTCAATTTACGTCGCATAGGAATTTTTTTTCTGAGCATGTCAACATTTTTAAAAATTAAAAAAGTGCGCTGGCCAGGCACTCAAAAATTTTTTAGAAACATTTTGAGGGCGGAATCGTGCTGTAGAACTCAATTTACGTCGCATAGGAATTTTATTTTCGGAGCATGTCAACATTTTTGAAAATTGAAAAAGTGCGCTGGCCAGGCACAGAAATTTTATAAAAAAATTTTTAGGGCGGAATTGTGTTGTAGAACTTAATTTACGTCGCATAGGATTTTTTTTTTCGGAGCATGCCAACATTTTTGAAAATTGAAAAAGTGCGCTGACCAGGTACTTAGAAATTTTTTAGAAAAATTTTGAGGGCGGAATCGTGTTGTAGAACTCAATTTACGTCACAGGACTTTTTTTTCGGAGCATGTCAACATTTTTGAAAATTGAAAAAGTGCGCTGGCCAGGCACTCAGAAAATTTTTAGAAAAATTTTGAGGGCGGAATCGTGTTGTAGAACTCAATTTACGTCGCATAGGAATTTTTTTTCTGAGAATGTCAACATTTTTAAAAATTAAAAAAGTGCGCTGGCCAGGCACTCAGAAATTTTTTAAAAAAATTTTGTGGGCGGAATCGTGTTGTAGAAGTCAATTTACGTCGCATAGGAATTTTCTTTTCGGAGCATGTCAACATTTTTGAAAATTGAAAAAGTGCGCTGGCCAGGCACTCAGAAATTTTTTAGAAAAATTTTTAGTGCCGAATCGTGTTGTAGAACTCAATTTACGTCACAGGACTTTTTTTTCGGAGCATGTCAACATTTTTGAAAATTGAAAAAGTGCGCTGGCTAGGCACTCAGAAAATTTTTAGAAAAATTTTGAGGGCGGAATCGTGTTGTAGAACTCAATTTACGTCGCATAGGAATTTTTTTTCTGAGCATGTCAACATTTTTAAAAATTAAAAAAGTGCGCTGGCCAGGCACTCAGAAATTTTTTAAAAAAAATTTGTGGGCGGAATCGTGTTGTAGAAGTCAATTTACGTCGCATAGGAATTTTCTTTTCGGAGCATGTCAACATTTTTGAAAATTGAAAAAGTGCGCTGGCCAGGCACTCAGAAATTTTATAAATAAATTTTTAGGGCGGAATTGTGTTGTAGAACTTAATTTACGTCGCATAGGAATTTTTTTTCGGAGCATGTCAACATGTTTGAAAATTGAAAAAGTGCGCTGGCCAGGCACAGAAATTTTATAAAAAAATTTTTAGGGCGGAATTGTGTTGTAGAACTTAATTTACGTCGCATAGGAATTTTTTTTTCGGAGCATGCCAACATTTTTGAAAATTGAAAAAGTGCGCTGACCAGGTACTTTGAAATTTTATAGAAAAATTTTTAGGGCGGAATCGTGTTGCAGAACTTAATTTACGTCTTATAGGAATTTTATTTTTTTTTCGGAGAATGACAACATTTTTGAAAATTGAAAAAGTGCGCTGACCAGGTACTTAAAATTTTTTTAGAAAAATTTTGAGGGCGGAATCGTGTTGTAGAACTCAATTTACGTCGCATAGGTATTTTTTTTGGAGCATGTCAACATTTTTGAAAATTGAAAAAGTGCGCTGGCCAGGCACAAAAAAATTTTTTAGAAACATTTTGAGGGCGGAATCGTGTTGTAGAACTCAATTTACGTCGCATAGGAATTTTTTTTCGGAGCATGTCAACATTTTTGAAAATAGAAAAAGTGCGCTGACCAGGTACTTTGAAATTTTTTAGAAAAATTTGGAGGGCGGTGTAGTGTTGTAGAACTCAATTTACGTCGTATAGGATTTTTTTTCGGAGCATGTCAACATTTTTAAAAATTGAAAAAGTGCGCTGGCCAGGTACTTAGAAATTTTTTAGAAAAATTTTGAGGGCGGAATCGTGTGGTAGAACTCAATTTACGTCGTATAGGAATTTTATTTTTTTTTTTCGGAGCATGACAACATTTTTGAAAATTGAAAAAGTGCGCTGACCAGGAACTTAAAATTTTTTTCGAAAAATTTTGAGGGTGGAATCGTGTTCTAGAACTCAATTTACGTCGCATAGGAATTTTCTTTTCGGAGCATGTCAACATTTTTGAAAATTGAAAAAGTGCGCTGGCCAGGCGCAGAAATTTTATAAAAAAAATTTTAGGGCGGAATTGTGTTGTAGAACTTAATTTACGTCGCATAGGAATTTTTTTTCGGAGCATGCCAACATTTTTGAAAATTGAAAAAGTGCGCTGACCAGGTACTTTGAAATTTTTTAGAAAAATTTTGAGGGCGGAATCGTGTTGTAGAACTCAATTTACGTCGCGTAGGTATTTTTTTCGAAGCATGTCAACATTTTTGAAAATTGAAAAAGTGTGCTGGCCAGGCACAGAAATTTTATAAAAAAATTTTTAGGGCGGAATTGTGTTGTAGAACTTAATTTACGTCGCATAGGAATTTTTTTTTCGGAGCATGCCAACATTTTTGAAAATTGAAAAAGTGCGCTGACCAGCTACTTTGAAATTTTATAGAAAAATTTTTAGGGCGGAATCGTGTTGCAGAACTTAATTTACGTCGTATAGGAATTTTATTTTTTTTTCGGAGCATGACAACATTTTTGAAAATTGCAAAAGTGCGCTGAACAGGTACTTAAAATTTTTTTAGAAAAATTTTGAGGGCGGAATCGTGTTGTAGAACTCAATTTACGTCGCATAGGTATTTTTTTTTCGGAACATGTCAACATTTTTGAAAATTGAAAAAGTGCGATGGCCAGGCACTCAAAAATTTTTTAGAAACATTTTGAGGGCGGAATCGTGTTGTAGAACTCAATTTACGTCGCATAGGAATTTTATTTTCGGAGCATGTCAACATTTTTGAAAATTGAAAAAGTGCGCTGGCCAGGCACAGAAATTTTATAAAAAAATTTTTAGGGCGGAATTGTGTTGTAGAACTTAATTTACGTCGCATAGGATTTTTTTTTTCGGAGCATGCCAACATTTTTGAAAATTGAAAAAGTGCGCTGACCAGGTACTTAGAAATTTTTTAGAAAAATTTTTAGGGCGGAATCGTGTTGTAGAACTCAATTTACGTCACAGGACTTTTTTTTCGGAGCATGTCAACATTTTTGAAAATTGAAAAAGTGCGCTGGCCAGGCACTCAGAAAATTTTTAGAAAAATTTTGAGGGCGGAATCGTGTTGTAGAACTCAATTTACGTCGCATAGGAATTTTTTTTCTGAGCATGTCAACATTTTTAAAAATTAAAAAAGTGCGCTGGCCAGGCACTCAAAAATTTTTTAGAAACATTTTGAGGGCGGAATCGTGCTGTAGAACTCAATTTACGTCGCATAGGAATTTTATTTTCGGAGCATGTCAACATTTTTGAAAATTGAAAAAGTGCGCTGGCCAGGCACAGAAATTTTATAAAAAAATTTTTAGGGCGGAATTGTGTTGTAGAACTTAATTTACGTCGCATAGGATTTTTTTTTTCGGAGCATGCCAACATTTTTGAAAATTGAAAAAGTGCGCTGACCAGGTACTTAGAAATTTTTTAGAAAAATTTTGAGGGCGGAATCGTGTTGTAGAACTCAATTTACGTCACAGGACTTTTTTTTCGGAGCATGTCAACATTTTTGAAAATTGAAAAAGTGCGCTGGCCAGGCACTCAGAAAATTTTTAGAAAAATTTTGAGGGCGGAATCGTGTTGTAGAACTCAATTTACGTCGCATAGGAATTTTTTTTCTGAGAATGTCAACATTTTTAAAAATTAAAAAAGTGCGCTGGCCAGGCACTCAGAAATTTTTTAAAAAAATTTTGTGGGCGGAATCGTGTTGTAGAAGTCAATTTACGTCGCATAGGAATTTTCTTTTCGGAGCATGTCAACATTTTTGAAAATTGAAAAAGTGCGCTGGCCAGGCACTCAGAAATTTTTTAGAAAAATTTTTAGTGCCGAATCGTGTTGTAGAACTCAATTTACGTCACAGGACTTTTTTTTCGGAGCATGTCAACATTTTTGAAAATTGAAAAAGTGCGCTGGCTAGGCACTCAGAAAATTTTTAGAAAAATTTTGAGGGCGGAATCGTGTTGTAGAACTCAATTTACGTCGCATAGGAATTTTTTTTCTGAGCATGTCAACATTTTTAAAAATTAAAAAAGTGCGCTGGCCAGGCACTCAGAAATTTTTTAAAAAAATTTTGTGGGCGGAATCGTGTTGTAGAAGTCAATTTACGTCGCATAGGAATTTTCTTTTCGGAGCATGTCAACATTTTTGAAAATTGAAAAAGTGCGCTGGCCAGGCACTCAGAAATTTTTTAGAAAAATTTTTAGTGCCGAATCGTGTTGTAGAACTCAATTTACGTCACAGGACTTTTTTTTCGGAGCATGTCAACATTTTTGAAAATTGAAAAAGTGCGCTGGCCAGGCACTCAGAAAATTTTTAGAAAAATTTTGAGGGCGGAATCGTGTTGTAGAACTCAATTTACGTCGCATAGGAATTTTTTTTCTGAGCATGTCAACATTTTTAAAAATTAAAAAAGTGCGCTGGCCAGGCACTCAGAAATTTTTTAAAAAAATTTTGTGGGCGGAATCGTGTTGTAGAAGTCAATTTACGTCGCATAGGAATTTTCTTTTCGGAGCATGTCAACATTTTTGAAAATTGAAAAAGTGCGCTGGCCAGGCACTCAGAAATTTTTTAGAAAAATTTTTAGTGCCGAATCGTGTTGTAGAACTCAATTTACGTCACAGGACTTTTTTTTCGGAGCATGACAACATTTTTGAAAATTGAAAAAGTGCGCTGGCTAGGCACTCAGAAAATTTTTAGAAAAATTTTGAGGACGCAATCGTGTTGTAGAACTAAATTTACGTCGCATAGTAATTTTTTTTCGGAGCATGTCAACATTTTTGAAAATTGAAAAAGTGCGCTGCCCGAGCACTCAAAAATTTTTTAGAAACATTTTGAGGGCCGAATCGTGTTGTAGAACTCAATTTACGTCGCATAGGAATTTTTTTTTCGGAGCATGTCAACATTTTTGAAAATAGAAAAAGTGCGCTGACCAGGTACTTTGAAATTTTTTAGAAAAATTTGGAGGGCGGAATAGTGTTGTAGAACTCAATTTACGTCGTATAGGATTTTTTTTTCGGAGCATGTCAACATTTTTAAAAATTGAAAAAGTGGGCTGGCCAGGTACTTAGAAATTTTTTAGAAAAATTTTGAGGGCGGAATCGTGTGGTAGAACTCAATTTATGTCGTATAGGAATTTTTTTTCGGAGCATGACAACATTTTTGAAAATTGAAAAAGTGCGCTGACCAGGAACTTAAAATTTTTTTAGAAAAATTTTGAGGGTGGAATCGTGTTGTAGAACTCAATTTACGTCGCATAGGAATTTTCTTTTCGGAGCATAACATTTTTGAAAATTGAAAAAGTGCGCTGGCCAGGCACAGAAATTTTATAAAAAAATTTTTAGGGCGGAATTGTGTTGTAGAACTTAATTTACGTCGCATAGGAATTTTTTTTTCGGAGTATGCCAACATTTTTGAAAATTGAAAAAGTGCGCTGACCAGGTACTTCGAAATTTTTTAGAAAAATTTTGAGGGCGGAATCGTGTTGTAGAACTCAATTTACGTCGCATAGGTATTTTTTTTCGAAGCATGTCAACATTTTTGAAAATTGAAAAAGTGCGCTGGCGGGGCACTCAGAAATTTTATAGAAAAATTTTTAGGGCGGAATCGTGTTGTAGAACTTAATTTACGTCGTATAGGAATTTTTTTTTCGGAGCATGACAACATTTTTGAAAATTGAAAAAGTGCGCTGACCAGGTACTTTGAAATTTTATAGAAAAATTTTTAGGGCGGAATCGTGTTGCAGAACTTAATTTACGTCGTATAGGAATTTTATTTTTTTTTTGGAGCATGTCAACATGTTTGAAAATTGAAAAAGTGCGCTGGCCAGGCACTCAGAAATTTTATAAATAAATTTTTAGGGCGGAATTGTGTTGTAGAACTTAATTTACGTCGCATAGGAATTTTTTTTCGGAGCATGTCAACATGTTTGAAAATTGAAAAAGTGCGCTGGCCAGGCACAGAAATTTTATAAAAAAATTTTTAGGGCGGAATTGTGTTGTAGAACTTAATTTACGTCGCATAGGAATTTTTTTTTCGGAGCATGCCAACATTTTTGAAAATTGAAAAAGTGCGCTGACCAGGTACTTTGAAATTTTATAGAAAAATTTTTAGGGCGGAATCGTGTTGCAGAACTTAATTTACGTCTTATAGGAATTTTATTTTTTTTTCGGAGCATGACAACATTTTTGAAAATTGAAAAAGTGCGCTGACCAGGTACTTAAAATTTTTTTAGAAAAATTTTGAGGGCGGAATCGTGTTGTAGAACTCAATTTACGTCGCATAGGTATTTTTTTTGGAGCATGTCAACATTTTTGAAAATTGAAAAAGTGCGCTGGCCAGGCACAAAAAAATTTTTTAGAAACATTTTGAGGGCGGAATCGTGTTGTAGAACTCAATTTACGTCGCATAGGAATTTTTTTTCGGAGCATGTCAACATTTTTGAAAATAGAAAAAGTGCGCTGACCAGGTACTTTGAAATTTTTTAGAAAAATTTGGAGGGCGGTGTAGTGTTGTAGAACTCAATTTACGTCGTATAGGATTTTTTTTCGGAGCATGTCAACATTTTTAAAAATTGAAAAAGTGCGCTGGCCAGGTACTTAGAAATTTTTTAGAAAAATTTTGAGGGCGGAATCGTGTGGTAGAACTCAATTTACGTCGTATAGGAATTTTATTTTTTTTTTTCGGAGCATGACAACATTTTTGAAAATTGAAAAAGTGCGCTGACCAGGAACTTAAAATTTTTTTCGAAAAATTTTGAGGGTGGAATCGTGTTCTAGAACTCAATTTACGTCGCATAGGAATTTTCTTTTCGGAGCATGTCAACATTTTTGAAAATTGAAAAAGTGCGCTGGCCAGGCGCAGAAATTTTATAAAAAAATTTTTAGGGCGGAATTGTGTTGTAGAACTTAATTTACGTCGCATAGGAATTTTTTTTCGGAGCATGCCAACATTTTTGAAAATTGAAAAAGTGCGCTGACCAGGTACTTTGAAATTTTTTAGAAAAATTTTGAGGGCGGAATCGTGTTGTAGAACTCAATTTACGTCGCGTAGGTATTTTTTTCGAAGCATGTCAACATTTTTGAAAATTGAAAAAGTGTGCTGGCCAGGCACAGAAATTTTATAAAAAAATTTTTAGGGCGGAATTGTGTTGTAGAACTTAATTTACGTCGCATAGGAATTTTTTTTTCGGAGCATGCCAACATTTTTGAAAATTGAAAAAGTGCGCTGACCAGCTACTTTGAAATTTTATAGAAAAATTTTTAGGGCGGAATCGTGTTGCAGAACTTAATTTACGTCGTATAGGAATTTTATTTTTTTTTCGGAGCATGACAACATTTTTGAAAATTGCAAAAGTGCGCTGACCAGGTACTTAAAATTTTTTTAGAAAAATTTTGAGGGCGGAATCGTGTTGTAGAACTCAATTTACGTCGCATAGGTATTTTTTTTTCGGAACATGTCAACATTTTTGAAAATTGAAAAAGTGCGATGGCCAGGCACTCAAAAATTTTTTAGAAACATTTTGAGGGCGGAATCGTGTTGTAGAACTCAATTTACGTCGCATAGGAATTTTATTTTCGGAGCATGTCAACATTTTTGAAAATTGAAAAAGTGCGCTGGCCAGGCACAGAAATTTTATAAAAAAATTTTTAGGGCGGAATTGTGTTGTAGAACTTAATTTACGTCGCATAGGATTTTTTTTTTCGGAGCATGCCAACATTTTTGAAAATTGAAAAAGTGCGCTGACCAGGTACTTAGAAATTTTTTAGAAAAATTTTTAGGGCGGAATCGTGTTGTAGAACTCAATTTACGTCACAGGACTTTTTTTTCGGAGCATGTCAACATTTTTGAAAATTGAAAAAGTGCGCTGGCCAGGCACTCAGAAAATTTTTAGAAAAATTTTGAGGGCGGAATCGTGTTGTAGAACTCAATTTACGTCGCATAGGAATTTTTTTTCTGAGCATGTCAACATTTTTAAAAATTAAAAAAGTGCGCTGGCCAGGCACTCAGAAATTTTTTAAAAAAATTTTGTGGGCGGAATCGTGTTGTAGAAGTCAATTTACGTCGCATAGGAATTTTCTTTTCGGAGCATGTCAACATTTTTGAAAATTGAAAAAGTGCGCTGGCCAGGCACTCAGAAATTTTTTAGAAAAATTTTTAGTGCCGAATCGTGTTGTAGAACTCAATTTACGTCACAGGACTTTTTTTTCGGAGCATGTCAACATTTTTGAAAATTGAAAAAGTGCGCTGGCCAGGCACTCAGAAAATTTTTAGAAAAATTTTGAGGGCGGAATCGTGTTGTAGAACTCAATTTACGTCGCATAGGAATTTTTTTTCTGAGCATGTCAACATTTTTAAAAATTAAAAAAGTGCGCTGGCCAGGCACTCAGAAATTTTTTAAAAAAATTTTGTGGGCGGAATCGTGTTGTAGAAGTCAATTTACGTCGCATAGGAATTTTCTTTTCGGAGCATGTCAACATTTTTGAAAATTGAAAAAGTGCGCTGGCCAGGCACTCAGAAATTTTTTAGAAAAATTTTTAGTGCCGAATCGTGTTGTAGAACTCAATTTACGTCACAGGACTTTTTTTTCGGAGCATGTCAACATTTTTGAAAATTGAAAAAGTGCGCTGGCTAGGCACTCAGAAAATTTTTAGAAAAATTTTGAGGACGCAATCGTGTTGTAGAACTAAATTTACGTCGCATAGTAATTTTTTTTCGGAGCATGTCAACATTTTTGAAAATTGAAAAAGTGCGCTGCCCGAGCACTCAAAAATTTTTTAGAAACATTTTGAGGGCCGAATCGTGTTGTAGAACTCAATTTACGTCGCATAGGAATTTTTTTTCGGAGCATGTCAACATTTTTGAAAATAGAAAAAGTGCGCTGACCAGGTACTTTGAAATTTTTAAGAAAAATTTGGAGGGCGGAATAGTGTTGTAGAACTCAATTTACGTCGTATAGGATTTTTTTTTCGGAGCATGTCAACATTTTTAAAAATTGAAAAAGTGGGCTGGCCAGGTACTTAGAAATTTTTTAGAAAAATTTTGAGGGCGGAATCGTGTGGTAGAACTCAATTTATGTCGTATAGGAATTTTTTTTCGGAGCATGACAACATTTTTGAAAATTGAAAAAGTGCGCTGACCAGGAACTTAAAATTTTTTTAGAAAAATTTTGAGGGTGGAATCGTGTTGTAGAACTCAATTTACGTCGCATAGGAATTTTCTTTTCGGAGCATAACATTTTTGAAAATTGAAAAAGTGCGCTGGCCAGGCACAGAAATTTTATAAAAAAATTTTTAGGGCGGAATTGTGTTGTAGAACTTAATATACGTCGCATAGGAATTTTTTTTTCGGAGCATGCCAACATTTTTGAAAATTGAAAAAGTGCGCTGACCAGGTACTTTGAAATTTTTTAGAAAAATTTTGAGGGCGGAATCGTGTTGTAGAACTCAATTTACGTCGCATAGGTATTTTTTTTCGAAGCATGTCAACATTTTTGAAAATTGAAAAAGTGCGCTGGCGGGGCACTCAGAAATTTTATAGAAAAATTTTTAGGGCGGAATCGTGTTGTAGAACTTAATTTACGTCGTATAGGAATTTTTTTTTCGGAGCATGACAACATTTTTGAAAATTGAAAAAGTGCGCTGGCCAGGCACAGAAATTTTATAAAAAAATTTTTAGGGCGGAATTGTGTTGTAGAACTTAATTTACGTCGCATATTAATTTTTTTTTCGGAGCATGCCAACATTTTTGAAAATTGAAAAAGTGCGCTGACCAGGTACTTTGAAATTTTATAGAAAAATTTTTAGGGCGGAATCGTGTTGCAGAACTTAATTTACGTCGTATAGGAATTTTATTTTTTTTTGGAGCATGTCAACATGTTTGAAAATTGAAAAAGTGCGCTGGCCAGGCACTCAGAAATTTTATAAATAAATTTTTAGGGCGGAATTGTGTTGTAGAACTTAATTTACGTCGCATAGGAATTTTTTTTCGGAGCATGTCAACATGTTTGAAAATTGAAAAAGTGCGCTGGCCAGGCACAGAAATTTTATAAAAAAATTTTTAGGGCGGAATTGTGTTGTAGAACTTAATTTACGTCGCATAGGAATTTTTTTTTCGGAGCATGCCAACATTTTTGAAAATTGAAAAAGTGCGCTGACCAGGTACTTTGAAATTTTATAGAAAAATTTTTAGGGCGGAATCGTGTTGCAGAACTTAATTTACGTCGTATAGGAATTTTATTTTTTTTTCGGAGCATGACAACATTTTTGAAAATTGAAAAAGTGCGCTGACCAGGTACTTAAAATTTTTTTAGAAAAATTTTGAGGGCGGAATCGTGTTGTAGAACTCAATTTACGTCGCATAGGTATTTTTTTTTGGAGCATGTCAACATTTTTGAAAATTGAAAAAGTGCGCTGGCCAGGCACAAAAAAATTTTTTAGAAACATTTTGAGGGCGGAATCGTGTTGTAGAACTCAATTTACGTCGCATAGGAATTTTTTTTCAGAGCATGTCAACATTTTTGAAAATAGAAAAAGTGCGCTGACCAGGTACTTTGAAATTTTTTAGAAAAATTTGGAGGGCGGAGTAGTGTTGTAGAACTCAATTTACGTCGTATAGGATTTTTTTTTGGGAGCATGTCAACATTTTTAAAAATTGAAAAAGTGCGCTGGCCAGGTACTTAGAAATTTTTTAGAAAAATTTTGAGGGCGGAATCGTGTGGTAGAACTCAATTTACGTCGCATAGGAATTTTCTTTTCGGAGCATGTCAACATTTTTGAAAATTGAAAAAGTGCGCTGGCCAGGCGCAGAAATTTTATAAAAAAATTTTTAGGGCGGAATTGTGTTGTAGAACTTAATTTACGTCGCATAGGAATTTTTTTTTGGAGCATGCCAACATTTTTGAAAATTGAAAAAGTGCGCTGACCAGGTACTTTGATATTTTTTAGAAAAATTTTGAGGGCGGAATCGTGTTGTAGAACTCAATTTACGTCGCATAGGTATTTTTTTCGAAGCATGTCAACATTTTTGAAAATTGAAAAAGTGTGCTGGCCAGGCACAGAAATTTTATAAAAAAAATTTTAGGGCGGAATTGTGTTGTAGAACTTAATTTACGTCGCATAGGAATTTTTTTTTCGGAGCATGCCAACATTTTTGAAAATTGAAAAAGTGCGCTGACCAGCTACTTTGAAATTTTATAGAAAAATTTTTAGGGCGGAATCGTGTTGCAGAACTTAATTTACGTCGTATAGGAATTTTATTTTTTTTTTCGGAGCATGACAACATTTTTGAAAATTGAAAAAGTGCGCTGACCAGGAACTTAAAATTTTTTTCGAAAAATTTTGAGGGTGGAATCGTGTTCTAGAACTCAATTTACGTCGCATAGGAATTTTCTTTTCGGAGCATGTCAACATTTTTGAAAATTGAAAAAGTGCGCTGGCCAGGCGCAGAAATTTTATAAAAAAATTTTTAGGGCGGAATTGTGTTGTAGAACTTAATTTACGTCGCATAGGAATTTTTTTTCGGAGCATGCCAACATTTTTGAAAATTGAAAAAGTGCGCTGACCAGGTACTTTGATATTTTTTAGAAAAATTTTGAGGGCGGAATCGTGTTGTAGAACTCAATTTACGTCGCATAGGTATTTTTTTCGAAGCATGTCAACATTTTTGAAAATTGAAAAAGTGTGCTGGCCAGGCACAGAAATTTTATAAAAAAAATTTTAGGGCGGAATTGTGTTGTAGAACTTAATTTACGTCGCATAGGAATTTTTTTTTCGGAGCATGCCAACATTTTTGAAAATTGAAAAAGTGCGCTGACCAGCTACTTTGAAATTTTATAGAAAAATTTTTAGGGCGGAATCGTGTTGCAGAACTTAATTTACGTCGTATAGGAATTTTATTTTTTTTTCGGAGCATGACAACATTTTTGAAAATTGCAAAAGTGCGCTGACCAGGTACTTAAAATTTTTTTAGAAAAATTTTGAGGGCGGAATCATGTTGTAGAACTCAATTTACGTCGCATAGGTATTTTTTTTCGGAGCATGTCAACATTTTTGAAAATTGAAAAAGTGCGCTGGCCAGGCACTCAAAAATTTTTTAGAAACATTTTGAGGGCGGAATCGTGTTGTAGAACTCAATTTACGTCGCATAGGAATTTTTTTTCGGAGCATGTCAACATTTTTGAAAATAGAAAAAGTGCGCTGACCAGGTACTTTGAAATTTTTTAGAAAAATTTGGAGGGCGGAATAGTGTTGTAGAACTCAATTTACGTCACAGGACTTTTTTTTCGGAGCATGTCAACATTTTTGAAAATTGAAAAAGTGCGCTGGCCAGGCACTCAAAAATTTTTTAGAAACATTTTGAGGGCGGAATCGTGTTGTAGAACTCAATTTACGTGGCATAGGAATTTTATTTTCGGAGCATGTCAACATTTTTGAAAATTGAAAAAGTGCGCTGGCCAGGCACAGAAATTTTATAAAAAAATTTTTAGGGCGGAATTGTGTTGTAGAACTTAATTTACGTCGCATAGGATTTTTTTTTTCGGAGCATGCCAACATTTTTGAAAATTGAAAAAGTGCGCTGACCAGGTACTTAGAAATTTTTTAGAAAAATTTTGAGGGCGGAATCGTGTTGTAGAACTCAATTTACGTCACAGGACTTTTTTTCGGAGCATGTCAACATTTTTGAAAATTGAAAAAGTGCGCTGGCCAGGCACTCAGAAAATTTTTAGAAAAATTTTGAGGGCGGAATCGTGTTGTAGAACTCAATTTACGTCGCATAGGAATTTTTTTTCTGAGCATGTCAACATTTTTAAAAATTAAAAAAGTGCGCTGGCCAGGCACTCAGAAATTTTTTAAAAAAATTTTGTGGGCGGAATCGTGTTGTAGAAGTCAATTTACGTCGCATAGGAATTTTCTTTTCGGAGCATGTCAACATTTTTGAAAATTGAAAAAGTGCGCTGGCCAGGCACTCAGAAATTTTTTAGAAAAATTTTTAGTGCCGAATCGTGTTGTAGAACTCAATTTACGTCACAGGACTTTTTTTTCGGAGCATGTCAACATTTTTGAAAATTGAAAAAGTGCGCTGGCTAGGCACTCAGAAAATTTTTAGAAAAATTTTGAGGACGCAATCGTGTTGTAGAACTAAATTTACGTCGCATAGTAATTTTTTTTCGGAGCATGTCAACATTTTTGAAAATTGAAAAAGTGCGCTGGCCGAGCACTCAAAAATTTTTTAGAAACATTTTGAGGGCCGAATCGTGTTGTAGAACTCAATTTACGTCGCATAGGAATTTTTTTTCGGAGCATGTCAACATTTTTGAAAATAGAAAAAGTGCGCTGACCAGGTACTTTGAAATTTTTTAGAAAAATTTGGAGGGCGGAATAGTGTTGTAGAACTCAATTTACGTCGTATAGGATTTTTTTTTCGGAGCATGTCAACATTTTTAAAAATTGAAAAAGTGGGCTGGCCAGGTACTTAGAAATTTTTTAGAAAAATTTTGAGGGCGGAATCGTGTGGTAGAACTCAATTTATGTCGTATAGGAATTTTTTTTCGGAGCATGACAACATTTTTGAAAATTGAAAAAGTGCGCTGACCAGGAACTTAAAATTTTTTTAGAAAAATTTTGAGGGTGGAATCGTGTTGTAGAACTCAATTTACGTCGCATAGGAATTTTCTTTTCGGAGCATAACATTTTTGAAAATTGAAAAAGTGCGCTTGCCAGGCACAGAAATTTTATAAAAAAATTTTTAGGGCGGAATTGTGTTGTAGAACTTAATTTACGTCGCATAGGAATTTTTTTTTCGGAGCATGCCAACATTTTTGAAAATTGAAAAAGTGCGCTGACCAGGTACTTTGAAATTTTTTAGAAAAATTTTGAGGGCGGAATCGTGTTGTAGAACTCAATTTACGTCGCATAGGTATTTTTTTTCGAAGCATGTCAACATTTTTGAAAATTGAAAAAGTGCGCTGGCGGGGCACTCAGAAATTTTATAGAAAAATTTTTAGGGCGGAATCGTGTTGTAGAACTTAATTTACGTCGTATAGGAATTTTTTTTTCGGAGCATGACAACATTTTTGAAAATTGAAAAAGTGCGCTGGCCAGGCACAGAAATTTTATAAAAAAATTTTTAGGGCGGAATTGTGTTGTAGAACTTAATTTACGTCGCATATTAATTTTTTTTTCGGAGCATGCCAACATTTTTGAAAATTGAAAAAGTGCGCTGACCAGGTACTTTGAAATTTTATAGAAAAATTTTTAGGGCGGAATCGTGTTGCAGAACTTAATTTACGTCGTATAGGAATTTTATTTTTTTTTTGGAGCATGTCAACATGTTTGAAAATTGAAAAAGTGCGCTGGCCAGGCACTCAGAAATTTTATAAATAAATTTTTAGGGCGGAATTGTGTTGTAGAACTTAATTTACGTCGCATAGGAATTTTTTTTCGGAGCATGTCAACATGTTTGAAAATTGAAAAAGTGCGCTGGCCAGGCACAGAAATTTTATAAAAAAATTTTTAGGGCGGAATTGTGTTGTAGAACTTAATTTACGTCGCATAGGAATTTTTTTTTCGGAGCATGCCAACATTTTTGAAAATTGAAAAAGTGCGCTGACCAGGTACTTTGAAATTTTATAGAAAAATTTTTAGGGCGGAATCGTGTTGCAGAACTTAATTTACGTCGTATAGGAATTTTATTTTTTTTTCGGAGCATGACAACATTTTTGAAAATTGAAAAAGTGCGCTGACCAGGTACTTAAAATTTTTTTAGAAAAATTTTGAGGGCGGAATCGTGTTGTAGAACTCAATTTACGTCGCATAGGTATTTTTTTTTGGAGCATGTCAACATTTTTGAAAATTGAAAAAGTGCGCTGGCCAGGCACAAAAAAATTTTTTAGAAACATTTTGAGGGCGGAATCGTGTTGTAGAACTCAATTTACGTCGCATAGGTATTTTTTTTCGAAGCATGTCAACATTTTTGAAAATTGAAAAAGTGCGCTGGCGGGGCACTCAGAAATTTTATAGAAAAATTTTTAGGGCGGAATCGTGTTGTAGAACTTAATTTACGTCGTATAGGAATTTTTTTTTCGGAGCATGACAACATTTTTGAAAATTGAAAAAGTGCGCTGGCCAGGCACAGAAATTTTATAAAAAAATTTTTAGGGCGGAATTGTGTTGTAGAACTCAATTTACGTCGCATAGGAATTTTTTTTCGGAGCATGTCAACATTTTTGAAAATAGAAAAAGTGCGCTGACCAGGTACTTTGAAATTTTTTAGAAAAATTTGGAGGGCGGAGTAGTGTTGTAGAACTCAATTTACGTCGTATAGGATTTTTTTTTCGGAGCATGTCAACATTTTTAAAAATTGAAAAAGTGCGCTGGCCAGGTACTTAGAAATTTTTTAGAAAAATTTTGAGGGCGGAATCGTGTGGTAGAACTCAATTTACGTCGTATAGGAATTTTATTTTTTTTTTCGGAGCATGACAACATTTTTGAAAATTGAAAAAGTGCGCTGACCAGGAACTTAAAATTTATTTCGAAAAATTTTGAGGGTGGAATCGTGTTCTAGAACTCAATTTACGTCGCATAGGAATTTTCTTTTCGGAGCATGTCAACATTTTTGAAAATTGAAAAAGTGCGCTGGCCAGGCGCAGAAATTTTATAAAAAAATTTTTAGGGCGGAATTGTGTTGTAGAACTTAATTTACGTCGCATAGGAATTTTTTTTCGGAGCATGCCAACATTTTTGAAAATTGAAAAAGTGCGCTGACCAGGTACTTTGAAATTTTTTAGAAAAATTTTGAGGGCGGAATCGTGTTGTAGAACTCAATTTACGTCGCATAGGTATTTTTTTCGAAGCATGTCAACATTTTTGAAAATTGAAAAAGTGTGCTGGCCAGGCACAGAAATTTTATAAAAAAATTTTTAGGGCGGAATTGTGTTGTAGAACTTAATTTACGTCGCATAGGAATTTTTTTTTCGGAGCATGCCAACATTTTTGAAAATTGAAAAAGTGCGCTGACCAGCTACTTTGAAATTTTATAGAAAAATTTTTAGGGCGGAATCGTGTTGCAGAACTTAATTTACGTCGTATAGGAATTTTATTTTTTTTTCGGAGCATGACAACATTTTTGAAAATTGCAAAAGTGCGCTGACCAGGTACTTAAAATTTTTTTAGAAAAATTTTGAGGGCGGAATCATGTTGTAGAACTCAATTTACGTCGCATAGGTATTTTTTTTCGGAGCATGTCAACATTTTTGAAAATTGAAAAAGTGCGCTGGCCAGGCACTCAAAAATTTTTTAGAAACATTTTGAGGGCGGAATCGTGATGTAGAACTCAATTTACGTCGCATAGGAATTTTTTTTCGGAGCATGTCAACATTTTTGAAAATAGAAAAAGTGCGCTGACCAGGTACTTTGAAATTTTTTAGAAAAATTTGGAGGGCGGAATAGTGTTGTAGAACTCAATTTACGTCGTATAGGATTTTTTTTTTGGAGCATGTCAACATTTTTAAAAATTGAAAAAGTGGGCTGGCCAGGCACAGAAATTTTATAAAAAAATTTTTAGGGCGGAATTGTGTTGTAGAACTTAATTTACGTCGCATAGGAATTTTTTTTTCGGAGCATGCCAACATTTTTGAAAATTGAAATAGTGCGCTGACCAGGTACTTTGAAATTTTTTAGAAAAATTTTGAGGGCGGAATCGTGTTGTAGAACTCAATTTACGTCGCATAGGTATTTTTTTTCGGAGCATGAAAACATTTTTGAAAATTGAAAAAGTGCGCTGACCAGGAACTTAAAATTTTTTTAGAAAAATTTTGAGGGTGGAATCGTGTTGTAGAACTCAATTTACGTCGCATAGGAATTTTCTTTTCGGAGCATGACAACATTTTTGAAAATTGAAAAAGTGCGCTGGCCAGGCACAGAAATTTTATAAAAAAATTTTTAGGGCGGAATTGTGTTGTAGAACTTAATTTACGTCGCATAGGAATTTTTTTTTCGGAGCATGCCAACATTTTTGAAAATTGAAAAAGTGCGCTGGCCAGGCACTCAAAAATTTTTTAGAAACATTTTGAGGGCGGAATCGTGTTGTAGAACTCAATTTACGTCGCATAGGAATTTTTTTTCGGAGCATGTCAACATTTTTGAAAATAGAAAAAGTGCGCTGACCAGGTACTTTGAAATTTTTTAGAAAAATTTGGAGGGCGGAATAGTGTTGTAGAACTCAATTTACGTCGTATAGGATTTTTTTTTCGGAGCATGTCAACATTTTTAAAAATTGAAAAAGTGCGCTGGCCAGGTACTTAGAAATTTTTTAGAAAAATTTTGAGGGCGGAATCGTGTGGTAGAACTCAATTTACGTCGTATAGGAATTTTATTTTTTTTTTTCGGAGCATGACAACATTTTTGAAAATTGAAAAAGTGCGCTGACCAGGAACTTAAAATTTTTTTAGAAAAATTTTGAGGGCGGAATCGTGTTGTAGAACTCAATTTACGTCGCATAGGTATTTTTTTTCGGAGCATGTCAACATTTTTGAAAATTGAAAAAGTGCGCTGGCGAGGCACTCAGAAATTTTATAGAAAAATTTTTAGGGCGGAATCGTGTTGTAGAACTTAATTTACGTCGTATAGGAATTTTTTTTTTTTCGGAGCATGACAACATTTTTGAAAATTGAAAAAGTGCGCTGGCCAGGCACAGAAATTTTATAAAAAAATTTTTAGGGCGGAATTGTGTTGTAGAACTTAATTTACGTCGCATAGGAATTTTTTTTTCGGAGCATGCCAACATTTTTGAAAATTGAAAAAGTGCGCTGACCAGCTACTTTGAAATTTTATAGAAAAATTTTTAGGGCGGAATCGTGTTGCAGAACTTAATTTACGTCGTATAGGAATTTTATTTTTTTTTTCGGAGCATGACAACATTTTTGAAAATTGCAAAAGTGCGCTGACCAGGTACTTAAAATTTTTTTAGAAAAATTTTGAGGGCGGAATCATGTTGTAGAACTCAATTTACGTCGCATAGGTATTTTTTTCGGAGCATGTCAACATTTTTGAAAATTGAAAAAGTGCGCTGGCCAGGCACTCAAAAATTTTTTAGAAACATTTTGAGGGCGGAATCGTGTTGTAGAACTCAATTTACGTCGCATAGGAATTTTTTTTCGGAGCATGTCAACATTTTTGAAAATAGAAAAAGTGCGCTGACCAGGTACTTTGAAATTTTTTAGAAAAATTTGGAGGGCGGAATAGTGTTGTAGAACTCAATTTACGTCGTATAGGATTTTTTTTTTGGAGCATGTCAACATTTTTAAAAATTGAAAAAGTGCGCTGGCCAGGTACTTAGAAATTTTTTGTAAAAATTTTGAGGGCGGAATCGTGTGGTAGAACTCAATTTACGTCGTATAGGAATTTTATTTTTTTTTCGGAGCATGACAACATTTTTGAAAATTGAAAAAGTGCGCTGACCAGGAACTTAAAATTTTTTTAGAAAAATTTTGAGGGTGGAATCGTGTTCTAGAACTCAATTTACGTCGCATAGGAATTTTCTTTTCGGAGCATGTCAACATTTTTGAAAATTGAAAAAGTGCGCTGGCCAGGCGCAGAAATTTTATAAAAAAATTTTTAGGGCGGAATTGTGTTGTAGAACTTAATTTACGTCGCATAGGAATTTTTTTTCGGAGCATGCCAACATTTTTGAAAATTGAAAAAGTGCGCTGACCAGGTACTTAAAATTTTTTTAGAAAAATTTTGAGGGCGGAATCGTGTTGTAGAACTCAATTTACGTCGCATAGGTATTTTTTTCGAAGCATGTCAACATTTTTGAAAATTGAAAAAGTGCGCTGGCGAGGCACTCAGAAATTTTATAGAAAAATTTTTAGGGCGGAATCGTGTTGTAGAACTCAATTTACGTCGCATAGGAATTTTATTTTCGGAGCATGTCAACATTTTTGAAAATTGAAAAAGTGCGCTGGCCAGGCACAGAAATTTTATAAAAAAATTTTTAGGGCGGAATTGTGTTGTAGAACTTAATTTACGTCGCATAGGATTTTTTTTTTCGGAGCATGCCAACATTTTTGAAAATTGAAAAAGTGCGCTGACCAGGTACTTAGAAATTTTTTAGAAAAATTTTTAGGGCGGAATCGTGTTGTAGAACTCAATTTACGTCACAGGACTTTTTTTTCGGAGCATGTCAACATTTTTGAAAATTGAAAAAGTGCGCTGGCCAGGCACTCAGAAAATTTTTAGAAAAATTTTGAGGGCGGAATCGTGTTGTAGAACTCAATTTACGTCGCATAGGAATTTTTTTTCTGAGCATGTCAACATTTTTAAAAATTAAAAAAGTGCGCTGGCCAGGCACTCAGAAATTTTTTAAAAAAATTTTGTGGGCGGAATCGTGTTGTAGAAGTCAATTTACGTCGCATAGGAATTTTCTTTTCGGAGCATGTCAACATTTTTGAAAATTGAAAAAGTGCGCTGGCCAGGCACTCAGAAATTTTTTAGAAAAATTTTTAGTGCCGAATCGTGTTGTAGAACTCAATTTACGTCACAGGACTTTTTTTTCGGAGCATGTCAACATTTTTGAAAATTGAAAAAGTGCGCTGGCCAGGCACTCAGAAAATTTTTAGAAAAATTTTGAGGGCGGAATCGTGTTGTAGAACTCAATTTACGTCGCATAGGAATTTTTTTTCTGAGCATGTCAACATTTTTAAAAATTAAAAAAGTGCGCTGGCCAGGCACTCAGAAATTTTTTAAAAAAATTTTGTGGGCGGAATCGTGTTGTAGAAGTCAATTTACGTCGCATAGGAATTTTCTTTTCGGAGCATGTCAACATTTTTGAAAATTGAAAAAGTGCGCTGGCCAGGCACTCAGAAATTTTTTAGAAAAATTTTTAGTGCCGAATCGTGTTGTAGAACTCAATTTACGTCACAGGACTTTTTTTTCGGAGCATGTCAACATTTTTGAAAATTGAAAAAGTGCGCTGGCTAGGCACTCAGAAAATTTTTAGAAAAATTTTGAGGACGCAATCGTGTTGTAGAACTAAATTTACGTCGCATAGTAATTTTTTTTCGGAGCATGTCAACATTTTTGAAAATTGAAAAAGTGCGCTGCCCGAGCACTCAAAAATTTTTTAGAAACATTTTGAGGGCCGAATCGTGTTGTAGAACTCAATTTACGTCGCATAGGAATTTTTTTTCGGAGCATGTCAACATTTTTGAAAATAGAAAAAGTGCGCTGACCAGGTACTTTGAAATTTTTAAGAAAAATTTGGAGGGCGGAATAGTGTTGTAGAACTCAATTTACGTCGTATAGGATTTTTTTTTCGGAGCATGTCAACATTTTTAAAAATTGAAAAAGTGGGCTGGCCAGGTACTTAGAAATTTTTTAGAAAAATTTTGAGGGCGGAATCGTGTGGTAGAACTCAATTTATGTCGTATAGGAATTTTTTTTCGGAGCATGACAACATTTTTGAAAATTGAAAAAGTGCGCTGACCAGGAACTTAAAATTTTTTTAGAAAAATTTTGAGGGTGGAATCGTGTTGTAGAACTCAATTTACGTCGCATAGGAATTTTCTTTTCGGAGCATAACATTTTTGAAAATTGAAAAAGTGCGCTGGCCAGGCACAGAAATTTTATAAAAAAATTTTTAGGGCGGAATTGTGTTGTAGAACTTAATATACGTCGCATAGGAATTTTTTTTTCGGAGCATGCCAACATTTTTGAAAATTGAAAAAGTGCGCTGACCAGGTACTTTGAAATTTTTTAGAAAAATTTTGAGGGCGGAATCGTGTTGTAGAACTCAATTTACGTCGCATAGGTATTTTTTTTCGAAGCATGTCAACATTTTTGAAAATTGAAAAAGTGCGCTGGCGGGGCACTCAGAAATTTTATAGAAAAATTTTTAGGGCGGAATCGTGTTGTAGAACTTAATTTACGTCGTATAGGAATTTTTTTTTCGGAGCATGACAACATTTTTGAAAATTGAAAAAGTGCGCTGGCCAGGCACAGAAATTTTATAAAAAAATTTTTAGGGCGGAATTGTGTTGTAGAACTTAATTTACGTCGCATATTAATTTTTTTTTCGGAGCATGCCAACATTTTTGAAAATTGAAAAAGTGCGCTGACCAGGTACTTTGAAATTTTATAGAAAAATTTTTAGGGCGGAATCGTGTTGCAGAACTTAATTTACGTCGTATAGGAATTTTATTTTTTTTTGGAGCATGTCAACATGTTTGAAAATTGAAAAAGTGCGCTGGCCAGGCACTCAGAAATTTTATAAATAAATTTTTAGGGCGGAATTGTGTTGTAGAACTTAATTTACGTCGCATAGGAATTTTTTTTCGGAGCATGTCAACATGTTTGAAAATTGAAAAAGTGCGCTGGCCAGGCACAGAAATTTTATAAAAAAATTTTTAGGGCGGAATTGTGTTGTAGAACTTAATTTACGTCGCATAGGAATTTTTTTTTCGGAGCATGCCAACATTTTTGAAAATTGAAAAAGTGCGCTGACCAGGTACTTTGAAATTTTATAGAAAAATTTTTAGGGCGGAATCGTGTTGCAGAACTTAATTTACGTCGTATAGGAATTTTATTTTTTTTTCGGAGCATGACAACATTTTTGAAAATTGAAAAAGTGCGCTGACCAGGTACTTAAAATTTTTTTAGAAAAATTTTGAGGGCGGAATCGTGTTGTAGAACTCAATTTACGTCGCATAGGTATTTTTTTTTGGAGCATGTCAACATTTTTGAAAATTGAAAAAGTGCGCTGGCCAGGCACAAAAAAATTTTTTAGAAACATTTTGAGGGCGGAATCGTGTTGTAGAACTCAATTTACGTCGCATAGGAATTTTTTTTCAGAGCATGTCAACATTTTTGAAAATAGAAAAAGTGCGCTGACCAGGTACTTTGAAATTTTTTAGAAAAATTTGGAGGGCGGAGTAGTGTTGTAGAACTCAATTTACGTCGTATAGGATTTTTTTTTGGGAGCATGTCAACATTTTTAAAAATTGAAAAAGTGCGCTGGCCAGGTACTTAGAAATTTTTTAGAAAAATTTTGAGGGCGGAATCGTGTGGTAGAACTCAATTTACGTCGCATAGGAATTTTCTTTTCGGAGCATGTCAACATTTTTGAAAATTGAAAAAGTGCGCTGGCCAGGCGCAGAAATTTTATAAAAAAATTTTTAGGGCGGAATTGTGTTGTAGAACTTAATTTACGTCGCATAGGAATTTTTTTTTGGAGCATGCCAACATTTTTGAAAATTGAAAAAGTGCGCTGACCAGGTACTTTGATATTTTTTAGAAAAATTTTGAGGGCGGAATCGTGTTGTAGAACTCAATTTACGTCGCATAGGTATTTTTTTCGAAGCATGTCAACATTTTTGAAAATTGAAAAAGTGTGCTGGCCAGGCACAGAAATTTTATAAAAAAAATTTTAGGGCGGAATTGTGTTGTAGAACTTAATTTACGTCGCATAGGAATTTTTTTTTCGGAGCATGCCAACATTTTTGAAAATTGAAAAAGTGCGCTGACCAGCTACTTTGAAATTTTATAGAAAAATTTTTAGGGCGGAATCGTGTTGCAGAACTTAATTTACGTCGTATAGGAATTTTATTTTTTTTTTCGGAGCATGACAACATTTTTGAAAATTGAAAAAGTGCGCTGACCAGGAACTTAAAATTTTTTTCGAAAAATTTTGAGGGTGGAATCGTGTTCTAGAACTCAATTTACGTCGCATAGGAATTTTCTTTTCGGAGCATGTCAACATTTTTGAAAATTGAAAAAGTGCGCTGGCCAGGCGCAGAAATTTTATAAAAAAATTTTTAGGGCGGAATTGTGTTGTAGAACTTAATTTACGTCGCATAGGAATTTTTTTTCGGAGCATGCCAACATTTTTGAAAATTGAAAAAGTGCGCTGACCAGGTACTTTGATATTTTTTAGAAAAATTTTGAGGGCGGAATCGTGTTGTAGAACTCAATTTACGTCGCATAGGTATTTTTTTCGAAGCATGTCAACATTTTTGAAAATTGAAAAAGTGTGCTGGCCAGGCACAGAAATTTTATAAAAAAAATTTTAGGGCGGAATTGTGTTGTAGAACTTAATTTACGTCGCATAGGAATTTTTTTTTCGGAGCATGCCAACATTTTTGAAAATTGAAAAAGTGCGCTGACCAGCTACTTTGAAATTTTATAGAAAAATTTTTAGGGCGGAATCGTGTTGCAGAACTTAATTTACGTCGTATAGGAATTTTATTTTTTTTTCGGAGCATGACAACATTTTTGAAAATTGCAAAAGTGCGCTGACCAGGTACTTAAAATTTTTTTAGAAAAATTTTGAGGGCGGAATCATGTTGTAGAACTCAATTTACGTCGCATAGGTATTTTTTTTCGGAGCATGTCAACATTTTTGAAAATTGAAAAAGTGCGCTGGCCAGGCACTCAAAAATTTTTTAGAAACATTTTGAGGGCGGAATC
Organism: Pseudeuparius sepicola; assembly: GCA_963920635.1. Taxonomy (NCBI): domain Eukaryota; kingdom Metazoa; phylum Arthropoda; class Insecta; order Coleoptera; family Anthribidae; genus Pseudeuparius; species Pseudeuparius sepicola. Next base: position 85,111,164 of record OY987298.1, on the reverse strand, counting down.
GTGTTGTAGAACTCAATTTACGTCGCATAGGAATTTTTTTTCGGAGCATGTCAACATTTTTGAAAATAGAAAAAGTGCGCTGACCAGGTACTTTGAAATTTTTTAGAAAAATTTGGAGGGCGGAATAGTGTTGTAGAACTCAATTTACGTCACAGGACTTTTTTTTCGGAGCATGTCAACATTTTTGAAAATTGAAAAAGTGCGCTGGCCAGGCACTCAAAAATTTTTTAGAAACATTTTGAGGGCGGAATCGTGTTGTAGAACTCAATTTACGTGGCATAGGAATTTTATTTTCGGAGCATGTCAACATTTTTGAAAATTGAAAAAGTGCGCTGGCCAGGCACAGAAATTTTATAAAAAAATTTTTAGGGCGGAATTGTGTTGTAGAACTTAATTTACGTCGCATAGGATTTTTTTTTTCGGAGCATGCCAACATTTTTGAAAATTGAAAAAGTGCGCTGACCAGGTACTTAGAAATTTTTTAGAAAAATTTTGAGGGCGGAATCGTGTTGTAGAACTCAATTTACGTCACAGGACTTTTTTTCGGAGCATGTCAACATTTTTGAAAATTGAAAAAGTGCGCTGGCCAGGCACTCAGAAAATTTTTAGAAAAATTTTGAGGGCGGAATCGTGTTGTAGAACTCAATTTACGTCGCATAGGAATTTTTTTTCTGAGCATGTCAACATTTTTAAAAATTAAAAAAGTGCGCTGGCCAGGCACTCAGAAATTTTTTAAAAAAATTTTGTGGGCGGAATCGTGTTGTAGAAGTCAATTTACGTCGCATAGGAATTTTCTTTTCGGAGCATGTCAACATTTTTGAAAATTGAAAAAGTGCGCTGGCCAGGCACTCAGAAATTTTTTAGAAAAATTTTTAGTGCCGAATCGTGTTGTAGAACTCAATTTACGTCACAGGACTTTTTTTTCGGAGCATGTCAACATTTTTGAAAATTGAAAAAGTGCGCTGGCTAGGCACTCAGAAAATTTTTAGAAAAATTTTGAGGACGCAATCGTGTTGTAGAACTAAATTTACGTCGCATAGTAATTTTTTTTCGGAGCATGTCAACATTTTTGAAAATTGAAAAAGTGCGCTGGCCGAGCACTCAAAAATTTTTTAGAAACATTTTGAGGGCCGAATCGTGTTGTAGAACTCAATTTACGTCGCATAGGAATTTTTTTTCGGAGCATGTCAACATTTTTGAAAATAGAAAAAGTGCGCTGACCAGGTACTTTGAAATTTTTTAGAAAAATTTGGAGGGCGGAATAGTGTTGTAGAACTCAATTTACGTCGTATAGGATTTTTTTTTCGGAGCATGTCAACATTTTTAAAAATTGAAAAAGTGGGCTGGCCAGGTACTTAGAAATTTTTTAGAAAAATTTTGAGGGCGGAATCGTGTGGTAGAACTCAATTTATGTCGTATAGGAATTTTTTTTCGGAGCATGACAACATTTTTGAAAATTGAAAAAGTGCGCTGACCAGGAACTTAAAATTTTTTTAGAAAAATTTTGAGGGTGGAATCGTGTTGTAGAACTCAATTTACGTCGCATAGGAATTTTCTTTTCGGAGCATAACATTTTTGAAAATTGAAAAAGTGCGCTTGCCAGGCACAGAAATTTTATAAAAAAATTTTTAGGGCGGAATTGTGTTGTAGAACTTAATTTACGTCGCATAGGAATTTTTTTTTCGGAGCATGCCAACATTTTTGAAAATTGAAAAAGTGCGCTGACCAGGTACTTTGAAATTTTTTAGAAAAATTTTGAGGGCGGAATCGTGTTGTAGAACTCAATTTACGTCGCATAGGTATTTTTTTTCGAAGCATGTCAACATTTTTGAAAATTGAAAAAGTGCGCTGGCGGGGCACTCAGAAATTTTATAGAAAAATTTTTAGGGCGGAATCGTGTTGTAGAACTTAATTTACGTCGTATAGGAATTTTTTTTTCGGAGCATGACAACATTTTTGAAAATTGAAAAAGTGCGCTGGCCAGGCACAGAAATTTTATAAAAAAATTTTTAGGGCGGAATTGTGTTGTAGAACTTAATTTACGTCGCATATTAATTTTTTTTTCGGAGCATGCCAACATTTTTGAAAATTGAAAAAGTGCGCTGACCAGGTACTTTGAAATTTTATAGAAAAATTTTTAGGGCGGAATCGTGTTGCAGAACTTAATTTACGTCGTATAGGAATTTTATTTTTTTTTTGGAGCATGTCAACATGTTTGAAAATTGAAAAAGTGCGCTGGCCAGGCACTCAGAAATTTTATAAATAAATTTTTAGGGCGGAATTGTGTTGTAGAACTTAATTTACGTCGCATAGGAATTTTTTTTCGGAGCATGTCAACATGTTTGAAAATTGAAAAAGTGCGCTGGCCAGGCACAGAAATTTTATAAAAAAATTTTTAGGGCGGAATTGTGTTGTAGAACTTAATTTACGTCGCATAGGAATTTTTTTTTCGGAGCATGCCAACATTTTTGAAAATTGAAAAAGTGCGCTGACCAGGTACTTTGAAATTTTATAGAAAAATTTTTAGGGCGGAATCGTGTTGCAGAACTTAATTTACGTCGTATAGGAATTTTATTTTTTTTTCGGAGCATGACAACATTTTTGAAAATTGAAAAAGTGCGCTGACCAGGTACTTAAAATTTTTTTAGAAAAATTTTGAGGGCGGAATCGTGTTGTAGAACTCAATTTACGTCGCATAGGTATTTTTTTTTGGAGCATGTCAACATTTTTGAAAATTGAAAAAGTGCGCTGGCCAGGCACAAAAAAATTTTTTAGAAACATTTTGAGGGCGGAATCGTGTTGTAGAACTCAATTTACGTCGCATAGGTATTTTTTTTCGAAGCATGTCAACATTTTTGAAAATTGAAAAAGTGCGCTGGCGGGGCACTCAGAAATTTTATAGAAAAATTTTTAGGGCGGAATCGTGTTGTAGAACTTAATTTACGTCGTATAGGAATTTTTTTTTCGGAGCATGACAACATTTTTGAAAATTGAAAAAGTGCGCTGGCCAGGCACAGAAATTTTATAAAAAAATTTTTAGGGCGGAATTGTGTTGTAGAACTCAATTTACGTCGCATAGGAATTTTTTTTCGGAGCATGTCAACATTTTTGAAAATAGAAAAAGTGCGCTGACCAGGTACTTTGAAATTTTTTAGAAAAATTTGGAGGGCGGAGTAGTGTTGTAGAACTCAATTTACGTCGTATAGGATTTTTTTTTCGGAGCATGTCAACATTTTTAAAAATTGAAAAAGTGCGCTGGCCAGGTACTTAGAAATTTTTTAGAAAAATTTTGAGGGCGGAATCGTGTGGTAGAACTCAATTTACGTCGTATAGGAATTTTATTTTTTTTTTCGGAGCATGACAACATTTTTGAAAATTGAAAAAGTGCGCTGACCAGGAACTTAAAATTTATTTCGAAAAATTTTGAGGGTGGAATCGTGTTCTAGAACTCAATTTACGTCGCATAGGAATTTTCTTTTCGGAGCATGTCAACATTTTTGAAAATTGAAAAAGTGCGCTGGCCAGGCGCAGAAATTTTATAAAAAAATTTTTAGGGCGGAATTGTGTTGTAGAACTTAATTTACGTCGCATAGGAATTTTTTTTCGGAGCATGCCAACATTTTTGAAAATTGAAAAAGTGCGCTGACCAGGTACTTTGAAATTTTTTAGAAAAATTTTGAGGGCGGAATCGTGTTGTAGAACTCAATTTACGTCGCATAGGTATTTTTTTCGAAGCATGTCAACATTTTTGAAAATTGAAAAAGTGTGCTGGCCAGGCACAGAAATTTTATAAAAAAATTTTTAGGGCGGAATTGTGTTGTAGAACTTAATTTACGTCGCATAGGAATTTTTTTTTCGGAGCATGCCAACATTTTTGAAAATTGAAAAAGTGCGCTGACCAGCTACTTTGAAATTTTATAGAAAAATTTTTAGGGCGGAATCGTGTTGCAGAACTTAATTTACGTCGTATAGGAATTTTATTTTTTTTTCGGAGCATGACAACATTTTTGAAAATTGCAAAAGTGCGCTGACCAGGTACTTAAAATTTTTTTAGAAAAATTTTGAGGGCGGAATCATGTTGTAGAACTCAATTTACGTCGCATAGGTATTTTTTTTCGGAGCATGTCAACATTTTTGAAAATTGAAAAAGTGCGCTGGCCAGGCACTCAAAAATTTTTTAGAAACATTTTGAGGGCGGAATCGTGATGTAGAACTCAATTTACGTCGCATAGGAATTTTTTTTCGGAGCATGTCAACATTTTTGAAAATAGAAAAAGTGCGCTGACCAGGTACTTTGAAATTTTTTAGAAAAATTTGGAGGGCGGAATAGTGTTGTAGAACTCAATTTACGTCGTATAGGATTTTTTTTTTGGAGCATGTCAACATTTTTAAAAATTGAAAAAGTGGGCTGGCCAGGCACAGAAATTTTATAAAAAAATTTTTAGGGCGGAATTGTGTTGTAGAACTTAATTTACGTCGCATAGGAATTTTTTTTTCGGAGCATGCCAACATTTTTGAAAATTGAAATAGTGCGCTGACCAGGTACTTTGAAATTTTTTAGAAAAATTTTGAGGGCGGAATCGTGTTGTAGAACTCAATTTACGTCGCATAGGTATTTTTTTTCGGAGCATGAAAACATTTTTGAAAATTGAAAAAGTGCGCTGACCAGGAACTTAAAATTTTTTTAGAAAAATTTTGAGGGTGGAATCGTGTTGTAGAACTCAATTTACGTCGCATAGGAATTTTCTTTTCGGAGCATGACAACATTTTTGAAAATTGAAAAAGTGCGCTGGCCAGGCACAGAAATTTTATAAAAAAATTTTTAGGGCGGAATTGTGTTGTAGAACTTAATTTACGTCGCATAGGAATTTTTTTTTCGGAGCATGCCAACATTTTTGAAAATTGAAAAAGTGCGCTGGCCAGGCACTCAAAAATTTTTTAGAAACATTTTGAGGGCGGAATCGTGTTGTAGAACTCAATTTACGTCGCATAGGAATTTTTTTTCGGAGCATGTCAACATTTTTGAAAATAGAAAAAGTGCGCTGACCAGGTACTTTGAAATTTTTTAGAAAAATTTGGAGGGCGGAATAGTGTTGTAGAACTCAATTTACGTCGTATAGGATTTTTTTTTCGGAGCATGTCAACATTTTTAAAAATTGAAAAAGTGCGCTGGCCAGGTACTTAGAAATTTTTTAGAAAAATTTTGAGGGCGGAATCGTGTGGTAGAACTCAATTTACGTCGTATAGGAATTTTATTTTTTTTTTTCGGAGCATGACAACATTTTTGAAAATTGAAAAAGTGCGCTGACCAGGAACTTAAAATTTTTTTAGAAAAATTTTGAGGGCGGAATCGTGTTGTAGAACTCAATTTACGTCGCATAGGTATTTTTTTTCGGAGCATGTCAACATTTTTGAAAATTGAAAAAGTGCGCTGGCGAGGCACTCAGAAATTTTATAGAAAAATTTTTAGGGCGGAATCGTGTTGTAGAACTTAATTTACGTCGTATAGGAATTTTTTTTTTTTCGGAGCATGACAACATTTTTGAAAATTGAAAAAGTGCGCTGGCCAGGCACAGAAATTTTATAAAAAAATTTTTAGGGCGGAATTGTGTTGTAGAACTTAATTTACGTCGCATAGGAATTTTTTTTTCGGAGCATGCCAACATTTTTGAAAATTGAAAAAGTGCGCTGACCAGCTACTTTGAAATTTTATAGAAAAATTTTTAGGGCGGAATCGTGTTGCAGAACTTAATTTACGTCGTATAGGAATTTTATTTTTTTTTTCGGAGCATGACAACATTTTTGAAAATTGCAAAAGTGCGCTGACCAGGTACTTAAAATTTTTTTAGAAAAATTTTGAGGGCGGAATCATGTTGTAGAACTCAATTTACGTCGCATAGGTATTTTTTTCGGAGCATGTCAACATTTTTGAAAATTGAAAAAGTGCGCTGGCCAGGCACTCAAAAATTTTTTAGAAACATTTTGAGGGCGGAATCGTGTTGTAGAACTCAATTTACGTCGCATAGGAATTTTTTTTCGGAGCATGTCAACATTTTTGAAAATAGAAAAAGTGCGCTGACCAGGTACTTTGAAATTTTTTAGAAAAATTTGGAGGGCGGAATAGTGTTGTAGAACTCAATTTACGTCGTATAGGATTTTTTTTTTGGAGCATGTCAACATTTTTAAAAATTGAAAAAGTGCGCTGGCCAGGTACTTAGAAATTTTTTGTAAAAATTTTGAGGGCGGAATCGTGTGGTAGAACTCAATTTACGTCGTATAGGAATTTTATTTTTTTTTCGGAGCATGACAACATTTTTGAAAATTGAAAAAGTGCGCTGACCAGGAACTTAAAATTTTTTTAGAAAAATTTTGAGGGTGGAATCGTGTTCTAGAACTCAATTTACGTCGCATAGGAATTTTCTTTTCGGAGCATGTCAACATTTTTGAAAATTGAAAAAGTGCGCTGGCCAGGCGCAGAAATTTTATAAAAAAATTTTTAGGGCGGAATTGTGTTGTAGAACTTAATTTACGTCGCATAGGAATTTTTTTTCGGAGCATGCCAACATTTTTGAAAATTGAAAAAGTGCGCTGACCAGGTACTTAAAATTTTTTTAGAAAAATTTTGAGGGCGGAATCGTGTTGTAGAACTCAATTTACGTCGCATAGGTATTTTTTTCGAAGCATGTCAACATTTTTGAAAATTGAAAAAGTGCGCTGGCGAGGCACTCAGAAATTTTATAGAAAAATTTTTAGGGCGGAATCGTGTTGTAGAACTTAATTTACGTCGTATAGGAATTTTATTTTTTTTTTCGGAGCATGACAACATTTTTGAAAATTGAAAAAGTGCGCTGACCAGGTACTTAAAATTTTTTTAGAAAAATTTTGAGGGCGGAATCGTGTTGTAGAACTCAATTTACGTCGCATAGGTATTTTTTTTTCGGAGCATGTCAACATTTTTGAAAATTGAAAAAGTGCGCTGGCCAGGCACTCAAAAATTTTTTAGAAACATTTTGAGGGCCGAATCGTGTTGTAGAACTCAATTTACGTCGCATAGGAATTTTTTTTCGGAGCATGTCAACATTTTTGAAAATAGAAAAAGTGCGCTGACCAGGTACTTTGAAATTTTTTAGAAAAATTTGGAGGGCGGAATAGTGTTGTAGAACTCAATTTACGTCGTATAGGATTTTTTTTCGGAGCATGTCAACATTTTTAAAAATTGAAAAAGTGGGCTGGCCAGGCACAGAAATTTTATAAAAAAATTTTTAGGGCGGAATTGTGTTGTAGAACTTAATTTACGTCGCATAGGAATTTTTTTTTCGGAGCATGCCAACATTTTTGAAAATTGAAAAAGTGCGCTGACCAGGTACTTTGAAATTTTTTAGAAAAATTTTGAGGGCGGAATCGTGTTGTAGAACTCAATTTACGTCGCATAGGTATTTTTTTTCGGAGCATGAAAACATTTTTGAAAATTGAAAAAGTGCGCTGACCAGGAACTTAAAATTTTTTTAGAAAAATTTTGAGGGTGGAATCGTGTTGTAGAACTCAATTTACGTCGCATAGGAATTTTCTTTTCGGAGCATGACAACATTTTTGAAAATTGAAAAAGTGCGCTGGCCAGGCACAGAAATTTTATAAAAAAATTTTTAGGGCGGAATTGTGTTGTAGAACTTAATTTACGTCGCATAGGAATTTTTTTTTCGGAGCATGCCAACATTTTTGAAAATTGAAAAAGTGCGCTGACCAGGTACTTTGAAATTTTTTAGAAAAATTTTGAGGGCGGAATCGTGTTGTAGAACTCAATTTACGTCGCATAGGTATTTTTTTTCGAAGCATGTCAACATTTTTGAAAATTGAAAAAGTGCGCTGGCGGGGCACTCAGAAATTTTATAGAAAAATTTTTAGGGCGGAATCGTGTTGTAGAACTTAATTTACGTCGTATAGGAATTTTTTTTTTCGGAGCATGACAACATTTTTGAAAATTGAAAAAGTGCGCTGGCCAGGCACAGAAATTTTATAAAAAAATTTTTAGGGCGGAATTGTGTTGTAGAACTTAATTTACGTCGCATAGGAATTTTTTTTTCGGAGCATGCCAACATTTTTGAAAATTGAAAAAGTGCGCTGACCAGGTACTTTGAAATTTTATAGAAAAATTTTTATGGCGGAATCGTGTTGCAGAACTTAATTTACGTCGTATAGGAATTTTATTTTTTTTTTGGAGCATGACAACATTTTTGAAAATTGAAAAAGTGCGCTGACCAGGAACTTAAAATTTTTTTAGAAAAATTTTGAGGGCGGAATCGTGTTGTAGAACTCAATTTACGTCGCATAGGTATTTTTTTTCGGAGCATGTCAACATTTTTGAAAATAGAAAAAGTGCGCTGACCAGGTACTTTGAAATTTTTTAGAAAAATTTTGAGGGCGGAATCGTGTGGTAGAACTCAATTTACGTGGTATAGGAATTTTTTTTCGGAGCATGACAACATTTTTGAAAATTGACCAGGAACTTAAAATTTTTTTAGAAAAATTTTGAAGGTGGAATCGTGTTGTAGAACTCAATTTACGTCGCATAGGAATTTTCTTTTCGGAGCATGTCAACATTTTTAAAAATTGAAAAAGTGCGCTGACCAGGAACTTAAAATTTTTTTAGAAAAATTTTGAGGGCGCAATCGTGTTGTAGAACTAAATTTACGTCGCATAGTAATTTTTTTTCGGAGCATGTCAACATGTTTGAAAATTGAAAAAGTGCGCTGGCCAGGCACTCAGAAATTTTATAAATAAATTTTTAGGGCGGAATTGTGTTGTAGAACTTAATTTACGTCGCATAGGAATTTTTTTTCGGAGCATGTCAACATGTTTGAAAATTGAAAAAGTGCGCTGGCCAGGCACAGAAATTTTATAAATAAATTTTTAGGGCGGAATTGTGTTGTAGAACTTAATTTACGTCGCATAGGAATTTTTTTTCGGAGCATGTCAACATGTTTGAAAATTGAAAAAGTGCGCTGGCCAGGCACAGAAATTCTATAAAAAAGTTTTTAGGGCGGAATTGTGTTGTAGAACTTAATTTACGTCGCATAGGAATTTTTTTTTCGGAGCATGCCAACATTTTTGAAAATTGAAAAAGTGCGCTGACCAGGTACTTTGAAATTTTTTAGAAAAATTTTGAGGGCGGAATCGTGTTGTAGAACTCAATTTACGTCGCATAGGTATTTTTTTTCGAAGCATGTCAACATTTTTGAAAATTGAAAAAGTGCGCTGGCGAGGCACTCAGAAATTTTATAGAAAAATTTTTAGGGCGGAATCGTGTTGTAGAACTTAATTTACGTCGTATAGGAATTTTTTTTTTCGGAGCATGACAACATTTTTGAAAATTGAAAAAGTGCGCTGGCCAGGCACAGAAATTTTATAAAAAAATATTTAGGGCGGAATTGTGTTGTAGAACTTAATTTACGTCGCATAGGAATTTTTTTTTCGGAGCATGCCAACATTTTTGAAAATTGAAAAAGTGCGCTGACCAGGTACTTTGAAATTTTATAGAAAAATTTTTAGGGCGGAATCGTGTTGCAGAACTTAATTTACGTCGTATAGGAATTTTATTTTTTTTTCGGAGCATGACAACATTTTTGAAAATTGAAAAAGTGCGCTGACCAGGTACTTAAAATTTTTTTAGAAAAATTTTGAGGGCGGAATCGTGTTGTAGAACTCAATTTACGTCGCATAGGTATTTTTTTTCGGAGCATGTCAACATTTTTGAAAATTGAAAAAGTGCGCTGGCCAGGCACTCAAAAATTTTTTAGAAACATTTTGAGGGCGGAATCGTGTTGTAGAACTCAATTTACGTCGTATAGGAATTTTTTTTTTCGGAGCATGACAACATTTTTGAAAATTGAAAAAGTGCGCTGGCCAGGCACAGAAATTTTATAAAAAAATATTTAGGGCGGAATTGTGTTGTAGAACTTAATTTACGTCGCATAGGAATTTTTTTTTCGGAGCATGCCAACATTTTTGAAAATTGAAAAAGTGCGCTGACCAGGTACTTTGAAATTTTATAGAAAAATTTTTAGGGCGGAATCGTGTTGCAGAACTTAATTTACGTCGTATAGGAATTTTATTTTTTTTTCGGAGCATGACAACATTTTTGAAAATTGAAAAAGTGCGCTGACCAGGTACTTAAAATTTTTTTAGAAAAATTTTGAGGGCGGAATCGTGTTGTAGAACTCAATTTACGTCGCATAGGTATTTTTTTTCGGAGCATGTCAACATTTTTGAAAATTGAAAAAGTGCGCTGGCCAGGCACTCAAAAATTTTTTAGAAACATTTTGAGGGCGGAATCGTGTTGTAGAACTCAATTTACGTCGCATAGGAATTTTTTTTCGGAGCATGTCAACATTTTTGAAAATAGAAAAAGTGCGCTGACCAGGTACTTTGAAATTTTTTAGAAAAATTTGGAGGGCGGAATAGTGTTGTAGAACTCAATTTACGTCGTATAGGATTTTTTTTTTCGGAGCATGTCAACATTTTTAAAAATTGAAAAAGTGCGCTGGCCAGGTACTTAGAAATTTTTTAGAAAAATTTTGAGGGCGGAATCGTGTGGTAGAACTCAATTTACGTCGTATAGGAATTTTATTTTTTTTTCGGAGCATGACAACATTTTTGAAAATTGAAAAGTGCGCTGACCAGGAACTTAAAATTTTTTTAGAAAAATTTTGAGGGCGGAATCGTGTTGTAGAACTCAATTTACGTCGCATAGGTATTTTTTTTCGGAGCATGTCAACATTTTTGAAAATTGAAAAAGTGCGCTGGCCAGGCACTCAAAATTTTTTAGAAACATTTTGAGGGCCGAATAGTGTTGTAGAACTCAATTTACGTCGCATAGGAATTTTTTTTCGGAGCATGTCAACATTTTTGAAAATAGAAAAAGTGCGCTGACCAGGTACTTTGAAATTTTTTAGAAAAATTTTGAGGGCGGAATCGTGTGGTAGAACTCAATTTACGTCGTATAGGAATTTTTTTTCGGAGCATGACAACATTTTTGAAAATTGACCAGGAACTTAAAATTTTTTTAGAAAAATTTTGAGGGTGGAATCGTGTTGTAGAACTCAATTTACGTCGCATAGGAATTTTCTTTTCGGAGCATGTCAACATTTTTAAAAATTAAAAAAGTGCGCTGGCCAGGCACTCAGAAAATTTTTAGAAAAATTTTGAGGGCGCAATCGTGTTGTAGAACTAAATTTACGTCGCATAGTAATTTTTTTTCGGAGCATGTCAACATTTTTGAAAATTGAAAAAGTCCGCTGGTCAGGCACTTAGAAATTTTTTTGGAAAAATTTTGAGGACGGAATCGTGTTGTAGAACTAAATTTACGTCGCATAGTAATTTTTTTTCGGAGCATGTCAACATTTTTGAAAATTGAAAAAGTGCGCTGGCCAGGTACTTTGAAATTTTTTGGAAAAATTTGGAGGGAGGAATAGTGTTTTAGAACTCAATTTACGTCGCATAGGAATTTTCTTTTCGGAGGATGTCAACATTTTTGAAAATTGAAAAAGTGCTCTGACCAGGTACTTAAAATTTTTTTAGAAAAATTTTGAGGTCGGAATCGTGTTGTAGAACTCAATTTACGTCGCATAGGTATTTTTTTTCGGAGCATGTCAACATTTTTGAAAATTGAAAAAGTGCGCTGACCAGGTACTTAAAAATTTTTTAGAAAAATTTTGAGGGCGGAATCGTGTTGTAGAACTCAATTTACGTCGCATAGGTATTTTTTTTCGGAGCATGTCAACATTTTTGAAAATTGAAAAAGTGCGCTGGCCAGGCACTCAAAAATTTTTTAGAAACATTTTGAGGGCGGAATCGTGTTGTAGAACTCAATTTACGTCGCATAGTAATTTTTTTTGGAGCATGTCAACATGTTTGAAAATTGAAAAAGTGCGCTGGCCAGGCACTCAGAAATTTTTTAGAAAAATTTGGAGGGCGGAATCGTGTTGTAGAACTTAATTTACGTCGCATAGGAATTTTATTTTCGGAGCATGTCAACATTTTAGAAAATTGAAAAAGTGCGCTGGCCAGGCACAGAAATTTTATAAAAAAATTTTTAGGGCGGAATTGTGTTGTAGAACTTAATTTACGTCGCATAGGATTTTTTTTTTTCGGAGCATGCCAACATTTTTGAAAATTGAAAAAGTGCGCTGACCAGGTACTTAGAAATTTTTTAGAAAAATTTTGAGGGCGGAATCGTGTTGTAGAACTCAATTTACGTCACAGGACTTTTTTTTCGGAGCATGTCAACATTTTTGAAAATTGAAAAAGTGCGCTGGCCAGGCACTCAGAAAATTTTTAGAAAAATTTTGAGGGCGGAATCGTGTTGTAGAACTCAATTTACGTCGCATGGGAATTTTTTTTTCTGAGCATGTCAACATTTTTAAAAATTAAAAAAGTGCGCTGGCCAGGCACTCAGAAATTTTTTAGAAAAATTTTGTGGGCGGAATCGTGTTGTAGAAGTCAATTTACGTCGCATAGGAATTTTCTTTTCGGAGCATGTCAACATTTTTGAAAATTGAAAAAGTGCGCTGGCCAGGCACAAAAAAATTTTTTAGAAACATTTTGAGGGCGGAATCGTGTTGTAGAACTCAATTTACGTCGCATAGGAATTTTTTTTCAGAGCATGTCAACATTTTTGAAAATAGAAAAAGTGCGCTGACCAGGTACTTTGAAATTTTTTAGAAAAATTTGGAGGGCGGAGTAGTGTTGTAGAACTCAATTTACGTCGTATAGGATTTTTTTTTCGGAGCATGTCAACATTTTTAAAAATTGAAAAAGTGCGCTGGCCAGGTACTTAGAAATTTTTTAGAAAAATTTTGAGGGCGGAATCGTGTGGTAGAACTCAATTTACGTCGTATAGGAATTTTATTTTTTTTTTCGGAGCATGACAACATTTTTGAAAATTGAAAAAGTGCGCTGACCAGGAACTTAAAATTTTTTTCGAAAAATTTTGAGGGTGGAATCGTGTTCTAGAACTCAATTTACGTCGCATAGGAATTTTCTTTTCGGAGCATGTCAACATTTTTGAAAATTGAAAAAGTGCGCTGGCCAGGCGCAGAAATTTTATAAAAAAATTTTTAGGGCGGAATTGTGTTGTAGAACTTAATTTACGTCGCATAGGAATTTTTTTTCGGAGCATGCCAACATTTTTGAAAATTGAAAAAGTGCGCTGACCAGGTACTTTGATATTTTTTAGAAAAATTTTGAGGGCGGAATCGTGTTGTAGAACTCAATTTACGTCGCATAGGTATTTTTTTCGAAGCATGTCAACATTTTTGAAAATTGAAAAAGTGTGCTGGCCAGGCACAGAAATTTTATAAAAAAATTTTTAGGGCGGAATTGTGTTGTAGAACTTAATTTACGTCGCATAGGAATTTTTTTTTCGGAGCATGCCAACATTTTTGAAAATTGAAAAAGTGCGCTGACCAGCTACTTTGAAATTTTATAGAAAAATTTTTAGGGCGGAATCGTGTTGCAGAACTTAATTTACGTAGTATAGGAATTTTATTTTTTTTTCGGAGCATGACAACATTTTTGAAAATTGCAAAAGTGCGCTGACCAGGTACTTAAAATTTTTTTAGAAAAATTTTGAGGGCGGAATCATGTTGTAGAACTCAATTTACGTCGCATAGGTATTTTTTTTCGGAGCATGTCAACATTTTTGAAAATTGAAAAAGTGCGCTGGCCAGGCACTCAAAAATTTTTTAGAAACATTTTGAGGGCGGAATCGTGTTGTAGAACTCAATTTACGTCGCATAGGAATTTTTTTTCGGAGCATGTCAACATTTTTGAAAATAGAAAAAGTGCGCTGACCAGGTACTTTGAAATTTTTTAGAAAAATTTGGAGGGCGGAATAGTGTTGTAGAACTCAATTTACGTCACAGGACTTTTTTTTCGGAGCATGTCAACATTTTTGAAAATTGAAAAAGTGCGCTGGCTAGGCACTCAGAAAATTTTTAGAAAAATTTTGAGGACGCAATCGTGTTGTAGAACTAAATTTACGTCGCATAGTAATTTTTTTTCGGAGCATGTCAACATTTTTGAAAATAGAAAAAGTGCGCTGACCAGGTACTTTGAAATTTTTTAGAAAAATTTGGAGGGCGGAATAGTGTTGTAGAACTCAATTTACGTCGTATAGGATTTTTTTTTTCGGAGCATGTCAACATTTTTGAAAATAGAAAAAGTGCGCTGACCAGGTACTTTGAAATTTTTTAGAAAAATTTGGAGGGCGGAATAGTGTTGTAGAACTCAATTTACGTCGTATAGGATTTTTTTTTTCGGAGCATGTCAACATTTTTAAAAATTGAAAAAGTGCGCTGGCCAGGTACTTAGAAATTTTTTAGAAAAATTTTGAGGGCGGAATCGTGTGGTAGAACTCAATTTACGTCGTATAGGAATTTTATTTTTTTTTTCGGAGCATGACAACATTTTTGAAAATTGAAAAAGTGCGCTGACCAGGAACTTAAAATTTTTTTAGAAAAATTTTGAGGGCGGAATCGTGTTGTAGAACTCAATTTACGTCGCATAGGTATTTTTTTTCGGAGCATGTCCACATTTTTGAAAATTGAAAAAGTGCGCTGGCCAGGCACTCAAAATTTTTTAGAAACATTTTGAGGGCCGAATCGTGTTGTAGAACTCAATTTACGTCGCATAGGAATTTTTTTTCGGAGCATGTCAACATTTTTGAAAATAGAAAAAGTGCGCTGACCAGGTACTTTGAAATTTTTTAGAAAAATTTTGAGGGCGGAATCGTGTGGTAGAACTCAATTTACGTCGTATAGGAATTTTTTTTCGGAGCATGACAACATTTTTGAAAATTGACCAGGAACTTAAAATTTTTTTAGAAAATTTTGAGGGTGGAATCGTGTTGTAGAACTCAATTTACGTCGCATAGGAATTTTCTTTTCGGAGCATGTCAACATTTTTAAAAATTAAAAAAGTGCGCTGGCCAGGCACTCAGAAATTTTATAAATAAATTTTTAGGGCGGAATTGTGTTGTAGAACTTAATTTACGTCGCATAGGAATTTTTTTTCGGAGCATGTCAACATTTTTGAAAATTGAAAAAGTGCGCTGGCGAGGCACTCAGAAATTTTATAGAAAAATTTTTAGGGCGGAATCGTGTTGTAGAACTTAATTTACGTCGTATAGGAATTTTTTTTTTCGGAGCATGACAACATTTTTGAAAATTGAAAAAGTGCGCTGGCCAGGCACAGAAATTTTATAAAAAAATATTTAGGGCGGAATTGTGTTGTAGAACTTAATTTACGTCGCATAGGAATTTTTTTTTCGGAGCATGCCAACATTTTTGAAAATTGAAAAAGTGCGCTGACCAGGTACTTTGAAATTTTATAGAAAAATTTTTAGGGCGGAATCGTGTTGCAGAACTTAATTTACGTCGTATAGGAATTTTTTTTTTTTCGGAGCATGACAACATTTTTGAAAATTGAAAAAGTGCGCTGACCAGGTACTTAAAATTTTTTTAGAAAAATTTTGAGGGCGGAATCGTGTTGTAGAACTCAATTTACGTCGCATAATAATTTTTTTTCGGAGCATGTCAACATTTTTGAAAATTGAAAAAGTGCGCTGGCCAGGCACTCAAAAATTTTTTAGAAACATTTTGAGGGCGGAATCGTGTTGTAGAACTCAATTTACGTCGCATAGGAATTTTTTTTCGGAGCATGTCAACATTTTTGAAAATAGAAAAAGTGCGCTGACCAGGTACTTTGAAATTTTTTAGAAAAATTTGGAGGGCGGAATAGTGTTGTAGAACTCAATTTACGTCGTATAGGATTTTTTTTTTCGGAGCATGTCAACATTTTTAAAAATTGAAAAAGTGCGCTGGCCAGGTACTTAGAAATTTTTTAGAAAAATTTTGAGGGCGGAATCGTGTGGTAGAACTCAATTTACGTCGTATAGGAATTTTATTTTTTTTTTCGGAGCATGTCAACATTTTTGAAAATTGAAAAAGTGCGCTGGCCAGGCACTCAAAATTTTTTAGAAACATTTTGAGGGCCGAATCGTGTTGTAGAACTCAATTTACGTCGCATAGGAATTTTTTTTCGGAGCATGTCAACATTTTTGAAAATAGAAAAAGTGCGCTGACCAGGTACTTTGAAATTTTTTAGAAAAATTTTGAGGGCGGAATCGTGTGGTAGAACTCAATTTACGTCGTATAGGAATTTTTTTTCGGAGCATGACAACATTTTTGAAAATTGACCAGGAACTTAAAATTTTTTTAGAAAAATTTTGAGGGTGGAATCGTGTTGTAGAACTCAATTTACGTCGCATAGGAATTTTCTTTTCGGAGCATGTCAACATTTTTAAAAATTAAAAAAGTGCGCTGGCCAGGCACTCAGAAAATTTTTAGAAAAATTTTGAGGGCGCAATCGTGTTGTAGAACTAAATTTACGTCGCATAGTAATTTTTTTTCGGAGCATGTCAACATTTTTGAAAATTGAAAAAGTGCGCTGGCCAGGCACTCAAAAATTTTTTAGAAACATTTTGAGGGCGGAATCGTGTTGTAGAACTCAATTTACGTCGCATAGGAATTTTTTTTCGGAGCATGTCAACATTTTTGAAAATAGAAAAAGTGCGCTGACCAGGTACTTTGAAATTTTTTAGAAAAATTTGGAGGGCGGAATAGTGTTGTAGAACTCAATTTACGTCGTATAGGATTTTTTTTTTCGGAGCATGTCAACATTTTTAAAAATTGAAAAAGTGCGCTGGCCAGGCACTCAGAAAATTTTTAGAAAAATTTTGAGGGCGCAATCGTGTTGTAGAACTAAATTTACGTCGCATAGTAATTTTTTTTCGGAGCATGTCAACATTTTTGAAAATTGAAAAAGTCCGCTGGTCAGGCACTTAGAAATTTTTTTGGAAAAATTTTGAGGACGGAATCGTGTTGTAGAACTAAATTTACGTCGCATAGTAATTTTTTTTCGGAGCATGTCAACATTTTTGAAAATTGAAAAAGTGCGCTGGCCAGGTACTTTGAAATTTTTTAGAAAAATTTGGAGGGAGGAATAGTGTTTTAGAACTCAATTTACGTCGCATAGGAATTTTCTTTTCTTAGGATGTCAACATTTTTGAAAATTGAAAAAGTGCTCTGACCAGGTACTTAAAATTTTTTTAGAAAAATTTTGAGGTCGGAATCGTGTTGTAGAACTCAATTTACGTCGCATAGGTATTTTTTTTCGGAGCATGTCAACATTTTTGAAAATTGAAAAAGTGCGCTGACCAGGTACTTAAAATTTTTTTAGAAAAATTTTGAGGGCGGAATCGTGTTGTAGAACTCAATTTACGTCGCATAGGTATTTTTTTTCGGAGCATGTCAACATTTTTGAAAATTGAAAAAGTGCGCTGGCCAGGCACTCAAAAATTTTTTAGAAACATTTTGAGGGCGGAATCGTGTTGTAGAACTCAATTTACGTCGCATAGTAATTTTTTTTGGAGCATGTCAACATGTTTGAAAATTGAAAAAGTGCGCTGGCCAGGCACTCAGAAATTTTTTAGAAAAATTTGGAGGGCGGAATCGTGTTGTAGAACTTAATTTACGTCGCATAGGAATTTTATTTTCGGAGCATGTCAACATTTTAGAAAATTGAAAAAGTGCGCTGGCCAGGCACAGAAATTTTATAAAAAAATTTTTAGGGCGGAATTGTGTTGTAGAACTTAATTTACGTCGCATAGGATTTTTTTTTTCGGAGCATGCCAACATTTTTGAAAATTGAAAAAGTGCGCTGACCAGGTACTTAGAAATTTTTTAGAAAAATTTTGAGGGCGGAATCGTGTTGTAGAACTCAATTTACGTCACAGGACTTTTTTTTCGGAGCATGTCAACATTTTTGAAAATTGAAAAAGTGCGCTGGCCAGGCACTCAGAAAATTTTTAGAAAAATTTTGAGGGCGGAATCGTGTTGTAGAACTCAATTTACGTCGCATGGGAATTTTTTTTTCTGAGCATGTCAACATTTTTAAAAATTAAAAAAGTGCGCTGGACAGGCACTCAGAAATTTTTTAGAAAAATTTTGTGGGCGGAATCGTGTTGTAGAAGTCAATTTACGTCGCATAGGAATTTTCTTTTCGGAGCATGTCAACATTTTTGAAAATTGAAAAAGTGCGCTGGCCAGGCACTCAGAAATTTTTTAGAAAAATTTTTAGTGCCGAATCGTGTTGTAGAACTCAATTTACGTCACAGGACTTTTTTTTCGGAGCATGTCAACATTTTTGAAAATTGAAAAAGTGCGCTGGCTAGGCACTCAGAAAATTTTTAGAAAAATTTTGAGGACGCAATCGTGTTGTAGAACTAAATTTACGTCGCATAGTAATTTTTTTTCGGAGCATGTCAACATTTTTGAAAATAGAAAAAGTGCGCTGACCAGGTACTTTGAAATTTTTTAGAAAAATTTGGAGGGCGGAATAGTGTTGTAGAACTCAATTTACGTCGTATAGGATTTTTTTTTTCGGAGCATGTCAACATTTTTGAAAATAGAAAAAGTGCGCTGACCAGGTACTTTGAAATTTTTTAGAAAAATTTGGAGGGCGGAATAGTGTTGTAGAACTCAATTTACGTCGTATAGGATTTTTTTTTTCGGAGCATGTCAACATTTTTAAAAATTGAAAAAGTGCGCTGGCCAGGTACTTAGAAATTTTTTAGAAAAATTTTGAGGGCGGAATCGTGTGGTAGAACTCAATTTACGTCGTATAGGAATTTTATTTTTTTTTCGGAGCATGACAACATTTTTGAAAATTGAAAAAGTGCGCTGACCAGGAACTTAAAATTTTTTTAGAAAAATTTTGAGGGCGGAATCGTGTTGTAGAACTCAATTTACGTCGCATAGGTATTTTTTTTCGGAGCATGTCCACATTTTTGAAAATTGAAAAAGTGCGCTGGCCAGGCACTCAAAATTTTTTAGAAACATTTTGAGGGCCGAATCGTGTTGTAGAACTCAATTTACGTCGCATAGGAATTTTTTTTCGGAGCATGTCAACATTTTTGAAAATATAAAAAGTGCGCTGACCAGGTACTTTGAAATTTTTTAGAAAAATTTTGAGGGCGGAATCGTGTGGTAGAACTCAATTTACGTCGTATAGGAATTTTTTTTCGGAGCATGACAACATTTTTGAAAATTGACCAGGAACTTAAAATTTTTTTAGAAAATTTTGAGGGTGGAATCGTGTTGTAGAACTCAATTTACGTCGCATAGGAATTTTCTTTTCGGAGCATGTCAACATTTTTAAAAATTAAAAAAGTGCGCTGGCCAGGCACTCAGAAAATTTTTAGAAAAATTTTGAGGGCGCAATCGTGTTGTAGAACTAAATTTACGTCGCATAGTAATTTTTTTCGGAGCATGTCAACATTTTTGAAAATTGAAAAAGTCCGCTGGTCAGGCACTTAGAAATTTTTTTGGAAAAATTTTGAGGACGGAATCGTGTTGTAGAACTAAATTTACGTCGCATAGTAATTTTTTTTCGGAGCATGTCAACATTTTTGAAAATTGAAAAAGTGCGCTGGCCAGGTACTTTGAAATTTTTTAGAAAAATTTGGAGGGAGGAATAGTGTTTTAGAACTCAATTTACGTCGCATAGGAATTTTCTTTTCGGAGGATGTCAACATTTTTGAAAATTGAAAAAGTGCTCTGACCAGGTACTTAAAATTTTTTTAGAAAAATTTTGAGGTCGGAATCGTGTTGTAGAACTCAATTTACGTCGCATAGGTATTTTTTTTCGGAGCATGTCAACATTTTTGAAAATTGAAAAAGTGCGCTGACCAGGTACTTAAAAATTTTTTAGAAAAATTTTGAGGGCGGAATCGTGTTGTAGAACTCAATTTACGTCGCATAGGTATTTTTTTTCGGAGCATGTCAACATTTTTGAAAATTGAAAAAGTGCGCTGGCCAGGCACTCAAAAATTTTTTAGAAACATTTTGAGGGCGGAATCGTGTTGTAGAACTCAATTTACGTCGCATAGGAATTTTTTTTCGGAGCATGTCAACATTTTTGAAAATTGAAAAAGTGCGCTGGCCAGGCACTCAGAAATTTTATAGAAAATTTTTTAGGGCGGAATCGTGTTGTAGAACTTGATTTACGTCGTATAGGAATTTTATTTTTTTTTCGGAGCGTGACAACATTTTTGAAAATTGAAAAAGTTCGCTGACCAGGTACTTAAAATTTTTTTAGAAAAATTTTGAGGGCGGAATCGTGTTGTAGAACTCAATTTACGTCGCATAGGTATTTTTTTTCGGAGCATGTCAACATTTTTGAAAATTGAAAAAGTGCGCTGGCCAGGCACTCAAAAATTTTTTAGAAACATTTTGAGGGCGGAATCGTGTTGTAGAACTCAATTTACGTCGCATAGTAATTTTTTTTGGAGCATGTCAACATGTTTGAAAATTGAAAAAGTGCGCTGGCCAGGCACTCAGAAATTTTTTAGAAAAATTTGGAGGGCGGAATCGTGTTGTAGAACTTAATTTACGTCGCATAGGAATTTTATTTTCGGAGCATGTCAACATTTTAGAAAATTGAAAAAGTGCGCTGGCCAGGCACAGAAATTTTATAAAAAAATTTTTAGGGCGGAATTGTGTTGTAGAACTTAATTTACGTCGCATAGGATTTTTTTTTTTCGGAGCATGCCAACATTTTTGAAAATTGAAAAAGTGCGCTGACCAGGTACTCAGAAATTTTTTAGAAAAATTTTGAGGGCGGAATCGTGTTGTAGAACTCAATTTACGTCACAGGACTTTTTTTTCGGAGCATGTCAACATTTTTGAAAATTGAAAAAGTGCGCTGGCCAGGCACTCAGAAAATTTTGAGAAAAATTTTGAGGGCGGAATCGTGTTGTAGAACTCAATTTACGTCGCATGGGAATTTTTTTTTCTGAGCATGTCAACATTTTTAAAAATTAAAAAAGTGCGCTGGCCAGGCACTCAGAAATTTTTTAGAAAAATTTTGTGGGCGGAATCGTGTTGTAGAAGTCAATTTACGTCGCATAGGAATTTTCTTTTCGGAGCATGTCAACATTTTTGAAAATTGAAAAAGTGCGCTGGCCAGGCACTCAGAAATTTTTTAGAAAAATTTTTAGTGCCGAATCGTGTTGTAGAACTCAATTTACGTCACAGGACTTTTTTTTCGGAGCATGTCAACATTTTTGAAAATTGAAAAAGTGCGCTGGCTAGGCACTCAGAAAATTTTTAGAAAAATTTTGAGGACGCAATCGTGTTGTAGAACTAAATTTACGTCGCATAGTAATTTTTTTTCGGAGCATGTCAACATTTTTGAAAATAGAAAAAGTGCGCTGACCAGGTGCTTTGAAATTTTTTAGAAAAATTTGGAGGGCGGAATAGTGTTGTAGAACTCAATTTACGTCGTATAGGATTTTTTTTTTCGGAGCATGTCAACATTTTTAAAAATTGAAAAAGTGCGCTGGCCAGGTACTTAGAAATTTTTTAGAAAAATTTTGAGGGCGGAATCGTGTGGTAGAACTCAATTTACGTCGTATAGGAATTTTATTTTTTTTTCGGAGCATGACAACATTTTTGAAAATTGAAAAAGTGCGCTGACCAGGAACTTAAAATTTTTTTAGAAAAATTTTGAGGGCGGAATCGTGTTGTAGAACTCAATTTACGTCGCATAGGTATTTTTTTTCGGAGCATGTCAACATTTTTGAAAATTGAAAAAGTGCGCTGGCCAGGCACTCAAAATTTTTTAGAAACATTTTGAGGGCCGAATCGTGTTGTAGAACTCAATTTACGTCGCATAGGAATTTTTTTTCGGAGCATGTCAACATTTTTGAAAATAGAAAAAGTGCGCTGACCAGGTACTTTGAAATTTTTTAGAAAAATTTTGAGGGCGGAATCGTGTGGTAGAACTCAATTTACGTCGTATAGGAATTTTTTTTCGGAGCATGACAACATTTTTGAAAATTGACCAGGAACTTAAAATTTTTTTAGAAAAATTTTAAGGGTGGAATCGTGTTGTAGAACTCAATTTACGTCGCATAGGAATTTTCTTTTCGGAGCATGTCAACATTTTTAAAAATTAAAAAAGTGCGCTGGCCAGGCACTCAGAAAATTTTTAGAAAAATTTTGAGGGCGCAATCGTGTTGTAGAACTAAATTTACGTCGCATAGTAATTTTTTTTCGGAGCATGTCAACATTTTTGAAAATTGAAAAAGTCCGCTGGTCAGGCACTTAGAAATTTTTTTGGAAAAATTTTGAGGACGGAATCGTGTTGTAGAACTAAATTTACGTCGCATAGTAATTTTTTTTCGGAGCATGTCAACATTTTTGAAAATTGAAAAAGTGCGCTGGCCAGGTACTTTGAAATTTTTTAGAAAAATTTGGAGGGAGGAATAGTGTTTTAGAACTCAATTTACGTCGCATAGGAATTTTCTTTTCGGAGGATGTCAACATTTTTGAAAATTGAAAAAGTGCTCTGACCAGGTACTTAAAATTTTTTTAGAAAAATTTTGAGGTCGGAATCGTGTTGTAGAACTCAATTTACGTCGCATAGGTATTTTTTTTCGGAGCATGTCAACATTTTTGAAAATTGAAAAAGTGCGCTGACCAGGTACTTAAAAATTTTTTAGAAAAATTTTGAGGGCGTAATCGTGTTGTAGAACTCAATTTACGTCGCATAGGTATTTTTTTTCGGAGCATGTCAACATTTTTGAAAATTGAAAAAGTGCGCTGGCCAGGCACTCAAAAATTTTTTAGAAACATTTTGAGGGCGGAATCGTGTTGTAGAACTCAATTTACGTCGCATAGGAATTTTTTTTCGGAGCATGTCAACATTTTTGAAAATTGAAAAAGTGCGCTGGCCAGGCACTCAGAAATTTTATAGAAAATTTTTTAGGGCGGAATCGTGTTGTAGAACTTAATTTACGTCGTATAGGAATTTTATTTTTTTTTCGGAGCGTGACAACATTTTTGAAAATTGAAAAAGTTCGCTGACCAGGTACTTAAAATTTTTTTAGAAAAATTTTGAGGGCGGAATCGTGTTGTAGAACTCAATTTACGTCGCATAGGTATTTTTTTTCGGAGCATGTCAACATTTTTGAAAATTGAAAAAGTGCGCTGACCAGGTACTTAAAAATTTTTTAGAAAAATTTTGATGGCGTAATCGTGTTGTAGAACTCAATTTACGTCGCATAGGTATTTTTTTTCGGAGCATGTCAACATTTTTGAAAATTGAAAAAGTGCGCTGGCCAGGCACTCAAAAATTTTTTAGAAACATTTTGAGGGCGGAATCGTGTTGTAGAACTCAATTTACGTCGCATAGGCATTTTTTTTCGGAGCATGTCAACATTTTTGAAAATTGAAAAAGTGCGCTGGCCAGGCACTCAGAAATTTTATAGAAAATTTTTTAGGGCGGAATCGTGTTGTAGAACTTAATTTACGTCGTATAGGAATTTTATTTTTTTTTCGGAGCGTGACAACATTTTTGAAAATTGAAAAAGTTCGCTGACCAGGTACTTAAAATTTTTTTAGAAAAATTTTGAGGGCGGAATCGTGTTGTAGAACTCAATTTACGTCGCATAGGTATTTTTTTTCGGAGCATGTCAACATTTTTGAAAATTGAAAAAGTGCGCTGGCCAGGCACTCAAAAATTTTTTAGAAACATTTTGAGGGCGGAATCGTGTTGTAGAACTCAATTTACGTCGCATAGTAATTTTTTTTGGAGCATGTCAACATGTTTGAAAATTGAAAAAGTGCGCTGGCCAGGCACTCAGAAATTTTTTAGAAAAATTTGGAGGGCGGAATCGTGTTGTAGAACTTAATTTACATCGCATAGGAATTTTATTTTCGGAGCATGTCAACATTTTAGAAAATTGAAAAAGTGCGCTGGCCAGGCACAGAAATTTATAAAAAAATTTTTAGGGCGGAATTGTGTTGTAGAACTTAATTTACGTCGCATAGGATTTTTTTTTTCGGAGCATGCCAACATTTTTGAAAATTGAAAAAGTGCGCTGACCAGGTACTTAGAAATTTTTTAGAAAAATTTTGAGGGCGGAATCGTGTTGTAGAACTCAATTTACGTCACAGGACTTTTTTTTCGGAGCATGTCAACATTTTTGAAAATTGAAAAAGTGCGCTGGCCAGGCACTCAGAAAATTTTTAGAAAAATTTTGAGGGCGGAATCGTGTTGTAGAACTCAATTTACGTCGCATGGGAATTTTTTTTTCTGAGCATGTCAACATTTTTAAAAATTAAAAAAGTGCGCTGGCCAGGCACTCAGAAATTTTTTAGAAAAATTTTGTGGGCGGAATCGTGTTGTAGAAGTCAATTTACGTCGCATAGGAATTTTCTTTTCGGAGCATGTCAACATTTTTGAAAATTGAAAAAGTGCGCTGGCCAGGCACAGAAATTTTTTAGAAAAATTTTTAGTGCCGAATCGTGTTGTAGAACTCAATTTACGTCACAGGACTTTTTTTTCGGAGCATGTCAACATTTTTGAAAATTGAAAAAGTGCGCTGGCTAGGCACTCAGAAAATTTTTAGAAAAATTTTGAGGACGCAATCGTGTTGTAGAACTAAATTTACGTCGCATAGTAATTTTTTTTCGGAGCATGTCAACATTTTTAAAAATTAAAAAAGTGCGCTGGCCAGGCACTCAGAAATTTTTTAGAAAAATTTTGTGGGCGGAATAGTGTTGTAGAACTCAATTTACGTCGTATAGGATTTTTTTTTTCGGAGCATGTCAACATTTTTAAAAATTGAAAAAGTGCGCTGGCCAGGTACTTAGAAATTTTTTAGAAAAATTTTGAGGGCGGTATCGTGTTTTAGAACTCAATTTACGTCGTATAGGAATTTTATTTTTTTTATCGGAGCATGACAACATTCTTGAAAATTGAAAAAGTGCGCTGACCAGGTACTTAAAAATTTTTTAGAAAAATTTTGAGGGCGGAATCGTGTTGTAGAACTCAATTTACGTCGCATAGGTATTTTTTTTCGGAGCATGTCAACATTTTTGAAAATTGAAAAAGTGCGCTGGCCAGGCACTCAGAAATTTTTTAGAAAAATTTTGAGGGTGGAATCGTGTTGTAGAACTCAATTTACGTAGCATAGGAATTTTCTTTTCGGAGCATGTCAACATTTTTGAAAATTGAAAAAGTGCGCTGGCCAGGCACAAAAATTTTTTAGAAAAATTTTGAGGGCGGAATCGTGTGGTAGAACTCAATTTACGTCGTATAGGAATTTTATTTTTTTTTTCGGAGCATGACAACATTTTTGAAAATTGAAAAAGTGCGCTGACCAGGTACTTAAAGATTTTTTAGAAAAATTTTGAGGGCGGAATCGTGTTGTAGAACTCAATTTACGTCGCATAGGTATTTTTTTTCGGAGCATGTCAACATTTTTGAAAATTGAAAAAGTGCGCTGGCCAGGCACTCAGAAATTTTTTAGAAAAATTTTGAGGGTGGAATCGTGTTGTAGAACTCAATTTACGTAGCATAGGAATTTTCTTTTCGGAGCATGTCAACATTTTTGAAAATTGAAAAAGTGCGCTGGCCAGACACAAAAATTTGTTAGAAATATTTTGAGGGCGGAATCGTGTTGTAGAACTCAATTTACGTCGCATAGTAATTTTTTTTGGAGCATGTCAACATTTTTGAAAATTGAAAAAGTGCGCTGGCCAGGCACTTTGAAATTTTATAGAAAAATTTGGAGGGCGGAATCGTGTTGTAGAACTCAATTTACGTCGCATAGGAATTTTTTTCGGAGCATGTCAACATTTTTGAAAATTGAAAAAGTGCGCTGACCAGGTACTTTGAAATTTTTTAGAAAAATTTTGAGGACGGAATCGTGTTGTAGAACTAAATTTCCGTCGCATAGTAATTTTTTTTGGAGCATGTCATCATTTTTGAAAATTGAAAAAGTGCGCTGGCCAGGCACTCAGAAATTTTTTAGAAAAATTTGGAGGGCGGAATCGTGTTGTAGAACTCAATTTACGTCGCATAGGAATTTTCTTTTCGGAGGATGTCAACATTTTTGAAAATTGAAAAAGTGCACTGGCCAGGCACTCAGAAATTTTATAAAAAAAATTTTAGGGCGGAATTGTGTTGTAGAACTTAATTTACGTCGCATAGAAATTTTTTTTTCGGAGCATGTCAACATTTTTGAAAATTGAAAAAGTGCGCTGACCAGGTACTTTGAAATTTTTTAGAAAAATTTGGAGGGAGGAATAGTGTTGTAGAACTCAATTTACGTCGCATAGGAATTTTCTTTTCGGAGGATGTCAACATTTTTGAAAATTGAAAAATTGCGCTGGCCAGGCACTCAAAAATTTTTTAGAAACATTTTGAGGGCGGAATCGTGTTGTAGAACTCAATTTACGTCGCATAGTAATTTTTTTTGGAGCATGTCAACATGTTTGAAAATTGAAAAAGTGCGCTGGCCAGGCACTCAGAAATTTTATAAATAAATTTTTAGGGCGGAATTGTGTTGTAGAACTTAATTTACGTCGCATAGGAATTTTTTTTCGGAGCATGTCAACATTTTTGAAAATTGAAAAAGTGCGCTGGCCAGGCACAGAAATTTTATAAAAAAATTTTTAGGGCGGAATTGTGTTGTAGAACTTAATTTACGTCGCATAGGAATTTTTTTTTCGGAGCATGCCAACATTTTTGAAAATTGAAAAAGTGCGCTGACCAGGTACTTTGAAATTTTTTAGAAAAATTTTGAGGGCGGAATCGTGTTGTAGAACTCAATTTACGTCGCATAGGTATTTTTTTCCGAAGCATGTCAACATTTTTGAAAATTGAAAAAGTGCGCTGGCGAGGCACAGAAATTTTATAAAAAAAAAATTATGGCGGAATTGTGTTGTAGAACTTAATTTACGTCGCATAGGAATTTTTTTTTCGGAGCATGCCAACATTTTTGAAAATTGAAAAAGTGCGCTGACCAGGTACTTTGAAATTTTTTAGAAAAATTTTGAGGGCGGAATCGTGTTGTAGAACTCAATTTACGTCGCATAGGTATTTTTTTCGAAGCATGTCAACATTTTTGAAAATTGAAAAAGTGCGCTGGCGAGGCACTCAGAAATTTTATTGAAAAATTTTTAGGGCGGAATCGTGTTGTAGAACTTAATTTACGTCGTATAGGAATTTTTTTTTTTTCGGAGCATGACAACATTTTTGAAAATTGAAAAAGTGCGCTGGCCAGGCACAGAAATTTTATAAAAAAAATTTGAGGGCGGAATCGTGTTGTAGAACTCAATTTACGTCGCATAGGTATTTTTTTTCGAAGCATGTCAACATTTTTGAAAATTGAAAAAGTGCGCTGGCCAGGCACAGAAATTTTATAAAAAAATTTTTAGGGCGGAATTGTGTTGTAGAACTTAATTTACGTCGCATAGGAATTTTTTTTTCGGAGCATGCCAACATTTTTGAAAATTGAAAAAGTGCGCTGACCAGGTACTTTGAAATTTTTTAGAAAAATTTTGAGGGCGGGATCGTGTTGTAGAACTCAATTTACGTCGTATAGGAATTTTTTTTTTCGGAGCATGACAACATTTTTGAAAATTGAAAAAGTGCGCTGGCCAGGCACAGACATTTTATAAAAAAATTTTTAGGGCGGAATTGTGTTGTAGAACTTAATTTACGTCGCATAGGAATTTTTTTTTCGGAGCATGCCAACATTTTTGAAAATTGAAAAAGTGCGCTGACCAGGTACTTTGAAATTTTATAGAAAAATTTTTAGGGCGGAATCGTATTGCAGAACTTAATTTACGTCGTATAGGAATTTTATTTTTTTTTCGGAGCATGACAACATTTTTGAAAATTGAAAAAGTGCGCTGACCAGGTACTTAAAATTTTTTTAGAAAAATTTTGAGGGCGGAATCGTGTTGTAGAACTCAATTTACGTCGCATAGGTATTTTTTTTCGGAGCATGTCAACATTTTTGAAAATTGAAAAAGTGCGCTGGCCAGGCACTCAAAAATTTTTTAGAAACATTTTGAGGGCGGAATCGTGTTGTAGAACTCAATTTACGTCGCATAGGAATTTTTTTTCGGAGCATGTCAACATTTTTGAAAATAGAAAAAGTGCGCTGACCAGGTACTTTGAAATTTTTTAGAAAAATTTTAAGGGTGGATTCGTGTTGTAGAACTCAATTTACGTCGCATAGGTATTTTTTTTCGGAGCATGTCAACATTTTTGAAAATTGAAAAAGTGCGCTGGCCAGGCACTCAAAAATTTTTTAGAAACATTTTGAGGGCGGAATCGTGTTGTAGAACTCAATTTACGTCGCATAGGAATTTTTTTTCGGAGCATGTCAACATTTTTGAAAATAGAAAAAGTGCGCTGACCAGGTACTTTGAAATTTTTTAGAAAAATTTGGAGGGCGGAATAGTGTTGTAGAACTCAATTTACGTCGTATAGGTATTTTTTTTCGAAGCATGTCAACATTTTTGAAAATTGAAAAAGTGCGCTGGCGAGGCACTCAGAAATTTTATAGAAAAATTTTTAGGGCGGAATCGTGTTGTAGAACTTAATTTACGTCGTATAGGAATTTTTTTTTTCGGAGCATGACAACATTTTTGAAAATTGAAAAAGTGCGCTGGCCAGGCACAGACATTTTATAAAAAAATTTTTAGGGCGGAATTGTGTTGTAGAACTTAATTTACGTCGCATAGGAATTTTTTTTTCGGAGCATGCCAACATTTTTGAAAATTGAAAAAGTGCGCTGACCAGGTACTTTGAAATTTTATAGAAAAATTTTTAGGGCGGAATCGTATTGCAGAACTTAATTTACGTCGTATAGGAATTTTTTTTTTTTTCGGAGCATGACAACCTTTTTGAAAATTGAAAAAGTGCGCTGACCAGGTACTTAAAATTTTTTTAGAAAAATTTTGAGGGCGGAATCGTGTTGTAGAACTCAATTTACGACGCATAGGTATTTTTTTTCGGAGCATGTCAACATTTTTGAAAATTGAAAAAGTGCGCTGGCCAGGCACTCAAAAATTTTTTAGAAACATTTTGAGGGCGGAATCGTGTTGTAGAACTCAATTTACGTCGCATAGGAATTTTTTTTCGGAGCATGTCAACATTTTTGAAAATAGAAAAAGTGCGCTGACCAGGTACTTTGAAATTTTTTAGAAAAATTTGGAGGGCGGAATAGTGTTGTAGAACTCAATTTACGTCGTATAGGATTTTTTTTTCGGAGCATGTCAACATTTTTAAAAATTGAAAAAGTGGGCTGGCCAGGTACTTAGAAATTTTTTAGAAAAATTTTGAGGGCGGAATCGTGTGGTAGAACTCAATTTACGTCGTATAGGAATTTTATTTTTTTTTTCGGAGCATGACAACATTTTTGAAAATTGAAAAAGTGCGCTGACCAGGAACTTAAAAATTTTTCTAAAAAAATTTTGAGGGTGGAATCGTGTTAAAGAACTCAATTTACGTCGCATAGGAATTTTCTTTTCGGAGCATGTCAACATTTTTGAAAATTGAAAAAGTGCGCTGGCCAGGCACAGAAATTTTATAAAAAAATTTTTAGGGCGGAATTGTGTTGTAGAACTTAATTTACGTCGCATAGGAATTTTTTTTTCGGAGCATGCCAACATTTTTGAAAATTGAAAAAGTGCGCTGACCAGGTACTTTGAAATTTTTTAGAAAAATTTTGAGGGCGGAATCGTGTTGTAGAACTCAATTTACGTCGCATAGGTATGTATTTTTTTCGAAGCATGTCAACATTTTTGAAAATTGAAAAAGTGCGCTGGCGAGGCTCTCAGAAATTTTATAGAAAAATTTTTAGGGCGGAATCGTGTTGTAGAACTTAATTTACGTCGTATAAGAATTTTATTTTTTTTTCGGAGCATGACAACATTTTTGAAAATTGAAAAAGTGCGCTGACCAGGTACTTAAAATTTTTTTAGAAAAATTTTGAGGGCGGAATCGTGTTGTAGAACTCAATTTACGTCGCATAGGTATTTTTTTTTTTTTAGAAAAATTTTGAGGGCGGAATCGTGTTGTAGAACTCAATTTACGTCGCATAGGTATTTTTTTTCGGAGCATGTCAACATTTTTGAAAATTGAAAAAGTGCGCTGGCCAGGCACTCAAAAATTTTTTAGAAACATTTTGAGGGCGGAATCGTGTTGTAGAACTCAATTTACGTCGCATAGGAATTTTTTTTCGGAGCATGTCAACATTTTTGAAAATAGAAAAAGTGCGCTGACCAGGTACTTTGAAATTTTTTAGAAAAATTTGGAGGGCGGAATAGTGTTGTAGAACTCAATTTACGTCGTATAGGATTTTTTTTTCGGAGCATGTCAACATTTTTAAAAATTGAAAAAGTGCGCTGGCCAGGTACTTTGAAATTTTTTAGAAAAATTTGGAGGGAGGAATAGTGTTTTAGAACTCAATTTACGTCGCATAGGAATTTTCTTTTCGGAGGATGTCAACATTTTTGAAAATTGAAAAATTGCGCTGGCCAGGCACTCAGAAATTTTATAGAAAAATTTTTAGGGCGGAATCGTGTTGTAGAACTTAATTTACGTCGTATAGGAATTTAATTTTTTTTTCAGAGCATGACAACATTTTTGAAAATTGAAAAAGTTCTCTGACCAGGTACTTAAAATTTTTTTAGAAAAATTTTGAGGTCGGAATCGTGTTGTAGAACTCAATTTACGTCGCATAGGTATTTTTTTTCGGAGCATGTCAACATTTTTGAAAATTGAAAAAGTGCGCTGGCCAGGCACTCAGAAATTTTATAAATAAATTTTTAGGGCGGAATTGTGTTGTAGAACTTAATTTACGTCGCATAGGAATTTTTTTTTCGGAGCATGTCAACATTTTTGAAAATTGAAAAAGTGCGCTGACCAGGCACAGAAATTTTATAAAAAAAATTTTAGGGCGGAATTGTGTTGTAGAACTTAATTTACGTCGCATAGGAATTTTTTTTGGGAGCATGCCAACATTTTTGAAAATTGAAAAAGTGCGCTGACCAGGTACTTTGAAATTTTTTAGAAAAATTTTGAGGGCGGAATCGTGTTGTAGAACTCAATTTACGTCGCATAGGTATTTTTTTTCGGAGCATGTCAACATTTTTGAAAATTGAAAAAGTGCGCTGGCGAGGCACTCAGAAATTTTATAGAAAATTTTTTAGAGCGGAATCGTGTTGTAGAACTTAATTTACGTCGTATAGGAATTTTATTTTTTTTTCGGAGCATGACAACATTTTTGAAAATTGAAAAAGTGCTCTGACCAGGTACTTAAAATTTTTTTAGAAAAATTTTGAGGTCGGAATCGTGTTGTAGAACTCAATTTACGTCGCATAGGTATTTTTTTTCGGAGCATGTCAACATTTTTGAAAATTGAAAAAGTGCGCTGACCAGGTACTTAAAAATTTTTTAGAAAAATTTTGAGGGCGGAATCGTGTTGTAGAACTCAATTTACGTCGCATAGGTATTTTTTTTCGGAGCATGTCAACATTTTTGAAAATTGAAAAAGTGCGCTGGCCAGGCACTCACAAATTTTTTAGAAACATTTTGAGGGCGGAATCGTGTTGTAGAACTCAATTTACGTCGCATAGGAATTTTTTTTCGGAGCATGTCAACATTTTTGAAAATTGAAAAAGTGCGCTGGCCAGGCACTCAGAAATTTTATAGAAAATTTTTTAGGGCGGAATCGTGTTGTAGAACTTAATTTACGTCGTATAGGAATTTTATTTTTTTTTCGGAGCGTGACAACATTTTTGAAAATTGAAAAAGTTCGCTGACGAGGTACTTAAAATTTTTTTAGAAAAATTTTGAGGGCGGAATCGTGTTGTAGAACTCGATTTACGTCGCATAGGTATTTTTTTTCGGAGCATGTCAACAATTTTGAAAATTGAAAAAGTGCGCTGGCCAGGCACTCAAAAATTTTTTAGAAACATTTTGAGGGCGGAATCGTGTTGTAGAACTCAATTTACGTCGCATAGTAATTTTTTTTGGAGCATGTCAACATGTTTGAAAATTGAAAAAGTGCGCTGGCCAGGCACTCAGAAATTTTTTAGAAAAATTTGGAGGGCGGAATCGTGTTGTAGAACTTAATTTACGTCGCATAGGAATTTTATTTTCGGAGCATGTCAACATTTTAGAAAATTGAAAAAGTGCGCTGGCCAGGCACAGAAATTTTATAAAAAAATTTTTAGGGCGGAATTGTGTTTTAGAACTTAATTTACGTCGCATAGGATTTTTTTTTTCGGAGCATGCCAACATTTTTGAAAATTGAAAAAGTGCGCTGACCAGGTACTTAGAAATTTTTTAGAAAAATTTTGAGGGCGGAATCGTGTTGTAGAACTCAATTTACGTCACAGGACTTTTTTTTCGGAGCATGTCATCATTTTTGAAAATTGAAAAAGTGCGCTGGCCAGGCACTCAGAAAATTTTTAGAATAATTTTGAGGGCGGAATCGTGTTGTAGAACTCAATTTACGTCGCATGGGAATTTTTTTTTCTGAGCATGTCAACATTTTTAAAAATTAAAAAAGTGCGCTGGCCAGGCACTCAGAAATTTTTTAGAAAAATTTTGTGGGCGGAATCGTGTTGTAGAAGTCAATTTATGTCGCATAGGAATTTTCTTTTCGGAGCATGTCAACATTTTTGAAAATTGAAAAAGTGCGCTGGCCAGGCACTCAGAAATTTTTTAGAAAAATTTTGAGGGTGGAATCGTGTTGTAGAACTCAATTTACGTAGCATAGGAATTTTCTTTTCGGAGCATGTCAACATTTTTGAAAATTGAAAAAGTGCGCTGGCCAGGCACAAAAATTTTTTAGAAAAATTTTGAGGGCGGATCGTGTGGTAGAACTCAATTTACGTCGTATAGGAATTTTATTTTTTTTTTCGGAGCATGACAACATTTTTGAAAATTGAAAAAGTGCGCTGACCAGGTACTTTGAAATTTTATAGAAAAATTTTTAGGGCGGAATCGTGTTGCAGAACTTAATTTACGTCGTATAGGAATTTTATTTTTTTTTCGGAGCATGACAACATTTTTGAAAATTGCAAAAGTGCGCTGACCAGGTACTTAAAATTTTTTTAGAAAAATTTTGAGGGCGGAATCGTGTTGTAGAACTCAATTTACGTCGCATAGGAATTTTCTTTTCGGAGCATGTCAACATTTTTGAAAATTGAAAAAGTGCGCTGGCCAGGCGCAGAAATTTTATAAAAAAAATTTTAGGGCGGAATTGTGTTGTAGAACTTAATTTACGTCGCATAGGAATTTTTTTTCGGAGCATGTCAACATTTTTGAAAATAGAAAAAGTGCGCTGACCAGGTACTTTGAAATTTTTTAGAAAAATTTGGAGGGCGGAATAGTGTTGTAGAACTCAATTTACGTCGTATAGGATTTTTTTTTCGGAGCATGACAACATTTTTGAAAATTGAAAAAGTGCGCTGACCAGGTACTTAAAATTTTTTTAGAAAAATTTTGAGGGCGGAATCGTGTTGTAGAACTCAATTTACGTCGCATAGGTATTTTTTTTCGGAGCATGTCAACATTTTTGAAAATTGAAAAAGTGCGCTGACCAGGTACTTTGAAATTTTTTAGAAAAATTTGGAGGGCGGAATAGTGTTGTAGAACTCAATTTACGTCGTATAGGATTTTTTTTTCGGAGCATGTCAACATTTTTAAAAATTGAAAAAGTGCGCTGGCCAGGTACTTAGAAATTTTTTAGAAAAATTTTGAGGGCGGAATCGTGTGGTAGAACTCAATTTACGTCGTATAGGAATTTTATTTTTTTTTCGGAGCATGACAACATATTTGAAAATTGAAAAAGTGCGCTGACCAGGAACTTAAAATTTTTTTAGAAAAATTTTGAGGGCGGAATCGTGTTGTAGAACTCAATTTACGTCGCATAGGTATTTTTTTTCGGAGCATGTCAACATTTTTGAAAATTGAAAAAGTGCGCTGGCCAGGCACTCAAAAATTTTTTAGAAACATTTTGAGGGCCGAATCGTGTTGTAGAACTCAATTTACGTCGCATAGGAATTTTTTTTCGGAGCATGTCAACATTTTTGAAAATAGAAAAAGTGCGCTGACCAGGTACTTTGAAATTTTTTAGAAAAATTTTGAGGGCGGAATCGTGTGGTAGAACTCATTTTACGTCGTATAGGAATTTTTTTTCGGAGCATGACAACATTTTTGAAAATTGACCAGGAACTTAAAATTTTTTTAGAAAAATTTTGAGGGTGGAATCGTGTTGTAGAACTCAATTTACATCGCATAGGAATTTTCTTTTCGGAGCATGTCAACATTTTTAAAAATTAAAAAAGTGCGCTGGCCAGGCACTCAGAAAATTTTTAGAAAAATTTTGAGGGCGCAATCGTGTTGTAGAACTAAATTTACGTCGCATAGTAATTTTTTTTCGGATCATGTCAACATTTTTGAAAATTGAAAAAGTCCGCTGGTCAGGCACTTAGAAATTTTTTTGGAAAAATTTTGAGGACGGAATCGTGTTGTAGAACTAAATTTACGTCGCATAGTAATTTTTTTTCGGAGCATGTCAACATTTTTGAAAATTGAAAAAGTCCGCTGGTCAGGCACTTAGAAATTTTTTTGGAAAAATTTTGAGGGCGGAATCGTGTTGTAGAACTCAATTTACGTCGCATAGGATTTTTTTTTTCGGAGCATGTCAACATTTTTGAAAATAGAAAAAGTGCGCTGGCCAGGCACTCAGAAATTTTTTAGAAAAATTTTTAGTGCCGAATCGTGTTGTAGAACTCAATTTACGTCACAGGACTTTTTTTTCGGAGCATGTCAACATTTTTGAAAATTGAAAAAGTGCGCTGGCTAGGCACTCAGAAAATTTTTAGAAAAATTTTGAGGACGCAATCGTGTTGTAGAACTAAATTTACGTCGCATAGTAATTTTTTTTCGGAGCATGTCAACATTTTTGAAAATAGAAAAAGTGCGCTGACCAGGTACTTTGAAATTTTTTAGAAAAATTTGGAGGGCGGAATAGTGTTGTAGAACTCAATTTACGTCGTATAGGATTTTTTTTTTCGGAGCATGTCAACATTTTTGAAAATAGAAAAAGTGCGCTGACCAGGTACTTTGAAATTTTTTAGAAAAATTTGGAGGGCGGAATAGTGTTGTAGAACTCAATTTACGTCGTATAGGATTTTTTTTTTCGGAGCATGTCAACATTTTTAAAAATTGAAAAAGTGCGCTGGCCAGGTACTTAGAAATTTTTTAGAAAAATTTTGAGGGCGGAATCGTGTGGTAGAACTCAATTTACGTCGTATAGGAATTTTATTTTTTTTTCGGAGCATGACAACATTTTTGAAAATTGAAAAAGTGCGCTGACCAGGAACTTAAAATTTTTTTAGAAAAATTTTGAGGGCGGAATCGTGTTGTAGAACTCAATTTACGTCGCATAGGTATTTTTTTTCGGAGCATGTCCACATTTTTGAAAATTGAAAAAGTGCGCTGGCCAGGCACTCAAAATTTTTTAGAAACATTTTGAGGGCCGAATCGTGTTGTAGAACTCAATTTACGTCGCATAGGAATTTTTTTTCGGAGCATGTCAACATTTTTGAAAATATAAAAAGTGCGCTGACCAGGTACTTTGAAATTTTTTAGAAAAATTTTGAGGGCGGAATCGTGTGGTAGAACTCAATTTACGTCGTATAGGAATTTTTTTTCGGAGCATGACAACATTTTTGAAAATTGACCAGGAACTTAAAATTTTTTTAGAAAATTTTGAGGGTGGAATCGTGTTGTAGAACTCAATTTACGTCGCATAGGAATTTTCTTTTCGGAGCATGTCAACATTTTTAAAAATTAAAAAAGTGCGCTGGCCAGGCACTCAGAAAATTTTTAGAAAAATTTTGAGGGCGCAATCGTGTTGTAGAACTAAATTTACGTCGCATAGTAATTTTTTTCGGAGCATGTCAACATTTTTGAAAATTGAAAAAGTCCGCTGGTCAGGCACTTAGAAATTTTTTTGGAAAAATTTTGAGGACGGAATCGTGTTGTAGAACTAAATTTACGTCGCATAGTAATTTTTTTTCGGAGCATGTCAACATTTTTGAAAATTGAAAAAGTGCGCTGGCCAGGTACTTTGAAATTTTTTAGAAAAATTTGGAGGGAGGAATAGTGTTTTAGAACTCAATTTACGTCGCATAGGAATTTTCTTTTCGGAGGATGTCAACATTTTTGAAAATTGAAAAAGTGCTCTGACCAGGTACTTAAAATTTTTTTAGAAAAATTTTGAGGTCGGAATCGTGTTGTAGAACTCAATTTACGTCGCATAGGTATTTTTTTTCGGAGCATGTCAACATTTTTGAAAATTGAAAAAGTGCGCTGACCAGGTACTTAAAAATTTTTTAGAAAAATTTTGAGGGCGGAATCGTGTTGTAGAACTCAATTTACGTCGCATAGGTATTTTTTTTCGGAGCATGTCAACATTTTTGAAAATTGAAAAAGTGCGCTGGCCAGGCACTCAAAAATTTTTTAGAAACATTTTGAGGGCGGAATCGTGTTGTAGAACTCAATTTACGTCGCATAGGAATTTTTTTTCGGAGCATGTCAACATTTTTGAAAATTGAAAAAGTGCGCTGGCCAGGCACTCAGAAATTTTATAGAAAATTTTTTAGGGCGGAATCGTGTTGTAGAACTTGATTTACGTCGTATAGGAATTTTATTTTTTTTTTCGGAGCGTGACAACATTTTTGAAAATTGAAAAAGTTCGCTGACCAGGTACTTAAAATTTTTTTAGAAAAATTTTGAGGGCGGAATCGTGTTGTAGAACTCAATTTACGTCGCATAGGTATTTTTTTTCGGAGCATGTCAACATTTTTGAAAATTGAAAAAGTGCGCTGGCCAGGCACTCAAAAATTTTTTAGAAACATTTTGAGGGCGGAATCGTGTTGTAGAACTCAATTTACGTCGCATAGTAATTTTTTTTGGAGCATGTCAACATGTTTGAAAATTGAAAAAGTGCGCTGGCCAGGCACTCAGAAATTTTTTAGAAAAATTTGGAGGGCGGAATCGTGTTGTAGAACTTAATTTACGTCGCATAGGAATTTTATTTTCGGAGCATGTCAACATTTTAGAAAATTGAAAAAGTGCGCTGGCCAGGCACAGAAATTTTATAAAAAAATTTTTAGGGCGGAATTGTGTTGTAGAACTTAATTTACGTCGCATAGGATTTTTTTTTTTCGGAGCATGCCAACATTTTTGAAAATTGAAAAAGTGCGCTGACCAGGTACTCAGAAATTTTTTAGAAAAATTTTGAGGGCGGAATCGTGTTGTAGAACTCAATTTACGTCACAGGACTTTTTTTTCGGAGCATGTCAACATTTTTGAAAATTGAAAAAGTGCGCTGGCCAGGCACTCAGAAAATTTTGAGAAAAATTTTGAGGGCGGAATCGTGTTGTAGAACTCAATTTACGTCGCATGGGAATTTTTTTTTCTGAGCATGTCAACATTTTTAAAAATTAAAAAAGTGCGCTGGCCAGGCACTCAGAAATTTTTTAGAAAAATTTTGTGGGCGGAATCGTGTTGTAGAAGTCAATTTACGTCGCATAGGAATTTTCTTTTCGGAGCATGTCAACATTTTTGAAAATTGAAAAAGTGCGCTGGCCAGGCACTCAGAAATTTTTTAGAAAAATTTTTAGTGCCGAATCGTGTTGTAGAACTCAATTTACGTCACAGGACTTTTTTTTCGGAGCATGTCAACATTTTTGAAAATTGAAAAAGTGCGCTGGCTAGGCACTCAGAAAATTTTTAGAAAAATTTTGAGGACGCAATCGTGTTGTAGAACTAAATTTACGTCGCATAGTAATTTTTTTTCGGAGCATGTCAACATTTTTGAAAATAGAAAAAGTGCGCTGACCAGGTGCTTTGAAATTTTTTAGAAAAATTTGGAGGGCGGAATAGTGTTGTAGAACTCAATTTACGTCGTATAGGATTTTTTTTTTCGGAGCATGTCAACATTTTTAAAAATTGAAAAAGTGCGCTGGCCAGGTACTTAGAAATTTTTTAGAAAAATTTTGAGGGCGGAATCGTGTGGTAGAACTCAATTTACGTCGTATAGGAATTTTATTTTTTTTTCGGAGCATGACAACATTTTTGAAAATTGAAAAAGTGCGCTGACCAGGAACTTAAAATTTTTTTAGAAAAATTTTGAGGGCGGAATCGTGTTGTAGAACTCAATTTACGTCGCATAGGTATTTTTTTTCGGAGCATGTCAACATTTTTGAAAATTGAAAAAGTGCGCTGGCCAGGCACTCAAAATTTTTTAGAAACATTTTGAGGGCCGAATCGTGTTGTAGAACTCAATTTACGTCGCATAGGAATTTTTTTTCGGAGCATGTCAACATTTTTGAAAATAGAAAAAGTGCGCTGACCAGGTACTTTGAAATTTTTTAGAAAAATTTTGAGGGCGGAATCGTGTGGTAGAACTCAATTTACGTCGTATAGGAATTTTTTTTCGGAGCATGACAACATTTTTGAAAATTGACCAGGAACTTAAAATTTTTTTAGAAAAATTTTAAGGGTGGAATCGTGTTGTAGAACTCAATTTACGTCGCATAGGAATTTTCTTTTCGGAGCATGTCAACATTTTTAAAAATTAAAAAAGTGCGCTGGCCAGGCACTCAGAAAATTTTTAGAAAAATTTTGAGGGCGCAATCGTGTTGTAGAACTAAATTTACGTCGCATAGTAATTTTTTTTCGGAGCATGTCAACATTTTTGAAAATTGAAAAAGTCCGCTGGTCAGGCACTTAGAAATTTTTTTGGAAAAATTTTGAGGACGGAATCGTGTTGTAGAACTAAATTTACGTCGCATAGTAATTTTTTTTCGGAGCATGTCAACATTTTTGAAAATTGAAAAAGTGCGCTGGCCAGGTACTTTGAAATTTTTTAGAAAAATTTGGAGGGAGGAATAGTGTTTTAGAACTCAATTTACGTCGCATAGGAATTTTCTTTTCGGAGGATGTCAACATTTTTGAAAATTGAAAAAGTGCTCTGACCAGGTACTTAAAATTTTTTTAGAAAAATTTTGAGGTCGGAATCGTGTTGTAGAACTCAATTTACGTCGCATAGGTATTTTTTTTCGGAGCATGTCAACATTTTTGAAAATTGAAAAAGTGCGCTGACCAGGTACTTAAAAATTTTTTAGAAAAATTTTGAGGGCGTAATCGTGTTGTAGAACTCAATTTACGTCGCATAGGTATTTTTTTTCGGAGCATGTCAACATTTTTGAAAATTGAAAAAGTGCGCTGGCCAGGCACTCAAAAATTTTTTAGAAACATTTTGAGGGCGGAATCGTGTTGTAGAACTCAATTTACGTCGCATAGGAATTTTTTTTCGGAGCATGTCAACATTTTTGAAAATTGAAAAAGTGCGCTGGCCAGGCACTCAGAAATTTTATAGAAAATTTTTTAGGGCGGAATCGTGTTGTAGAACTTAATTTACGTCGTATAGGAATTTTATTTTTTTTTCGGAGCGTGACAACATTTTTGAAAATTGAAAAAGTTCGCTGACCAGGTACTTAAAATTTTTTTAGAAAAATTTTGAGGGCGGAATCGTGTTGTAGAACTCAATTTACGTCGCATAGGTATTTTTTTTCGGAGCATGTCAACATTTTTGAAAATTGAAAAAGTGCGCTGACCAGGTACTTAAAAATTTTTTAGAAAAATTTTGATGGCGTAATCGTGTTGTAGAACTCAATTTACGTCGCATAGGTATTTTTTTTCGGAGCATGTCAACATTTTTGAAAATTGAAAAAGTGCGCTGGCCAGGCACTCAAAAATTTTTTAGAAACATTTTGAGGGCGGAATCGTGTTGTAGAACTCAATTTACGTCGCATAGGCATTTTTTTTCGGAGCATGTCAACATTTTTGAAAATTGAAAAAGTGCGCTGGCCAGGCACTCAGAAATTTTATAGAAAATTTTTTAGGGCGGAATCGTGTTGTAGAACTTAATTTACGTCGTATAGGAATTTTATTTTTTTTTCGGAGCGTGACAACATTTTTGAAAATTGAAAAAGTTCGCTGACCAGGTACTTAAAATTTTTTTAGAAAAATTTTGAGGGCGGAATCGTGTTGTAGAACTCAATTTACGTCGCATAGGTATTTTTTTTCGGAGCATGTCAACATTTTTGAAAATTGAAAAAGTGCGCTGGCCAGGCACTCAAAAATTTTTTAGAAACATTTTGAGGGCGGAATCGTGTTGTAGAACTCAATTTACGTCGCATAGTAATTTTTTTTGGAGCATGTCAACATGTTTGAAAATTGAAAAAGTGCGCTGGCCAGGCACTCAGAAATTTTTTAGAAAAATTTGGAGGGCGGAATCGTGTTGTAGAACTTAATTTACATCGCATAGGAATTTTATTTTCGGAGCATGTCAACATTTTAGAAAATTGAAAAAGTGCGCTGGCCAGGCACAGAAATTTATAAAAAAATTTTTAGGGCGGAATTGTGTTGTAGAACTTAATTTACGTCGCATAGGATTTTTTTTTTCGGAGCATGCCAACATTTTTGAAAATTGAAAAAGTGCGCTGACCAGGTACTTAGAAATTTTTTAGAAAAATTTTGAGGGCGGAATCGTGTTGTAGAACTCAATTTACGTCACAGGACTTTTTTTTCGGAGCATGTCAACATTTTTGAAAATTGAAAAAGTGCGCTGGCCAGGCACTCAGAAAATTTTTAGAAAAATTTTGAGGGCGGAATCGTGTTGTAGAACTCAATTTACGTCGCATGGGAATTTTTTTTTCTGAGCATGTCAACATTTTTAAAAATTAAAAAAGTGCGCTGGCCAGGCACTCAGAAATTTTTTAGAAAAATTTTGTGGGCGGAATCGTGTTGTAGAAGTCAATTTGCGTCGCATAGGAATTTTCTTTTCGGAGCATGTCAACATTTTTGAAAATTGAAAAAGTGCGCTGGCCAGGCACAGAAATTTTTTAGAAAAATTTTTAGTGCCGAATCGTGTTGTAGAACTCAATTTACGTCACAGGACTTTTTTTTCGGAGCATGTCAACATTTTTGAAAATTGAAAAAGTGCGCTGGCTAGGCACTCAGAAAATTTTTAGAAAAATTTTGAGGACGCAATCGTGTTGTAGAACTAAATTTACGTCGCATAGTAATTTTTTTTCGGAGCATGTCAACATTTTTAAAAATTAAAAAAGTGCGCTGGCCAGGCACTCAGAAATTTTTTAGAAAAATTTTGTGGGCGGAATAGTGTTGTAGAACTCAATTTACGTCGTATAGGATTTTTTTTTTCGGAGCATGTCAACATTTTTAAAAATTGAAAAAGTGCGCTGGCCAGGTACTTAGAAATTTTTTAGAAAAATTTTGAGGGCGGTATCGTGTTTTAGAACTCAATTTACGTCGTATAGGAATTTTATTTTTTTTATCGGAGCATGACAACATTCTTGAAAATTGAAAAAGTGCGCTGACCAGGTACTTAAAAATTTTTTAGAAAAATTTTGAGGGCGGAATCGTGTTGTAGAACTCAATTTACGTCGCATAGGTATTTTTTTTCGGAGCATGTCAACATTTTTGAAAATTGAAAAAGTGCGCTGGCCAGGCACTCAGAAATTTTTTAGAAAAATTTTGAGGGTGGAATCGTGTTGTAGAACTCAATTTACGTAGCATAGGAATTTTCTTTTCGGAGCATGTCAACATTTTTGAAAATTGAAAAAGTGCGCTGGCCAGGCACAAAAATTTTTTAGAAAAATTTTGAGGGCGGAATCGTGTGGTAGAACTCAATTTACGTCGTATAGGAATTTTATTTTTTTTTTCGGAGCATGACAACATTTTTGAAAATTGAAAAAGTGCGCTGACCAGGTACTTAAAGATTTTTTAGAAAAATTTTGAGGGCGGAATCGTGTTGTAGAACTCAATTTACGTCGCATAGGTATTTTTTTTCGGAGCATGTCAACATTTTTGAAAATTGAAAAAGTGCGCTGGCCAGGCACTCAGAAATTTTTTAGAAAAATTTTGAGGGTGGAATCGTGTTGTAGAACTCAATTTACGTAGCATAGGAATTTTCTTTTCGGAGCATGTCAACATTTTTGAAAATTGAAAAAGTGCGCTGGCCAGACACAAAAATTTGTTAGAAATATTTTGAGGGCGGAATCGTGTTGTAGAACTCAATTTACGTCGCATAGTAATTTTTTTTGGAGCATGTCAACATTTTTGAAAATTGAAAAAGTGCGCTGGCCAGGCACTTTGAAATTTTATAGAAAAATTTGGAGGGCGGAATCGTGTTGTAGAACTCAATTTACGTCGCATAGGAATTTTTTTCGGAGCATGTCAACATTTTTGAAAATTGAAAAAGTGCGCTGACCAGGTACTTTGAAATTTTTTAGAAAAATTTTGAGGACGGAATCGTGTTGTAGAACTAAATTTCCGTCGCATAGTAATTTTTTTTGGAGCATGTCATCATTTTTGAAAATTGAAAAAGTGCGCTGGCCAGGCACTCAGAAATTTTTTAGAAAAATTTGGAGGGCGGAATCGTGTTGTAGAACTCAATTTACGTCGCATAGGAATTTTCTTTTCGGAGGATGTCAACATTTTTGAAAATTGAAAAAGTGCACTGGCCAGGCACTCAGAAATTTTATAAAAAAAATTTTAGGGCGGAATTGTGTTGTAGAACTTAATTTACGTCGCATAGAAATTTTTTTTTCGGAGCATGTCAACATTTTTGAAAATTGAAAAAGTGCGCTGACCAGGTACTTTGAAATTTTTTAGAAAAATTTGGAGGGAGGAATAGTGTTGTAGAACTCAATTTACGTCGCATAGGAATTTTCTTTTCGGAGGATGTCAACATTTTTGAAAATTGAAAAATTGCGCTGGCCAGGCACTCAAAAATTTTTTAGAAACATTTTGAGGGCGGAATCGTGTTGTAGAACTCAATTTACGTCGCATAGTAATTTTTTTTGGAGCATGTCAACATGTTTGAAAATTGAAAAAGTGCGCTGGCCAGGCACTCAGAAATTTTATAAATAAATTTTTAGGGCGGAATTGTGTTGTAGAACTTAATTTACGTCGCATAGGAATTTTTTTTCGGAGCATGTCAACATTTTTGAAAATTGAAAAAGTGCGCTGGCCAGGCACAGAAATTTTATAAAAAAATTTTTAGGGCGGAATTGTGTTGTAGAACTTAATTTACGTCGCATAGGAATTTTTTTTTCGGAGCATGCCAACATTTTTGAAAATTGAAAAAGTGCGCTGACCAGGTACTTTGAAATTTTTTAGAAAAATTTTGAGGGCGGAATCGTGTTGTAGAACTCAATTTACGTCGCATAGGTATTTTTTTCCGAAGCATGTCAACATTTTTGAAAATTGAAAAAGTGCGCTGGCGAGGCACAGAAATTTTATAAAAAAAAAATTATGGCGGAATTGTGTTGTAGAACTTAATTTACGTCGCATAGGAATTTTTTTTTCGGAGCATGCCAACATTTTTGAAAATTGAAAAAGTGCGCTGACCAGGTACTTTGAAATTTTTTAGAAAAATTTTGAGGGCGGAATCGTGTTGTAGAACTCAATTTACGTCGCATAGGTATTTTTTTCGAAGCATGTCAACATTTTTGAAAATTGAAAAAGTGCGCTGGCGAGGCACTCAGAAATTTTATTGAAAAATTTTTAGGGCGGAATCGTGTTGTAGAACTTAATTTACGTCGTATAGGAATTTTTTTTTTTTCGGAGCATGACAACATTTTTGAAAATTGAAAAAGTGCGCTGGCCAGGCACAGAAATTTTATAAAAAAAATTTGAGGGCGGAATCGTGTTGTAGAACTCAATTTACGTCGCATAGGTA
Organism: Pseudeuparius sepicola; assembly: GCA_963920635.1. NCBI lineage: Eukaryota > Metazoa > Arthropoda > Insecta > Coleoptera > Anthribidae > Pseudeuparius > Pseudeuparius sepicola. The sequence goes on along the minus strand of OY987298.1, from coordinate 85,067,384 downwards.
TTTTTTTTCGAAGCATGTCAACATTTTTGAAAATTGAAAAAGTGCGCTGGCCAGGCACAGAAATTTTATAAAAAAATTTTTAGGGCGGAATTGTGTTGTAGAACTTAATTTACGTCGCATAGGAATTTTTTTTTCGGAGCATGCCAACATTTTTGAAAATTGAAAAAGTGCGCTGACCAGGTACTTTGAAATTTTTTAGAAAAATTTTGAGGGCGGGATCGTGTTGTAGAACTCAATTTACGTCGTATAGGAATTTTTTTTTTCGGAGCATGACAACATTTTTGAAAATTGAAAAAGTGCGCTGGCCAGGCACAGACATTTTATAAAAAAATTTTTAGGGCGGAATTGTGTTGTAGAACTTAATTTACGTCGCATAGGAATTTTTTTTTCGGAGCATGCCAACATTTTTGAAAATTGAAAAAGTGCGCTGACCAGGTACTTTGAAATTTTATAGAAAAATTTTTAGGGCGGAATCGTATTGCAGAACTTAATTTACGTCGTATAGGAATTTTATTTTTTTTTCGGAGCATGACAACATTTTTGAAAATTGAAAAAGTGCGCTGACCAGGTACTTAAAATTTTTTTAGAAAAATTTTGAGGGCGGAATCGTGTTGTAGAACTCAATTTACGTCGCATAGGTATTTTTTTTCGGAGCATGTCAACATTTTTGAAAATTGAAAAAGTGCGCTGGCCAGGCACTCAAAAATTTTTTAGAAACATTTTGAGGGCGGAATCGTGTTGTAGAACTCAATTTACGTCGCATAGGAATTTTTTTTCGGAGCATGTCAACATTTTTGAAAATAGAAAAAGTGCGCTGACCAGGTACTTTGAAATTTTTTAGAAAAATTTTAAGGGTGGATTCGTGTTGTAGAACTCAATTTACGTCGCATAGGTATTTTTTTTCGGAGCATGTCAACATTTTTGAAAATTGAAAAAGTGCGCTGGCCAGGCACTCAAAAATTTTTTAGAAACATTTTGAGGGCGGAATCGTGTTGTAGAACTCAATTTACGTCGCATAGGAATTTTTTTTCGGAGCATGTCAACATTTTTGAAAATAGAAAAAGTGCGCTGACCAGGTACTTTGAAATTTTTTAGAAAAATTTGGAGGGCGGAATAGTGTTGTAGAACTCAATTTACGTCGTATAGGTATTTTTTTTCGAAGCATGTCAACATTTTTGAAAATTGAAAAAGTGCGCTGGCGAGGCACTCAGAAATTTTATAGAAAAATTTTTAGGGCGGAATCGTGTTGTAGAACTTAATTTACGTCGTATAGGAATTTTTTTTTTCGGAGCATGACAACATTTTTGAAAATTGAAAAAGTGCGCTGGCCAGGCACAGACATTTTATAAAAAAATTTTTAGGGCGGAATTGTGTTGTAGAACTTAATTTACGTCGCATAGGAATTTTTTTTTCGGAGCATGCCAACATTTTTGAAAATTGAAAAAGTGCGCTGACCAGGTACTTTGAAATTTTATAGAAAAATTTTTAGGGCGGAATCGTATTGCAGAACTTAATTTACGTCGTATAGGAATTTTTTTTTTTTTCGGAGCATGACAACCTTTTTGAAAATTGAAAAAGTGCGCTGACCAGGTACTTAAAATTTTTTTAGAAAAATTTTGAGGGCGGAATCGTGTTGTAGAACTCAATTTACGACGCATAGGTATTTTTTTTCGGAGCATGTCAACATTTTTGAAAATTGAAAAAGTGCGCTGGCCAGGCACTCAAAAATTTTTTAGAAACATTTTGAGGGCGGAATCGTGTTGTAGAACTCAATTTACGTCGCATAGGAATTTTTTTTCGGAGCATGTCAACATTTTTGAAAATAGAAAAAGTGCGCTGACCAGGTACTTTGAAATTTTTTAGAAAAATTTGGAGGGCGGAATAGTGTTGTAGAACTCAATTTACGTCGTATAGGATTTTTTTTTCGGAGCATGTCAACATTTTTAAAAATTGAAAAAGTGGGCTGGCCAGGTACTTAGAAATTTTTTAGAAAAATTTTGAGGGCGGAATCGTGTGGTAGAACTCAATTTACGTCGTATAGGAATTTTATTTTTTTTTTCGGAGCATGACAACATTTTTGAAAATTGAAAAAGTGCGCTGACCAGGAACTTAAAAATTTTTCTAAAAAAATTTTGAGGGTGGAATCGTGTTAAAGAACTCAATTTACGTCGCATAGGAATTTTCTTTTCGGAGCATGTCAACATTTTTGAAAATTGAAAAAGTGCGCTGGCCAGGCACAGAAATTTTATAAAAAAATTTTTAGGGCGGAATTGTGTTGTAGAACTTAATTTACGTCGCATAGGAATTTTTTTTTCGGAGCATGCCAACATTTTTGAAAATTGAAAAAGTGCGCTGACCAGGTACTTTGAAATTTTTTAGAAAAATTTTGAGGGCGGAATCGTGTTGTAGAACTCAATTTACGTCGCATAGGTATGTATTTTTTTCGAAGCATGTCAACATTTTTGAAAATTGAAAAAGTGCGCTGGCGAGGCTCTCAGAAATTTTATAGAAAAATTTTTAGGGCGGAATCGTGTTGTAGAACTTAATTTACGTCGTATAAGAATTTTATTTTTTTTTCGGAGCATGACAACATTTTTGAAAATTGAAAAAGTGCGCTGACCAGGTACTTAAAATTTTTTTAGAAAAATTTTGAGGGCGGAATCTTGTTGTAGAACTCAATTTACGTCGCATAGGTATTTTTTTTTTTTTAGAAAAATTTTGAGGGCGGAATCGTGTTGTAGAACTCAATTTACGTCGCATAGGTATTTTTTTTCGGAGCATGTCAACATTTTTGAAAATTGAAAAAGTGCGCTGGCCAGGCACTCAAAAATTTTTTAGAAACATTTTGAGGGCGGAATCGTGTTGTAGAACTCAATTTACGTCGCATAGGAATTTTTTTTCGGAGCATGTCAACATTTTTGAAAATAGAAAAAGTGCGCTGACCAGGTACTTTGAAATTTTTTAGAAAAATTTGGAGGGCGGAATAGTGTTGTAGAACTCAATTTACGTCGTATAGGATTTTTTTTTCGGAGCATGTCAACATTTTTAAAAATTGAAAAAGTGCGCTGGCCAGGTACTTTGAAATTTTTTAGAAAAATTTGGAGGGAGGAATAGTGTTTTAGAACTCAATTTACGTCGCATAGGAATTTTCTTTTCGGAGGATGTCAACATTTTTGAAAATTGAAAAATTGCGCTGGCCAGGCACTCAGAAATTTTATAGAAAAATTTTTAGGGCGGAATCGTGTTGTAGAACTTAATTTACGTCGTATAGGAATTTAATTTTTTTTTCAGAGCATGACAACATTTTTGAAAATTGAAAAAGTTCTCTGACCAGGTACTTAAAATTTTTTTAGAAAAATTTTGAGGTCGGAATCGTGTTGTAGAACTCAATTTACGTCGCATAGGTATTTTTTTTCGGAGCATGTCAACATTTTTGAAAATTGAAAAAGTGCGCTGGCCAGGCACTCAGAAATTTTATAAATAAATTTTTAGGGCGGAATTGTGTTGTAGAACTTAATTTACGTCGCATAGGAATTTTTTTTTCGGAGCATGTCAACATTTTTGAAAATTGAAAAAGTGCGCTGACCAGGCACAGAAATTTTATAAAAAAAATTTTAGGGCGGAATTGTGTTGTAGAACTTAATTTACGTCGCATAGGAATTTTTTTTGGGAGCATGCCAACATTTTTGAAAATTGAAAAAGTGCGCTGACCAGGTACTTTGAAATTTTTTAGAAAAATTTTGAGGGCGGAATCGTGTTGTAGAACTCAATTTACGTCGCATAGGTATTTTTTTTCGGAGCATGTCAACATTTTTGAAAATTGAAAAAGTGCGCTGGCGAGGCACTCAGAAATTTTATAGAAAATTTTTTAGAGCGGAATCGTGTTGTAGAACTTAATTTACGTCGTATAGGAATTTTATTTTTTTTTCGGAGCATGACAACATTTTTGAAAATTGAAAAAGTGCTCTGACCAGGTACTTAAAATTTTTTTAGAAAAATTTTGAGGTCGGAATCGTGTTGTAGAACTCAATTTACGTCGCATAGGTATTTTTTTTCGGAGCATGTCAACATTTTTGAAAATTGAAAAAGTGCGCTGACCAGGTACTTAAAAATTTTTTAGAAAAATTTTGAGGGCGGAATCGTGTTGTAGAACTCAATTTACGTCGCATAGGTATTTTTTTTCGGAGCATGTCAACATTTTTGAAAATTGAAAAAGTGCGCTGGCCAGGCACTCACAAATTTTTTAGAAACATTTTGAGGGCGGAATCGTGTTGTAGAACTCAATTTACGTCGCATAGGAATTTTTTTTCGGAGCATGTCAACATTTTTGAAAATTGAAAAAGTGCGCTGGCCAGGCACTCAGAAATTTTATAGAAAATTTTTTAGGGCGGAATCGTGTTGTAGAACTTAATTTACGTCGTATAGGAATTTTATTTTTTTTTCGGAGCGTGACAACATTTTTGAAAATTGAAAAAGTTCGCTGACGAGGTACTTAAAATTTTTTTAGAAAAATTTTGAGGGCGGAATCGTGTTGTAGAACTCGATTTACGTCGCATAGGTATTTTTTTTCGGAGCATGTCAACAATTTTGAAAATTGAAAAAGTGCGCTGGCCAGGCACTCAAAAATTTTTTAGAAACATTTTGAGGGCGGAATCGTGTTGTAGAACTCAATTTACGTCGCATAGTAATTTTTTTTGGAGCATGTCAACATGTTTGAAAATTGAAAAAGTGCGCTGGCCAGGCACTCAGAAATTTTTTAGAAAAATTTGGAGGGCGGAATCGTGTTGTAGAACTTAATTTACGTCGCATAGGAATTTTATTTTCGGAGCATGTCAACATTTTAGAAAATTGAAAAAGTGCGCTGGCCAGGCACAGAAATTTTATAAAAAAATTTTTAGGGCGGAATTGTGTTTTAGAACTTAATTTACGTCGCATAGGATTTTTTTTTTCGGAGCATGCCAACATTTTTGAAAATTGAAAAAGTGCGCTGACCAGGTACTTAGAAATTTTTTAGAAAAATTTTGAGGGCGGAATCGTGTTGTAGAACTCAATTTACGTCACAGGACTTTTTTTTCGGAGCATGTCATCATTTTTGAAAATTGAAAAAGTGCGCTGGCCAGGCACTCAGAAAATTTTTAGAATAATTTTGAGGGCGGAATCGTGTTGTAGAACTCAATTTACGTCGCATGGGAATTTTTTTTTCTGAGCATGTCAACATTTTTAAAAATTAAAAAAGTGCGCTGGCCAGGCACTCAGAAATTTTTTAGAAAAATTTTGTGGGCGGAATCGTGTTGTAGAAGTCAATTTATGTCGCATAGGAATTTTCTTTTCGGAGCATGTCAACATTTTTGAAAATTGAAAAAGTGCGCTGGCCAGGCACTCAGAAATTTTTTAGAAAAATTTTGAGGGTGGAATCGTGTTGTAGAACTCAATTTACGTAGCATAGGAATTTTCTTTTCGGAGCATGTCAACATTTTTGAAAATTGAAAAAGTGCGCTGGCCAGGCACAAAAATTTTTTAGAAAAATTTTGAGGGCGGATCGTGTGGTAGAACTCAATTTACGTCGTATAGGAATTTTATTTTTTTTTTCGGAGCATGACAACATTTTTGAAAATTGAAAAAGTGCGCTGACCAGGTACTTTGAAATTTTATAGAAAAATTTTTAGGGCGGAATCGTGTTGCAGAACTTAATTTACGTCGTATAGGAATTTTATTTTTTTTTCGGAGCATGACAACATTTTTGAAAATTGCAAAAGTGCGCTGACCAGGTACTTAAAATTTTTTTAGAAAAATTTTGAGGGCGGAATCGTGTTGTAGAACTCAATTTACGTCGCATAGGAATTTTCTTTTCGGAGCATGTCAACATTTTTGAAAATTGAAAAAGTGCGCTGGCCAGGCGCAGAAATTTTATAAAAAAAATTTTAGGGCGGAATTGTGTTGTAGAACTTAATTTACGTCGCATAGGAATTTTTTTTCGGAGCATGTCAACATTTTTGAAAATAGAAAAAGTGCGCTGACCAGGTACTTTGAAATTTTTTAGAAAAATTTGGAGGGCGGAATAGTGTTGTAGAACTCAATTTACGTCGTATAGGATTTTTTTTTCGGAGCATGACAACATTTTTGAAAATTGAAAAAGTGCGCTGACCAGGTACTTAAAATTTTTTTAGAAAAATTTTGAGGGCGGAATCGTGTTGTAGAACTCAATTTACGTCGCATAGGTATTTTTTTTCGGAGCATGTCAACATTTTTGAAAATTGAAAAAGTGCGCTGACCAGGTACTTTGAAATTTTTTAGAAAAATTTGGAGGGCGGAATAGTGTTGTAGAACTCAATTTACGTCGTATAGGATTTTTTTTTCGGAGCATGTCAACATTTTTAAAAATTGAAAAAGTGCGCTGGCCAGGTACTTAGAAATTTTTTAGAAAAATTTTGAGGGCGGAATCGTGTGGTAGAACTCAATTTACGTCGTATAGGAATTTTATTTTTTTTTCGGAGCATGACAACATATTTGAAAATTGAAAAAGTGCGCTGACCAGGAACTTAAAATTTTTTTAGAAAAATTTTGAGGGCGGAATCGTGTTGTAGAACTCAATTTACGTCGCATAGGTATTTTTTTTCGGAGCATGTCAACATTTTTGAAAATTGAAAAAGTGCGCTGGCCAGGCACTCAAAAATTTTTTAGAAACATTTTGAGGGCCGAATCGTGTTGTAGAACTCAATTTACGTCGCATAGGAATTTTTTTTCGGAGCATGTCAACATTTTTGAAAATAGAAAAAGTGCGCTGACCAGGTACTTTGAAATTTTTTAGAAAAATTTTGAGGGCGGAATCGTGTGGTAGAACTCATTTTACGTCGTATAGGAATTTTTTTTCGGAGCATGACAACATTTTTGAAAATTGACCAGGAACTTAAAATTTTTTTAGAAAAATTTTGAGGGTGGAATCGTGTTGTAGAACTCAATTTACATCGCATAGGAATTTTCTTTTCGGAGCATGTCAACATTTTTAAAAATTAAAAAAGTGCGCTGGCCAGGCACTCAGAAAATTTTTAGAAAAATTTTGAGGGCGCAATCGTGTTGTAGAACTAAATTTACGTCGCATAGTAATTTTTTTTCGGATCATGTCAACATTTTTGAAAATTGAAAAAGTCCGCTGGTCAGGCACTTAGAAATTTTTTTGGAAAAATTTTGAGGACGGAATCGTGTTGTAGAACTAAATTTACGTCGCATAGTAATTTTTTTTCGGAGCATGTCAACATTTTTGAAAATTGAAAAAGTCCGCTGGTCAGGCACTTAGAAATTTTTTTGGAAAAATTTTGAGGGCGGAATCGTGTTGTAGAACTCAATTTACGTCGCATAGGAATTTTTTTTTCGGAGCATGTCAACATTTTTAAAAATTAAAAAAGTGCGCTGGCCAGGCACTCAGAAATTTTTTAGAAAAATTTTGTGGGCGGAATCGTGTTGTAGAAGTCAATTTACGTCGCATAGGAATTTTCTTTTCGGAGCATGTCAACATTTTTGAAAATTGAAAAAGTACGCTGGAAAGGCACTCAGAAATTTTTTAGAAAAATTTTGAGAGCCGAATCGTGTTGTAGAACTCAATTTACGTCACAGGACTTTTTTTTCGGAGCATGTCAACATTTTTGAAAATTGAAAAAGTGCGCTGGCCAGGCACTCAGAAAATTTTTAGAAAAATTTTGAGGGCGCAATCGTGTTGTAGAACTAAATTTACGTCGCATAGTAATTTTTTTTCGGAGCACGTCAACATTTTTGAAAATTGAAAAAGTGCGCTGACCAGGTACTTTGAAATTTTTTAGAAAAATTTGGAGGGCGGAATAGTGTTGTAGAACTCAATTTACGTCGTATAGGATTTTTTTTTTCGGAGCATGTCAACATTTTTAAAAATTGAAAAAGTGCGCTGGCCAGGTACTTAGAAATTTTTTAGAAAAATTTTGAGGGCGGAATCGTGTGGTAGAATTCAATTTACGTCGTATAGGAATTTTATTTTTTTTTCGGAGCATGACAACATTTTTGAAAATTGAAAAAGTGCGCTGACCAGGTACTTCAAGATTTTTTAGAAAAATTTTGAGGGCGGAATCGTGTTGTAGAACTCAATTTACGTCGCATAGGTATTTTTTTTCGGAGCATGTCAACATTTTTGAAAATTGAAAAAGTGCGCTGGCCAGGCACTCAGAAATTTTTTAGAACAATTTTGAGGGTGGAATCGTGTTGCAGAACTTAATTTACGTCGTATAGGAATTTTATTTTTTTTTGGAGCATGTCAACATGTTTGAAATTTGAAAAAGTGCGCTGGCCAGGCACTCAGAAATTTTATAAATAAATTTTTAGGGCGGAATTGTGTTGTAGAACTTAATTTACGTCGCAAATTTTTAGGGCGGAATCGTGTTCTAGAACTCAATTTACGTCGCATAGGAATTTTCTTTTCGGAGCATGACAACATTTTTGAAAATTGAAAAAGTGCGCTGGCCAGGCACAGAAATTTTATAAAAAAAATTTTAGGGCGGAATTGTGTTGTAGAACTTAATTTACGTCGCATAGGAATTTTTTTTTCGGAGCATGCCAACATTTTTGAAAATTGAAAAAGTGCGCTGACCAGGAACTTAAAATTTTTTTAGAAAAATTTTGAGGGTGGAATCGTGTTGTAGAACTCAATTTACGTCGCATAGGAATTTTCTTTTCGGAGCATGACAACATTTTTGAAAATTGAAAAAGTGCGCTGGCCAGGCACAGAAATTTTATAAAAAAATTTTAGGGCGGAATTGTGTTGTAGAACTTAATTTACGTCGCATAGGAATTTTTTTTTCGGAGCATGCCAACATTTTTGAAAATTGAAAAAGTGCGCTGACCAGGTACTTTGAAATTTTTTAGAAAAATTTTGAGGGCGGAATCGTGTTGTAGAACTCAATTTACGTCGCATAGGTATTTTTTTTCGAAGCATGTCAACATTTTTGAAAATTGAAAAAGTGCGCTGGCGGGGCACTCAGAAATTTTATAGAAAAATTTTTATGGCGGAATTGTGTTGTAGAACTTAATTTACGTCGCATAGGAATTTTTTTTCGGAGCATGTCAACATGTTTGAAAATTGAAAAAGTGCGCTGGCCAGGCACAGAAATTTTATAAAAAAATTTTTAGGGCGGAATTGTGTTGTAGAACTTAATTTACGTCGCATAGGAATTTTTTTTTCGGAGCATGCCAACATTTTTGAAAATTGAAAAAGTGCGCTGACCAGGTACTTTGAAATTTTTTAGAAAAATTTTGAGGGCGGAATCGTGTTGTAGAACTCAATTTACGTCGCATAGGTATTTTTTTTCGAAGCATGTCAACATTTTTGAAAATTGAAAAAGTGCGCTGGCGAGGCACTCAGAAATTTTATAGAAAAATTTTTAGGGCGGAATCGTGTTGTAGAACTTAATTTACGTCGTATAGGAATTTTTTTTTTTTCGGAGCATGACAACATTTTTGAAAATTGAAAAAGTGCGCTGGCCAGGCACAGAAATTTTATAAAAAAATTTTTAGGGCGGAATTGTGTTGTAGAACTTAATTTACGTCGCATAGGAATTTTTTTTTCGGAGCATGCCAACATTTTTGAAAATTGAAAATGTGCGCTGACCAGGTACTTTGAAATTTTATAGAAAAATTTTTAGGGCGGAATCGTGTTGCAGAACTTAATTTACGTCGTATAGGAATTTTATTTTTTTTTCGGAGCATGACAACATTTTTGAAAATTGCAAAAGTGCGCTGACCAGGTACTTAAAATTTTTTTAGAAAAATTTTGGGGGCGGAATCGTGTTGTAGAACTCAATTTACGTCGCATAGGTATTTTTTTTCGGAGCATGTCAACATTTTTGAAAATTGAAAAAGTGCGCTGGCCAGGCACTCAAAAATTTTTTAGAAACATTTTGAGGGCGGAATCGTGTTGTAGAACTCAATTTACGTCGCATAGGAATTTTTTTTCGGAGCATGTCACCATTTTTGAAAATAGAAAAAGTGCGCTGACCAGGTACTTTGAAATTTTTTAGAAAAATTTGGAGGGCGGAATAGTGTTGTAGAACTCAATTTACGTCGTATAGGATTTTTTTTTCGGAGCATGTCAACATTTTTAAAAATTGAAAAAGTGCGCTGGCCAGGTACTTCGAAATTTTTTAGAAAAATTTTGAGGGCGGAATCGTGTGGTAGAACTCAATTTACGTCGTATAGGAATTTTATTTTTTTTTTCGGAGCATGACAACATTTTTGAAAATTGAAAAAGTGCGCTGACCAGGAACTTAAAAATTTTTTAGAAAAATTTTGAGGGTGGAATCGTGTTCTAGAACTCAATTTACGTCGCATAGGAATTTTCTTTTCGGAGCATGTCAACATTTTTGAAAATTGAAAAAGTGCGCTGGCCAGGCGCAGAAATTTTATAAAAAAAATTTTAGGGCGGAATTGTGTTGTAGAACTTAATTTACCTCGCATAGGAATTTTTTTTCGGAGCATGCCAACATTTTTGAAAATTGAAAAAGTGCGCTGACCAGGTACTTTGAAATTTTTTAGAAAAATTTTGAGGGCGGAATCGTGTTGTAGAACTCAATTTACGTCGCATAGGTATTTTTTTCGAAGCATGTCAACATTTTTGAAAATTGAAAAAGTGCGCTGGCGAGGCACTCAGAAATTTTATAGAAAAATTTTTAGGGCGGAATCGTGTTGTAGAACTTAATTTACGTCGTATAGGAATTTTATTTTTTTTTCGGAGCATGACAACATTTTTGAAAATTGAAAAAGTGCGCTGACCAGGTACTTAAAATTTTTTTAGAAAAATTTTGAGGGCGGAATCGTGTTGTAGAACTCAATTTACGTCGCATAGGTATTTTTTTTCGGAGCATGTCAACATTTTTGAAAATTGAAAAAGTGCGCTGGCCAGGCACTCAAAAATTTTTTAGAAACATTTTGAGGGCCGAATCGTGTTGTAGAACTCAATTTACGTCGCATAGGTATTTTTTTCGAAGCATGTCAACATTTTTGAAAATTGAAAAAGTGCGCTGGCGAGGCACTCAGAAATTTTATAGAAAAATTTTTAGGGCGGAATCGTGTTGTAGAACTTAATTTACGTCGTATAGGAATTTTATTTTTTTTTTCGGAGCATGACAACATTTTTGAAAATTGAAAAAGTGCGCAGACCAGGTACTTAAAATTTTTTTAGAAAAATTTTGAGGGCGGAATCGTGTTGTAGAACTCAATTTACGTCGCATAGGTATTTTTTTTCGGAGCATGTCAACATTTTTGAAAATTGAAAAAGTGCGCTGGAAAGGCACTCAGAAATTTTTTAGAAAAATTTTGAGAGCCGAATCGTGTTGTAGAACTCAATTTACGTCACAGGACTTTTTTTTCGGAGCATGTCAACATTTTTGAAAATTGAAAAAGTGCGCTGGCCAGGCACTCAGAAAATTTTTAGAAAAATTTTGAGGGCGCAATCGTGTTGTAGAACTAAATTTACGTCGCATAGTAATTTTTTTTCGGAGCATGTCAACATTTTTGAAAATTGAAAAAGTCCGCTGGTCAGGCACTTAGAAATTTTTTTGGAAAAATTTTGAGGACGGAATCGTGTTGTAGAACTAAATTTACGTCGCATAGTAATTTTTTTTCGGAGCATGTCAACATTTTTGAAAATTGAAAAAGTGCGCTGGCCAGGCACTCAGAAATTTTTTAGAAAAATTTTGTGGGCGGAATCGTGTTGTAGAACTCAATTTACGTCGCATAGGAATTTTTTTTTCGGAGCATGTCAACATTTTTAAAAATTAAAAAAGTGCGCTGGCCAGGCACTCAGAAATTTTTTAGAAAAATTTTGTGGGCGGAATCGTGTTGTAGAAGTCAATTTACGTCGCATAGGAATTTTCTTTTCGGAGCATGTCAACATTTTTGAAAATTGAAAAAGTGCGCTGGAAAGGCACTCAGAAATTTTTTAGAAAAATTTTGAGAGCCGAATCGTGTTGTAGAACTCAATTTACGTCACAGGACTTTTTTTTCGGAGCATGTCAACATTTTTGAAAATTGAAAAAGTGCGCTGGCCAGGCACTCAGAAAATTTTTAGAAAAATTTTGAGGGCGCAATCGTGTTGTAGAACTAAATTTACGTCGCATAGTAATTTTTTTTCGGAGCACGTCAACATTTTTGAAAATTGAAAAAGTGCGCTGACCAGGTACTTTGAAATTTTTTAGAAAAATTTGGAGGGCGGAATAGTGTTGTAGAACTCAATTTACGTCGTATAGGATTTTTTTTTTCGGAGCATGTCAACATTTTTAAAAATTGAAAAAGTGCGCTGGCCAGGTACTTAGAAATTTTTTAGAAAAATTTTGAGGGCGGAATCGTGTGGTAGAACTCAATTTACGTCGTATAGGAATTTTATTTTTTTTTCGGAGCATGACAACATTTTTGAAAATTGAAAAAGTGCGCTGACCAGGTACTTAAAGATTTTTTAGAAAAATTTTGAGGGCGGAATCGTGTTGTAGAACTCAATTTACGTCGCATAGGTATTTTTTTTCGGAGCATGTCAACATTTTTGAAAATTGAAAAAGTGCGCTGGCCAGGCACTCAGAAATTTTTTAGAAAAATTTTGAGGGTGGAATCGTGTTGTAGAACTCAATTTACGTCGCATAGGTATTTTTTTTTCGAAGCATGTCAACATTTTTGAAAATTGAAAAAGTGCGCTGGCGGGGCACAGAAATTTTATAAAAAAATTTTTAGGGCGGAATTGTGTTGTATAACTTAATTTACGTCGCATAGGAATTTTTTTTTCGGAGCATGCCAACATTTTTGAAAATTGAAAAAGTGCGCTGACCAGGTACTTTGAAATTTTATAGAAAAATTTTTAGGGCGGAATCGTGTTGCAGAACTTAATTTACGTCGTATAGGAATTTTATTTTTTTTTGGAGCATGTCAACATGTTTGAAAATTGAAAAAGTGCGCTGGCCAGGCACTCAGAAATTTTATAAATAAATTTTTAGGGCGGAATTGTGTTGTAGAACTTAATTTACGTCGCAAATTTTTAGGGCGGAATCGTGTTCTAGAACTCAATTTACGTCGCATAGGAATTTTCTTTTCGGAGCATGTCAACATTTTTGAAAATTGAAAAAGTGCGCTGGCCAGGCGCAGAAATTTTATAAAAAAATTTTAGGGCGGAATTGTGTTGTAGAACTTAATTTACGTCGCATAGGAATTTTTTTTCGGAGCATGCCAACATTTTGGAAAATTGAAAAAGTGCGCTGACCAGGTACTTTGAAATTTTTTAGAAAAATTTTGAGGGCGGAATCGTGTTGTAGAACTCAATTTACGTCGCATAGGTATTTTTTTCGAAGCATGTCAACATTTTTGAAAATTGAAAAAGTGCGCTGGCGAGGCACTCAGAAATTTTATAGAAAAATTTTTAGGGCGGAATCGTGTTGTAGAACTTAATTTACGTCGTATAGGAATTTTATTTTTTTTCGGAGCATGACAACATTTTTGAAAATTGAAAAAGTGCGCTGACCAGGTACTTAAAATTTTTTTAGAAAAATTTTGAGGGCGGAATCGTGTTGTAGAACTCAATTTACGTCGCATAGGTATTTTTTTTCGGAGCATGTCAACATTTTTGAAAATTGAAAAAGTGCGCTGGCCAGGCACTCAAAAATTTTTTAGAAACATTTTGAGGGCCGAATCGTGTTGTAGAACTCAATTTACGTCGCATAGGAATTTTTTTTCGGAGCATGTCAACATTTTTGAAAATAGAAAAAGTGCGCTGACCAGGTACTTAGAAATTTTTTAGAAAAATTTGGAGGGCGGAATCGTGTGGTAGAACTCAATTTACGTCGTATAGGAATTTTTTTTCGGAGCATGACAACATTTTTGAAAATTGAAAAAGTGCGCTGACCAGGAACTTAAAATTTTTTTAGAAAAATTTTGAGGGTGGAATCGTGTTGTAGAACTCAATTTACGTCGCATAGGAATTTTCTTTTCGGAGCATGACAACATTTTTGAAAATTGAAAAAGTGCGCTGGCCAGGCACAGAAATTTTATAAAAAAAATTTTAGGGCGGAATTGTGTTGTAGAACTTAATTTACGTCGCATAGGAATTTTTTTTTCGGAGCATGCCAACATTTTTGAAAATTGAAAAAGTGCGCTGACCAGGTACTTTGAAATTTTTTAGAAAAATTTTGAGGGCGGAATCGTGTTGTAGAACTCAATTTACGTCGCATAGGTATTTTTTTTCGAAGCATGTCAACATTTTTGAAAATTGAAAAAGTGCGCTGGCGGGGCACTCAGAAATTTTATAGAAAAATTTTTAGGGCGGAATTGTGTTGTAGAACTTAATTTACGTCGCATAGGAATTTTTTTTCATAGCATGTCAACATGTTTGAAAATTGAAAAAGTGCGCTGGCCAGGCACAGAAATTTTATAAAAAAAATTTTAGGGCGGAATTGTGTTGTAGAACTTAATTTACGTCGCATAGGAATTTTTTTTTCGGAGCATGCCAACATTTTTGAAAATTGAAAAAGTGCGCTGACCAGGTACTTTGAAATTTTTTAGAAAAATTTTGAGGGCGGAATCGTGTTGTAGAACTCAATTTACGTCGCATAGGTATTTTTTTTCGAAGCATGTCAACATTTTTGAAAATTAAAAAAGTGCGCTGGCGAGGCACTCAGAAATTTTATAGAAAAATTTTTAGGGCGGAATCGTGTTGTAGAACTTAATTTACGTCGTATAGGAATTTTTTTTTTTTTCGGAGCATGACAACATTTTTGAAAATTGAAAAAGTGCGCTGGCCAGGCACAGAAATTTTATAAAAAAATTTTTAGGGCGGAATTGTGTTGTAGAACTTAATTTACGTCGTATAGGAATTTTATTTTTTTTTCGGAGCATGACAACATTTTTGAAAATTGCAAAAGTGCGCTGACCAGGTACTTAAAATTTTTTTAGAAAAATTTTGAGGGCGGAATCGTGTTGTAGAACTCAATTTACGTCGCTTAGGTATTTTTTTTCGGAGCATGTCAACATTTTTGAAAATTGAAAAAGTGCGCTGGCCAGGCACTCAAAAATTTTTTAGAAACATTTTGAGGGCGGAATCGTGTTGTAGAACTCAATTTACGTCGCATAGGAATTTTTTTTCGGAGCATGTCAACATTTTTGAAAATAGAAAAAGTGCGCTGACCAGGTACTTTGAAATTTTTTAGAAAAATTTGGAGGGCGGAATAGTGTTGTAGAACTCAATTTACGTCGTATAGGATTTTTTTTTCGGAGCATGTCAACATTTTTAAAAATTGAAAAAGTGCGCTGGCCAGGTACTTAGAAATTTTTTAGAAAAATTTTTAGGGCGGAATCGTGTTGCAGAACTTAATTTACGTCGTATAGGAATTTTATTTTTTTTTCGGAGCATGACAACATTTTTGAAAATTGCAAAAGTGCGCTGACCAGGTACTTAAAATTTTTTTAGAAAAATTTTGAGGGCGGAATCGTGTTGTAGAACTCAATTTACGTCGCATAGGTATTTTTTTTCGGAGCATGTCAACATTTTTGAAAATTGAAAAAGTGCGCTGGCCAGGCACTCAAAAATTTTTTAGAAACATTTTGAGGGCCGAATCGTGTTGTAGAACTCAATTTACGTCGCATAGGTATTTTTTTCGAAGCATGTCAACATTTTTGAAAATTGAAAAAGTGCGCTGGCGAGGCACTCAGAAATTTTATAGAAAATTTTTTAGGGCGGAATCGTGTTGTAGAACTTAATTTACGTCGTATAGGAATTTTATTTTTTTTTCGGAGCATGACAACATTTTTGAAAATTGAAAAAGTGCGCAGACCAGGTACTTAAAATTTTTTTAGAAAAATTTTGAGGGCGGAATCGTGTTGTAGAACTCAATTTACGTCGCATAGGTATTTTTTTTCGGAGCATGTCAACATTTTTGAAAATTGCAAAAGTGCGCTGACCAGGTACTTAAAATTTTTTTAGAAAAATTTTGAGGGCGGAATCGTGTTGTAGAACTCAATTTACGTCGCATAGGTATTTTTTTTCGGAGCATGTCAACATTTTTGAAAATTGAAAAATTGCGCTGGCCAGGCACTCAAAAATTTTTTAGAAAAATTTTGAGGGCGGAATCGTGTTGTAGAACTCAATTTACGTCGCATAGGTATTTTTTTTCGGAGCATGTCAACATTTTTGAAAATTGAAAAAGTGCGCTGGCCAGGCACTCAAAAATTTTTTAGAAACATTTTGAGGGCCGAATCGTGTTGTAGAACTCAATTTACGTCGCATAGGAATTTTTTTTCGGAGCATGTCAACATTTTTGAAAATAGAAAAAGTGCGCTGACCAGGTACTTTGAAATTTTTTAGAAAAATTTTGAGGGCGGAATCGTGTGGTAGAACTCAATTTACGTCGTATAGGAATTTTTTTTCGGAGCATGACAACATTTTTGAAAATTGACCAGGAACTTAAAATTTTTTTAGAAAAATTTTGAGGGTGGAATCGTGTTGTAGAACTCAATTTACGTCGCATAGTAATTTTTTTTCGGATCATGTCAACATTTTTGAAAATTGAAAAAGTCCGCTGGTCAGGCACTTAGAAATTTTTTTGGAAAAATTTTGAGGACGGAATCGTGTTGTAGAACTAAATTTACGTCGCATAGTAATTTTTTTTCGGAGCATGTCAACATTTTTGAAAATTGAAAAAGTGCGCTGGCCAGGCACTCAGAAATTTTTTAGAAAAATTTTGTGGGCGGAATCGTGTTGTAGAAGTCAATTTACGTCGCATAGGAATTTTCTTTTCGGAGCATGTCAACATTTTTGAAAATTGAAAAAGTCCGCTGGTCAGGCACTTAGAAATTTTTTTGGAAAAATTTTGAGGGCGGAATCGTGTTGTAGAACTCAATTTACGTCGCATAGGAATTTTTTTTTCGGAGCATGTCAACATTTTTAAAAATTAAAAAAGTGCGCTGGCCAGGCACTCAGAAATTTTTTAGAAAAATTTTGTGGGCGGAATCGTGTTGTAGAAGTCAATTTACGTCGCATAGGAATTTTCTTTTCGGAGCATGTCAACATTTTTGAAAATTGAAAAAGTGCGCTGGAAAGGCACTCAGAAATTTTTTAGAAAAATTTTGAGAGCCGAATCGTGTTGTAGAACTCAATTTACGTCACAGGACTTTTTTTTCGGAGCATGTCAACATTTTTGAAAATTGAAAAAGTGCGCTGGCCAGGCACTCAGAAAATTTTTAGAAAAATTTTGAGGGCGCAATCGTGTTGTAGAACTAAATTTACGTCGCATAGTAATTTTTTTTCGGAGCACGTCAACATTTTTGAAAATTGAAAAAGTGCGCTGACCAGGTACTTTGAAATTTTTTAGAAAAATTTGGAGGGCGGAATAGTGTTGTAGAACTCAATTTACGTCGTATAGGATTTTTTTTTTCGGAGCATGTCAACATTTTTAAAAATTGAAAAAGTGCGCTGGCCAGGTACTTAGAAATTTTTTAGAAAAATTTTGAGGGCGGAATCGTGTGGTAGAACTCAATTTACGTCGTATAGGAATTTTATTTTTTTTTCGGAGCATGACAACATTTTTGAAAATTGAAAAAGTGCGCTGACCAGGTACTTAAAGATTTTTTAGAAAAATTTTGAGGGCGGAATCGTGTTGTAGAACTCAATTTACGTCGCATAGGTATTTTTTTTCGGAGCATGTCAACATTTTTGAAAATTGAAAAAGTCCGCTGGCCAGGCACTCAGAAATTTTTTAGAACAATTTTGAGGGTGGAATCGTGTTGCAGAACTTAATTTACGTCGTATAGGAATTTTATTTTTTTTTGGAGCATGTCAACATGTTTGAAATTTGAAAAAGTGCGCTGGCCAGGCACTCAGAAATTTTATAAATAAATTTTTAGGGCGGAATTGTGTTGTAGAACTTAATTTACGTCGCAAATTTTTAGGGCGGAATCGTGTTCTAGAACTCAATTTACGTCGCATAGGAATTTTCTTTTCGGAGCATGTCAACATTTTTGAAAATTGAAAAAGTGCGCTGGCCAGGCGCAGAAATTTTATAAAAAAAATTTTAGGGCGGAATTGTGTTGTAGAACTTAATTTACGTCGCATAGGAATTTTTTTTTCGGAGCATGCCAACATTTTTGAAAATTGAAAAAGTGCGCTGACCAGGTACTTTGAAATTTTATAGAAAAATTTTTAGGGCGGAATCGTGTTGCAGAACTTAATTTACGTCGTATAGGAATTTTATTTTTTTTTGGAGCATGTCAACATGTTTGAAATTTGAAAAAGTGCGCTGGCCAGGCACTCAGAAATTTTATAAATAAATTTTTAGGGCGGAATTGTGTTGTAGAACTTAATTTACGTCGCAAATTTTTAGGGCGGAATCGTGTTCTAGAACTCAATTTACGTCGCATAGGAATTTTCTTTTCGGAGCATGTCAACATTTTTGAAAATTGAAAAAGTGCGCTGGCCAGGCGCAGAAATTTTATAAAAAAAATTTTAGGGCGGAATTGTGTTGTAGAACTTAATTTACGTCGCATAGGAATTTTTTTTAGGAGCATGCCAACATTTTTGAAAATTGAAAAAGTGCGCTGACCAGGTACTTTGAAATTTTTTAGAAAAATTTTGAGGGCGGAATCGTGTTGTAGAACTCAATTTACGTCGCATAGGTATTTTTTTCGAAGCATGTCAACATTTTTGAAAATTGAAAAAGTGCGCTGGCGAGGCACTCAGAAATTTTATAGAAAAATTTTTAGGGCGGAATCGTGTTGTAGAACTTAATTTACGTCGTATAGGAATTTTATTTTTTTTTCGGAGCATGACAACATTTTTGAAAATTGAAAAAGTGCGCTGACCAGGTACTTAAAATTTTTTTAGAAAAATTTTGAGGGCGGAATCGTGTTGTAGAACTCAATTTACGTCGCATAGGTATTTTTTTTCGGAGCATGTCAACATTTTTGAAAATTGAAAAAGTGCGCTGGCCAGGCACTCAAAAATTTTTTAGAAACATTTTGAGGGCCGAATCGTGTTGTAGAACTCAATTTACGTCGCATAGGAATTTTTTTTCGGAGCATGTCAACATTTTTGAAATAGAAAAAGTGCGCTGACCAGGTACTTAGAAATTTTTTAGAAAAATTTGGAGGGCGGAGTAGTGTTGTAGAACTCAATTTACGTCGTATAGGATTTTTTTTTCGGAGCATGTCAACATTTTTAAAAATTGAAAAAGTGGGCTGGCCAGGTACTTAGAAATTTTTTAGAAAAATTTTGAGGGCGGAATCGTGTGGTAGAACTCAATTTACGTCGTATAGGAATTTTTTTTCGGAGCATGACAACATTTTTGAAAATTGAAAAAGTGCGCTGACCAGGAACTTAAAATTTTTTTAGAAAAATTTTGAGGGTGGAATCGTGTTGTAGAACTCAATTTACGTCGCATAGGAATTTTCTTTTCGGAGCATGACAACATTTTTGAAAATTGAAAAAGTGCGCTGGCCAGGCACAGAAATTTTATAAAAAAAATTTTAGGGCGGAATTGTGTTGTAGAACTTAATTTACGTCGCATAGGAATTTTTTTTTCGGAGCATGCCAACATTTTTGAAAATTGAAAAAGTGCGCTGACCAGGTACTTTGAAATTTTTTAGAAAAATTTTGAGGGCGGAATCGTGTTGTAGAACTCAATTTACGTCGCATAGGTATTTTTTTTCGAAGCATGTCAACATTTTTGAAAATTGAAAAAGTGCGCTGGCGGGGCACTCAGAAATTTTATAGAAAAATTTTTAGGGCGGAATTGTGTTGTAGAACTTAATTTACGTCGCATAGGAATTTTTTTTCATAGCATGTCAACATGTTTGAAAATTGAAAAAGTGCGCTGGCCAGGCACAGAAATTTTATAAAAAAATTTTTAGGGCGGAATTGTGTTGTAGAACTTAATTTACGTCGCATAGGAATTTTTTTTTCGGAGCATGCCAACATTTTTGAAAATTGAAAAAGTGCGCTGACCAGGTACTTTGAAATTTTTTAGAAAAATTTTGAGGGCGGAATCGTGTTGTAGAACTCAATTTACGTCGCATAGGTATTTTTTTTCGAAGCATGTCAACATTTTTGAAAATTGAAAAAGTGCGCTGGCGAGGCACTCAGAAATTTTATAGAAAAATTTTTAGGGCGGAATCGTGTTGTAGAACTTAATTTACGTCGTATAGGAATTTTTTTTTTTTCGGAGCATGACAACATTTGTGAAAATTGAAAAAGTGCGCTGGCCAGGCACAGAAATTTTATAAAAAAATTTTTAGGGCGGAATTGTGTTGCAGAACTTAATTTACGTCGCATAGGAATTTTTTTTTCGGAGCATGCCAACATTTTTGAAAATTGAAAATGTGCGCTGACCAGGTACTTTGAAATTTTATAGAAAAATTTTTAGGGCGGAATCGTGTTGCAGAACTTAATTTACGTCGTATAGGAATTTTATTTTTTTTTCGGAGCATGACAACATTTTTGAAAATTGCAAAAGTGCGCTGACCAGGTACTTAAAATTTTTTTAGAAAAATTTTGAGGGCGGAATCGTGTTGTAGAACTCAATTTACGTCGCATAGGTATTTTTTTTCGGAGCATGTCAACATTTTTGAAAATTGAAAAAGTGCGCTGGCCAGGCACTCAAAAATTTTTTAGAAACATTTTGAGGGCGGAATCGTGTTGTAGAACTCAATTTACGTCGCATAGGAATTTTTTTTCGGAGCATGTCAACATTTTTGAAAATAGAAAAAGTGCGCTGACCAGGTACTTTGAAATTTTTTAGAAAAATTTGGAGGGCGGAATAGTGTTGTAGAACTCAATTTACGTCGTATAGGATTTTTTTTTCGGAGCATGTCAACATTTTTAAAAATTGAAAAAGTGCGCTGGCCAGGTACTTAGAAATTTTTTAGAAAAATTTTGAGGGCGGAATCGTGTGGTAGAACTCAATTTACGTCGTATAGGAATTTTATTTTTTTTTCGGAGCATGACAACATTTTTGAAAATTGAAAAAGTGCGCTGACCAGGAACTTAAAAATTTTTTAGAAAAATTTTGAGGGTGGAATCGTGTTCTAGAACTCAATTTACGTCGCATAGGAATTTTCTTTTCGGAGCATGTCAACATTTTTGAAAATTGAAAAAGTGCGCTGGCCAGGCGCAGAAATTTTATAAAAAAAATTTTAGGGCGGAATTGTGTTGTAGAACTTAATTTACCTCGCATAGGAATTTTTTTTCGGAGCATGCCAACATTTTTGAAAATTGAAAAAGTGCGCTGACCAGGTACTTTGAAATTTTTTAGAAAAATTTTGAGGGCGGAATCGTGTTGTAGAACTCAATTTACGTCGCATAGGTATTTTTTTCGAAGCATGTCAACATTTTTGAAAATTGAAAAAGTGCGCTGGCGAGGCACTCAGAAATTTTATAGAAAAATTTTGAGGGCGGAATCGTGTTGTAGAACTCAATTTACGTCGCATAGGTATTTTTTTTCGGAGCATGTCAACATTTTTGAAAATTGAAAAAGTGCGCTGGCCAGGCACTCAAAAATTTTTTAGAAACATTTTGAGGGCCGAATCGTGTTGTAGAACTCAATTTACGTCGCATAGGTATTTTTTTCGAAGCATGTCAACATTTTTGAAAATTGAAAAAGTGCGCTGGCGAGGCACTCAGAAATTTTATAGAAAAATTTTTAGGGCGGAATCGTGTTGTAGAACTTAATTTACGTCGTATAGGAATTTTATTTTTTTTTCGGAGCATGACAACATTTTTGAAAATTGAAAAAGTGCGCAGACCAGGTACTTAAATTTTTTTTAGAAAAATTTTGAGGGCGGAATCGTGTTGTAGAACTCAATTTACGTCGCATAGGTATTTTTTTTCGGAGCATGTCAACATTTTTGAAAATTGCAAAAGTGCGCTGACCAGGTACTTAAAATTTTTTTAGAAAAATTTTGAGGGCGGAATCGTGTTGTAGAACTCAATTTACGTCGCATAGGTATTTTTTTTCGGAGCATGTCAACATTTTTGAAAATTGAAAAAGTGCGCTGGCCAGGCACTCAAAAATTTTTTAGAAACATTTTGAGGGCGGAATCGTGTTGTAGAACTCAATTTACGTCGCATAGGAATTTTTTTTCGGAGCATGTCAACATTTTTGAAAATTGAAAAAGTGCGCAGACCAGGTACTTAAAATTTTTTTAGAAAAATTTTTAGGGCGGAATCGTGTTGTAGAACTTAATTTACGTCGTATAGGAATTTTATTTTTTTTTCGGAGCATGACAACATTTTTGAAAATTGAAAAAGTGCGCAGACCAGGTACTTAAAATTTTTTTAGAAAAATTTTTAGGGCGGAATCGTGTTGTAGAACTTAATTTACGTCGTATAGGAATTTTATTTTTTTTTCGGAGCATGACAACATTTTTGAAAATTGCAAAAGTGCGCTGACCAGGTACTTAAAATTTTTTTAGAAAAATTTTGAGGGCGGAATCGTGTTGTAGAAATCAATTTACGTCGCATAGGTATTTTTTTTCGGAGCATGTCAACATTTTTGAAAATTGAAAAAGTGCGCTGGCCAGGTACTCAAAAATTTTTTAGAAACATTTTGAGGGCGGAATCGTGTTGTAGAACTCAATTTACGTCGCATAGGAATTTTTTTTCGGAGCATGTCAACATTTTTGAAAATAGAAAAAGTGCGCTGGCCAGGCACTCAAAAATTTTTTAGAAAAATTTGGAGGGCGGAATAGTGTTGTAGAACTCAATTTACGTCGTATAGGATTTTTTTTTCGGAGCATGTCAACATTTTTAAAAATTGAAAAAGTGCGCTGGCCAGGTACTTAGAAATTTTTTAGAAAAATTTTGAGGGCGGAATCGTGTGGTAGAACTCAATTTACGTCGTATAGGAATTTTATTTTTTTTTCGGAGCATGACAACATTTTTGAAAATTGAAAAAGTGCGCTGACCAGGAACTTAAAAATTTTTTAGAAAAATTTTGAGGGTGGAATCGTGTTCTAGAACTCAATTTACGTCGCATAGGAATTTTCTTTTCGGAGCATGTCAACATTTTTGAAAATTGAAAAAGTGCGCTGGCCAGGCGCAGAAATTTTATAAAAAAAATTTTAGGGCGGAATTGTGTTGTAGAACTTAATTTACCTCGCATAGGAATTTTTTTTCGGAGCATGCCAACATTTTTGAAAATTGAAAAAGTGCGCTGACCAGGTACTTTGAAATTTTTTAGAAAAATTTTGAGGGCGGAATCGTGTTGTAGAACTCAATTTACGTCGCATAGGTATTTTTTTCGAAGCATGTCAACATTTTTGAAAATTGAAAAAGTGCGCTGGCGAGGCACTCAGAAATTTTATAGAAAAATTTTTAGGGCGGAATCGTGTTGTAGAACTTAATTTACGTCGTATAGGAATTTTTTTTTTTTTTCGGAGCATGACAACATTTTTGAAAATTGAAAAAGTGCGCTGACCAGGTACTTAAAATTTTTTTAGAAAAATTTTGAGGGCGGAATCGTGTTGTAGAACTCAATTTACGTCGCATAGGTATTTTTTTTCGGAGCATGTCAACATTTTTGAAAATTGAAAAAGTGCGCTGGCCAGGCACTCAAAAATTTTTTAGAAACATTTTGAGGGCCGAATCGTGATGTAGAACTCAATTTACGTCGCATAGGTATTTTTTTCGAAGCATGTCAACATTTTTGAAAATTGAAAAAGTGCGCTGGCGAGGCACTCAGAAATTTTATAGAAAAATTTTTAGGGCGGAATCGTGTTGTAGAACTTAATTTACGTCGTATAGGAATTTTATTTTTTTTTCGGAGCATGACAACATTTTTGAAAATTGAAAAAGTGCGCAGACCAGGTACTTAAAATTTTTTTAGAAAAATTTTGAGGGCGGAATCGTGTTGTAGAACTCAATTTACGTCGCATAGGTATTTTTTTCGGAGCATGTCAACATTTTTGAAAATTGAAAAAGTGCGCTGGAAAGGCACTCAGAAATTTTTTAGAAAAATTTTGAGAGCCGAATCGTGTTGTAGAACTCAATTTACGTCACAGGACTTTTTTTTCGGAGCATGTCAACATTTTTGAAAATTGAAAAAGTGCGCTGGCCAGGCACTCAGAAAATTTTTAGAAAAATTTTGAGGGCGCAATCGTGTTGTAGAACTAAATTTACGTCGCATAGTAATTTTTTTTCGGAGCACGTCAACATTTTTGAAAATTGAAAAAGTGCGCTGACCAGGTACTTTGAAATTTTTTAGAAAAATATGGAGGGCGGAATAGTGTTGTAGAACTCAATTTACGTCGTATAGGATTTTTTTTTTTTCGGAGCATGTCAACATTTTTAAAAATTGAAAAAGTGCGCTGGCCAGGTACTTAGAAATTTTTTAGAAAAATTTTGAGGGCGGAATCGTGTGGTAGAACTCAATTTACGTCGTATAGGAATTTTATTTTTTTTTTCGGAGCATGACAACATTTTTGAAAATTGAAAAAGTGCGCTGACCAGGTACTTAAAGATTTTTTAGAAAAATTTTGAGGGCGGAATCGTGTTGTAGAACTCAATTTACGTCGCATAGGTATTTTTTTTCGGAGCATGTCAACATTTTTGAAAATTGAAAAAGTGCGCTGGCGGGGCACAGAAATTTTATAAAAAAATTTTTAGGGCGGAATTGTGTTGTAGAACTTAATTTACGTCGCATAGGAATTTTTTTTTCGGAGCATGCCAACATTTTTGAAAATTGAAAAAGTACGCTGACCAGGTACTTTGAAATTTTATAGAAAAATTTTTAGGGCGGAATCGTGTTGCAGAACTTAATTTACGTCGTATAGGAATTTTATTTTTTTTTTGATCATGTCAACATGTTTGAAAATTGAAAAAGTGCGCTGGCCAGGCACTCAGAAATTTTATAAATAAATTTTTAGGGCGGAATTGTGTTGTAGAACTTAATTTACGTCGCAAATTTTTAGGGCGGAATCGTGTTCTAGAACTCAATTTACGTCGCATAGGAATTTTCTTTTCGGAGCATGTCAACATTTTTGAAAATTGAAAAAGTGCGCTGGCCAGGCGCAGAAATTTTATAAAAAAAATTTTAGGGCGGAATTGTGTTGTAGAACTTAATTTACGTCGCATAGGAATTTTTTTTCGGAGCATGCTAACATTTTTGAAAATTGAAAAAGTGCGCTGACCAGGTACTTTGAAATTTTTTAGAAAAATTTTGAGGGCGGAATCGTGTTGTAGAACTCAATTTACGTCGCATAGGTATTTTTTCGAAGCATGTCAACATTTTTGAAAATTGAAAAAGTGCGCTGGCGAGGCACTCAGAAATTTTATAGAAAAATTTTTAGGGCGGAATCGTGTTGTAGAACTTAATTTACGTCGTATAGGAATTTTATTTTTTTTTGGAGCATGACAACATTTTTGAAAATTGAAAAAGTGCGCTGACCAGGTACTTAAAATTTTTTTAGAAAAATTTTGAGGGCGGAATCGTGTTGTAGAACTCAATTTACGTCGCATAGGTATTTTTTTTCGGAGCATGTCAACATTTTTGAAAATTGAAAAAGTGCGCTGGCCAGGCACTCAAAAATTTTTTAGAAACATTTTGAGGGCCGAATCGTGTTGTAGAACTCAATTTACGTCGCATAGGAATTTTTTTTCGGAGCATGTCAACATTTTTGAAAATAGAAAAAGTGCGCTGACCAGGTACTTTGAAATTTTTTAGAAAAATTTGGAGGGCGGAATAGTGTTGTAGAACTCAATTTACGTCGTATAGGATTTTTTTTTCGGAGCATGTCAACATTTTTAAAAATTGAAAAAGTGGGCTGGCCAGGTACTTAGAAATTTTTTAGAAAAATTTTGAGGGCGGAATCGTGTGGTAGAACTCAATTTACGTCGTATAGGAATTTTTTTTCGGAGCATGACAACATTTTTGAAAATTGAAAAAGTGCGCTGACCAGGAACTTAAAATTTTTTTAGAAAAATTTTGAGGGTGGAATCGTGTTGTAGAACTCAATTTACGTCGCATAAGAATTTTCTTTTCGGAGCATGACAACATTTTTGAAAATTGAAAAAGTGCGCTGGCCAGGCACAGAAATTTTATAAAAAAAATTTTAGGGCGGAATTATGTTGTAGAACTTAATTTACGTCGCATAGGAATTTTTTTTTCGGAGCATGCCAACATTTTTGAAAATTGAAAAAGTGCGCTGACCAGGTACTTTGAAATTTTTTAGAAAAATTTTGAGGGCGGAATCGTGTTGTAGAACTCAATTTACGTCGCATAGGTATTTTTTTTCGAAGCATGTCAACATTTTTGAAAATTGAAAAAGTGCGCTGGCGGGGCACTCAGAAATTTTATAGAAAAATTTTTAGGGCGGAATTGTGTTGTAGAACTTAATTTACGTCGCATAGGAATTTTTTTTCGGAGCATGTCAACATGTTTGAAAATTGAAAAAGTGCGCTGGCCAGGCACAGAAATTTTATAAAAAAATTTTTAGGGCGGAATTGTGTTGTAGAACTTAATTTACGTCGCATAGGAATTTTTTTTTCGGAGCATGCCAACATTTTTGAAAATTGAAAAAGTGCGCTGACCAGGTACTTTAAAATTTTTTAGAAAAATTTTGAGGGCGGAATCGTGTTGTAGAACTCAATTTACGTCGCATAGGTATTTTTTTTCGAAGCATGTCAACATTTTTGAAAATTGAAAAAGTGCGCTGGCGAGGCACTCAGAAATTTTATAGAAAAATTTTGAGGGCGGAATCGTGTGGTAGAACTCAATTTACGTCGTATAGGAATTTTATTTTTTTTTCGGAGCATGACAACATTTTTGAAAATTGAAAAAGTGCGCTGACCAGGAACTTAAAAATTTTTTAGAAAAATTTTGAGGGTGGAATCGTGTTCTAGAACTCAATTTACGTCGCATAGGAATTTTCTTTTCGGAGCATGTCAACATTTTTGAAAATTGAAAAAGTGCGCTGGCCAGGCGCAGAAATTTTATAAAAAAATTTTAGGGCGGAATTGTGTTGTAGAACTTAATTTACGTCGCATAGGAATTTTTTTTCGGAGCATGCCAACATTTTTGAAAATTGAAAAAGTGCGCTGACCAGGTACTTTGAAATTTTTTAGAAAAATTTTGAGGGCGGAATCGTGTTGTAGAACTCAATTTACGTCGCATAGGTATTTTTTTCGAAGCATGTCAACATTTTTGAAAATTGAAAAAGTGCGCTGGCGAGGCACTCAGAAATTTTATAGAAAAATATTTAGGGCGGAATCGTGTTGTAGAACTTAATTTACGTCGTATAGGAATTTTATTTTTTTTCGGAGAATGACAACATTTTTGAAAATTGAAAAAGTGCGCTGACCAGGTACTTAAAATTTTTTTAGAAAAATTTTGAGGGCGGAATCGTGTTGTAGAACTCAATTTACGTCGCATAGGTATTTTTTTTCGGAGCATGTCAACATTTTTGAAAATTGAAAAAGTGCGCTGGCCAGGCACTCAAAAATTTTTTAGAAACATTTTGAGGGCCGAATCGTGTTGTAGAACTCAATTTACGTCGCATAGGAATTTTTTTTCGGAGCATGTCAACATTTTTGAAAATAGAAAAAGTGCGCTGACCAGGTACTTTGAAATTTTTTAGAAAAATTTGGAGGGCGGAATAGTGTTGTAGAACTCAATTTACGTCGTATAGGATTTTTTTTTCGGAGCATGACAACATTTTTAAAAATTGAAAAAGTGGGCTGGCCAGGTACTTAGAAATTTTTTAGAAAAATTTTGAGGGCGGAATCGTGTGGTAGAACTCAATTTACGTCGTATAGGAATTTTTTTTCGGAGCATGACAACATTTTTGAAAATTGAAAAAGTGCGCTGACCAGGAACTTAAAATTTTTTTAGAAAAATTTTGAGGGTGGAATCGTGTTGTAGAACTCAATTTACGTCGCATAGGAATTTTCTTTTCGGAGCATGACAACATTTTTAAAAATTGAAAAAGTGCGCTGGCCAGGCACAGAAATTTTATAAAAAAATTTTTGGGGCGGAATTGTGTTGTAGAACATAATTTACGTCGCATAGGAATTTTTTTTTCGGAGCATGCCAACATTTTTGAAAATTGAAAAAGTGCGCTGACCAGGTACTTTGAAATTTTTTAGAAAAATTTTTAGGGCGGAATCGTGTTGCAGAACTTAATTTACGTCGTATAGGAATTTTATTTTTTTTTGGAGCATGTCAACATGTTTGAAAATTGAAAAAGTGCGCTGGCCAGGCACTCAGAAATTTTATAAATAAATTTTTAGGGCGGAATTGTGTTGTAGAACTTAATTTACGTCGCATAGGAATTTTTTTTCGGAGCATGTCAACATGTTTGAAAATTGAAAAAGTGCGCTGGCCAGGCACAGAAATTTTATAAAAAAATTTTTAGGGCGGAATTGTGTTGTAGAACTTAATTTACGTCGCATAGGAATTTTTTTTTCGGAGCATGCCAACATTTTTGAAAATTGAAAAAGTGCGATGACCAGGTACTTTGAAATTTTATAGAAAAATTTTTAGGGCGGAATCGTGTTGCAGAACTTAATTTACGTCGTATAGGAATTTTATTTTTTTTTGGAGCATGTCAACATGTTTGAAAATTGAAAAAGTGCGCTGGCCAGGCACTCAGAAATTTTATAAATAAATTTTTAGGGCGGAATTGTGTTGTAGAACTTAATTTACGTCGCATAGGAATTTTTTTTCGGAGCATGTCAACATGTTTGAAAATTGAAAAAGTGCGCTGGCCAGGCACAGAAATTTTATAAAAAAATTTTTAGGGCGGAATTGTGTTGTAGAACTTAATTTACGTCGCATAGGAATTTTTTTTTCGGAGCATGCCAACATTTTTGAAAATTGAAAAAGTGCGCTGACCAGGTACTTTGAAATTTTTTAGAAAAATTTTGAGGGCGGAATCGTGTTGTAGAACTCAATTTACGTCGCATAGGTATTTTTTTTCGAAGCATGTCAACATTTTTGAAAATTGAAAAAGTGCGCTGGCCAGGCACAGAAATTTTATAAAAAAATTTTTAGGGCGGAATTGTGTTGTAGAACTTAATTTACGTCGCATAGGAATTTTTTTTTCGGAGCATGCCAACATTTTTGAAAATTGAAAAAGTGCGCTGACTAGGTACTTTGAAATTTTATAGAAAAATTTTTAGGGCGGAATCGTGTTGCAGAACTTAATTTACGTCGTATAGGAATTTTATTTTTTTTTCGGAGCATGACAACATTTTTGAAAATTGAAAAAGTGCGCTGACCAGGTACTTAAAATTTTTTTAGAAAAATTTTGAGGGCGGAATCGTGTTGTAGAACTCAATTTACGTCGCATAGGTATTTTTTTTCGGAGCATGTCAACATTTTTGAAAATTGAAAAAGTGCGCTGGCCAGGCACTCAAAAATTTTTTAGAAACATTTTGAGGGCGGAATCGTGTTGTAGAACTCAATTTACGTCGCATAGGAATTTTTTTTCGGAGCATGTCAACATTTTTGAAAATAGAAAAAGTGCGCTGACCAGGTACTTTGAAATTTTTTAGAAAAATTTGGAGGGCGGAATAGTGTTATAGAACTCAATTTACGTCGTATAGGATTTTTTTTTCGGAGCATGTAAACATTTTTAAAAATTGAAAAAGTGCGCTGGCCAGGTACTTAGAAATTTTTTAGAAAAATTTTGAGGGCGGAATCGTGTGGTAGAACTCAATTTACGTCGTATAGGAATTTTATTTTTTTTTCGGAGCATGACAACATTTTTGAAAATTGAAAAAGTGCGCTGACCAGGAACATAAAATTTTTTTAGAAAAATTTTGAGGGCGGAATCGTGTTGTAGAACTCAATTTACGTCGCATAGGTATTTTTTTTCGGAGCATGTCAACATTTTTGAAAATTGAAAAAGTGCGCTGGCCAGGCACCCAAAAATTTTTTAGAAACATTTTGAGGGCCGAATCGTGTTGTAGAACTCAATTTACGTCGCATAGGAATTTTTTTTCGGAGCATGTCAACATTTTTGAAAATAGAAAACGTGCGCTGACCAGGTACTTTGAAATTTTTTAGAAAAATTTTGAGGGCGGAATCGTGTGGTAGAACTCAATTTACGTCGTATAGGAATTTTTTTTCGGAGCATGACAACATTTTTGAAAATTGACCAGGAACTTAAAATTTTTTTAGAAAAATTTTGAGGGTGGAATCGTGTTGTAGAACTCAATTTACGTCGCATAGGAATTTTCTTTTCGGAGCATGTCAACATTTTTAAAAATTAAAAAAGTGCGCTGGCCAGGCACTCAGAAAATTTTTAGAAAAATTTTGAGGGCGCAATCGTGTTGTAGAACTTAATTTACGTCGCATAGTAATTTTTTTTCGGAGCATGTCAACATTTTTGAAAATTGAAAAAGTCCGCTGGTCAGGCACTTAGAAATTTTTTTGGAAAAATTTTGAGGACGGAATCGTGTTGGAGAACTAAATTTACGTCGCATAGTAATTTTTTTTCGGAGCATGTCAACATTTTTGAAAATTGAAAAAGTGCGCTGGCCAGGTACTTTGAAATTTTTTAGAAAAATTTGGAGGGAGGAATAGTGTTTTAGAACTCAATTTACGTCGCATAGGAATTTTCTTTTCGGAGGATGTCAACATTTTTGAAAATTGAAAAAGTGCTCTGACCAGGTACTTAAAATTTTTTTAGAAAAATTTTGAGGTCGGAATCGTGTTGTAGAACTCAATTTACGTCGCATAGGTATTTTTTTTCGGAGCATGTCAACATTTTTGAAAATTGAAAAGTGCGCTGACCAGGTACTTAAAAATTTTTTAGAAAAATTTAGAGGGCGGAATCGTGTTGTAGAACTCAATTTACGTCGCATAGGTATTTTTTTCGGAGCATGTCAACATTTTTGAAAATTGAAAAAGTGCGCTGGCCAGGCACTCAAAAATTTTTTAGAAACATTTTGAGGGCGGAATCGTGTTGTAGAACTCAATTTACGTCGCATAGGAATTTTTTTTCGGAGCATGTCAACATTTTTGAAAATTGAAAAAGTGCGCTGGCCAGGCACTCAGAAATTTTATAGAAAATTTTTTAGGGCGGAATCGTGTTGTAGAACTTAATATACGTCGTATAGGAATTTTATTTTTTTTTCGGAGCGTGACAACATTTTTGAAAATTGAAAAAGTTCGCTGACCAGGTACTTAAAATTTTTTTAGAAAAATTTTGAGGGCGGAATCGTGTTGTAGAACTCAATTTACGTCGCATAGGTATTTTTTTTCGGAGCATGTCAACATTTTTGAAAATTGAAAAAGTGCGCTGGCCAGGCACAGAAATTTTATAAAAAAAATTTTAGGGCGGAATTGTGTTGTAGAACTTAATTTACGTCGCATAGGAATTTTTTTTTCGGAGCATGCCAACATTTTTGAAAATTGAAAAAGTGCGCTGGCCAGGCACTCAGAAAATTTTTAGAAAAATTTTGAGGGCGGAATCGTGTTGTAGAACTCAATTTACGTCGCATAGGAATTTTTTTTTCTGAGCATGTCAACATTTTTAAAAATTAAAAAAGTGCGCTGGCCAGGCACTCAGAAATTTTTTAGAAAAATTTTGTGGGCGGAATCGTGTTGTAGAAGTCAATTTACGTCGCATAGGAATTTTCTTTTCGGAGCATGTCAACATTTTTGAAAATTGAAAAAGTGCGCTGGCCAGGCACTCAGAAATTTTTTAGAAAAATTTTTAGTGCCGAATCGTGTTGTAGAACTTAATTTACGTCACAGGACTTTTTTTTCGGAGCATGTCAACATTTTTGAAAATTGAAAAAGTGCGCTGGCTAGGCACTCAGAAAATTTTCAGAAAAATTTTGAGGACGCAATCGTGTTGTAGAACTAAATTTACGTCGCATAGTAATTTTTTTTCGGAGCATGTCAACATTTTTGAAAATTGAAAAAGTGCGCTGACCAGGTACTTTGAAATTTTTTAGAAAAATTTGGAGGGCGGAATAGTGTTGTAGAACTCAATTTACGTCGTATAGGATTTTTTTTTTCGGAGCATGTCAACATTTTTAAAAATTGAAAAAGTGCGCTGGCCAGGTACTTAGAAATTTTTTAGAAAAATTTTGAGGGCGGTATCGTGTGGTAGAACTCAATTTACGTCGTATAGGAATTTTATTTTTTTTATCGGAGCATGACAACATTCTTGAAAATTGAAAAAGTTCGCTGACCAGGTACTTAAAAATTTTTTAGAAAAATTTTGAGGGCGGAATCGTGTTGTAGAACTCAATTTACGTCGCATAGGTATTTTTTTTCGGAGCATGTCAACATTTTTGAAAATTGAAAAAGTGCGCTGGCCAGGCACTCAGAAATTTTTTAGAAAAATTTTGAGGGTGGAATCGTGTTGTAGAACTCAATTTACGTAGCATAGGAATTTTCTTTTCGGAGCATGTCAACATTTTTGAAAATTGAAAAAGTGCGCTGGCCAGGCACTCAGAAATTTTTTAGAAAAATTTGGAGGGCGGAATCGTGTTGTAGAACTTAATTTATGTCGCATAGGAATTTTATTTTCGGAGCATGTCAACATTTTTGAAAATTGAAAAAGTGCGCTGGCCAGGCACAGAAATTTTATAAAAAAATTTTTAGGGCGGAATTGTGTTGTAGAACTTAATTTACGTCGCATAGGAATTTTTTTTTCGGAGCATGCCAACATTTTTGAAAATTGAAAAAGTGCGCTGACAAGGTACTTAGAAATTTTTTAGAAAAATTTTGAGGGCGGAATCGTGTTGTAGAACTCAAATTACGTCGCATAGGTATTTTTTTTCGGAGCATGTCAACATTTTTGAAAATTGAAAAAGTGCGCTGACCAGGTACTTTGAAATTTTTTAGAAAAATTTTGAGGGCGGAATCGTGTTGTAGAACTCAATTTACGTCGCATAGGTATTTTTTTCGAAGCATGTCAACATTTTTGAAAATTGAAAAAGTGCGCTGGCCAGGCACTCAGAAATTTTTTAGAAAAATTTTGAGGGTGGAATCGTGTTGTAGAACTCAATTTACGTAGCATAGGAATTTTCTTTTCGGAGCATGTCAACATTTTTGAAAATTGAAAAAGTGCGCTGGCCAGGCACTCAGAAATTTTTTAGAAAAATTTGGAGGGCGGAATCGTGTTGTAGAACTTAATTTATGTCGCATAGGAATTTTATTTTCGGAGCATGTCAACATTTTTGAAAATTGAAAAAGTGCGCTGGCCAGGCACAGAAATTTTATAAAAAAATTTTTAGGGCGGAATTGTGTTGTAGAACTTAATTTACGTCGCATAGGAATTTTTTTTTCGGAGCATGCCAACATTTTTGAAAATTGAAAAAGTGCGCTGACAAGGTACTTAGAAATTTTTTAGAAAAATTTTGAGGGCGGAATCGTGTTGCAGAACTTAATTTACGTCGTATAGGAATTTTATTTTTTTTTGGAGCATGTCAACATGTTTGAAATTTGAAAAAGTGCGCTGGCCAGGCACTCAGAAATTTTATAAATAAATTTTTAGGGCGGAATTGTGTTGTAGAACTTAATTTACGTCGCAAATTTTTAGGGCGGAATCGTGTTCTAGAACTCAATTTACGTCGCATAGGAATTTTCTTTTCGGAGCATGTCAACATTTTTGAAAATTGAAAAAGTGCGCTGGCCAGGCACTCAGAAATTTTTTAGAAAAATTTGGAGGGCGGAATCGTGTTGTAGAACTTAATTTATGTCGCATAGGAATTTTATTTTCGGAGCATGTCAACATTTTTGAAAATTGAAAAAGTGCGCTGGCCAGGCACAGAAATTTTATAAAAAAATTTTTAGGGCGGAATTGTGTTGTAGAACTTAATTTATGTCGCATAGGAATTTTATTTTCGGAGCATGTCAACATTTTTGAAAATTGAAAAAGTGCGCTGGCCAGGCACAGAAATTTTATAAAAAAATTTTTAGGGCGGAATTGTGTTGTAGAACTCAAATTACGTCGCATAGGTATTTTTTTTCGGAGCATGTCAACATTTTTGAAAATTGAAAAAGTGCGCTGACCAGGTACTTTGAAATTTTATAGAAAAATTTTTAGGGCGGAATCGTGTTGCAGAACTTAATTTACGTCGTATAGGAATTTTATTTTTTTTTGGAGCATGTCAACATGTTTGAAATTTGAAAAAGTGCGCTGGCCAGGCACTCAGAAATTTTATAAATAAATTTTTAGGGCGGAATTGTGTTGTAGAACTTAATTTACGTCGCAAATTTTTAGGGCGGAATCGTGTTCTAGAACTCAATTTACGTCGCATAGGAATTTTCTTTTCGGAGCATGTCAACATTTTTGAAAATTGAAAAAGTGCGCTGGCCAGGCGCAGAAATTTTATAAAAAAAATTTTAGGGCGGAATTGTGTTGTAGAACTTAATTTACGTCGCATAGGAATTTTTTTTCGGAGCATGCCAACATTTTTGAAAATTGAAAAAGTGCGCTGACCAGGTACTTTGAAATTTTTTAGAAAAATTTTGAGGGCGGAATCGTGTTGTAGAACTCAATTTACGTCGCATAGGTATTTTTTTCGAAGCATGTCAACATTTTTGAAAATTGAAAAAGTGCGCTGGCGAGGCACTCAGAAATTTTATAGAAAAATTTTTAGGGCGGAATCGTGTTGTAGAACTTAATTTACGTCGTATAGGAATTTTATTTTTTTTTTCGGAGCATGACAACATTTTTGAAAATTGAAAAAGTGCGCTGACCAGGTACTTAAAAATTTTTTAGAAAAATTTTGAGGGCGGAATCGTGTTGTAGAACTCAATTTACGTCGCATAGGTATTTTTTTTCGGAGCATGTCAACATTTTTGAAAATTGAAAAAGTGCGCTGGCCAGGCACTCAAAAATTTTTTAGAAACATTTTGAGGGCCGAATCGTGTTGTAGAACTCAATTTACGTCGCATAGGTATTTTTTTCGAAGCATGTCAACATTTTTGAAAATTGAAAAAGTGCGCTGGCGAGGCACTCAGAAATTTTATAGAAAAATTTTTAGGGCGGAATCGTGTTGTAGAACTTAATTTACGTCGTATAGGAATTTTATTTTTTTTTCGGAGCATGACAACATTTTTGAAAATTGAAAAAGTGCGCAGACCAGGTACTTAAAATTTTTTTAGAAAAATTTTGAGGGCGGAATCGTGTTGTAGAACTCAATTTACGTCGCATAGGTATTTTTTTTCGGAGCATGTCAACATTTTTGAAAATTGCAAAAGTGCGCTGACCAGGTACTTAAAATTTTTTTAGAAAAATTTTGAGGGCGGAATCGTGTTGTAGAACTCAAT
This sequence comes from Pseudeuparius sepicola, assembly GCA_963920635.1. NCBI lineage: Eukaryota > Metazoa > Arthropoda > Insecta > Coleoptera > Anthribidae > Pseudeuparius > Pseudeuparius sepicola. The sequence goes on along the minus strand of OY987298.1, from coordinate 85,032,111 downwards.
TTACGTCGCATAGGTATTTTTTTTCGGAGCATGTCAACATTTTTGAAAATTGAAAAAGTGCGCTGGCCAGGCACTCAAAAATTTTTTAGAAACATTTTGAGGGCGGAATCGTGTTGTAGAACTCAATTTACGTCGCATAGGAATTTTTTTTCGGAGCATGTCAACATTTTTGAAAATTGAAAAAGTGCGCAGACCAGGTACTTAAAATTTTTTTAGAAAAATTTTTAGGGCGGAATCGTGTTGTAGAACTTAATTTACGTCGTATAGGAATTTTATTTTTTTTTCGGAGCATGACAACATTTTTGAAAATTGAAAAAGTGCGCAGACCAGGTACTTAAAATTTTTTTAGAAAAATTTTTAGGGCGGAATCGTGTTGTAGAACTTAATTTACGTCGTATAGGAATTTTATTTTTTTTTCGGAGCATGACAACATTTTTGAAAATTGCAAAAGTGCGCTGACCAGGTACTTAAAATTTTTTTAGAAAAATTTTGAGGGCGGAATCGTGTTGTAGAACTCAATTTACGTCGCATAGGTATTTTTTTTCGGAGCATGTCAACATTTTTGAAAATTGAAAAAGTGCGCTGGCCAGGCACTCAAAAATTTTTTAGAAACATTTTGAGGGCGGAATCGTGTTGTAGAACTCAATTTACGTCGCATAGGAATTTTTTTTCGGAGCATGTCAACATTTTTGAAAATAGAAAAAGTGCGCTGACCAGGTACTTTGAAATTTTTTAGAAAAATTTGGAGGGCGGAATAGTGTTGTAGAACTCAATTTACGTCGTATAGGATTTTTTTTTCGGAGCATGTCAACATTTTTAAAAATTGAAAAAGTGCGCTGGCCAGGTACTTAGAAATTTTTTAGAAAAATTTTGAGGGCGGAATCGTGTGGTAGAACTCAATTTACGTCGTATAGGAATTTTATTTTTTTTTCGGAGCATGACAACATTTTTGAAAATTGAAAAAGTGCGCTGACCAGGAACTTAAAAATTTTTTAGAAAAATTTTGAGGGTGGAATCGTGTTCTAGAACTCAATTTACGTCGCATAGGAATTTTCTTTTCGGAGCATGCCAACATTTTTGAAAATTGAAAAAGTGCGCTGACCAGGTACTTTGAAATTTTTTAGAAAAATTTTGAGGGCGGAATCGTGTTGTAGAACTCAATTTACGTCGCATAGGTATTTTTTTCGAAGCATGTCAACATTTTTGAAAATTGAAAAAGTGCGCTGGCGAGGCACTCAGAAATTTTATAGAAAAATTTTTAGGGCGGAATCGTGTTGTAGAACTTAATTTACGTCGTATAGGAATTTTATTTTTTTTTCGGAGCATGACAACATTTTTGAAAATTGAAAAAGTGCGCTGACCAGGTACTTAAAATTTTTTTAGAAAAATTTTGAGGGCGGAATCGTGTTGTAGAACTCAACTTACGTCGCATAGGTATTTTTTTTCGGAGCATGTCAACATTTTTGAAAATTGAAAAAGTGCGCTGGCCAGGCACTCAAAAATTTTTTAGAAACATTTTGAGGGCCGAATCGTGTTGTAGAACTCAATTTACGTCGCATAGGTATTTTTTTCGAAGCATGTCAACATTTTTGAAAATTGAAAAAGTGCGCTGGCGAGGCACTCAGAAATTTTATAGAAAAATTTTTAGGGCGGAATCGTGTTGTAGAACTTAATTTACGTCGTATAGGAATTTTATTTTTTTTTCGGAGCATGACAACATTTTTGAAAATTGAAAAAGTGCGCAGACCAGGTACTTAAAATTTTTTTAGAAAAATTTTGAGGGCGGAATCGTGTTGTAGAACTCAATTTACGTCGCATAGGTATTTTTTTTCGGAGCATGTCAACATTTTTGAAAATTGAAAAAGTGCGCTGGAAAGGCACTCAGAAATTTTTTAGAAAAATTTTGAGAGCCGAATCGTGTTGTAGAACTCAATTTACGTCACAGGACTTTTTTTTCGGAGCATGTCAACATTTTTGAAAATTGAAAAAGTGCGCTGGCCAGGCACTCAGAAAATTTTTAGAAAAATTTTGAGGGCGCAATCGTGTTGTAGAACTAAATTTACGTCGCATAGTAATTTTTTTTCGGAGCACGTCAACATTTTTGAAAATTGAAAAAGTGCGCTGACCAGGTACTTTGAAATTTTTTAGAAAAATTTTGAGGGCGGAATCGTGTGGTAGAACTCAATTTACGTCGTATAGGAATTTTATTTTTTTTTCGGAGCATGACAACATTTTTGAAAATTGAAAAAGTGCGCTGACCAGGTACTTAAAGATTTTTTAGAAAAATTTTGAGGGCGGAATCGTGTTGTAGAACTCAATTTACGTCGCATAGGTATTTTTTTTCGGAGCATGTCAACATTTTTGAAAATTGAAAAAGTGCGCTGGCGGGGCACAGAAATTTTATAAAAAAATTTTTAGGGCGGAATTGTGTTGTAGAACTTAATTTACGTCGCATAGGAATTTTTTTTTCTCAATTTACGTCGTATAGGATTTTTTTTTCGGAGCATGTCAACATTTTTAAAAATTGAAAAAGTGGGCTGGCCAGGTACTTAGAAATTTTTTAGAAAAATTTTGAGGGCGGAATCGTGTGGTAGAACTCAATTTACGTCGTATAGGAATTTTTTTTCGGAGCATGACAACATTTTTGAAAATTGAAAAAGTGCGCTGACCAGGAACTTAAAATTTTTTTAGAAAAATTTTGAGGGTGGAATCGTGTTGTAGAACTCAATTTACGTCGCATAAGAATTTTCTTTTCGGAGCATGACAACATTTTTGAAAATTGAAAAAGTGCGCTGGCCAGGCACAGAAATTTTATAAAAAAAATTTTAGGGCGGAATTGTGTTGTAGAACTTAATTTACGTCGCATAGGAATTTTTTTTTCGGAGCATGCCAACATTTTTGAAAATTGAAAAAGTGCGCTGACCAGGTACTTTGAAATTTTTTAGAAAAATTTTGAGGGCGGAATCGTGTTGTAGAACTCAATTTACGTCGCATAGGTATTTTTTTTCGAAGCATGTCAACATTATTGAAAATTGAAAAAGTGCGCTGGCGGGGCACTCAGAAATTTTATAGACAAATTTTTAGGGCGGAATTGTGTTGTAGAACTTAATTTACGTCGCATAGGAATTTTTTTTCGGAGCATGTCAACATGTTTGAAAATTGAAAAAGTGCGCTGGCCAGGCACAGAAATTTTATAAAAAAATTTTTAGGGCGGAATTGTGTTGTAGAACTTAATTTACGTCGCATAGGAATTTTTTTTTCGGAGCATGCCAACATTTTTGAAAATTGAAAAAGTGCGCTGACCAGGTACTTTGAAATTTTTTAGAAAAATTTTGAGGGCGGAATCGTGTTGTAGAACTCAATTTACGTCGCATAGGTATTTTTTTTCGAAGCATGTCAACATTATTGAAAATTGAAAAAGTGCGCTGGCCAGGCACTCAGAAATTTTTTAGAAAAATTTTGTGGGCGGAATCGTGTTGTAGAAGTCAATTTACGTCGCATAGGAATTTTCTTTTCGGAGCATGTCAACATTTTTGAAAATTGAAAAAGTGCGCTGGAAAGGCACTCAGAAATTTTTTAGAAAAATTTTGAGAGCCGAATCGTGTTGTAGAACTCAATTTACGTCACAGGACTTTTTTTTCGGAGCATGTCAACATTTTTGAAAATTGAAAAAGTGCGCTGGCCAGGCACTCAGAAAATTTTTAGAAAAATTTTGAGGGCGCAATCGTGTTGTAGAACTAAATTTACGTCGCATAGTAATTTTTTTTCGGAGCACGTCAACATTTTTGAAAATTGAAAAAGTGCGCTGACCAGGTACTTCAAGATTTTTTAGAAAAATTTTGAGGGCGGAATCGTGTTGTAGAACTCAATTTACGTCGCATAGGTATTTTTTTTCGGAGCATGTCAACATTTTTGAAAATTGAAAAAGTGCGCTGGCCAGGCACTCAGAAATTTTTTAGAACAATTTTGAGGGTGGAATCGTGTTGCAGAACTTAATTTACGTCGTATAGGAATTTTATTTTTTTTTGGAGCATGTCAACATGTTTGAAATTTGAAAAAGTGCGCTGGCCAGGCACTCAGAAATTTTATAAATAAATTTTTAGGGCGGAATTGTGTTGTAGAACTTAATTTACGTCGCAAATTTTTAGGGCGGAATCGTGTTCTAGAACTCAATTTACGTCGCATAGGAATTTTCTTTTCGGAGCATGACAACATTTTTGAAAATTGAAAAAGTGCGCTGGCCAGGCACAGAAATTTTATAAAAAAAATTTTAGGGCGGAATTGTGTTGTAGAACTTAATTTACGTCGCATAGGAATTTTTTTTTCGGAGCATGCCAACATTTTTGAAAATTGAAAAAGTGCGCTGACCAGGAACTTAAAATTTTTTTAGAAAAATTTTGAGGGTGGAATCGTGTTGTAGAACTCAATTTACGTCGCATAGGAATTTTCTTTTCGGAGCATGACAACATTTTTGAAAATTGAAAAAGTGCGCTGGCCAGGCACAGAAATTTTATAAAAAAATTTTAGGGCGGAATTGTGTTGTAGAACTTAATTTACGTCGCATAGGAATTTTTTTTTCGGAGCATGCCAACATTTTTGAAAATTGAAAAAGTGCGCTGACCAGGTACTTTGAAATTTTTTAGAAAAATTTTGAGGGCGGAATCGTGTTGTAGAACTCAATTTACGTCGCATAGGTATTTTTTTTCGAAGCATGTCAACATTTTTGAAAATTGAAAAAGTGCGCTGGCGGGGCACTCAGAAATTTTATAGAAAAATTTTTATGGCGGAATTGTGTTGTAGAACTTAATTTACGTCGCATAGGAATTTTTTTTCGGAGCATGTCAACATGTTTGAAAATTGAAAAAGTGCGCTGGCCAGGCACAGAAATTTTATAAAAAAATTTTTAGGGCGGAATTGTGTTGTAGAACTTAATTTACGTCGCATAGGAATTTTTTTTTCGGAGCATGCCAACATTTTTGAAAATTGAAAAAGTGCGCTGACCAGGTACTTTGAAATTTTTTAGAAAAATTTTGAGGGCGGAATCGTGTTGTAGAACTCAATTTACGTCGCATAGGTATTTTTTTTCGAAGCATGTCGACATTTTTGAAAATTGAAAAAGTGCGCTGGCGAGGCACTCAGAAATTTTATAGAAAAATTTTTAGGGCGGAATCGTGTTGTAGAACTTAATTTACGTCGTATAGGAATTTTTTTTTTTTCGGAGCATGACAACATTTTTGAAAATTGAAAAAGTGCGCTGGCCAGGCACAGAAATATTATAAAAAAATTTTTAGGGCGGAATTGTGTTGTAGAACTTAATTTACGTCGCATAGGAATTTTTTTTTCGGAGCATGCCAACATTTTTGAAAATTGAAAATGTGCGCTGACCAGGTACTTTGAAATTTTATAGAAAAATTTTTAGGGCGGAATCGTGTTGCAGAACTTAATTTACGTCGTATAGGAATTTTATTTTTTTTTCGGAGCATGACAACATTTTTGAAAATTGCAAAAGTGCGCTGACCAGGTACTTAAAATTTTTTTAGAAAAATTTTGAGGGCGGAATCGTGTTGTAGAACTCAATTTACGTCGCATAGGTATTTTTTTTCGGAGCATGTCAACATTTTTGAAAATTGAAAAAGTGCGCTGGCCAGGCACTCAAAAATTTTTTAGAAACATTTTGAGGGCGGAATCGTGTTGTAGAACTCAATTTACGTCGCATAGGAATTTTTTTTCGGAGCATGTCAACATTTTTGAAAATAGAAAAAGTGCGCTGACCAGGTACTTTGAAATTTTTTAGAAAAATTTGGAGGGCGGAATAGTGTTGTAGAACTCAATTTACGTCGTATAGGATTTTTTTTTCGGAGCATGTCAACATTTTTAAAAATTGAAAAAGTGCGCTGGCCAGGTACTTCGAAATTTTTTAGAAAAATTTTGAGGGCGGAATCGTGTGGTAGAACTCAATTTACGTCGTATAGGAATTTTATTTTTTTTTTCGGAGCATGACAACATTTTTGAAAATTGAAAAAGTGCGCTGACCAGGAACTTAAAAATTTTTTAGAAAAATTTTGAGGGTGGAATCGTGTTCTAGAACTCAATTTACGTCGCATAGGAATTTTCTTTTCGGAGCATGTCAACATTTTTGAAAATTGAAAAAGTGCGCTGGCCAGGCGCAGAAATTTTATAAAAAAAATTTTAGGGCGGAATTGTGTTGTAGAACTTAATTTACCTCGCATAGGAATTTTTTTTCGGAGCATGCCAACATTTTTGAAAATTGAAAAAGTGCGCTGACCAGGTACTTAAAATTTTTTTAGAAAAATTTTGAGGGCGGAATCGTGTTGTAGAACTCAATTTACGTCGCATAGGTATTTTTTTTCGGAGCATGTCAACATTTTTGAAAATTGAAAAAGTGCGCTGGCCAGGCACTCAAAAATTTTTTAGAAACATTTTGAGGGCCGAATCGTGTTGTAGAACTCAATTTACGTCGCATAGGTATTTTTTTCGAAGCATGTCAACATTTTTGAAAATTGAAAAAGTGCGCTGGCGAGGCACTCAGAAATTTTATAGAAAAATTTTTAGGGCGGAATCGTGTTGTAGAACTTAATTTACGTCGTATAGGAATTTTATTTTTTTTTTCGGAGCATGACAACATTTTTGAAAATTGAAAAAGTGCGCAGACCAGGTACTTAAAATTTTTTTAGAAAAATTTTGAGGGCGGAATCGTGTTGTAGAACTCAATTTACGTCGCATAGGTATTTTTTTTCGGAGCATGTCAACATTTTTGAAAATTGAAAAAGTGCGCTGGAAAGGCACTCAGAAATTTTTTAGAAAAATTTTGAGAGCCGAATCGTGTTGTAGAACTCAATTTACGTCACAGGACTTTTTTTTCGGAGCATGTCAACATTTTTGAAAATTGAAAAAGTGCGCTGGCCAGGCACTCAGAAAATTTTTAGAAAAATTTTGAGGGCGCAATCGTGTTGTAGAACTAAATTTACGTCGCATAGTAATTTTTTTTCGGAGCATGTCAACATTTTTGAAAATTGAAAAAGTCCGCTGGTCAGGCACTTAGAAATTTTTTTGGAAAAATTTTGAGGACGGAATCGTGTTGTAGAACTAAATTTACGTCGCATAGTAATTTTTTTTCGGAGCATGTCAACATTTTTGAAAATTGAAAAAGTGCGCTGGCCAGGCACTCAGAAATTTTTTAGAAAAATTTTGTGGGCGGAATCGTGTTGTAGAAGTCAATTTACGTCGCATAGGAATTTTCTTTTCGGAGCATGTCAACATTTTTGAAAATTGAAAAAGTCCGCTGGTCAGGCACTTAGAAATTTTTTTGGAAAAATTTTGAGGGCGGAATCGTGTTGTAGAACTCAATTTACGTCGCATAGGAATTTTTTTTTCGGAGCATGTCAACATTTTTAAAAATTAAAAAAGTGCGCTGGCCAGGCACTCAGAAATTTTTTAGAAAAATTTTGTGGGCGGAATCGTGTTGTAGAAGTCAATTTACGTCGCATAGGAATTTTCTTTTCGGAGCATGTCAACATTTTTGAAAATTGAAAAAGTGCGCTGGAAAGGCACTCAGAAATTTTTTAGAAAAATTTTGAGAGCCGAATCGTGTTGTAGAACTCAATTTACGTCACAGGACTTTTTTTTCGGAGCATGTCAACATTTTTGAAAATTGAAAAAGTGCGCTGGCCAGGCACTCAGAAAATTTTTAGAAAAATTTTGAGGGCGCAATCGTGTTGTAGAACTAAATTTACGTCGCATAGTAATTTTTTTTCGGAGCACGTCAACATTTTTGAAAATTGAAAAAGTGCGCTGACCAGGTACTTTGAAATTTTTTAGAAAAATTTGGAGGGCGGAATAGTGTTGTAGAACTCAATTTACGTCGTATAGGAATTTTATTTTTTTTTCGGAGCATGACAACATTTTTGAAAATTGAAAAAGTGCGCTGACCAGGTACTTAAAGATTTTTTAGAAAAATTTTGAGGGCGGAATCGTGTTGTAGAACTCAATTTACGTCGCATAGGTATTTTTTTTCGGAGCATGTCAACATTTTTGAAAATTGAAAAAGTGCGCTGGCCAGGCACTCAGAAATTTTTTAGAAAAATTTTGAGGGTGGAATCGTGTTGTAGAACTCAATTTACGTCGCATAGGTATTTTTTTTCGAAGCATGTCAACATTTTTGAAAATTGAAAAAGTGCGCTGGAAAGGCACTCAGAAATTTTTTAGAAAAATTTTGAGAGCCGAATCGTGTTGTAGAACTCAATTTACGTCACAGGACTTTTTTTTCGGAGCATGTCAACATTTTTGAAAATTGAAAAAGTGCGCTGGCCAGGCACTCAGAAAATTTTTAGAAAAATTTTGAGGGCGCAATCGTGTTGTAGAACTAAATTTACGTCGCATAGTAATTTTTTTTCGGAGCATGTCAACATTTTTAAAAATTGAAAAAGTGCGCTGGCCAGGTACTTAGAAATTTTTTAGAAAAATTTTGAGGGCGGAATCGTGTGGTAGAACTCAATTTACGTCGTATAGGAATTTTATTTTTTTTTCGGAGCATGACAACATTTTTGAAAATTGAAAAAGTGCGCTGACCAGGTACTTAAAGATTTTTTAGAAAAATTTTGAGGGCGGAATCGTGTTGTAGAACTCAATTTACGTCGCATAGGTATTTTTTTTCGGAGCATGTCAACATTTTTGAAAATTGAAAAAGTGCGCTGGCCAGGCACTCAGAAATTTTTTAGAAAAATTTTGAGGGTGGAATCGTGTTGTAGAACTCAATTTACGTCGCATAGGTATTTTTTTTTCGAAGCATGTCAACATTTTTGAAAATTGAAAAAGTGCGCTGGCGGGGCACAGAAATTTTATAAAAAAATTTTTAGGGCGGAATTGTGTTGTAGAACTTAATTTACGTCGCATAGGAATTTTTTTTTCGGAGCATGCCAACATTTTTGAAAATTGAAAAAGTGCGCTGACCAGGTACTTTGAAATTTTATAGAAAAATTTTTAGGGCGGAATCGTGTTGCAGAACTTAATTTACGTCGTATAGGAATTTTATTTTTTTTTGGAGCATGTCAACATGTTTGAAAATTGAAAAAGTGCGCTGGCCAGGCACTCAGAAATTTTATAAATAAATTTTTAGGGCGGAATTGTGTTGTAGAACTTAATTTACGTCGCAAATTTTTAGGGCGGAATCGTGTTCTAGAACTCAATTTACGTCGCATAGGAATTTTCTTTTCGGAGCATGTCAACATTTTTGAAAATTGAAAAAGTGCGCTGGCCAGGCGCAGAAATTTTATAAAAAAAATTTTAGGGCGGAATTGTGTTGTAGAACTTAATTTACGTCGCATAGGAATTTTTTTTCGGAGCATGCCAACATTTTGGAAAATTGAAAAAGTGCGCTGACCAGGTACTTTGAAATTTTTTAGAAAAATTTTGAGGGCGGAATCGTGTTGTAGAACTCAATTTACGTCGCATAGGTATTTTTTTCGAAGCATGTCAACATTTTTGAAAATTGAAAAAGTGCGCTGGCGAGGCACTCAGAAATTTTATAGAAAAATTTTTAGGGCGGAATCGTGTTGTAGAACTTAATTTACGTCGTATAGGAATTTTATTTTTTTTCGGAGCATGACAACATTTTTGAAAATTGAAAAAGTGCGCTGACCAGGTACTTAAAATTTTTTTAGAAAAATTTTGAGGGCGGAATCGTGTTGTAGAACTCAATTTACGTCGCATAGGTATTTTTTTTCGGAGCATGTCAACATTTTTGAAAATTGAAAAAGTGCGCTGGCCAGGCACTCAAAAATTTTTTAGAAACATTTTGAGGGCCGAATCGTGTTGTAGAACTCAATTTACGTCGCATAGGAATTTTTTTTCGGAGCATGTCAACATTTTTGAAAATAGAAAAAGTGCGCTGACCAGGTACTTAGAAATTTTTTAGAAAAATTTGGAGGGCGGAATCGTGTGGTAGAACTCAATTTACGTCGTATAGGAATTTTTTTTCGGAGCATGACAACATTTTTGAAAATTGAAAAAGTGCGCTGACCAGGAACTTAAAATTTTTTTAGAAAAATTTTGAGGGTGGAATCGTGTTGTAGAACTCAATTTACGTCGCATAGGAATTTTCTTTTCGGAGCATGACAACATTTTTGAAAATTGAAAAAGTGCGCTGGCCAGGCACAGAAATTTTATAAAAAAAATTTTAGGGCGGAATTGTGTTGTAGAACTTAATTTACGTCGCATAGGAATTTTTTTTTCGGAGCATGCCAACATTTTTGAAAATTGAAAAAGTGCGCTGACCAGGTACTTTGAAATTTTTTAGAAAAATTTTGAGGGCGGAATCGTGTTGTAGAACTCAATTTACGTCGCATAGGTATTTTTTTTCGGAGCATGTCAACATTTTTGAAAATTGAAAAAGTGCGCTGGCCAGGCACTCAGAAATTTTTTAGAACAATTTTGAGGGTGGAATCGTGTTGCAGAACTTAATTTACGTCGTATAGGAATTTTATTTTTTTTTGGAGCATGTCAACATGTTTGAAATTTGAAAAAGTGCGCTGGCCAGGCACTCAGAAATTTTATAAATAAATTTTTAGGGCGGAATTGTGTTGTAGAACTTAATTTACGTCGCAAATTTTTAGGGCGGAATCGTGTTCTAGAACTCAATTTACGTCGCATAGGAATTTTCTTTTCGGAGCATGACAACATTTTTGAAAATTGAAAAAGTGCGCTGGCCAGGCACAGAAATTTTATAAAAAAAATTTTAGGGCGGAATTGTGTTGTAGAACTTAATTTACGTCGCATAGGAATTTTTTTTCGGAGCATGCCAACATTTTTGAAAATTGAAAAAGTGCGCTGACCAGGAACTTAAAATTTTTTTAGAAAAATTTTGAGGGTGGAATCGTGTTGTAGAACTCAATTTACGTCGCATAGGAATTTTCTTTTCGGAGCATGACAACATTTTTGAAAATTGAAAAAGTGCGCTGGCCAGGCACAGAAATTTTATAAAAAAATTTTAGGGCGGAATTGTGTTGTAGAACTTAATTTACGTCGCATAGGAATTTTTTTTTCGGAGCATGCCAACATTTTTGAAAATTGAAAAAGTGCGCTGACCAGGTACTTTGAAATTTTTTAGAAAAATTTTGAGGGCGGAATCGTGTTGTAGAACTCAATTTACGTCGCATAGGTATTTTTTTTCGAAGCATGTCAACATTTTTGAAAATTGAAAAAGTGCGCTGGCGGGGCACTCAGAAATTTTATAGAAAAATTTTTATGGCGGAATTGTGTTGTAGAACTTAATTTACGTCGCATAGGAATTTTTTTTCGGAGCATGTCAACATGTTTGAAAATTGAAAAAGTGCGCTGGCCAGGCACAGAAATTTTATAAAAAAATTTTTAGGGCGGAATTGTGTTGTAGAACTTAATTTACGTCGCATAGGAATTTTTTTTTCGGAGCATGCCAACATTTTTGAAAATTGAAAAAGTGCGCTGACCAGGTACTTTGAAATTTTTTAGAAAAATTTTGAGGGCGGAATCGTGTTGTAGAACTCAATTTACGTCGCATAGGTATTTTTTTTCGAAGCATGTCGACATTTTTGAAAATTGAAAAAGTGCGCTGGCGAGGCACTCAGAAATTTTATAGAAAAATTTTTAGGGCGGAATCGTGTTGTAGAACTTAATTTACGTCGTATAGGAATTTTTTTTTTTTCGGAGCATGACAACATTTTTGAAAATTGAAAAAGTGCGCTGGCCAGGCACAGAAATTTTATAAAAAAATTTTTAGGGCGGAATTGTGTTGTAGAACTTAATTTACGTCGCATAGGAATTTTTTTTTCGGAGCATGCCAACATTTTTGAAAATTGAAAATGTGCGCTGACCAGGTACTTTGAAATTTTATAGAAAAATTTTTAGGGCGGAATCGTGTTGCAGAACTTAATTTACGTCGTATAGGAATTTTATTTTTTTTTCGGAGCATGACAACATTTTTGAAAATAGAAAAAGTGCGCTGACCAGGTACTTTGAAATTTTTTAGAAAAATTTGGAGGGCGGAATAGTGTTGTAGAACTCAATTTACGTCGCATAGGAATTTTTTTTCGGAGCATGTCAACATTTTTGAAAATAGAAAAAGTGCGCTGACCAGGTACTTTGAAATTTTTTAGAAAAATTTGGAGGGCGGAATAGTGTTGTAGAACTCAATTTACGTCGTATAGGATTTTTTTTTCGGAGCATGTCAACATTTTTAAAAATTGAAAAAGTGCGCTGGCCAGGTACTTCGAAATTTTTTAGAAAAATTTTGAGGGCGGAATCGTGTGGTAGAACTCAATTTACGTCGTATAGGAATTTTATTTTTTTTTTCGGAGCATGACAACATTTTTGAAAATTGAAAAAGTGCGCTGACCAGGAACTTAAAAATTTTTTAGAAAAATTTTGAGGGTGGAATCGTGTTCTAGAACTCAATTTACGTCGCATAGGAATTTTCTTTTCGGAGCATGTCAACATTTTTGAAAATTGAAAAAGTGCGCTGGCCAGGCGCAGAAATTTTATAAAAAAAATTTTAGGGCGGAATTGTGTTGTAGAACTTAATTTACCTCGCATAGGAATTTTTTTTCGGAGCATGCCAACATTTTTGAAAATTGAAAAAGTGCGCTGACCAGGTACTTTGAAATTTTTTAGAAAAATTTTGAGGGCGGAATCGTGTTGTAGAACTCAATTTACGTCGCATAGGTATTTTTTTCGAAGCATGTCAACATTTTTGAAAATTGAAAAAGTGCGCTGGCGAGGCACTCAGAAATTTTATAGAAAAATTTTTAGGGCGGAATCGTGTTGTAGAACTTAATTTACGTCGTATAGGAATTTTATTTTTTTTTCGGAGCATGACAACATTTTTGAAAATTGAAAAAGTGCGCTGACCAGGTACTTAAAATTTTTTTAGAAAAATTTTGAGGGCGGAATCGTGTTGTAGAACTCAATTTACGTCGCATAGGTATTTTTTTTCGGAGCATGTCAACATTTTTGAAAATTGAAAAAGTGCGCTGGCCAGGCACTCAAAAATTTTTTAGAAACATTTTGAGGGCCGAATCGTGTTGTAGAACTCAATTTACGTCGCATAGGTATTTTTTTCGAAGCATGTCAACATTTTTGAAAATTGAAAAAGTGCGCTGGCGAGGCACTCAGAAATTTTATAGAAAAATTTTTAGGGCGGAATCGTGTTGTAGAACTTAATTTACGTCGTATAGGAATTTTATTTTTTTTTTCGGAGCATGACAACATTTTTGAAAATTGAAAAAGTGCGCAGACCAGGTACTTAAAATTTTTTTAGAAAAATTTTGAGGGCGGAATCGTGTTGTAGAACTCAATTTACGTCGCATAGGTATTTTTTTTCGGAGCATGTCAACATTTTTGAAAATTGAAAAAGTGCGCTGGAAAGGCACTCAGAAATTTTTTAGAAAAATTTTGAGAGCCGAATCGTGTTGTAGAACTCAATTTACGTCACAGGACTTTTTTTTCGGAGCATGTCAACATTTTTGAAAATTGAAAAAGTGCGCTGGCCAGGCACTCAGAAAATTTTTAGAAAAATTTTGAGGGCGCAATCGTGTTGTAGAACTAAATTTACGTCGCATAGTAATTTTTTTTCGGAGCATGTCAACATTTTTGAAAATTGAAAAAGTCCGCTGGTCAGGCACTTAGAAATTTTTTTGGAAAAATTTTGAGGACGGAATCGTGTTGTAGAACTAAATTTACGTCGCATAGTAATTTTTTTTCGGAGCATGTCAACATTTTTGAAAATTGAAAAAGTGCGCTGGCCAGGCACTCAGAAATTTTTTAGAAAAATTTTGTGGGCGGAATCGTGTTGTAGAAGTCAATTTACGTCGCATAGGAATTTTCTTTTCGGAGCATGTCAACATTTTTGAAAATTGAAAAAGTCCGCTGGTCAGGCACTTAGAAATTTTTTTGGAAAAATTTTGAGGGCGGAATCGTGTTGTAGAACTCAATTTACGTCGCATAGGAATTTTTTTTTCGGAGCATGTCAACATTTTTAAAAATTAAAAAAGTGCGCTGGCCAGGCACTCAGAAATTTTTTAGAAAAATTTTGTGGGCGGAATCGTGTTGTAGAAGTCAATTTACGTCGCATAGGAATTTTCTTTTCGGAGCATGTCAACATTTTTGAAAATTGAAAAAGTGCGCTGGAAAGGCACTCAGAAATTTTTTAGAAAAATTTTGAGAGCCGAATCGTGTTGTAGAACTCAATTTACGTCACAGGACTTTTTTTTCGGAGCATGTCAACATTTTTGAAAATTGAAAAAGTGCGCTGGCCAGGCACTCAGAAAATTTTTAGAAAAATTTTGAGGGCGCAATCGTGTTGTAGAACTAAATTTACGTCGCATAGTAATTTTTTTTCGGAGCACGTCAACATTTTTGAAAATTGAAAAAGTGCGCTGACCAGGTACTTTGAAATTTTTTAGAAAAATTTGGAGGGCGGAATAGTGTTGTAGAACTCAATTTACGTCGTATAGGAATTTTATTTTTTTTTCGGAGCATGACAACATTTTTGAAAATTGAAAAAGTGCGCTGACCAGGTACTTAAAGATTTTTTAGAAAAATTTTGAGGGCGGAATCGTGTTGTAGAACTCAATTTACGTCGCATAGGTATTTTTTTTCGGAGCATGTCAACATTTTTGAAAATTGAAAAAGTGCGCTGGCCAGGCACTCAGAAATTTTTTAGAAAAATTTTGAGGGTGGAATCGTGTTGTAGAACTCAATTTACGTCGCATAGGTATTTTTTTTCGAAGCATGTCAACATTTTTGAAAATTGAAAAAGTGCGCTGGAAAGGCACTCAGAAATTTTTTAGAAAAATTTTGAGAGCCGAATCGTGTTGTAGAACTCAATTTACGTCACAGGACTTTTTTTTCGGAGCATGTCAACATTTTTGAAAATTGAAAAAGTGCGCTGGCCAGGCACTCAGAAAATTTTTAGAAAAATTTTGAGGGCGCAATCGTGTTGTAGAACTAAATTTACGTCGCATAGTAATTTTTTTTCGGAGCATGTCAACATTTTTAAAAATTGAAAAAGTGCGCTGGCCAGGTACTTAGAAATTTTTTAGAAAAATTTTGAGGGCGGAATCGTGTGGTAGAACTCAATTTACGTCGTATAGGAATTTTATTTTTTTTTCGGAGCATGACAACATTTTTGAAAATTGAAAAAGTGCGCTGACCAGGTACTTAAAGATTTTTTAGAAAAATTTTGAGGGCGGAATCGTGTTGTAGAACTCAATTTACGTCGCATAGGTATTTTTTTTCGGAGCATGTCAACATTTTTGAAAATTGAAAAAGTGCGCTGGCCAGGCACTCAGAAATTTTTTAGAAAAATTTTGAGGGTGGAATCGTGTTGTAGAACTCAATTTACGTCGCATAGGTATTTTTTTTTCGAAGCATGTCAACATTTTTGAAAATTGAAAAAGTGCGCTGGCGGGGCACAGAAATTTTATAAAAAAATTTTTAGGGCGGAATTGTGTTGTAGAACTTAATTTACGTCGCATAGGAATTTTTTTTTCGGAGCATGCCAACATTTTTGAAAATTGAAAAAGTGCGCTGACCAGGTACTTTGAAATTTTATAGAAAAATTTTTAGGGCGGAATCGTGTTGCAGAACTTAATTTACGTCGTATAGGAATTTTATTTTTTTTTGGAGCATGTCAACATGTTTGAAAATTGAAAAAGTGCGCTGGCCAGGCACTCAGAAATTTTATAAATAAATTTTTAGGGCGGAATTGTGTTGTAGAACTTAATTTACGTCGCAAATTTTTAGGGCGGAATCGTGTTCTAGAACTCAATTTACGTCGCATAGGAATTTTCTTTTCGGAGCATGTCAACATTTTTGAAAATTGAAAAAGTGCGCTGGCCAGGCGCAGAAATTTTATAAAAAAAATTTTAGGGCGGAATTGTGTTGTAGAACTTAATTTACGTCGCATAGGAATTTTTTTTCGGAGCATGCCAACATTTTGGAAAATTGAAAAAGTGCGCTGACCAGGTACTTTGAAATTTTTTAGAAAAATTTTGAGGGCGGAATCGTGTTGTAGAACTCAATTTACGTCGCATAGGTATTTTTTTCGAAGCATGTCAACATTTTTGAAAATTGAAAAAGTGCGCTGGCGAGGCACTCAGAAATTTTATAGAAAAATTTTTAGGGCGGAATCGTGTTGTAGAACTTAATTTACGTCGTATAGGAATTTTATTTTTTTTCGGAGCATGACAACATTTTTGAAAATTGAAAAAGTGCGCTGACCAGGTACTTAAAATTTTTTTAGAAAAATTTTGAGGGCGGAATCGTGTTGTAGAACTCAATTTACGTCGCATAGGTATTTTTTTTCGGAGCATGTCAACATTTTTGAAAATTGAAAAAGTGCGCTGGCCAGGCACTCAAAAATTTTTTAGAAACATTTTGAGGGCCGAATCGTGTTGTAGAACTCAATTTACGTCGCATAGGAATTTTTTTTCGGAGCATGTCAACATTTTTGAAAATAGAAAAAGTGCGCTGACCAGGTACTTAGAAATTTTTTAGAAAAATTTGGAGGGCGGAATCGTGTGGTAGAACTCAATTTACGTCGTATAGGAATTTTTTTTCGGAGCATGACAACATTTTTGAAAATTGAAAAAGTGCGCTGACCAGGAACTTAAAATTTTTTTAGAAAAATTTTGAGGGCGGAATCGTGTTGTAGAACTCAATTTACGTCGCATAGGTATTTTTTTCGAAGCATGTCAACATTTTTGAAAATTGAAAAAGTGCGCTGGCGAGGCACTCAGAAATTTTATAGAAAAATTTTTAGGGCGGAATCGTGTTGTAGAACTTAATTTACGTCGTATAGGAATTTTATTTTTTTTTCGGAGCATGCCAACATTTTTGAAAATTGAAAAAGTGCGCTGACCAGGTACTTTGAAATTTTTTAGAAAAATTTTGAGGGCGGAATCGTGTTGTAGAACTCAATTTACGTCGCATAGGTATTTTTTTCGAAGCATGTCAACATTTTTGAAAATTGAAAAAGTGCGCTGGCGAGGCACTCAGAAATTTTATAGAAAAATTTTTAGGGCGGAATCGTGTTGTAGAACTTAATTTACGTCGTATAGGAATTTTATTTTTTTTTCGGAGCATGACAACATTTTTGAAAATTGAAAAAGTGCGCTGACCAGGTACTTAAAATTTTTTTAGAAAAATTTTGAGGGCGGAATCGTGTTGTAGAACTCAATTTACGTCGCATAGGTATTTTTTTTCGGAGCATGTCAACATTTTTGAAAATTGAAAAAGTGCGCTGGCCAGGCACTCAAAAATTTTTTAGAAACATTTTGAGGGCCGAATCGTGTTGTAGAACTCAATTTACGTCGCATAGGTATTTTTTTCGAAGCATGTCAACATTTTTGAAAATTGAAAAAGTGCGCTGGCGAGGCACTCAGAAATTTTATAGAAAAATTTTTAGGGCGGAATCGTGTTGTAGAACTTAATTTACGTCGTATAGGAATTTTATTTTTTTTTTCGGAGCATGACAACATTTTTGAAAATTGAAAAAGTGCGCAGACCAGGTACTTAAAATTTTTTTAGAAAAATTTTGAGGGCGGAATCGTGTTGTAGAACTCAATTTACGTCGCATAGGTATTTTTTTTCGGAGCATGTCAACATTTTTGAAAATTGAAAAAGTGCGCTGGAAAGGCACTCAGAAATTTTTTAGAAAAATTTTGAGAGCCGAATCGTGTTGTAGAACTCAATTTACGTCACAGGACTTTTTTTTCGGAGCATGTCAACATTTTTGAAAATTGAAAAAGTGCGCTGGCCAGGCACTCAGAAAATTTTTAGAAAAATTTTGAGGGCGCAATCGTGTTGTAGAACTAAATTTACGTCGCATAGTAATTTTTTTTCGGAGCATGTCAACATTTTTGAAAATTGAAAAAGTCCGCTGGTCAGGCACTTAGAAATTTTTTTGGAAAAATTTTGAGGACGGAATCGTGTTGTAGAACTAAATTTACGTCGCATAGTAATTTTTTTTCGGAGCATGTCAACATTTTTGAAAATTGAAAAAGTGCGCTGGCCAGGCACTCAGAAATTTTTTAGAAAAATTTTGTGGGCGGAATCGTGTTGTAGAAGTCAATTTACGTCGCATAGGAATTTTCTTTTCGGAGCATGTCAACATTTTTGAAAATTGAAAAAGTCCGCTGGTCAGGCACTTAGAAATTTTTTTGGAAAAATTTTGAGGGCGGAATCGTGTTGTAGAACTCAATTTACGTCGCATAGGAATTTTTTTTTCGGAGCATGTCAACATTTTTAAAAATTAAAAAAGTGCGCTGGCCAGGCACTCAGAAATTTTTTAGAAAAATTTTGTGGGCGGAATCGTGTTGTAGAAGTCAATTTACGTCGCATAGGAATTTTCTTTTCGGAGCATGTCAACATTTTTGAAAATTGAAAAAGTGCGCTGGAAAGGCACTCAGAAATTTTTTAGAAAAATTTTGAGAGCCGAATCGTGTTGTAGAACTCAATTTACGTCACAGGACTTTTTTTTCGGAGCATGTCAACATTTTTGAAAATTGAAAAAGTGCGCTGGCCAGGCACTCAGAAAATTTTTAGAAAAATTTTGAGGGCGCAATCGTGTTGTAGAACTAAATTTACGTCGCATAGTAATTTTTTTTCGGAGCACGTCAACATTTTTGAAAATTGAAAAAGTGCGCTGACCAGGTACTTTGAAATTTTTTAGAAAAATTTGGAGGGCGGAATAGTGTTGTAGAACTCAATTTACGTCGTATAGGAATTTTATTTTTTTTTCGGAGCATGACAACATTTTTGAAAATTGAAAAAGTGCGCTGACCAGGTACTTAAAGATTTTTTAGAAAAATTTTGAGGGCGGAATCGTGTTGTAGAACTCAATTTACGTCGCATAGGTATTTTTTTTCGGAGCATGTCAACATTTTTGAAAATTGAAAAAGTGCGCTGGCCAGGCACTCAGAAATTTTTTAGAAAAATTTTGAGGGTGGAATCGTGTTGTAGAACTCAATTTACGTCGCATAGGTATTTTTTTTCGAAGCATGTCAACATTTTTGAAAATTGAAAAAGTGCGCTGGAAAGGCACTCAGAAATTTTTTAGAAAAATTTTGAGAGCCGAATCGTGTTGTAGAACTCAATTTACGTCACAGGACTTTTTTTTCGGAGCATGTCAACATTTTTGAAAATTGAAAAAGTGCGCTGGCCAGGCACTCAGAAAATTTTTAGAAAAATTTTGAGGGCGCAATCGTGTTGTAGAACTAAATTTACGTCGCATAGTAATTTTTTTTCGGAGCATGTCAACATTTTTAAAAATTGAAAAAGTGCGCTGGCCAGGTACTTAGAAATTTTTTAGAAAAATTTTGAGGGCGGAATCGTGTGGTAGAACTCAATTTACGTCGTATAGGAATTTTATTTTTTTTTCGGAGCATGACAACATTTTTGAAAATTGAAAAAGTGCGCTGACCAGGTACTTAAAGATTTTTTAGAAAAATTTTGAGGGCGGAATCGTGTTGTAGAACTCAATTTACGTCGCATAGGTATTTTTTTTCGGAGCATGTCAACATTTTTGAAAATTGAAAAAGTGCGCTGGCCAGGCACTCAGAAATTTTTTAGAAAAATTTTGAGGGTGGAATCGTGTTGTAGAACTCAATTTACGTCGCATAGGTATTTTTTTTTCGAAGCATGTCAACATTTTTGAAAATTGAAAAAGTGCGCTGGCGGGGCACAGAAATTTTATAAAAAAATTTTTAGGGCGGAATTGTGTTGTAGAACTTAATTTACGTCGCATAGGAATTTTTTTTTCGGAGCATGCCAACATTTTTGAAAATTGAAAAAGTGCGCTGACCAGGTACTTTGAAATTTTATAGAAAAATTTTTAGGGCGGAATCGTGTTGCAGAACTTAATTTACGTCGTATAGGAATTTTATTTTTTTTTGGAGCATGTCAACATGTTTGAAAATTGAAAAAGTGCGCTGGCCAGGCACTCAGAAATTTTATAAATAAATTTTTAGGGCGGAATTGTGTTGTAGAACTTAATTTACGTCGCAAATTTTTAGGGCGGAATCGTGTTCTAGAACTCAATTTACGTCGCATAGGAATTTTCTTTTCGGAGCATGTCAACATTTTTGAAAATTGAAAAAGTGCGCTGGCCAGGCGCAGAAATTTTATAAAAAAAATTTTAGGGCGGAATTGTGTTGTAGAACTTAATTTACGTCGCATAGGAATTTTTTTTCGGAGCATGCCAACATTTTGGAAAATTGAAAAAGTGCGCTGACCAGGTACTTTGAAATTTTTTAGAAAAATTTTGAGGGCGGAATCGTGTTGTAGAACTCAATTTACGTCGCATAGGTATTTTTTTCGAAGCATGTCAACATTTTTGAAAATTGAAAAAGTGCGCTGGCGAGGCACTCAGAAATTTTATAGAAAAATTTTTAGGGCGGAATCGTGTTGTAGAACTTAATTTACGTCGTATAGGAATTTTATTTTTTTTCGGAGCATGACAACATTTTTGAAAATTGAAAAAGTGCGCTGACCAGGTACTTAAAATTTTTTTAGAAAAATTTTGAGGGCGGAATCGTGTTGTAGAACTCAATTTACGTCGCATAGGTATTTTTTTTCGGAGCATGTCAACATTTTTGAAAATTGAAAAAGTGCGCTGGCCAGGCACTCAAAAATTTTTTAGAAACATTTTGAGGGCCGAATCGTGTTGTAGAACTCAATTTACGTCGCATAGGAATTTTTTTTCGGAGCATGTCAACATTTTTGAAAATAGAAAAAGTGCGCTGACCAGGTACTTAGAAATTTTTTAGAAAAATTTGGAGGGCGGAATCGTGTGGTAGAACTCAATTTACGTCGTATAGGAATTTTTTTTCGGAGCATGACAACATTTTTGAAAATTGAAAAAGTGCGCTGACCAGGAACTTAAAATTTTTTTAGAAAAATTTTGAGGGTGGAATCGTGTTGTAGAACTCAATTTACGTCGCATAGGAATTTTCTTTTCGGAGCATGACAACATTTTTGAAAATTGAAAAAGTGCGCTGGCCAGGCACAGAAATTTTATAAAAAAAATTTTAGGGCGGAATTGTGTTGTAGAACTTAATTTACGTCGCATAGGAATTTTTTTTTCGGAGCATGCCAACATTTTTGAAAATTGAAAAAGTGCGCTGACCAGGTACTTTGAAATTTTTTAGAAAAATTTTGAGGGCGGAATCGTGTTGTAGAACTCAATTTACGTCGCATAGGTATTTTTTCTCGAAGCATGTCAACATTTTTGAAAATTGAAAAAGTGCGCTGGCGGGGCACTCAGAAATTTTATAGAAAAATTTTTAGGGCGGAATTGTGTTGTAGAACTTAATTTACGTCGCATAGGAATTTTTTTTCATAGCATGTCAACATGTTTGAAAATTGAAAAAGTGCGCTGGCCAGGCACAGAAATTTTATAAAAAAATTTTTAGGGCGGAATTGTGTTGTAGAACTTAATTTACGTCGCATAGGAATTTTTTTTTCGGAGCATGCCAACATTTTTGAAAATTGAAAAAGTGCGCTGACCAGGTACTTTGAAATTTTTTAGAAAAATTTTGAGGGCGGAATCGTGTTGTAGAACTCAATTTACGTCGCATAGGTATTTTTTTTCGAAGCATGTCAACATTTTTGAAAATTGAAAAAGTGCGCTGGCGAGGCACTCAGAAATTTTATAGAAAAATTTTTAGGGCGGAATCGTGTTGTAGAACTTAATTTACGTCGTATAGGAATTTTTTTTTTTTTCGGAGCATGACAACATTTTTGAAAATTGAAAAAGTGCGCTGGCCAGGCACAGAAATTTTATAAAAAAATTTTTAGGGCGGAATTGTGTTGTAGAACTTAATTTACGTCGTATAGGAATTTTATTTTTTTTTCGGAGCATGACAACATTTTTGAAAATTGCAAAAGTGCGCTGACCAGGTACTTAAAATTTTTTTAGAAAAATTTTGTGGGCGGAATCGTGTTGTAGAACTCAATTTACGTCGCTTAGGTATTTTTTTTCGGAGCATGTCAACATTTTTGAAAATTGAAAAAGTGCGCTGACCAGGTACTTTGAAATTTTTTAGAAAAATTTGGAGGGCGGAATAGTGTTGTAGAACTCAATTTACGTCGTATAGGATTTTTTTTTCGGAGCATGTCAACATTTTTAAAAATTGAAAAAGTGCGCTGGCCAGGTACTTAGAAATTTTTTAGAAAAATTTTTAGGGCGGAATCGTGTTGCAGAACTTAATTTACGTCGTATAGGAATTTTATTTTTTTTTCGGAGCATGACAACATTTTTGAAAATTGCAAAAGTGCGCTGACCAGGTACTTAAAATTTTTTTAGAAAAATTTTGAGGGCGGAATCGTGTTGTAGAACTCAATTTACGTCGCATAGGTATTTTTTTTCGGAGCATGTCAACATTTTTGAAAATTGAAAAAGTGCGCTGGCCAGGCACTCAAAAATTTTTTAGAAACATTTTGAGGGCGGAATCGTGTTGTAGAACTCAATTTACGTCGCATAGGAATTTTTTTTCGGAGCATGTCAACATTTTTGAAAATAGAAAAAGTGCGCTGACCAGGTACTTTGAAATTTTTTAGAAAAATTTGGAGGGCGGAATAGTGTTGTAGAACTCAATTTACGTCGTATAGGATTTTTTTTTCGGAGCATGTCAACATTTTTAAAAATTGAAAAAGTGCGCTGGCCAGGTACTTAGAAATTTTTTAGAAAAATTTTTAGGGCGGAATCGTGTTGCAGAACTTAATTTACGTCGTATAGGAATTTTATTTTTTTTTCGGAGCATGACAACATTTTTGAAAATTGAAAAAGTGCGCAGACCAGGTACTTAAAATTTTTTTAGAAAAATTTTGAGGGCGGAATCGTGTTGTAGAACTCAATTTACGTCGCATAGGTATTTTTTTTCGGAGCATGTCAACATTTTTGAAAATTGCAAAAGTGCGCTGACCAGGTACTTAAAATTTTTTTAGAAAAATTTTGAGGGCGGAATCGTGTTGTAGAACTCAATTTACGTCGCATAGGTATTTTTTTTCGGAGCATGTCAACATTTTTGAAAATTGAAAAAGTGCGCTGGCCAGGCACTCAAAAATTTTTTAGAAAAATTTTGAGGGCGGAATCGTGTTGTAGAACTCAATTTACGTCGCATAGGTCTTTTTTTTCGGAGCATGTCAACATTTTTGAAAATTGAAAAAGTGCGCTGGCCAGGCACTCAAAAATTTTTTAGAAACATTTTGAGGGCCGAATCGTGTTGTAGAACTCAATTTACGTCGCATAGGAATTTTTTTTCGGAGCATGTCAACATTTTTGAAAATAGAAAAAGTGCGCTGACCAGGTACTTTGAAATTTTTTAGAAAAATTTTGAGGGCGGAATCGTGTGGTAGAACTCAATTTACGTCGTATAGGAATTTTTTTTCGGAGCATGACAACATTTTTGAAAATTGACCAGGAACTTAAAATTTTTTTAGAAAAATTTTGAGGGTGGAATCGTGTTGTAGAACTCAATTTACATCGCATAGGAATTTTCTTTTCGGAGCATGTCAACATTTTTAAAAATTAAAAAAGTGCGCTGGCCAGGCACTCAGAAAATTTTTAGAAAAATTTTGAGGGCGCAATCGTGTTGTAGAACTAAATTTACGTCGCATAGTAATTTTTTTTCGGATCATGTCAACATTTTTGAAAATTGAAAAAGTCCGCTGGTCAGGCACTTAGAAATTTTTTTGGAAAAATTTTGAGGACGGAATCGTGTTGTAGAACTAAATTTACGTCGCATAGTAATTTTTTTTCGGAGCATGTCAACATTTTTGAAAATTGAAAAAGTGCGCTGGCCAGGCACTCAGAAATTTTTTAGAAAAATTTTGTGGGCGGAATCGTGTTGTAGAAGTCAATTTACGTCGCATAGGAATTTTCTTTTCGGAGCATGTCAACATTTTTGAAAATTGAAAAAGTCCGCTGGTCAGGCACTTAGAAATTTTTTTGGAAAAATTTTGAGGGCGGAATCGTGTTGTAGAACTCAATTTACGTCGCATAGGAATTTTTTTTTCGGAGCATGTCAACATTTTTAAAAATTAAAAAAGTGCGCTGGCCAGGCACTCAGAAATTTTTTAGAAAAATTTTGTGGGCGGAATCGTGTTGTAGAAGTCAATTTACGTCGCATAGGAATTTTCTTTTCGGAGCATGTCAACATTTTTGAAAATTGAAAAAGTGCGCTGGAAAGGCACTCAGAAATTTTTTAGAAAAATTTTGAGAGCCGAATCGTGTTGTAGAACTCAATTTACGTCACAGGACTTTTTTTTCGGAGCATGTCAACATTTTTGAAAATTGAAAAAGTGCGCTGGCCAGGCACTCAGAAAATTTTTAGAAAAATTTTGAGGGCGCAATCGTGTTGTAGAACTAAATTTACGTCGCATAGTAATTTTTTTTCGGAGCACGTCAACATTTTTGAAAATTGAAAAAGTGCGCTGACCAGGTACTTTGAAATTTTTTAGAAAAATTTGGAGGGCGGAATAGTGTTGTAGAACTCAATTTACGTCGTATAGGATTTTTTTTTTCGGAGCATGTCAACATTTTTAAAAATTGAAAAAGTGCGCTGGCCAGGTACTTAGAAATTTTTTAGAAAAATTTTGAGGGCGGAATCGTGTGGTAGAACTCAATTTACGTCGTATAGGAATTTTATTTTTTTTTCGGAGCATGACAACATTTTTGAAAATTGAAAAAGTGCGCTGACCAGGTACTTAAAGATTTTTTAGAAAAATTTTGAGGGCGGAATCGTGTTGTAGAACTCAATTTACGTCGCATAGGTATTTTTTTTCGGAGCATGTCAACATTTTTGAAAATTGAAAAAGTCCGCTGGCCAGGCACTCAGAAATTTTTTAGAACAATTTTGAGGGTGGAATCGTGTTGCAGAACTTAATTTACGTCGCTTAGGTATTTTTTTTCGGAGCATGTCAACATTTTTGAAAATTGAAAAAGTGCGCTGACCAGGTACTTTGAAATTTTTTAGAAAAATTTGGAGGGCGGAATAGTGTTGTAGAACTCAATTTACGTCGTATAGGATTTTTTTTTCGGAGCATGTCAACATTTTTAAAAATTGAAAAAGTGCGCTGGCCAGGTACTTAGAAATTTTTTAGAAAAATTTTTAGGGCGGAATCGTGTTGCAGAACTTAATTTACGTCGTATAGGAATTTTATTTTTTTTTCGGAGCATGACAACATTTTTGAAAATTGCAAAAGTGCGCTGACCAGGTACTTAAAATTTTTTTAGAAAAATTTTGAGGGCGGAATCGTGTTGTAGAACTCAATTTACGTCGCATAGGTATTTTTTTTCGGAGCATGTCAACATTTTTGAAAATTGAAAAAGTGCGCTGGCCAGGCACTCAAAAATTTTTTAGAAACATTTTGAGGGCGGAATCGTGTTGTAGAACTCAATTTACGTCGCATAGGAATTTTTTTTCGGAGCATGTCAACATTTTTGAAAATAGAAAAAGTGCGCTGACCAGGTACTTTGAAATTTTTTAGAAAAATTTGGAGGGCGGAATAGTGTTGTAGAACTCAATTTACGTCGTATAGGATTTTTTTTTCGGAGCATGTCAACATTTTTAAAAATTGAAAAAGTGCGCTGGCCAGGTACTTAGAAATTTTTTAGAAAAATTTTTAGGGCGGAATCGTGTTGCAGAACTTAATTTACGTCGTATAGGAATTTTATTTTTTTTTCGGAGCATGACAACATTTTTGAAAATTGAAAAAGTGCGCAGACCAGGTACTTAAAATTTTTTTAGAAAAATTTTGAGGGCGGAATCGTGTTGTAGAACTCAATTTACGTCGCATAGGTATTTTTTTTCGGAGCATGTCAACATTTTTGAAAATTGCAAAAGTGCGCTGACCAGGTACTTAAAATTTTTTTAGAAAAATTTTGAGGGCGGAATCGTGTTGTAGAACTCAATTTACGTCGCATAGGTATTTTTTTTCGGAGCATGTCAACATTTTTGAAAATTGAAAAAGTGCGCTGGCCAGGCACTCAAAAATTTTTTAGAAAAATTTTGAGGGCGGAATCGTGTTGTAGAACTCAATTTACGTCGCATAGGTCTTTTTTTTCGGAGCATGTCAACATTTTTGAAAATTGAAAAAGTGCGCTGGCCAGGCACTCAAAAATTTTTTAGAAACATTTTGAGGGCCGAATCGTGTTGTAGAACTCAATTTACGTCGCATAGGAATTTTTTTTCGGAGCATGTCAACATTTTTGAAAATAGAAAAAGTGCGCTGACCAGGTACTTTGAAATTTTTTAGAAAAATTTTGAGGGCGGAATCGTGTGGTAGAACTCAATTTACGTCGTATAGGAATTTTTTTTCGGAGCATGACAACATTTTTGAAAATTGACCAGGAACTTAAAATTTTTTTAGAAAAATTTTGAGGGTGGAATCGTGTTGTAGAACTCAATTTACATCGCATAGGAATTTTCTTTTCGGAGCATGTCAACATTTTTAAAAATTAAAAAAGTGCGCTGGCCAGGCACTCAGAAAATTTTTAGAAAAATTTTGAGGGCGCAATCGTGTTGTAGAACTAAATTTACGTCGCATAGTAATTTTTTTTCGGATCATGTCAACATTTTTGAAAATTGAAAAAGTCCGCTGGTCAGGCACTTAGAAATTTTTTTGGAAAAATTTTGAGGACGGAATCGTGTTGTAGAACTAAATTTACGTCGCATAGTAATTTTTTTTCGGAGCATGTCAACATTTTTGAAAATTGAAAAAGTGCGCTGGCCAGGCACTCAGAAATTTTTTAGAAAAATTTTGTGGGCGGAATCGTGTTGTAGAAGTCAATTTACGTCGCATAGGAATTTTCTTTTCGGAGCATGTCAACATTTTTGAAAATTGAAAAAGTCCGCTGGTCAGGCACTTAGAAATTTTTTTGGAAAAATTTTGAGGGCGGAATCGTGTTGTAGAACTCAATTTACGTCGCATAGGAATTTTTTTTTCGGAGCATGTCAACATTTTTAAAAATTAAAAAAGTGCGCTGGCCAGGCACTCAGAAATTTTTTAGAAAAATTTTGTGGGCGGAATCGTGTTGTAGAAGTCAATTTACGTCGCATAGGAATTTTCTTTTCGGAGCATGTCAACATTTTTGAAAATTGAAAAAGTGCGCTGGAAAGGCACTCAGAAATTTTTTAGAAAAATTTTGAGAGCCGAATCGTGTTGTAGAACTCAATTTACGTCACAGGACTTTTTTTTCGGAGCATGTCAACATTTTTGAAAATTGAAAAAGTGCGCTGGCCAGGCACTCA
This sequence comes from Pseudeuparius sepicola, assembly GCA_963920635.1. Lineage (NCBI taxonomy): Eukaryota > Metazoa > Arthropoda > Insecta > Coleoptera > Anthribidae > Pseudeuparius > Pseudeuparius sepicola. Next base: position 85,004,806 of record OY987298.1, on the reverse strand, counting down.
GAAAATTTTTAGAAAAATTTTGAGGGCGCAATCGTGTTGTAGAACTAAATTTACGTCGCATAGTAATTTTTTTTCGGAGCACGTCAACATTTTTGAAAATTGAAAAAGTGCGCTGACCAGGTACTTTGAAATTTTTTAGAAAAATTTGGAGGGCGGAATAGTGTTGTAGAACTCAATTTACGTCGTATAGGATTTTTTTTTTCGGAGCATGTCAACATTTTTAAAAATTGAAAAAGTGCGCTGGCCAGGTACTTAGAAATTTTTTAGAAAAATTTTGAGGGCGGAATCGTGTGGTAGAACTCAATTTACGTCGTATAGGAATTTTATTTTTTTTTCGGAGCATGACAACATTTTTGAAAATTGAAAAAGTGCGCTGACCAGGTACTTAAAGATTTTTTAGAAAAATTTTGAGGGCGGAATCGTGTTGTAGAACTCAATTTACGTCGCATAGGTATTTTTTTTCGGAGCATGTCAACATTTTTGAAAATTGAAAAAGTCCGCTGGCCAGGCACTCAGAAATTTTTTAGAACAATTTTGAGGGTGGAATCGTGTTGCAGAACTTAATTTACGTCGTATAGGAATTTTATTTTTTTTTGGAGCATGTCAACATGTTTGAAATTTGAAAAAGTGCGCTGGCCAGGCACTCAGAAATTTTATAAATAAATTTTTAGGGCGGAATTGTGTTGTAGAACTTAATTTACGTCGCAAATTTTTCGGGCGGAATCGTGTTCTAGAACTCAATTTACGTCGCATAGGAATTTTCTTTTCGGAGCATGTCAACATTTTTGAAAATTGAAAAAGTGCGCTGGCCAGGCGCAGAAATTTTATAAAAAAAATTTTAGGGCGGAATTGTGTTGTAGAACTTAATTTACGTCGCATAGGAATTTTTTTTTCGGAGCATGCCAACATTTTTGAAAATTGAAAAAGTGCGCTGACCAGGTACTTTGAAATTTTATAGAAAAATTTTTAGGGCGGAATCGTGTTGCAGAACTTAATTTACGTCGTATAGGAATTTTATTTTTTTTTGGAGCATGTCAACATGTTTGAAATTTGAAAAAGTGCGCTGGCCAGGCACTCAGAAATTTTATAAATAAATTTTTAGGGCGGAATTGTGTTGTAGAACTTAATTTACGTCGCAAATTTTTAGGGCGGAATCGTGTTCTAGAACTCAATTTACGTCGCATAGGAATTTTCTTTTCGGAGCATGTCAACATTTTTGAAAATTGAAAAAGTGCGCTGGCCAGGCGCAGAAATTTTATAAAAAAAATTTTAGGGCGGAATTGTGTTGTAGAACTTAATTTACGTCGCATAGGAATTTTTTTTCGGAGCATGCCAACATTTTTGAAAATTGAAAAAGTGCGCTGACCAGGTACTTTGAAATTTTTTAGAAAAATTTTGAGGGCGGAATCGTGTTGTAGAACTCAATTTACGTCGCATAGGTATTTTTTTCGAAGCATGTCAACATTTGTGAAAATTGAAAAAGTGCGCTGGCGAGGCACTCAGAAATTTTATAGAAAAATTTTTAGGGCGGAATCGTGTTGTAGAACTTAATTTACGTCGTATAGGAATTTTATTTTTTTTTCGGAGCATGACAACATTTTTGAAAATTGAAAAAGTGCGCTGACCAGGTACTTAAAATTTTTTTAGAAAAATTTTGAGGGCGGAATCGTGTTGTAGAACTCAATTTACGTCGCATAGGTATTTTTTTTCGGAGCATGTCAACATTTTTGAAAATTGAAACAGTGCGCTGGCCAGGCACTCAAAAATTTTTTAGAAACATTTTGAGGGCCGAATCGTGTTGTAGAACTCAATTTACGTCGCATAGGAATTTTTTTTCGGAGCATGTCAACATTTTTGAAATAGAAAAAGTGCGCTGACCAGGTACTTAGAAATTTTTTAGAAAAATTTGGAGGGCGGAGTAGTGTTGTAGAACTCAATTTACGTCGTATAGGATTTTTTTTTCGGAGCATGTCAACATTTTTAAAAATTGAAAAAGTGGGCTGGCCAGGTACTTAGAAATTTTTTAGAAAAATTTTGAGGGCGGAATCGTGTGGTAGAACTCAATTTACGTCGTATAGGAATTTTTTTTCGGAGCATGACAACATTTTTGAAAATTGAAAAAGTGCGCTGACCAGGAACTTAAAATTTTTTTAGAAAAATTTTGAGGGTGGAATCGTGTTGTAGAACTCAATTTACGTCGCATAGGAATTTTCTTTTCGGAGCATGACAACATTTTTGAAAATTGAAAAAGTGCGCTGGCCAGGCACAGAAATTTTATAAAAAAAATTTTAGGGCGGAATTGTGTTGTAGAACTTAATTTACGTCGCATAGGAATTTTTTTTTCGGAGCATGCCAACATTTTTGAAAATTGAAAAAGTGCGCTGACCAGGTACTTTGAAATTTTTTAGAAAAATTTTGAGGGCGGAATCGTGTTGTAGAACTCAATTTACGTCGCATAGGTATTTTTTTTCGAAGCATGTCAACATTTTTGAAAATTGAAAAAGTGCGCTGGCGGGGCACTCAGAAATTTTATAGAAAAATTTTTAGGGCGGAATTGTGTTGTAGAACTTAATTTACGTCGCATAGGAATTTTTTTTCATAGCATGTCAACATGTTTGAAAATTGAAAAAGTGCGCTGGCCAGGCACAGAAATTTTATAAAAAAATTTTTAGGGCGGAATTGTGTTGTAGAACTTAATTTACGTCGCATAGGAATTTTTTTTTCGGAGCATGCCAACATTTTTGAAAATTGAAAAAGTGCGCTGACCAGGTACTTTGAAATTTTTTAGAAAAATTTTGAGGGCGGAATCGTGTTGTAGAACTCAATTTACGTCGCATAGGTATTTTTTTTCGAAGCATGTCAACATTTTTGAAAATTGAAAAAGTGCGCTGGCGAGGCACTCAGAAATTTTATAGAAAAATTTTTAGGGCGGAATCGTGTTGTAGAACTTAATTTACGTCGTATAGGAATTTTTTTTTTTTTCGGAGCATGACAACATTTTTGAAAATTGAAAAAGTGCGCTGGCCAGGCACAGAAATTTTATAAAAAAATTTTTAGGGCGGAATTGTGTTGCAGAACTTAATTTACGTCGCATAGGAATTTTTTTTTCGGAGCATGCCAACATTTTTGAAAATTGAAAATGTGCGCTGACCAGGTACTTTGAAATTTTATAGAAAAATTTTTAGGGCGGAATCGTGTTGCAGAACTTAATTTACGTCGTATAGGAATTTTATTTTTTTTTCGGAACATGACAACATTTTTGAAAATTGCAAAAGTGCGCTGACCAGGTACTTAAAATTTTTTTAGAAAAATTTTGAGGGCGGAATCGTGTTGTAGAACTCAATTTACGTCGCATAGGTATTTTTTTTCGGAGCATGTCAACATTTTTGAAAATTGAAAAAGTGCGCTGGCCAGGCACTCAAAAATTTTTTAGAAACATTTTGAGGGCGGAATCGTGTTGTAGAACTCAATTTACGTCGCATAGGAATTTTTTTTCGGAGCATGTCAACATTTTTGAAAATAGAAAAAGTGCGCTGACCAGGTACTTTGAAATTTTTTAGAAAAATTTGGAGGGCGGAATAGTGTTGTAGAACTCAATTTACGTCGTATAGGATTTTTTTTTCGGAGCATGTCAACATTTTTAAAAATTGAAAAAGTGCGCTGGCCAGGTACTTAGAAATTTTTTAGAAAAATTTTGAGGGCGGAATCGTGTGGTAGAACTCAATTTACGTCGTATAGGAATTTTATTTTTTTTTCGGAGCATGACAACATTTTTGAAAATTGAAAAAGTGCGCTGACCAGGAACTTAAAAATTTTTTAGAAAAATTTTGAGGGTGGAATCGTGTTCTAGAACTCAATTTACGTCGCATAGGAATTTTCTTTTCGGAGCATGTCAACATTTTTGAAAATTGAAAAAGTGCGCTGGCCAGGCGCAGAAATTTTATAAAAAAAATTTTAGGGCGGAATTGTGTTGTAGAACTTAATTTACCTCGCATAGGAATTTTTTTTCGGAGCATGCCAACATTTTTGAAAATTGAAAAAGTGCGCTGACCAGGTACTTTGAAATTTTTTAGAAAAATTTTGAGGGCGGAATCGTGTTGTAGAACTCAATTTACGTCGCATAGGTATTTTTTTCGAAGCATGTCAACATTTTTGAAAATTGAAAAAGTGCGCTGGCGAGGCACTCAGAAATTTTATAGAAAAATTTTGAGGGCGGAATCGTGTTGTAGAACTCAATTTACGTCGCATAGGTATTTTTTTTCGGAGCATGTCAACATTTTTGAAAATTGAAAAAGTGCGCTGGCCAGGCACTCAAAAATTTTTTAGAAACATTTTGAGGGCCGAATCGTGTTGTAGAACTCAATTTACGTCGCATAGGTATTTTTTTCGAAGCATGTCAACATTTTTGAAAATTGAAAAAGTGCGCTGGCGAGGCACTCAGAAATTTTATAGAAAAATTTTTAGGGCGGAATCGTGTTGTAGAACTTAATTTACGTCGTATAGGAATTTTATTTTTTTTTCGGAGCATGACAACATTTTTGAAAATTGAAAAAGTGCGCAGACCAGGTACTTAAAATTTTTTTAGAAAAATTTTGAGGGCGGAATCGTGTTGTAGAACTCAATTTACGTCGCATAGGTATTTTTTTTCGGAGCATGTCAACATTTTTGAAAATTGCAAAAGTGCGCTGACCAGGTACTTAAAATTTTTTTAGAAAAATTTTGAGGGCGGAATCGTGTTGTAGAACTCAATTTACGTCGCATAGGTATTTTTTTTCGGAGCATGTCAACATTTTTGAAAATTGAAAAAGTGCGCTGGCCAGGCACTCAAAAATTTTTTAGAAACATTTTGAGGGCGGAATCGTGTTGTAGAACTCAATTTACGTCGCATAGGAATTTTTTTTCGGAGCATGTCAACATTTTTGAAAATTGAAAAAGTGCGCAGACCAGGTACTTAAAATTTTTTTAGAAAAATTTTTAGGGCGGAATCGTGTTGTAGAACTTAATTTACGTCGTATAGGAATTTTATTTTTTTTTCGGAGCATGACAACATTTTTGAAAATTGAAAAAGTGCGCAGACCAGGTACTTAAAATTTTTTTAGAAAAATTTTTAGGGCGGAATCGTGTTGTAGAACTTAATTTACGTCGTATAGGAATTTTATTTTTTTTTCGGAGCATGACAACATTTTTGAAAATTGCAAAAGTGCGCTGACCAGGTACTTAAAATTTTTTTAGAAAAATTTTGAGGGCGGAATCGTGTTGTAGAACTCAATTTACGTCGCATAGGTATTTTTTTTCGGAGCATGTCAACATTTTTGAAAATTGAAAAAGTGCGCTGGCCAGGCACTCAAAAATTTTTTAGAAACATTTTGAGGGCGGAATCGTGTTGTAGAACTCAATTTACGTCGCATAGGAATTTTTTTTCGGAGCATGTCAACATTTTTGAAAATAGAAAAAGTGCGCTGACCAGGTACTTTGAAATTTTTTAGAAAAATTTGGAGGGCGGAATAGTGTTGTAGAACTCAATTTACGTCGTATAGGATTTTTTTTTCGGAGCATGTCAACATTTTTAAAAATTGAAAAAGTGCGCTGGCCAGGTACTTAGAAATTTTTTAGAAAAATTTTGAGGGCGGAATCGTGTGGTAGAACTCAATTTACGTCGTATAGGAATTTTATTTTTTTTTCGGAGCATGACAACATTTTTGAAAATTGAAAAAGTGCGCTGACCAGGAACTTAAAAATTTTTTAGAAAAATTTTGAGGGTGGAATCGTGTTCTAGAACTCAATTTACGTCGCATAGGAATTTTCTTTTCGGAGCATGTCAACATTTTTGAAAATTGAAAAAGTGCGCTGGCCAGGCGCAGAAATTTTATAAAAAAAATTTTAGGGCGGAATTGTGTTGTAGAACTTAATTTACCTCGCATAGGAATTTTTTTTCGGAGCATGCCAACATTTTTGAAAATTGAAAAAGTGCGCTGACCAGGTACTTTGAAATTTTTTAGAAAAATTTTGAGGGCGGAATCGTGTTGTAGAACTCAATTTACGTCGCATAGGTATTTTTTTCGAAGCATGTCAACATTTTTGAAAATTGAAAAAGTGCGCTGGCGAGGCACTCAGAAATTTTATAGAAAAATTTTTAGGGCGGAATCGTGTTGTAGAACTTAATTTACGTCGTATAGGAATTTTATTTTTTTTTCGGAGCATGACAACATTTTTGAAAATTGAAAAAGTGCGCTGACCAGGTACTTAAAATTTTTTTAGAAAAATTTTGAGGGCGGAATCGTGTTGTAGAACTCAATTTACGTCGCATAGGTATTTTTTTTCGGAGCATGTCAACATTTTTGAAAATTGAAAAAGTGCGCTGGCCAGGCACTCAAAAATTTTTTAGAAACATTTTGAGGGCCGAATCGTGTTGTAGAACTCAATTTACGTCGCATAGGTATTTTTTTCGAAGCATGTCAACATTTTTGAAAATTGAAAAAGTGCGCTGGCGAGGCACTCAGAAATTTTATAGAAAAATTTTTAGGGCGGAATCGTGTTGTAGAACTTAATTTACGTCGTATAGGAATTTTATTTTTTTTTCGGAGCATGACAACATTTTTGAAAATTGAAAAAGTGCGCAGACCAGGTACTTAAAATTTTTTTAGAAAAATTTTGAGGGCGGAATCGTGTTGTAGAACTCAATTTACGTCGCATAGGTATTTTTTTTCGGAGCATGTCAACATTTTTGAAAATTGAAAAAGTGCGCTGGAAAGGCACTCAGAAATTTTTTAGAAAAATTTTGAGAGCCGAATCGTGTTGTAGAACTCAATTTACGTCACAGGACTTTTTTTTCGGAGCATGTCAACATTTTTGAAAATTGAAAAAGTGCGCTGGCCAGGCACTCAGAAAATTTTTAGAAAAATTTTGAGGGCGCAATCGTGTTGTAGAACTAAATTTACGTCGCATAGTAATTTTTTTTCGGAGCACGTCAACATTTTTGAAAATTGAAAAAGTGCGCTGACCAGGTACTTTGAAATTTTTTAGAAAAATTTGGAGGGCGGAATAGTGTTGTAGAACTCAATTTACGTCGTATAGGATTTTTTTTTTTCGGAGCATGTCAACATTTTTAAAAATTGAAAAAGTGCGCTGGCCAGGTACTTAGAAATTTTTTAGAAAAATTTTGAGGGCGGAATCGTGTGGTAGAACTCAATTTACGTCGTATAGGAATTTTATTTTTTTTTCGGAGCATGACAACATTTTTGAAAATTGAAAAAGTGCGCTGACCAGGTACTTAAAAATTTTTTAGAAAAATTTTGAGGGCGGAATCGTGTTGTAGAACTCAATTTACGTCGCATAGGTATTTTTTTTCGGAGCATGTCAACATTTTTGAAAATTGAAAAAGTGCGCTGGCGGGGCACAGAAATTTTATAAAAAAATTTTTAGGGCGGAATTGTGTTGTAGAACTTAATTTACGTCGCATAGGAATTTTTTTTTCGGAGCATGCCAACATTTTTGAAAATTGAAAAAGTACGCTGACCAGGTACTTTGAAATTTTATAGAAAAATTTTGAGGGCGGAATCGTGTTGTAGAACTCAATTTACGTCGCATAGGTATTTTTTTTCGAAGCATGTCAACATTTTTGAAAATTGAAAAAGTGCGCTGGCGGGGCACTCAGAAATTTTATAGAAAAATTTTTAGGGCGGAATTGTGTTGTAGAACTTAATTTACGTCGCATAGGAATTTTTTTTCATAGCATGTCAACATGTTTGAAAATTGAAAAAGTGCGCTGGCCAGGCACAGAAATTTTATAAAAAAATTTTTAGGGCGGAATTGTGTTGTAGAACTTAATTTACGTCGCATAGGAATTTTTTTTTCGGAGCATGCCAACATTTTTGAAAATTGAAAAAGTGCGCTGACCAGGTACTTTGAAATTTTTTAGAAAAATTTTGAGGGCGGAATCGTGTTGTAGAACTCAATTTACGTCGCATAGGTATTTTTTTTCGAAGCATGTCAACATTTTTGAAAATTGAAAAAGTGCGCTGGCGAGGCACTCAGAAATTTTATAGAAAAATTTTTAGGGCGGAATCGTGTTGTAGAACTTAATTTACGTCGTATAGGAATTTTTTTTTTTTTCGGAGCATGACAACATTTTTGAAAATTGAAAAAGTGCGCTGGCCAGGCACAGAAATTTTATAAAAAAATTTTTAGGGCGGAATTGTGTTGCAGAACTTAATTTACGTCGCATAGGAATTTTTTTTTCGGAGCATGCCAACATTTTTGAAAATTGAAAATGTGCGCTGACCAGGTACTTTGAAATTTTATAGAAAAATTTTTAGGGCGGAATCGTGTTGCAGAACTTAATTTACGTCGTATAGGAATTTTATTTTTTTTTCGGAACATGACAACATTTTTGAAAATTGCAAAAGTGCGCTGACCAGGTACTTAAAATTTTTTTAGAAAAATTTTGAGGGCGGAATCGTGTTGTAGAACTCAATTTACGTCGCATAGGTATTTTTTTTCGGAGCATGTCAACATTTTTGAAAATTGAAAAAGTGCGCTGGCCAGGCACTCAAAAATTTTTTAGAAACATTTTGAGGGCGGAATCGTGTTGTAGAACTCAATTTACGTCGCATAGGAATTTTTTTTCGGAGCATGTCAACATTTTTGAAAATAGAAAAAGTGCGCTGACCAGGTACTTTGAAATTTTTTAGAAAAATTTGGAGGGCGGAATAGTGTTGTAGAACTCAATTTACGTCGTATAGGATTTTTTTTTCGGAGCATGTCAACATTTTTAAAAATTGAAAAAGTGCGCTGGCCAGGTACTTAGAAATTTTTTAGAAAAATTTTGAGGGCGGAATCGTGTGGTAGAACTCAATTTACGTCGTATAGGAATTTTATTTTTTTTTCGGAGCATGACAACATTTTTGAAAATTGAAAAAGTGCGCTGACCAGGAACTTAAAAATTTTTTAGAAAAATTTTGAGGGTGGAATCGTGTTCTAGAACTCAATTTACGTCGCATAGGAATTTTCTTTTCGGAGCATGTCAACATTTTTGAAAATTGAAAAAGTGCGCTGGCCAGGCGCAGAAATTTTATAAAAAAAATTTTAGGGCGGAATTGTGTTGTAGAACTTAATTTACCTCGCATAGGAATTTTTTTTCGGAGCATGCCAACATTTTTGAAAATTGAAAAAGTGCGCTGACCAGGTACTTTGAAATTTTTTAGAAAAATTTTGAGGGCGGAATCGTGTTGTAGAACTCAATTTACGTCGCATAGGTATTTTTTTCGAAGCATGTCAACATTTTTGAAAATTGAAAAAGTGCGCTGGCGAGGCACTCAGAAATTTTATAGAAAAATTTTGAGGGCGGAATCGTGTTGTAGAACTCAATTTACGTCGCATAGGTATTTTTTTTCGGAGCATGTCAACATTTTTGAAAATTGAAAAAGTGCGCTGGCCAGGCACTCAAAAATTTTTTAGAAACATTTTGAGGGCCGAATCGTGTTGTAGAACTCAATTTACGTCGCATAGGTATTTTTTTCGAAGCATGTCAACATTTTTGAAAATTGAAAAAGTGCGCTGGCGAGGCACTCAGAAATTTTATAGAAAAATTTTTAGGGCGGAATCGTGTTCTAGAACTTAATTTACGTCGTATAGGAATTTTATTTTTTTTTCGGAGCATGACAACATTTTTGAAAATTGAAAAAGTGCGCAGACCAGGTACTTAAAATTTTTTTAGAAAAATTTTGAGGGCGGAATCGTGTTGTAGAACTCAATTTACGTCGCATAGGTATTTTTTTTCGGAGCATGTCAACATTTTTGAAAATTGCAAAAGTGCGCTGACCAGGTACTTAAAATTTTTTTAGAAAAATTTTGAGGGCGGAATCGTGTTGTAGAACTCAATTTACGTCGCATAGGTATTTTTTTTCGGAGCATGTCAACATTTTTGAAAATTGAAAAAGTGCGCTGGCCAGGCACTCAAAAATTTTTTAGAAACATTTTGAGGGCGGAATCGTGTTGTAGAACTCAATTTACGTCGCATAGGAATTTTTTTTCGGAGCATGTCAACATTTTTGAAAATTGAAAAAGTGCGCAGACCAGGTACTTAAAATTTTTTTAGAAAAATTTTTAGGGCGGAATCGTGTTGTAGAACTTAATTTACGTCGTATAGGAATTTTATTTTTTTTTCGGAGCATGACAACATTTTTGAAAATTGAAAAAGTGCGCAGACCAGGTACTTAAAATTTTTTTAGAAAAATTTTTAGGGCGGAATCGTGTTGTAGAACTTAATTTACGTCGTATAGGAATTTTATTTTTTTTTCGGAGCATGACAACATTTTTGAAAATTGCAAAAGTGCGCTGACCAGGTACTTAAAATTTTTTTAGAAAAATTTTGAGGGCGGAATCGTGTTGTAGAACTCAATTTACGTCGCATAGGTATTTTTTTTCGGAGCATGTCAACATTTTTGAAAATTGAAAAAGTGCGCTGGCCAGGCACTCAAAAATTTTTTAGAAACATTTTGAGGGCGGAATCGTGTTGTAGAACTCAATTTACGTCGCATAGGAATTTTTTTTCGGAGCATGTCAACATTTTTGAAAATAGAAAAAGTGCGCTGACCAGGTACTTTGAAATTTTTTAGAAAAATTTGGAGGGCGGAATAGTGTTGTAGAACTCAATTTACGTCGTATAGGATTTTTTTTTCGGAGCATGTCAACATTTTTAAAAATTGAAAAAGTGCGCTGGCCAGGTACTTAGAAATTTTTTAGAAAAATTTTGAGGGCGGAATCGTGTGGTAGAACTCAATTTACGTCGTATAGGAATTTTATTTTTTTTTCGGAGCATGACAACATTTTTGAAAATTGAAAAAGTGCGCTGACCAGGAACTTAAAAATTTTTTAGAAAAATTTTGAGGGTGGAATCGTGTTCTAGAACTCAATTTACGTCGCATAGGAATTTTCTTTTCGGAGCATGTCAACATTTTTGAAAATTGAAAAAGTGCGCTGGCCAGGCGCAGAAATTTTATAAAAAAAATTTTAGGGCGGAATTGTGTTGTAGAACTTAATTTACCTCGCATAGGAATTTTTTTTCGGAGCATGCCAACATTTTTGAAAATTGAAAAAGTGCGCTGACCAGGTACTTTGAAATTTTTTAGAAAAATTTTGAGGGCGGAATCGTGTTGTAGAACTCAATTTACGTCGCATAGGTATTTTTTTCGAAGCATGTCAACATTTTTGAAAATTGAAAAAGTGCGCTGGCGAGGCACTCAGAAATTTTATAGAAAAATTTTTAGGGCGGAATCGTGTTGTAGAACTTAATTTACGTCGTATAGGAATTTTATTTTTTTTTCGGAGCATGACAACATTTTTGAAAATTGAAAAAGTGCGCTGACCAGGTACTTAAAATTTTTTTAGAAAAATTTTGAGGGCGGAATCGTGTTGTAGAACTCAATTTACGTCGCATAGGTATTTTTTTTCGGAGCATGTCAACATTTTTGAAAATTGAAAAAGTGCGCTGGCCAGGCACTCAAAAATTTTTTAGAAACATTTTGAGGGCCGAATCGTGTTGTAGAACTCAATTTACGTCGCATAGGTATTTTTTTCGAAGCATGTCAACATTTTTGAAAATTGAAAAAGTGCGCTGGCGAGGCACTCAGAAATTTTATAGAAAAATTTTTAGGGCGGAATCGTGTTGTAGAACTTAATTTACGTCGTATAGGAATTTTATTTTTTTTTCGGAGCATGACAACATTTTTGAAAATTGAAAAAGTGCGCAGACCAGGTACTTAAAATTTTTTTAGAAAAATTTTGAGGGCGGAATCGTGTTGTAGAACTCAATTTACGTCGCATAGGTATTTTTTTTCGGAGCATGTCAACATTTTTGAAAATTGAAAAAGTGCGCTGGAAAGGCACTCAGAAATTTTTTAGAAAAATTTTGAGAGCCGAATCGTGTTGTAGAACTCAATTTACGTCACAGGACTTTTTTTTCGGAGCATGTCAACATTTTTGAAAATCGAAAAAGTGCGCTGGCCAGGCACTCAGAAAATTTTTAGAAAAATTTTGAGGGCGCAATCGTGTTGTAGAACTAAATTTACGTCGCATAGTAATTTTTTTTCGGAGCACGTCAACATTTTTGAAAATTGAAAAAGTGCGCTGACCAGGTACTTTGAAATTTTTTAGAAAAATTTGGAGGGCGGAATAGTGTTGTAGAACTCAATTTACGTCGTATAGGATTTTTTTTTTTCGGAGCATGTCAACATTTTTAAAAATTGAAAAAGTGCGCTGGCCAGGTACTTAGAAATTTTTTAGAAAAATTTTGAGGGCGGAATCGTGTGGTAGAACTCAATTTACGTCGTATAGGAATTTTATTTTTTTTTCGGAGCATGACAACATTTTTGAAAATTGAAAAAGTGCGCTGACCAGGTACTTAAAGATTTTTTAGAAAAATTTTGAGGGCGGAATCGTGTTGTAGAACTCAATTTACGTCGCATAGGTATTTTTTTTCGGAGCATGTCAACATTTTTGAAAATTGAAAAAGTGCGCTGGCGGGGCACAGAAATTTTATAAAAAAATTTTTAGGGCGGAATTGTGTTGTAGAACTTAATTTACGTCGCATAGGAATTTTTTTTTCGGAGCATGCCAACATTTTTGAAAATTGAAAAAGTACGCTGACCAGGTACTTTGAAATTTTATAGAAAAATTTTTAGGGCGGAATCGTGTTGCAGAACTTAATTTACGTCGTATAGGAATTTTATTTTTTTTTGGATCATGTCAACATGTTTGAAAATTGAAAAAGTGCGCTGGCCAGGCACTCAGAAATTTTATAAATAAATTTTTAGGGCGGAATTGTGTTGTAGAACTTAATTTACGTCGCAAATTTTTAGGGCGGAATCGTGTTCTAGAACTCAATTTACGTCGCATAGGAATTTTCTTTTCGGAGCATGTCAACATTTTTGAAAATTGAAAAAGTGCGCTGGCCAGGCGCAGAAATTTTATAAAAAAAATTTTAGTGCGGAATTGTGTTGTAGAACTTAATTTACGTCGCATAGGAATTTTTTTTCGGAGCATGCTAACATTTTTGAAAATTGAAAAAGTGCGCTGACCAGGTACTTTGAAATTTTTTAGAAAAATTTTGAGGGCGGAATCGTGTTGTAGAACTCAATTTACGTCGCATAGGTATTTTTTCGAAGCATGTCAACATTTTTGAAAATTGAAAAAGTGCGCTGGCGAGGCACTCAGAAATTTTATAGAAAAATTTTTAGGGCGGAATCGTGTTGTAGAACTTAATTTACGTCGTATAGGAATTTTATTTTTTTTTGGAGCATGACAACATTTTTGAAAATTGAAAAAGTGCGCTGACCAGGTACTTAAAATTTTTTTAGAAAAATTTTGAGGGCGGAATCGTGTTGTAGAACTCAATTTACGTCGCATAGGTATTTTTTTTCGGAGCATGTCAACATTTTTGAAAATTGAAAAAGTGCGCTGGCCAGGCACTCAAAAATTTTTTAGAAACATTTTGAGGGCCGAATCGTGTTGTAGAACTCAATTTACGTCGCATAGGAATTTTTTTTCGGAGCATGTCAACATTTTTGAAAATAGAAAAAGTGCGCTGACCAGGTACTTTGAAATTTTTTAGAAAAATTTGGAGGGCGGAATAGTGTTGTAGAACTCAATTTACGTCGTATAGGATTTTTTTTTCGGAGCATGTCAACATTTTTAAAAATTGAAAAAGTGGGCTGGCCAGGTACTTAGAAATTTTTTAGAAAAATTTTGAGGGCGGAATCGTGTGGTAGAACTCAATTTACGTCGTATAGGAATTTTTTTTCGGAGCATGACAACATTTTTGAAAATTGAAAAAGTGCGCTGACCAGGAACTTAAAATTTTTTTAGAAAAATTTTGAGGGTGGAATCGTGTTGTAGAACTCAATTTACGTCGCATAAGAATTTTCTTTTCGGAGCATGACAACATTTTTGAAAATTGAAAAAGTGCGCTGGCCAGGCACAGAAATTTTATAAAAAAAATTTTAGGGCGGAATTATGTTGTAGAACTTAATTTACGTCGCATAGGAATTTTTTTTTCGGAGCATGCCAACATTTTTGAAAATTGAAAAAGTGCGCTGACCAGGTACTTTGAAATTTTTTAGAAAAATTTTGAGGGCGGAATCGTGTTGTAGAACTCAATTTACGTCGCATAGGTATTTTTTTTCGAAGCATGTCAACATTTTTGAAAATTGAAAAAGTGCGCTGGCGGGGCACTCAGAAATTTTATAGAAAAATTTTTAGGGCCGAATTGTGTTGTAGAACTTAATTTACGTCGCATAGGAATTTTTTTTCGGAGCATGTCAACATGTTTGAAAATTGAAAAAGTGCGCTGGCCAGGCACAGAAATTTTATAAAAAAATTTTTAGGGCGGAATTGTGTTGTAGAACTTAATTTACGTCGCATAGGAATTTTTTTTTCGGAGCATGCCAACATTTTTGAAAATTGAAAAAGTGCGCTGACCAGGTACTTTAAAATTTTTTAGAAAAATTTTGAGGGCGGAATCGTGTTGTAGAACTCAATTTACGTCGCATAGGTATTTTTTTTCGAAGCATGTCAACATTTTTGAAAATTGAAAAAGTGCGCTGGCGAGGCACTCAGAAATTTTATAGAAAAATTTTGAGGGCGGAATCGTGTGGTAGAACTCAATTTACGTCGTATAGGAATTTTATTTTTTTTTCGGAGCATGACAACATTTTTGAAAATTGAAAAAGTGCGCTGACCAGGAACTTAAAAATTTTTTAGAAAAATTTTGAGGGTGGAATCGTGTTCTAGAACTCAATTTACGTCGCATAGGAATTTTCTTTTCGGAGCATGTCAACATTTTTGAAAATTGAAAAAGTGCGCTGGCCAGGCGCAGAAATTTTATAAAAAAAATTTTAGGGCGGAATTGTGTTGTAGAACTTAATTTACGTCGCATAGGAATTTTTTTTCGGAGCATGCCAACATTTTTGAAAATTGAAAAAGTGCGCTGACCAGGTACTTTGAAATTTTTTAGAAAAATTTTGAGGGCGGAATCGTGTTGTAGAACTCAATTTACGTCGCATAGGTATTTTTTTCGAAGCATGTCAACATTTTTGAAAATTGAAAAAGTGCGCTGGCGAGGCACTCAGAAATTTTATAGAAAAATATTTAGGGCGGAATCGTGTTGTAGAACTTAATTTACGTCGTATAGGAATTTTATTTTTTTTCGGAGCATGACAACATTTTTGAAAATTGAAAAAGTGCGCTGACCAGGTACTTAAAATTTTTTTAGAAAAATTTTGAGGGCGGAATCGTGTTGTAGAACTCAATTTACGTCGCATAGGTATTTTTTTTCGGAGCA
Organism: Pseudeuparius sepicola; assembly: GCA_963920635.1. Lineage (NCBI taxonomy): Eukaryota > Metazoa > Arthropoda > Insecta > Coleoptera > Anthribidae > Pseudeuparius > Pseudeuparius sepicola. The sequence continues at coordinate 84,989,469 of OY987298.1, read as the reverse complement.
TGTCAACATTTTTGAAAATTGAAAAAGTGCGCTGGCCAGGCACTCAAAAATTTTTTAGAAACATTTTGAGGGCCGAATCGTGTTGTAGAACTCAATTTACGTCGCATAGGAATTTTTTTTCGGAGCATGTCAACATTTTTGAAAATAGAAAAAGTGCGCTGACCAGGTACTTTGAAATTTTTTAGAAAAATTTGGAGGGCGGAATAGTGTTGTAGAACTCAATTTACGTCGTATAGGATTTTTTTTTCGGAGCATGACAACATTTTTAAAAATTGAAAAAGTGGGCTGGCCAGGTACTTAGAAATTTTTTAGAAAAATTTTGAGGGCGGAATCGTGTGGTAGAACTCAATTTACGTCGTATAGGAATTTTTTTTCGGAGCATGACAACATTTTTGAAAATTGAAAAAGTGCGCTGACCAGGAACTTAAAATTTTTTTAGAAAAATTTTGAGGGTGGAATCGTGTTGTAGAACTCAATTTACGTCGCATAGGAATTTTCTTTTCGGAGCATGACAACATTTTTAAAAATTGAAAAAGTGCGCTGGCCAGGCACAGAAATTTTATAAAAAAATTTTTAGGGCGGAATTGTGTTGTAGAACATAATTTACGTCGCATAGGAATTTTTTTTTCGGAGCATGCCAACATTTTTGAAAATTGAAAAAGTGCGCTGACCAGGTACTTTGAAATTTTTTAGAAAAATTTTTAGGGCGGAATCGTGTTGCAGAACTTAATTTACGTCGTATAGGAATTTTATTTTTTTTTGGAGCATGTCAACATGTTTGAAAATTGAAAAAGTGCGCTGGCCAGGCACTCAGAAATTTTATAAATAAATTTTTAGGGCGGAATTGTGTTGTAGAACTTAATTTACGTCGCATAGGAATTTTTTTTCGGAGCATGTCAACATGTTTGAAAATTGAAAAAGTGCGCTGGCCAGGCACAGAAATTTTATAAAAAAATTTTTAGGGCGGAATTGTGTTGTAGAACTTAATTTACGTCGCATAGGAATTTTTTTTTCGGAGCATGCCAACATTTTTGAAAATTGAAAAAGTGCGCTGACCAGGTACTTTGAAATTTTTTAGAAAAATTTTGAGGGCGGAATCGTGTTGTAGAACTCAATTTACGTCGCATAGGTATTTTTTTTCGAAGCATGTCAACATTTTTGAAAATTGAAAAAGTGGGCTGGCCAGGCACAGAAATTTTATAAAAAAATTTTTAGGGCGGAATTGTGTTGTAGAACTTAATTTACGTCGCATAGGAATTTTTTTTTCGGGGCATGCCAACATTTTTGAAAATTGAAAAAGTGCGCTGACTAGGTACTTTGAAATTTTATAGAAAAATTTTTAGGGCGGAATCGTGTTGCAGAACTTAATTTACGTCGTATAGGAATTTTATTTTTTTTTCGGAGCATGACAACATTTTTGAAAATTGAAAAAGTGCGCTGACCAGGTACTTAAAATTTTTTTAGAAAAATTTTGAGGGCGGAATCGTGTTGTAGAACTCAATTTACGTCGCATAGGTATTTTTTTTCGGAGCATGTCAACATTTTTGAAAATTGAAAAAGTGCGCTGGCCAGGCACTCAAAAATTTTTTAGAAACATTTTGAGGGCGGAATCGTGTTGTAGAACTCAATTTACGTCGCATAGGAATTTTTTTTCGGAGCATGTCAACATTTTTGAAAATAGAAAAAGTGCGCTGACCAGGTACTTTGAAATTTTTTAGAAAAATTTGGAGGGCGGAATAGTGTTATAGAACTCAATTTACGTCGTATAGGATTTTTTTTTCGGAGCATGTAAACATTTTTAAAAATTGAAAAAGTGCGCTGGCCAGGTACTTAGAAATTTTTTAGAAAAATTTTGAGGGCGGAATCGTGTGGTAGAACTCAATTTACGTCGTATAGGAATTTTATTTTTTTTTCGGAGCATGACAACATTTTTGAAAATTGAAAAAGTGCGCTGACCAGGAACATAAAATTTTTTTAGAAAAATTTTGAGGGCGGAATCGTGTTGTAGAACTCAATTTACGTCGCATAGGTATTTTTTTTCGGAGCATGTCAACATTTTTGAAAATTGAAAAAGTGCGCTGGCCAGGCACCCAAAAATTTTTTAGAAACATTTTGAGGGCCGAATCGTGTTGTAGAACTCAATTTACGTCGCATAGGAATTTTTTTTCGGAGCATGTCAACATTTTTGAAAATAGAAAAAGTGCGCTGACCAGGTACTTTGAAATTTTTTAGAAAAATTTTGAGGGCGGAATCGTGTGGTAGAACTCAATTTACGTCGTATAGGAATTTTTTTTCGGAGCATGACAACATTTTTGAAAATTGACCAGGAACTTAAAATTTTTTTAGAAAAATTTTGAGGGTGGAATCGTGTTGTAGAACTCAATTTACGTCGCATAGGAATTTTCTTTTCGGAGCATGTCAACATTTTTAAAAATTAAAAAAGTGCGCTGGCCAGGCACTCAGAAAATTTTTAGAAAAATTTTGAGGGCGCAATCGTGTTGTAGAACTTAATTTACGTCGCATAGTAATTTTTTTTCGGAGCATGTCAACATTTTTGAAAATTGAAAAAGTCCGCTGGTCAGGCACTTAGAAATTTTTTTGGAAAAATTTTGAGGACGGAATCGTGTTGGAGAACTAAATTTACGTCGCATAGTAATTTTTTTTCGGAGCATGTCAACATTTTTGAAAATTGAAAAAGTGCGCTGGCCAGGTACTTTGAAATTTTTTAGAAAAATTTGGAGGGAGGAATAGTGTTTTAGAACTCAATTTACGTCGCATAGGAATTTTCTTTTCGGAGGATGTCAACATTTTTGAAAATTGAAAAAGTGCTCTGACCAGGTACTTAAAATTTTTTTAGAAAAATTTTGAGGTCGGAATCGTGTTGTAGAACTCAATTTACGTCGCATAGGTATTTTTTTTCGGAGCATGTCAACATTTTTGAAAATTGAAAAGTGCGCTGACCAGGTACTTAAAAATTTTTTAGAAAAATTTAGAGGGCGGAATCGTGTTGTAGAACTCAATTTACGTCGCATAGGTATTTTTTTCGGAGCATGTCAACATTTTTGAAAATTGAAAAAGTGCGCTGGCCAGGCACTCAAAAATTTTTTAGAAACATTTTGAGGGCGGAATCGTGTTGTAGAACTCAATTTACGTCGCATAGGAATTTTTTTTCGGAGCATGTCAACATTTTTGAAAATTGAAAAAGTGCGCTGGCGGGGCACTCAGAAATTTTATAGAAAAATTTTTAGGGCGGAATCGTGTTGTAGAACTTAATTTACGTCGTATAGGAATTTTTTTTTTCGGAGCATGACAACATTTTTGAAAATTGAAAAAGTGCGCTGGCCAGGCACAGAAATTTTATAAAAAAATTTTTAGGGCGGAATTGTGTTGTAGAACTTAATTTACGTCGCATAGGAATTTTTTTTTCGGAGCATGCCAACATTTTTGAAAATTGAAAAAGTGCGATGACCAGGTACTTTGAAATTTTATAGAAAAATTTTTAGGGCGGAATCGTGTTGCAGAACTTAATTTACGTCGTATAGGAATTTTATTTTTTTTTGGAGCATGTCAACATGTTTGAAAATTGAAAAAGTGCGCTGGCCAGGCACTCAGAAATTTTATAAATAAATTTTTAGGGCGGAATTGTGTTGTAGAACTTAATTTACGTCGCATAGGAATTTTTTTTCGGAGCATGTCAACATGTTTGAAAATTGAAAAAGTGCGCTGGCCAGGCACAGAAATTTTATAAAAAAAATTTTAGGGCGGAATTGTGTTGTAGAACTTAATTTACGTCGCATAGGAATTTTTTTTTCGGAGCATGCCAACATTTTTGAAAATTGAAAAAGTGCGCTGACTAGGTACTTTGAAATTTTTTAGAAAAATTTTGAGGGCGGAATCGTGTGGTAGAACTCAATTTACGTCGTATAGGAATTTTATTTTTTTTTCGGAGCATGACAACATTTTTGAAAATTGAAAAAGTGCGCTGACCAGGAACATAAAATTTTTTTAGAAAAATTTTGAGGGCGGAATCGTGTTGTAGAACTCAATTTACGTCGCATAGGTATTTTTTTTCGGAGCATGTCAACATTTTTGAAAATTGAAAAAGTGCGCTGGCCAGGCACAGAAATTTTATAAAAAAATTTTTAGGGCGGAATTGTGTTGTAGAACTTAATTTACGTCGCATAGGAATTTTTTTTTCGGAGCATGCCAACATTTTTGAAAATTGAAAAAGTGCGCTGACTAGGTACTTTGAAATTTTATAGAAAAATTTTTAGGGCGGAATCGTGTTGCAGAACTTAATTTACGTCGTATAGGAATTTTATTTTTTTTTTCGGAGCATGACAACATTTTTGAAAATTGAAAAAGTGCGCTGACCAGGTACTTAAAATTTTTTTAGAAAAATTTTGAGGGCGGAATCGTGTTGTAGAACTCAATTTACGTCGCATAGGTATTTTTTTTCGGAGCATGTCAACATTTTTGAAAATTGAAAAAGTGCGCTGGCCAGGCACTCAAAAATTTTTTAGAAACATTTTGAGGGCGGAATCGTGTTGTAGAACTCAATTTACGTCGCATAGGAATTTTTTTTCGGAGCATGTCAACATTTTTGAAAATAGAAAAAGTGCGCTGACTAGGTACTTTGAAATTTTTTAGAAAAATTTGGAGGGCGGAATAGTGTTATAGAACTCAATTTACGTCGTATAGGATTTTTTTTTCGGAGCATGTAAACATTTTTAAAAATTGAAAAAGTGCGCTGGCCAGGTACTTAGAAATTTTTTAGAAAAATTTTGAGGGCGGAATCGTGTGGTAGAACTCAATTTACGTCGTATAGGAATTTTATTTTTTTTTCGGAGCATGACAACATTTTTGAAAATTGAAAAAGTGCGCTGACCAGGAACATAAAATTTTTTTAGAAAAATTTTGAGGGCGGAATCGTGTTGTAGAACTCAATTTACGTCGCATAGGTATTTTTTTTCGGAGCATGTCAACATTTTTGAAAATTGAAAAAGTGCGCTGGCCAGGCACCCAAAAATTTTGTAGAAACATTTTGAGGGCCGAATCGTGTTGTAGAACTCAATTTACGTCGCATAGGAATTTTTTTTCGGAGCATGTCAACATTTTTGAAAATAGAAAAAGTGCGCTGACCAGGTACTTTAAAATTTTTTAGAAAAATTTTGAGGGCGGAATCGTGTGGTAGAACTCAATTTACGTCGTATATGAATTTTTTTTCGGAGCATGACAACATTTTTGAAAATTGACCAGGAACTTAAAATTTTTTTAGAAAAATTTTGAGGGTGGAATCGTGTTGTAGAACTCAATTTACGTCGCATAGGAATTTTCTTTTCGGAGCATGTCAACATTTTTAAAAATTAAAAAAGTGCGCTGGCCAGGCACTCAGAAAATTTTTAGAAAAATTTTGAGGGCGCAATCGTGTTGTAGAACTTAATTTACGTCGCATAGTAATTTTTTTTCGGAGCATGTCAACATTTTTGAAAATTGAAAAAGTCCGCTGGTCAGGCACTTAGAAATTTTTTTGGAAAAATTTTGAGGACGGAATCGTGTTGGAGAACTAAATTTACGTCGCATAGTAATTTTTTTTCGGAGCATGTCAACATTTTTGAAAATTGAAAAAGTGCGCTGGCCAGGTACTTTGAAATTTTTTAGAAAAATTTGGAGGGCGGAATCGTGTTGTAGAACTCAATTTACGTCGCATAGGTATTTTTTTTCGGAGCATGTCAACATTTTTGAAAATTGAAAAGTGCGCTGACCAGGTACTTAAAAATTTTTTAGAAAAATTTAGAGGGCGGAATCGTGTTGTAGAACTCAATTTACGTCGCATAGGTATTTTTTTCGGAGCATGTCAACATTTTTGAAAATTGAAAAAGTGCGCTGGCCAGGCACTCAAAAATTTTTTAGAAACATTTTGAGGGCGGAATCGTGTTGTAGAACTCAATTTACGTCGCATAGGAATTTTTTTTCGGAGCATGTCAACATTTTTGAAAATTGAAAAAGTGCGCTGGCCAGGCACTCAGAAATTTTATAGAAAATTTTTTAGGGCGGAATCGTGTTGTAGAACTTAATTTACGTCGTATAGGAATTTTATTTTTTTTTTCGGAGCGTGACAACATTTTTGAAAATTGAAAAAGTTCGCTGACCAGGTACTTAAAATTTTTTTAGAAAAATTTTGAGGGCGGAATCGTGTTGTAGAACTCAATTTACGTCGCATAGGTATTTTTTTTCGGAGCATGTCAACATTTTTGAAAATTGAAAAAGTGCGCTGGCCAGGCACAGAAATTTTATAAAAAAAATTTTAGGGCGGAATTGTGTTGTAGAACTTAATTTACGTCGCATAGGAATTTTTTTTTCGGAGCATGCCAACATTTTTGAAAATTGAAAAAGTGCGCTGACAAGGTACTTAGAAATTTTTTAGAAAAATTTTGAGGGCGGAATCGTGTTGTAGAACTCAAATTACGTCGCATAGGTATTTTTTTTCGGAGCATGTCAACATTTTTGAAAATTGAAAAAGTGCGCTGGGCAGGCACACAAAAATTGTATAGAAAAATTTTGAGGGCGGAATCGTGTTGTAGAACTCAATTTACGTCACAGGACTTTTTTTTCGGAGCATGTCAACATTTTTGAAAATTGAAAAAGTGCGCTGGCCAGGCACTCAGAAAATTTTTAGAAAAATTTTGAGGGCGGAATCGTGTTGTAGAACTCAATTTACGTCGCATAGGAATTTTTTTTTCTGAGCATGTCAACATTTTTAAAAATTAAAAAAGTGCGCTGGCCAGGCACTCAGAAATTTTTTAGAAAAATTTTGTGGGCGGAATCGTGTTGTAGAACTAAATTTACGTCGCATAGTAATTTTTTTTCGGAGCATGTCAACATTTTTGAAAATTGAAAAAGTGCGCTGACCAGGTACTTTGAAATTTTTTAGAAAAATTTGGAGGGCGGAATAGTGTTGTAGAACTCAATTTACGTCGTATAGGATTTTTTTTTTCGGAGCATGTCAACATTTTTAAAAATTGAAAAAGTGCGCTGGCCAGGTACTTAGAAATTTTTTAGAAAAATTTTGAGGGCAGTATCGTGTGGTAGAACTCAATTTACGTCGTATAGGAATTTTATTTTTTTTATCGGAGCATGACAACATTCTTGAAAATTGAAAAAGTTCGCTGACCAGGTACTTAAAAATTTTTTAGAAAAATTTTGAGGGCGGAATCGTGTTGTAGAACTCAATTTACGTCGCATAGGTATTTTTTTTCGGAGCATGTCAACATTTTTGAAAATTGAAAAAGTGCGCTGGCCAGGCACTCAGAAATTTTTTAGAAAAATTTTGAGGGTGGAATCGTGTTGTAGAACTCAATTTACGTAGCATAGGAATTTTCTTTTCGGAGCATGTCAACATTTTTGAAAATTGAAAAAGTGCGCTGGCCAGGCACTCAGAAATTTTTTAGAAAAATTTGGAGGGCGGAATCGTGTTGTAGAACTTAATTTATGTCGCATAGGAATTTTATTTTCGGAGCATGTCAACATTTTTGAAAATTGAAAAAGTGCGCTGGCCAGGCACAGAAATTTTATAAAAAAATTTTTAGGGCGGAATTGTGTTGTAGAACTTAATTTACGTCGCATAGGAATTTTTTTTTCGGAGCATGCCAACATTTTTGAAAATTGAAAAAGTGCGCTGACAAGGTACTTAGAAATTTTTTAGAAAAATTTTGAGGGCGGAATCGTGTTGTAGAACTCAAATTACGTCGCATAGGTATTTTTTTTCGGAGCATGTCAACATTTTTGAAAATTGAAAAAGTGCGCTGACCAGGTACTTTGAAATTTTTTAGAAAAATTTTGAGGGCGGAATCGTGTTGTAGAACTCAATTTACGTCGCATAGGTATTTTTTTCGAAGCATGTCAACATTTTTGAAAATTGAAAAAGTGCGCTGGCCAGGCACTCAGAAATTTTTTAGAAAAATTTTGAGGGTGGAATCGTGTTGTAGAACTCAATTTACGTAGCATAGGAATTTTCTTTTCGGAGCATGTCAACATTTTTGAAAATTGAAAAAGTGCGCTGGCCAGGCACTCAGAAATTTTTTAGAAAAATTTGGAGGGCGGAATCGTGTTGTAGAACTTAATTTATGTCGCATAGGAATTTTATTTTCGGAGCATGTCAACATTTTTGAAAATTGAAAAAGTGCGCTGGCCAGGCACAGAAATTTTATAAAAAAATTTTTAGGGCGGAATTGTGTTGTAGAACTTAATTTACGTCGCATAGGAATTTTTTTTTCGGAGCATGCCAACATTTTTGAAAATTGAAAAAGTGCGCTGACAAGGTACTTAGAAATTTTTTAGAAAAATTTTGAGGGCGGAATCGTGTTGTAGAACTCAAATTACGTCGCATAGGTATTTTTTTTCGGAGCATGTCAACATTTTTGAAAATTGAAAAAGTGCGCTGACCAGGTACTTTGAAATTTTATAGAAAAATTTTTAGGGCGGAATCGTGTTGCAGAACTTAATTTACGTCGTATAGGAATTTTATTTTTTTTTGGAGCATGTCAACATGTTTGAAATTTGAAAAAGTGCGCTGGCCAGGCACTCAGAAATTTTATAAATAAATTTTTAGGGCGGAATTGTGTTGTAGAACTTAATTTACGTCGCAAATTTTTAGGGCGGAATCGTGTTCTAGAACTCAATTTACGTCGCATAGGAATTTTCTTTTCGGAGCATGTCAACATTTTTGAAAAATGAAAAAGTGCGCTTTCCAGGCGCAGAAATTTTATAAAAAAAATTTTAGGGCGGAATTGTGTTGTAGAACTTAATTTACGTCGCATAGGAATTTTTTTTCGGAGCATGCCAACATTTTTGAAAATTGAAAAAGTGCGCTGACCAGGTACTTTGAAATTTTTTAGAAAAATTTTGAGGGCGGAATCGTGTTGTAGAACTCAATTTACGTCGCATAGGTATTTTTTTCGAAGCATGTCAACATTTTTGAAAATTGAAAAAGTGCGCTGGCGAGGCACTCAGAAATTTTATAGAAAAATTTTTAGGGCGGAATCGTGTTGTAGAACTTAATTTACGTCGTATAGGAATTTTATTTTTTTTTCGGAGCATGACAACATTTTTGAAAATTGAAAAAGTGCGCTGACCAGGTACTTAAAAATTTTTTAGAAAAATTTTGAGGGCGGAATCGTGTTGTAGAACTCAATTTAAGTCGCATAGGTATTTTTTTTCGGAGCATGTCAACATTTTTGAAAATTGAAAAAGTGCGCTGGCCAGGCACTCAAAAATTTTTTAGAAACATTTTGAGGGCCGAATCGTGTTGTAGAACTCAATTTACGTCGCATAGGTATTTTTTTCGAAGCATGTCAACATTTTTGAAAATTGAAAAAGTGCGCTGGCGAGGCACTCAGAAATTTTATAGAAAAATTTTTAGGGCGGAATCGTGTTGTAGAACTTAATTTACGTCGTATAGGAATTTTATTTTTTTTTCGGAGCATGACAACATTTTTGAAAATTGAAAAAGTGCGCAGACCAGGTACTTAAAATTTTTTTAGAAAAATTTTGAGGGCGGAATCGTGTTGTAGAACTCAATTTACGTCGCATAGGTATTTTTTTTCGGAGCATGTCAACATTTTTGAAAATTGCAAAAGTGCGCTGGCCAGGCACTCAAAAATTTTTTAGAAACATTTTGAGGGCGGAATCGTGTTGTAGAACTCAATTTACGTCGCATAGGAATTTTTTTTCGGAGCATGTCAACATTTTTGAAAATTGAAAAAGTGCGCAGACCAGGTACTTAAAATTTTTTTAGAAAAATTTTGAGGACGGAATCGTGTTGGAGAACTAAATTTACGTCGCATAGTAATTTTTTTTCGGAGCATGTCAACATTTTTGAAAATTGAAAAAGTGCGCTGGCCAGGTACTTTGAAATTTTTTAGAAAAATTTGGAGGGAGGAATAGTGTTTTAGAACTCAATTTACGTCGCATAGGAATTTTCTTTTCGGAGGATGTCAACATTTTTGAAAATTGAAAAAGTGCTCTGACCAGGTACTTAAAATTTTTTTAGAAAAATTTTGAGGTCGGAATCGTGTTGTAGAACTCAATTTACGTCGCATAGGTATTTTTTTTCGGAGCATGTCAACATTTTTGAAAATTGAAAAGTGCGCTGACCAGGTACTTAAAAATTTTTTAGAAAAATTTAGAGGGCGGAATCGTGTTGTAGAACTCAATTTACGTCGCATAGGTATTTTTTTCGGAGCATGTCAACATTTTTGAAAATTGAAAAAGTGCGCTGGCCAGGCACTCAAAAATTTTTTAGAAACATTTTGAGGGCCGAATCGTGTTGTAGAACTCAATTTACGTCGCATAGGAATTTTTTTTCGGAGCATGTCAACATTTTTGAAAATAGAAAAAGTGCGCTGACCAGGTACTTTGAAATTTTTTAGAAAAATTTGGAGGGCGGAATAGTGTTGTAGAACTCAATTTACGTCGTATAGGATTTTTTTTTCGGAGCATGACAACATTTTTAAAAATTGAAAAAGTGGGCTGGCCAGGTACTTAGAAATTTTTTAGAAAAATTTTGAGGGCGGAATCGTGTGGTAGAACTCAATTTACGTCGTATAGGAATTTTTTTTCGGAGCATGACAACATTTTTGAAAATTGAAAAAGTGCGCTGACCAGGAACTTAAAATTTTTTTAGAAAAATTTTGAGGGTGGAATCGTGTTGTAGAACTCAATTTACGTCGCATAGGAATTTTCTTTTCGGAGCATGACAACATTTTTAAAAATTGAAAAAGTGCGCTGGCCAGGCACAGAAATTTTATAAAAAAATTTTTAGGGCGGAATTGTGTTGTAGAACATAATTTACGTCGCATAGGAATTTTTTTTTCGGAGCATGCCAACATTTTTGAAAATTGAAAAAGTGCGCTGACCAGGTACTTTGAAATTTTTTAGAAAAATTTTTAGGGCGGAATCGTGTTGCAGAACTTAATTTACGTCGTATAGGAATTTTATTTTTTTTTGGAGCATGTCAACATGTTTGAAAATTGAAAAAGTGCGCTGGCCAGGCACTCAGAAATTTTATAAATAAATTTTTAGGGCGGAATTGTGTTGTAGAACTTAATTTACGTCGCATAGGAATTTTTTTTCGGAGCATGTCAACATGTTTGAAAATTGAAAAAGTGCGCTGGCCAGGCACAGAAATTTTATAAAAAAAATTTTAGGGCGGAATTGTGTTGTAGAACTTAATTTACGTCGCATAGGAATTTTTTTTCGGAGCATGCCAACATTTTTGAAAATTGAAAAAGTGCGATGACCAGGTACTTTGAAATTTTATAGAAAAATTTTTAGGGCGGAATCGTGTTGCAGAACTTAATTTACGTCGTATAGGAATTTTATTTTTTTTTGGAGCATGTCAACATGTTTGAAAATTGAAAAAGTGCGCTGGCCAGGCACTCAGAAATTTTATAAATAAATTTTTAGGGCGGAATTGTGTTGTAGAACTTAATTTACGTCGCATAGGAATTTTTTTTCGGAGCATGTCAACATGTTTGAAAATTGAAAAAGTGCGCTGGCCAGGCACAGAAATTTTATAAAAAAATTTTTAGGGCGGAATTGTGTTGTAGAACTTAATTTACGTCGCATAGGAATTTTTTTTTCGGAGCATGCCAACATTTTTGAAAATTGAAAAAGTGCGCTGACCATGTACTTTGAAATTTTTTAGAAAAATTTTGAGGGCGGAATCGTGTTGTAGAACTCAATTTACGTCGCATAGGTATTTTTTTTCGAAGCATGTCAACATTTTTGAAAATTGAAAAAGTGGGCTGGCCAGGCACAGAAATTTTATAAAAAAATTTTTAGGGCGGAATTGTGTTGTAGAACTTAATTTACGTCGCATAGGAATTTTTTTTTCGGAGCATGCCAACATTTTTGAAAATTGAAAAAGTGCGCTGACTAGGTACTTTGAAATTTTATAGAAAAATTTTTAGGGCGGAATCGTGTTGCAGAACTTAATTTACGTCGTATAGGAATTTTATTTTTTTTTCGGAGCATGACAACATTTTTGAAAATTGAAAAAGTGCGCTGACCAGGTACTTAAAATTTTTTTAGAAAAATTTTGAGGGCGGAATCGTGTTGTAGAACTCAATTTACGTCGCATAGGTATTTTTTTTCGGAGCATGTCAACATTTTTGAAAATTGAAAAAGTGCGCTGGCCAGGCACTCAAAAATTTTTTAGAAACATTTTGAGGGCGGAATCGTGTTGTAGAACTCAATTTACGTCGCATAGGAATTTTTTTTCGGAGCATGTCAACATTTTTGAAAATAGAAAAAGTGCGCTGACCAGGTACTTTGAAATTTTTTAGAAAAATTTGGAGGGCGGAATAGTGTTATAGAACTCAATTTACGTCGTATAGGATTTTTTTTTCGGAGCATGTAAACATTTTTAAAAATTGAAAAAGTGCGCTGGCCAGGTACTTAGAAATTTTTTAGAAAAATTTTGAGGGCGGAATCGTGTGGTAGAACTCAATTTACGTCGTATAGGAATTTTATTTTTTTTTCGGAGCATGACAACATTTTTGAAAATTGAAAAAGTGCGCTGACCAGGAACATAAAATTTTTTTAGAAAAATTTTGAGGGCGGAATCGTGTTGTAGAACTCAATTTACGTCGCATAGGTATTTTTTTTCGGAGCATGTCAACATTTTTGAAAATTGAAAAAGTGCGCTGGCCAGGCACCCAAAAATTTTTTAGAAACATTTTGAGGGCCGAATCGTGTTGTAGAACTCAATTTACGTCGCATAGGAATTTTTTTTCGGAGCATGTCAACATTTTTGAAAATAGAAAAAGTGCGCTGACCAGGTACTTTGAAATTTTTTAGAAAAATTTTGAGGGCGGAATCGTGTGGTAGAACTCAATTTACGTCGTATAGGAATTTTTTTTCGGAGCATGTCAACATTTTTGAAAATTGAAAAAGTGCGCTGGCCAGGCACAGAAATTTTATAAAAAAAATTTTAGGGCGGAATTGTGTTGTAGAACTTAATTTACGTCGCGTAGGAATTTTTTTTTCGGAGCATGCCAACATTTTTGAAAATTGAAAAAGTGCGCTGGCCAGGCACTCAGAAATTTTATAGAAAATTTTTTAGGGCGGAATCGTGTTGTAGAACTTAATTTACGTCGTATAGGAATTTTATTTTTTTTTCGGAGCGTGACAACATTTTTGAAAATTGAAAAAGTTCGCTGACCAGGTACTTAAAATTTTTTTAGAAAAATTTTGAGGGCGGAATCGTGTTGTAGAACTCAATTTACGTCGCATAGGTATTTTTTTCGGAGCATGTCAACATTTTTGAAAATTGAAAAAGTGCGCTGGCCAGGCACTCAAAAATTTTTTAGAAACATTTTGAGGGCGGAATCGTGTTGTAGAACTCAATTTACGTCGCATAGGAATTTTTTTTCGGAGCATGTCAACATTTTTGAAAATTGAAAAAGTGCGCTGGCGGGGCACTCAGAAATTTTATAGAAAAATTTTTAGGGCGGAATCGTGTTGTAGAACTTAATTTACGTCGTATAGGAATTTTTTTTTTCGGAGCATGACAACATTTTTGAAAATTGAAAAAGTGCGCTGGCCAGGCACAGAAATTTTATAAAAAAATTTTTAGGGCGGAATTGTGTTGTAGAACTTAATTTACGTCGCATAGGAATTTTTTTTTCGGAGCATGCCAACATTTTTGAAAATTGAAAAAGTGCGATGACCAGGTACTTTGAAATTTTATAGAAAAATTTTTAGGGCGGAATCGTGTTGCAGAACTTAATTTACGTCGTATAGGAATTTTATTTTTTTTTGGAGCATGTCAACATGTTTGAAAATTGAAAAAGTGCGCTGGCCAGGCACTCAGAAATTTTATAAATAAATTTTTAGGGCGGAATTGTGTTGTAGAACTTAATTTACGTCGCATAGGAATTTTTTTTCGGAGCATGTCAACATGTTTGAAAATTGAAAAAGTGCGCTGGCCAGGCACAGAAATTTTATAAAAAAAATTTTAGGGCGGAATTGTGTTGTAGAACTTAATTTACGTCGCATAGGAATTTTTTTTTCGGAGCATGCCAACATTTTTGAAAATTGAAAAAGTGCGCTGACCAGGTACTTTGAAATTTTTTAGAAAAATTTTGAGGGCGGAATCGTGTTGTAGAACTCAATTTACGTCGCATAGGTATTTTTTTTCGAAGCATGTCAACATTTTTGAAAATTGAAAAAGTGCGCTGGCCAGGCACAGAAATTTTATAAAAAAATTTTTAATGCGGAATTGTGTTGTAGAACTTAATTTACGTCGCATAGGAATTTTTTTTTCGGAGCATGCCAACATTTTTGAAAATTGAAAAAGTGCGCTGACTAGGTACTTTGAAATTTTATAGAAAAATTTTTAGGGCGGAATCGTGTTGCAGAACTTAATTTACGTCGTATAGGAATTTTATTTTTTTTTTCGGAGCATGACAACATTTTTGAAAATTGAAAAAGTGCGCTGACCAGGTACTTAAAATTTTTTTAGAAAAATTTTGAGGGCGGAATCGTGTTGTAGAACTCAATTTACGTCGCATAGGTATTTTTTTTCGGAGCATGTCAACATTTTTGAAAATTGAAAAAGTGCGCTGGCCAGGCACTCAAAAATTTTTTAGAAACATTTTGAGGGCGGAATCGTGTTGTAGAACTCAATTTACGTCGCATAGGAATTTTTTTTCGGAGCATGTCAACATTTTTGAAAATAGAAAAAGTGCGCTGACTAGGTACTTTGAAATTTTTTAGAAAAATTTGGAGGGCGGAATAGTGTTATAGAACTCAATTTACGTCGTATAGGATTTTTTTTTCGGAGCATGTAAACATTTTTAAAAATTGAAAAAGTGCGCTGGCCAGGTACTTAGAAATTTTTTAGAAAAATTTTGAGGGCGGAATCGTGTGGTAGAACTCAATTTACGTCGTATAGGAATTTTATTTTTTTTTCGGAGCATGACAACATTTTTGAAAATTGAAAAAGTGCGCTGACCAGGAACATAAAATTTTTTTAGAAAAATTTTGAGGGCGGAATCGTGTTGTAGAACTCAATTTACGTCGCATAGGTATTTTTTTTCGGAGCATGTCAACATTTTTGAAAATTGAAAAAGTGCGCTGGCCAGGCACCCAAAAATTTTGTAGAAACATTTTGAGGGCCGAATCGTGTTGTAGAACTCAATTTACGTCGCATAGGAATTTTTTTTCGGAGCATGTCAACATTTTTGAAAATAGAAAAAGTGCGCTGACCAGGTACTTTGAAATTTTTTAGAAAAATTTTGAGGGCGGAATCGTGTGGTAGAACTCAATTTACGTCGTATATGAATTTTTTTTCGGAGCATGACAACATTTTTGAAAATTGACCAGGAACTTAAAATTTTTTTAGAAAAATTTTGAGGGTGGAATCGTGTTGTAGAACTCAATTTACGTCGCATAGGAATTTTCTTTTCGGAGCATGTCAACATTTTTAAAAATTAAAAAAGTGCGCTGGCCAGGCACTCAGAAAATTTTTAGAAAAATTTTGAGGGCGCAATCGTGTTGTAGAACTTAATTTACGTCGCATAGTAATTTTTTTTCGGAGCATGTCAACATTTTTGAAAATTGAAAAAGTCCGCTGGTCAGGCACTTAGAAATTTTTTTGGAAAAATTTTGAGGACGGAATCGTGTTGGAGAACTAAATTTACGTCGCATAGTAATTTTTTTTCGGAGCATGTCAACATTTTTGAAAATTGAAAAAGTGCGCTGGCCAGGTACTTTGAAATTTTTTAGAAAAATTTGGAGGGAGGAATAGTGTTTTAGAACTCAATTTACGTCGCATAGGAATTTTCTTTTCGGAGGATGTCAACATTTTTGAAAATTGAAAAAGTGCTCTGACCAGGTACTTAAAATTTTTTTAGAAAAATTTTGAGGTCGGAATCGTGTTGTAGAACTCAATTTACGTCGCATAGGTATTTTTTTTCGGAGCATGTCAACATTTTTGAAAATTGAAAAGTGCGCTGACCAGGTACTTAAAAATTTTTTAGAAAAATTTAGAGGGCGGAATCGTGTTGTAGAACTCAATTTACGTCGCATAGGTATTTTTTTCGGAGCATGTCAACATTTTTGAAAATTGAAAAAGTGCGCTGGCCAGGCACTCAAAAATTTTTTAGAAACATTTTGAGGGCGGAATCGTGTTGTAGAACTCAATTTACGTCGCATAGGAATTTTTTTTCGGAGCATGTCAACATTTTTGAAAATTGAAAAAGTGCGCTGGCCAGGCACTCAGAAATTTTATAGAAAATTTTTTAGGGCGGAATCGTGTTGTAGAACTTAATTTACGTCGTATAGGAATTTTATTTTTTTTTCGGAGCGTGACAACATTTTTGAAAATTGAAAAAGTTCGCTGACCAGGTACTTAAAATTTTTTTAGAAAAATTTTGAGGGCGGAATCGTGTTGTAGAACTCAATTTACGTCGCATAGGTATTTTTTTTCGGAGCATGTCAACATTTTTGAAAATTGAAAAAGTGCGCTGGCCAGGCACAGAAATTTTATAAAAAAAATTTTAGGGCGGAATTGTGTTGTAGAACTTAATTTACGTCGCATAGGAATTTTTTTTTCGGAGCATGCCAACATTTTTGAAAATTGAAAAAGTGCGCTGACAAGGTACTTAGAAATTTTTTAGAAAAATTTTGAGGGCGGAATCGTGTTGTAGAACTCAAATTACGTCGCATAGGTATTTTTTTTCGGAGCATGTCAACATTTTTGAAAATTGAAAAAGTGCGCTGGCCAGGCACACAAAAATTGTATAGAAAAATTTTGAGGGCGGAATCGTGTTGTAGAACTCAATTTACGTCACAGGACTTTTTTTTCGGAGCATGTCAACATTTTTGAAAATTGAAAAAGTGCGCTGGCCAGGCACTCAGAAAATTTTTAGAAAAATTTTGAGGGCGGAATCGTGTTGTAGAACTCAATTTACGTCGCATAGGAATTTTTTTTTCTGAGCATGTCAACATTTTTAAAAATTAAAAAAGTGCGCTGGCCAGGCACTCAGAAATTTTTTAGAAAAATTTTGTGGGCGGAATCGTGTTGTAGAACTAAATTTACGTCGCATAGTAATTTTTTTTCGGAGCATGTCAACATTTTTGAAAATTGAAAAAGTGCGCTGACCAGGTACTTTGAAATTTTTTAGAAAAATTTGGAGGGCGGAATAGTGTTGTAGAACTCAATTTACGTCGTATAGGATTTTTTTTTTCGGAGCATGTCAACATTTTTAAAAATTGAAAAAGTGCGCTGGCCAGGTACTTAGAAATTTTTTAGAAAAATTTTGAGGGCGGTATCGTGTGGTAGAACTCAATTTACATCGTATAGGAATTTTATTTTTTTTATCGGAGCATGACAACATTCTTGAAAATTGAAAAAGTTCGCTGACCAGGTACTTAAAAATTTTTTAGAAAAATTTTGAGGGCGGAATCGTGTTGTAGAACTCAATTTACGTCGCATAGGTATTTTTTTTCGGAGCATGTCAACATTTTTGAAAATTGAAAAAGTGCGCTGGCCAGGCACTCAGAAATTTTTTAGAAAAATTTTGAGGGTGGAATCGTGTTGTAGAACTCAATTTACGTAGCATAGGAATTTTCTTTTCGGAGCATGTCAACATTTTTGAAAATTGAAAAAGTGCGCTGGCCAGGCACTCAGAAATTTTTTAGAAAAATTTGGAGGGCGGAATCGTGTTGTAGAACTTAATTTATGTCGCATAGGAATTTTATTTTCGGAGCATGTCAACATTTTTGAAAATTGAAAAAGTGCGCTGGCCAGGCACAGAAATTTTATAAAAAAATTTTTAGGGCGGAATTGTGTTGTAGAACTTAATTTACGTCGCATAGGAATTTTTTTTTCGGAGCTTGCCAACATTTTTGAAAATTGAAAAAGTGCGCTGACAAGGTACTTAGAAATTTTTTAGAAAAAATTTGAGGGCGGAATCGTGTTGTAGAACTCAAATTACGTCGCATAGGTATTTTTTTTCGGAGCATGTCAACATTTTTGAAAATTGAAAAAGTGCGCTGACCAGGTACTTTGAAATTTTTTAGAAAAATTTTGAGGGCGGAATCGTGTTGTAGAACTCAATTTACGTCGCATAGGTATTTTTTTCGAAGCATGTCAACATTTTTGAAAATTGAAAAAGTGCGCTGGCCAGGCACTCAGAAATTTTTTAGAAAAATTTTGAGGGTGGAATCGTGTTGTAGAACTCAATTTACGTAGCATAGGAATTTTCTTTTCGGAGCATGTCAACATTTTTGAAAATTGAAAAAGTGCGCTGGCCAGGCACTCAGAAATTTTTTAGAAAAATTTGGAGGGCGGAATCGTGTTGTAGAACTTAATTTATGTCGCATAGGAATTTTATTTTCGGAGCATGTCAACATTTTTGAAAATTGAAAAAGTGCGCTGGCCAGGCACAGAAATTTTATAAAAAAATTTTTAGGGCGGAATTGTGTTGTAGAACTTAATTTACGTCGCATAGGAATTTTTTTTTCGGAGCATGCCAACATTTTTGAAAATTGAAAAAGTGCGCTGACAAGGTACTTACAAATTTTTTAGAAAAATTTTGAGGGCGGAATCGTGTTGTAGAACTCAAATTACGTCGCATAGGTATTTTTTTTCGGAGCATGTCAACATTTTTGAAAATTGAAAAAGTGCGCTGACCAGGTACTTTGAAATTTTATAGAAAAATTTTTAGGGCGGAATCGTGTTGCAGAACTTAATTTACGTCGTATAGGAATTTTATTTTTTTTTGGAGCATGTCAACATGTTTGAAATTTGAAAAAGTGCGCTGGCCAGGCACTCAGAAATTTTATAAATAAATTTTTAGGGCGGAATTGTGTTGTAGAACTTAATTTACGTCGCAAATTTTTAGGGCGGAATCGTGTTCTAGAACTCAATTTACGTCGCATAGGAATTTTCTTTTCGGAGCATGTCAACATTTTTGAAAATTGAAAAAGTGCGCTGGCCAGGCGCAGAAATTTTATAAAAAAAATTTTAGGGCGGAATTGTGTTGTAGAACTTAATTTACGTCGCATAGGAATTTTTTTTCGGAGCATGCCAACATTTTTGAAAATTGAAAAAGTGCGCTGACCAGGTACTTTGAAATTTTTTAGAAAAATTTTGAGGGCGGAATCGTGTTGTAGAACTCAATTTACGTCGCATAGGTATTTTTTTCGAAGCATGTCAACATTTTTGAAAATTGAAAAAGTGCGCTGGCGAGGCACTCAGAAATTTTATAGAAAAATTTTTAGGGCGGAATCGTGTTGTAGAACTTAATTTACGTCGTATAGGAATTTTATTTTTTTTTCGGAGCATGACAACATTTTTGAAAATTGAAAAAGTGCGCTGACCAGGTACTTAAAAATTTTTTAGAAAAATTTTGAGGGCGGAATCGTGTTGTAGAACTCAATTTACGTCGCATAGGTATTTTTTTTCGGAGCATGTCAACATTTTTGAAAATTGAAAAAGTGCGCTGGCCAGGCACTCAAAAATTTTTTAGAAACATTTTGAGGGCCGAATCGTGTTGTAGAACTCAATTTACGTCGCATAGGTATTTTTTTCGAAGCATGTCAACATTTTTGAAAATTGAAAAAGTGCGCTGGCGAGGCACTCAGAAATTTTATAGAAAAATTTTTAGGGCGGAATCGTGTTGTAGAACTTAATTTACGTCGTATAGGAATTTTATTTTTTTTTCGGAGCATGACAACATTTTTGAAAATTGAAAAAGTGCGCAGACCAGGTACTTAAAATTTTTTTAGAAAAATTTTGAGGGCGGAATCGTGTTGTAGAACTCAATTTACGTCGCATAGGTATTTTTTTTCGGAGCATGTCAACATTTTTGAAAATTGCAAAAGTGCGCTGGCCAGGCACTCAAAAATTTTTTAGAAACATTTTGAGGGCGGAATCGTGTTGTAGAACTCAATTTACGTCGCATAGGAATTTTTTTTCGGAGCATGTCAACATTTTTGAAAATTGAAAAAGTGCGCAGACCAGGTACTTAAAATTTTTTTAGAAAAATTTTTAGGGCGGAATCGTGTTGTAGAACTTAATTTACGTCGTATAGGAATTTTATTTTTTTTTCGGAGCATGACAACATTTTTGAAAATTGAAAAAGTGCGCAGACCAGGTACTTAAAATTTTTTTAGAAAAATTTTTAGGGCGGAATCGTGTTGTAGAACTTAATTTACGTCGTATAGGAATTTTATTTTTTTTTCGGAGCATGACAACATTTTTGAAAATTGCAAAAGTGCGCTGACCAGGTACTTAAAATTTTTTTAGAAAAATTTTGAGGGCGGAATCGTGTTGTAGAACTCAATTTACGTCGCATAGGTATTTTTTTTCGGAGCATGTCAACATTTTTGAAAATTGAAAAAGTGCGCTGGCCAGGCACTCAAAAATTTTTTAGAAACATTTTGAGGGCGGAATCGTGTTGTAGAACTCAATTTACGTCGCATAGGAATTTTTTTTCGGAGCATGTCAACATTTTTGAAAATAGAAAAAGTGCGCTGACCAGGTACTTTGAAATTTTTTAGAAAAATTTGGAGGGCGGAATAGTGTTGTAGAACTCAATTTACGTCGTATAGGATTTTTTTTTCGGAGCATGTCAACATTTTTAAAAATTGAAAAAGTGCGCTGGCCAGGTACTTAGAAATTTTTTAGAAAAATTTTGAGGGCGGAATCGTGTGGTAGAACTCAATTTACGTCGTATAGGAATTTTATTTTTTTTTCGGAGCATGACAACATTTTTGAAAATTGAAAAAGTGCGCTGACCAGGAACTTAAAAATTTTTTAGAAAAATTTTGAGGGTGGAATCGTGTTCTAGAACTCAATTTACGTCGCATAGGAATTTTCTTTTCGGAGCATGTCAACATTTTTGAAAATTGAAAAAGTGCGCTGGCCCGGCGCAGAAATTTTATAAAAAAAATTTTAGGGCGGAATTGTGTTGTAGAACTTAATTTACCTCGCATAGGAATTTTTTTTCGGAGCATGCCAACATTTTTGAAAATTGAAAAAGTGCGCTGACCAGGTACTTTGAAATTTTTTAGAAAAATTTTGAGGGCGGAATCGTGTTGTAGAACTCAATTTACGTCGCATAGGTATTTTTTTCGAAGCATGTCAACATTTTTGAAAATTGAAAAAGTGCGCTGGCGAGGCACTCAGAAATTTTATAGAAAAATTTTTAGGGCGGAATCGTGTTGTAGAACTTAATTTACGTCGTATAGGAATTTTATTTTTTTTTCGGAGCATGACAACATTTTTGAAAATTGAAAAAGTGCGCTGACCAGGTACTTAAAATTTTTTTAGAAAAATTTTGAGGGCGGAATCGTGTTGTAGAACTCAATTTACGTCGCATAGGTATTTTTTTTCGGAGCATGTCAACATTTTTGAAAATTGAAAAAGTGCGCTGGCCAGGCACTCAAAAATTTTTTAGAAACATTTTGAGGGCCGAATCGTGTTGTAGAACTCAATTTACGTCGCATAGGTATTTTTTTCGAAGCATGTCAACATTTTTGAAAATTGAAAAAGTGCGCTGGCGAGGCACTCAGAAATTTTATAGAAAAATTTTTAGGGCGGAATCGTGTTGTAGAACTTAATTTACGTCGTATAGGAATTTTATTTTTTTTTCGGAGCATGACAACATTTTTGAAAATTGAAAAAGTGCGCAGACCAGGTACTTAAAATTTTTTTAGAAAAATTTTGAGGGCGGAATCGTGTTGTAGAACTCAATTTACGTCGCATAGGTATTTTTTTTCGGAGCATGTCAACATTTTTGAAAATTGAAAAAGTGCGCTGGAAAGGCACTCAGAAATTTTTTAGAAAAATTTTGAGAGCCGAATCGTGTTGTAGAACTCAATTTACGTCACAGGACTTTTTTTTCGGAGCATGTCAACATTTTTGAAAATTGAAAAAGTGCGCTGGCCAGGCACTCAGAAAATTTTTAGAAAAATTTTGAGGGCGCAATCGTGTTGTAGAACTAAATTTACGTCGCATAGTAATTTTTTTTCGGAGCACGTCAACATTTTTGAAAATTGAAAAAGTGCGCTGACCAGGTACTTTGAAATTTTTTAGAAAAATTTGGAGGGCGGAATAGTGTTGTAGAACTCAATTTACGTCGTATAGGATTTTTTTTTTTCGGAGCATGTCAACATTTTTAAAAATTGAAAAAGTGCGCTGGCCAGGTACTTAAAGATTTTTTAGAAAAATTTTGAGGGCGGAATCGTGTTGTAGAACTCAATTTACGTCGCATAGGTATTTTTTTTCGGAGCATGTCAACATTTTTGAAAATTGAAAAAGTGCGCTGGCGGGGCACAGAAATTTTATAAAAAAATTTTTAGGGCGGAATTGTGTTGTAGAACTTAATTTACGTCGCATAGGAATTTTTTTTTCGGAGCATGCCAACATTTTTGAAAATTGAAAAAGTACGCTGACCAGGTACTTTGAAATTTTATAGAAAAATTTTTAGGGCGGAATCGTGTTGCAGAACTTAATTTACGTCGTATAGGAATTTTATTTTTTTTTTGATCATGTCAACATGTTTGAAAATTGAAAAAGTGCGCTGGCCAGGCACTCAGAAATTTTATAAATAAATTTTTAGGGCGGAATTGTGTTGTAGAACTTAATTTACGTCGCATAGGAATTTTTTTTTCGGAGCATGCCAACATTTTTGAAAATTGAAAAAGTACGCTGACCAGGTACTTTGAAATTTTATAGAAAAATTTTGAGGGCGGAATCGTGTGGTAGAACTCAATTTACGTCGTATAGGAATTTTATTTTTTTTTTCGGAGCATGACAACATTTTTGAAAATTGAAAAAGTGCGCTGACCAGGTACTTAAAGATTTTTTAGAAAAATTTTGAGGGCGGAATCGTGTTGTAGAACTCAATTTACGTCGCATAGGTATTTTTTTTCGGAGCATGTCAACATTTTTGAAAATTGAAAAAGTGCGCTGGCGGGGCACAGAAATTTTATAAAAAAATTTTTAGGGCGGAATTGTGTTGTAGAACTTAATTTACGTCGCATAGGAATTTTTTTTTCGGAGCATGCCAACATTTTTGAAAATTGAAAAAGTACGCTGACCAGGTACTTTGAAATTTTATAGAAAAATTTTTAGGGCGGAATCGTGTTGCAGAACTTAATTTACGTCGTATAGGAATTTTATTTTTTTTTGGATCATGTCAACATTTTTGAAAATTGAAAAAGTGCGCTGGCCAGGCACACAAAAATTGTATAGAAAAATTTTGAGGGCGGAATCGTGTTGTAGAACTCAATTTACGTCACAGGACTTTTTTTTCGGAGCATGTCAACATTTTTGAAAATTGAAAAAGTGCGCTGGCCAGGCACTCAGAAAATTTTTAGAAAAATTTTGAGGGCGGAATCGTGTTGTAGAACTCAATTTACGTCGCATAGGAATTTTTTTTTCTGAGCATGTCAACATTTTTAAAAATTAAAAAAGTGCGCTGGCCAGGCACTCAGAAATTTTTTAGAAAAATTTTGTGGGCGGAATCGTGTTGTAGAACTAAATTTACGTCGCATAGTAATTTTTTTTCGGAGCATGTCAACATTTTTGAAAATTGAAAAAGTGCGCTGACCAGGTACTTTGAAATTTTTTAGAAAAATTTGGAGGGCGGAATAGTGTTGTAGAACTCAATTTACGTCGTATAGGATTTTTTTTTTCGGAGCATGTCAACATTTTTAAAAATTGAAAAAGTGCGCTGGCCAGGTACTTAGAAATTTTTTAGAAAAATTTTGAGGGCGGTATCGTGTGGTAGAACTCAATTTACGTCGTATAGGAATTTTATTTTTTTTATCGGAGCATGACAACATTCTTGAAAATTGAAAAAGTTCGCTGACCAGGTACTTAAAAATTTTTTAGAAAAATTTTGAGGGCGGAATCGTGTTGTAGAACTCAATTTACGTCGCATAGGTATTTTTTTTCGGAGCATGTCAACATTTTTGAAAATTGAAAAAGTGCGCTGGCCAGGCACTCAGAAATTTTTTAGAAAAATTTTGAGGGTGGAATCGTGTTGTAGAACTCAATTTACGTAGCATAGGAATTTTCTTTTCGGAGCATGTCAACATTTTTGAAAATTGAAAAAGTGCGCTGGCCAGGCACTCAGAAATTTTTTAGAAAAATTTGGAGGGCGGAATCGTGTTGTAGAACTTAATTTATGTCGCATAGGAATTTTATTTTCGGAGCATGTCAACATTTTTGAAAATTGAAAAAGTGCGCTGGCCAGGCACAGAAATTTTATAAAAAAATTTTTAGGGCGGAATTGTGTTGTAGAACTTAATTTACGTCGCATAGGAATTTTTTTTTCGGAGCTTGCCAACATTTTTGAAAATTGAAAAAGTGCGCTGACAAGGTACTTAGAAATTTTTTAGAAAAAATTTGAGGGCGGAATCGTGTTGTAGAACTCAAATTACGTCGCATAGGTATTTTTTTTCGGAGCATGTCAACATTTTTGAAAATTGAAAAAGTGCGCTGACCAGGTACTTTGAAATTTTTTAGAAAAATTTTGAGGGCGGAATCGTGTTGTAGAACTCAATTTACGTCGCATAGGTATTTTTTTCGAAGCATGTCAACATTTTTGAAAATTGAAAAAGTGCGCTGGCCAGGCACTCAGAAATTTTTTAGAAAAATTTTGAGGGTGGAATCGTGTTGTAGAACTCAATTTACGTAGCATAGGAATTTTCTTTTCGGAGCATGTCAACATTTTTGAAAATTGAAAAAGTGCGCTGGCCAGGCACTCAGAAATTTTTTAGAAAAATTTGGAGGGCGGAATCGTGTTGTAGAACTTAATTTATGTCGCATAGGAATTTTATTTTCGGAGCATGTCAACATTTTTGAAAATTGAAAAAGTGCGCTGGCCAGGCACAGAAATTTTATAAAAAAATTTTTAGGGCGGAATTGTGTTGTAGAACTTAATTTACGTCGCATAGGAATTTTTTTTTCGGAGCATGCCAACATTTTTGAAAATTGAAAAAGTGCGCTGACAAGGTACTTAGAAATTTTTTAGAAAAATTTTGAGGGCGGAATCGTGTTGTAGAACTCAAATTACGTCGCATAGGTATTTTTTTTCGGAGCATGTCAACATTTTTGAAAATTGAAAAAGTGCGCTGACCAGGTACTTTGAAATTTTATAGAAAAATTTTTAGGGCGGAATCGTGTTGCAGAACTTAATTTACGTCGTATAGGAATTTTATTTTTTTTTGGAGCATGTCAACATGTTTGAAATTTGAAAAAGTGCGCTGGCCAGGCACTCAGAAATTTTATAAATAAATTTTTAGGGCGGAATTGTGTTGTAGAACTTAATTTACGTCGCAAATTTTTAGGGCGGAATCGTGTTCTAGAACTCAATTTACGTCGCATAGGAATTTTCTTTTCGGAGCATGTCAACATTTTTGAAAATTGAAAAAGTGCGCTGGCCAGGCGCAGAAATTTTATAAAAAAAATTTTAGGGCGGAATTGTGTTGTAGAACTTAATTTACGTCGCATAGGAATTTTTTTTCGGAGCATGCCAACATTTTTGAAAATTGAAAAAGTGCGCTGACCAGGTACTTTGAAATTTTTTAGAAAAATTTTGAGGGCGGAATCGTGTTGTAGAACTCAATTTACGTCGCATAGGTATTTTTTTCGAAGCATGTCAACATTTTTGAAAATTGAAAAAGTGCGCTGGCGAGGCACTCAGAAATTTTATAGAAAAATTTTTAGGGCGGAATCGTGTTGTAGAACTTAATTTACGTCGTATAGGAATTTTTTTTTTTTTTCGGAGCATGACAACATTTTTGAAAATTGAAAAAGTGCGCTGACCAGGTACTTAAAAATTTTTTAGAAAAATTTTGAGGGCGGAATCGTGTTGTAGAACTCAATTTACGTCGCATAGGTATTTTTTTTCGGAGCATGTCAACATTTTTGAAAATTGAAAAAGTGCGCTGGCCAGGCACTCAAAAATTTTTTAGAAACATTTTGAGGGCCGAATCGTGTTGTAGAACTCAATTTACGTCGCATAGGTATTTTTTTCGAAGCATGTCAACATTTTTGAAAATTGAAAAAGTGCGCTGGCGAGGCACTCAGAAATTTTATAGAAAAATTTTTAGGGCGGAATCGTGTTGTAGAACTTAATTTACGTCGTATAGGAATTTTATTTTTTTTTCGGAGCATGACAACATTTTTGAAAATTGAAAAAGTGCGCAGACCAGGTACTTAAAATTTTTTTAGAAAAATTTTGAGGGCGGAATCGTGTTGTAGAACTCAATTTACGTCGCATAGGTATTTTTTTTCGGAGCATGTCAACATTTTTGAAAATTGCAAAAGTGCGCTGGCCAGGCACTCAAAAATTTTTTAGAAACATTTTGAGGGCGGAATCGTGTTGTAGAACTCAATTTACGTCGCATAGGAATTTTTTTTCGGAGCATGTCAACATTTTTGAAAATTGAAAAAGTGCGCAGACCAGGTACTTAAAATTTTTTTAGAAAAATTTTTAGGGCGGAATCGTGTTGTAGAACTTAATTTACGTCGTATAGGAATTTTATTTTTTTTTCGGAGCATGACAACATTTTTGAAAATTGAAAAAGTGCGCAGACCAGGTACTTAAAATTTTTTTAGAAAAATTTTTAGGGCGGAATCGTGTTGTAGAACTTAATTTACGTCGTATAGGAATTTTATTTTTTTTTCGGAGCATGACAACATTTTTGAAAATTGCAAAAGTGCGCTGACCAGGTACTTAAAATTTTTTTAGAAAAATTTTGAGGGCGGAATCGTGTTGTAGAACTCAATTTACGTCGCATAGGTATTTTTTTTCGGAGCATGTCAACATTTTTGAAAATTGAAAAAGTGCGCTGGCCAGGCACTCAAAAATTTTTTAGAAACATTTTGAGGGCGGAATCGTGTTGTAGAACTCAATTTACGTCGCATAGGAATTTTTTTTCGGAGCATGTCAACATTTTTGAAAATAGAAAAAGTGCGCTGACCAGGTACTTTGAAATTTTTTAGAAAAATTTGGAGGGCGGAATAGTGTTGTAGAACTCAATTTACGTCGTATAGGATTTTTTTTTCGGAGCATGTCAACATTTTTAAAAATTGAAAAAGTGCGCTGGCCAGGTACTTAGAAATTTTTTAGAAAAATTTTGAGGGCGGAATCGTGTGGTAGAACTCAATTTACGTCGTATAGGAATTTTATTTTTTTTTCGGAGCATGACAACATTTTTGAAAATTGAAAAAGTGCGCTGACCAGGAACTTAAAAATTTTTTAGAAAAATTTTGAGGGTGGAATCGTGTTCTAGAACTCAATTTACGTCGCATAGGAATTTTCTTTTCGGAGCATGTCAACATTTTTGAAAATTGAAAAAGTGCGCTGGCCCGGCGCAGAAATTTTATAAAAAAAATTTTAGGGCGGAATTGTGTTGTAGAACTTAATTTACCTCGCATAGGAATTTTTTTTCGGAGCATGCCAACATTTTTGAAAATTGAAAAAGTGCGCTGACCAGGTACTTTGAAATTTTTTAGAAAAATTTTGAGGGCGGAATCGTGTTGTAGAACTCAATTTACGTCGCATAGGTATTTTTTTCGAAGCATGTCAACATTTTTGAAAATTGAAAAAGTGCGCTGGCGAGGCACTCAGAAATTTTATAGAAAAATTTTTAGGGCGGAATCGTGTTGTAGAACTTAATTTACGTCGTATAGGAATTTTATTTTTTTTTCGGAGCATGACAACATTTTTGAAAATTGAAAAAGTGCGCTGACCAGGTACTTAAAATTTTTTTAGAAAAATTTTGAGGGCGGAATCGTGTTGTAGAACTCAATTTACGTCGCATAGGTATTTTTTTTCGGAGCATGTCAACATTTTTGAAAATTGAAAAAGTGCGCTGGCCAGGCACTCAAAAATTTTTTAGAAACATTTTGAGGGCCGAATCGTGTTGTAGAACTCAATTTACGTCGCATAGGTATTTTTTTCGAAGCATGTCAACATTTTTGAAAATTGAAAAAGTGCGCTGGCGAGGCACTCAGAAATTTTATAGAAAAATTTTTAGGGCGGAATCGTGTTGTAGAACTTAATTTACGTCGTATAGGAATTTTATTTTTTTTTCGGAGCATGACAACATTTTTGAAAATTGAAAAAGTGCGCAGACCAGGTACTTAAAATTTTTTTAGAAAAATTTTGAGGGCGGAATCGTGTTGTAGAACTCAATTTACGTCGCATAGGTATTTTTTTTCGGAGCATGTCAACATTTTTGAAAATTGAAAAAGTGCGCTGGAAAGGCACTCAGAAATTTTTTAGAAAAATTTTGAGAGCCGAATCGTGTTGTAGAACTCAATTTACGTCACAGGACTTTTTTTTCGGAGCATGTCAACATTTTTGAAAATTGAAAAAGTGCGCTGGCCAGGCACTCAGAAAATTTTTAGAAAAATTTTGAGGGCGCAATCGTGTTGTAGAACTAAATTTACGTCGCATAGTAATTTTTTTTCGGAGCACGTCAACATTTTTGAAAATTGAAAAAGTGCGCTGACCAGGTACTTTGAAATTTTTTAGAAAAATTTGGAGGGCGGAATAGTGTTGTAGAACTCAATTTACGTCGTATAGGATTTTTTTTTTTCGGAGCATGTCAACATTTTTAAAAATTGAAAAAGTGCGCTGGCCAGGTACTTAAAGATTTTTTAGAAAAATTTTGAGGGCGGAATCGTGTTGTAGAACTCAATTTACGTCGCATAGGTATTTTTTTTCGGAGCATGTCAACATTTTTGAAAATTGAAAAAGTGCGCTGGCGGGGCACAGAAATTTTATAAAAAAATTTTTAGGGCGGAATTGTGTTGTAGAACTTAATTTACGTCGCATAGGAATTTTTTTTTCGGAGCATGCCAACATTTTTGAAAATTGAAAAAGTACGCTGACCAGGTACTTTGAAATTTTATAGAAAAATTTTTAGGGCGGAATCGTGTTGCAGAACTTAATTTACGTCGTATAGGAATTTTATTTTTTTTTGGATCATGTCAACATGTTTGAAAATTGAAAAAGTGCGCTGGCCAGGCACTCAGAAATTTTATAAATAAATTTTTAGGGCGGAATTGTGTTGTAGAACTTAATTTACGTCGCATAGGAATTTTTTTTTCGGAGCATGCCAACATTTTTGAAAATTGAAAAAGTACGCTGACCAGGTACTTTGAAATTTTATAGAAAAATTTTGAGGGCGGAATCGTGTGGTAGAACTCAATTTACGTCGTATAGGAATTTTATTTTTTTTTTCGGAGCATGACAACATTTTTGAAAATTGAAAAAGTGCGCTGACCAGGTACTTAAAGATTTTTTAGAAAAATTTTGAGGGCGGAATCGTGTTGTAGAACTCAATTTACGTCGCATAGGTATTTTTTTTCGGAGCATGTCAACATTTTTGAAAATTGAAAAAGTGCGCTGGCGGGGCACAGAAATTTTATAAAAAAATTTTTAGGGCGGAATTGTGTTGTAGAACTTAATTTACGTCGCATAGGAATTTTTTTTTCGGAGCATGCCAACATTTTTGAAAATTGAAAAAGTACGCTGACCAGGTACTTTGAAATTTTATAGAAAAATTTTTAGGGCGGAATCGTGTTGCAGAACTTAATTTACGTCGTATAGGAATTTTATTTTTTTTTGGATCATGTCAACATGTTTGAAAATTGAAAAAGTGCGCTGGCCAGGCACTCAGAAATTTTATAAATAAATTTTTAGGGCGGAATTGTGTTGTAGAACTTAATTTACGTCGCAAATTTTTAGGGCGGAATCGTGTTCTAGAACTCAATTTACGTCGCATAGGAATTTTCTTTTCGGAGCATGTCAACATTTTTGAAAATTGAAAAAGTGCGCTGGCCAGGCGCAGAAATTTTATAAAAAAAATTTTAGGGCGGAATTGTGTTGTAGAACTTAATTTACGTCGCATAGGAATTTTTTTTCGGAGCATGCTAACATTTTTGAAAATTGAAAAAGTGCGCTGACCAGGTACTTTGAAATTTTTTAGAAAAATTTTGAGGGTCGAATCGTGTTGTAGAACTCAATTTACGTCGCATAGGTATTTTTTCGAAGCATGTCAACATTTTTGAAAATTGAAAAAGTGCGCTGGCGAGGCACTCAGAAATTTTATAGAAAAATTTTTAGGGCGGAATCGTGTTGTAGAACTTAATTTACGTCGTATAGGAATTTTATTTTTTTTTGGAGCATGACAACATTTTTGAAAATTGAAAAAGTGCGCTGACCAGGTACTTAAAATTTTTTTAGAAAAATTTTGAGGGCGGAATCGTGTTGTAGAACTCAATTTACGTCGCATAGGTATTTTTTTTCGGAGCATGTCAACATTTTCGAAAATTGAAAAAGTGCGCTGGCCAGGCACTCAAAAATTTTTTAGAAACATTTTGAGGGCCGAATCGTGTTGTAGAACTCAATTTACGTCGCATAGGAATTTTTTTTCGGAGCATGTCAACATTTTTGAAAATAGAAAAAGTGCGCTGACCAGGTACTTTGAAATTTTTTAGAAAAATTTGGAGGGCGGAATAGTGTTGTAGAACTCAATTTACGTCGTATAGGATTTTTTTTTCGGAGCATGTCAACATTTTTAAAAATTGAAAAAGTGGGCTGGCCAGGTACTTAGAAATTTTTTAGAAAAATTTTGAGGGCGGAATCGTGTGGTAGAACTCAATTTACGTCGTATAGGAATTTTTTTTCGGAGCATGACAACATTTTTGAAAATTGAAAAAGTGCGCTGACCAGGAACTTAAAATTTTTTTAGAAAAATTTTGAGGGTGGAATCGTGTTGTAGAACTCAATTTACGTCGCATAAGAATTTTCTTTTCGGAGCATGACAACATTTTTGAAAATTGAAAAAGTGCGCTGGCCAGGCACAGAAATTTTATAAAAAAAATTTTAGGGCGGAATTGTGTTGTAGAACTTAATTTACGTCGCATAGGAATTTTTTTTTCGGAGCATGCCAACATTTTTGAAAATTGAAAAAGTGCGCTGACCAGGTACTTTGAAATTTTTTAGAAAAATTTTGAGGGCGGAATCGTGTTGTAGAACTCAATTTACGTCGCATAGGTATTTTTTTTCGAAGCATGTCAACATTATTGAAAATTGAAAAAGTGCGCTGGCGGGGCACTCAGAAATTTTATAGAAAAATTTGTAGGGCGGAATTGTGTTGTAGAACTTAATTTACGTCGCATAGGAATTTTTTTTCGGAGCATGTCAACATGTTTGAAAATTGAAAAAGTGCGCTGGCCAGGCACAGAAATTTTATAAAAAAATTTTTAGGGCGGAATTGTGTTGTAGAACTTAATTTACGTCGCATAGGAATTTTTTTTTCGGAGCATGCCAACATTTTTGAAAATTGAAAAAGTGCGCTGACCAGGTACTTTAAAATTTTTTAGAAAAATTTTGAGGGCGGAATCGTGTTGTAGAACTCAATTTACGTCGCATAGGTATTTTTTTTCGAAGCATGTCAACATTTTTGAAAATTGAAAAAGTGCGCTGGCGAGGCACTCAGAAATTTTATAGAAAAATTTTTAGGGCGGAATCGTGTTGTAGAACTTAATTTACGTCGTATAGGAATTTTTTTTTTTTCGGAGCATGACAACATTTTTGAAAATTGAAAAAGTGCGCTGGCCAGGCACAGAAATTTTATAAAAAAATTTTTAGGGCGGAATTGTGTTGTAGAACTTAATTTACGTCGTATAGGAATTTTATTTTTTTTTCGGAGCATGCCAACATTTTTGAAAATTGAAAAAGTGCGCTGACCAGGTACTTTGAAATTTTATAGAAAAATTTTTAGGGCGGAATCGTGTTGCAGAACTTAATTTACGTCGTATAGGAATTTTATTTTTTTTTCGGAGCATGACAACATTTTTGAAAATTGCAAAAGTGCGCTGACCAGGTACTTAAAATTTTTTTAGAAAAATTTTGAGGGCGGAATCGTGTTGTAGAACTCAATTTACGTCGCATAGGTATTTTTTTTCGGAGCATGTCAACATTTTTGAAAATTGAAAAAGTGCGCTGGCCAGGCACTCAAAAATTTTTTAGAAACATTTTGAGGGCGGAATCGTGTTGTAGAACTCAATTTACGTCGCATAGGAATTTTTTTTCGGAGCATGTCAACATTTTTGAAAATAGAAAAAGTGAGCTGACCAGGTACTTTGAAATTTTTTAGAAAAATTTGGAGGGCGGAATAGTGTTGTAGAACTCAATTTACGTCGTATAGGATTTTTTTTTCGGAGCATGTCAACATTTTTAAAAATTGAAAAAGTGCGCTGGCCAGGTACTTAGAAATTTTTTAGAAAAATTTTGAGGGCGGAATCGTGTGGTAGAACTCAATTTACGTCGTATAGGAATTTTATTTTTTTTTCGGAGCATGACAACATTTTTGAAAATTGAAAAAGTGCGCTGACCAGGAACTTAAAAATTTTTTAGAAAAATTTTGAGGGTGGAATCGTGTTCTTGAACTCAATTTACGTCGCATAGGAATTTTCTTTTCGGAGCATGTCAACATTTTTGAAAATTGAAAAAGTGCGCTGGCCAGGCGCAGAAATTTTATAAAAAAAATTTTAGGGCGGAATTGTGTTGTAGAACTTAATTTACGTCGCATAGGAATTTTTTTTCGGAGCATGCCAACATTTTTGAAAATTGAAAAAGTGCGCTGACCAGGTACTTTGAAATTTTTTAGAAAAATTTTGAGGGCGGAATCGTGTTGTAGAACTCAATTTACGTCGCATAGGTATTTTTTTCGAAGCATGTCAACATTTTTGAAAATTGAAAAAGTGCGCTGGCGAGGCACTCAGAAATTTTATAGAAAAATTTTTAGGGCGGAATCGTGTTGTAGAACTTAATTTACGTCGTATAGGAATTTTTTTTTTTTCGGAGCATGACAACATTTTTGAAAATTGAAAAAGTGCGCTGACCAGGTACTTTAAAATTTTTTAGAAAAATTTTGAGGGCGGAATCGTGTTGTAGAACTCAATTTACGTCGCATAGGTATTTTTTTTCGAAGCATGTCAACATTTTTGAAAATTGAAAAAGTGCGCTGGCGAGGCACTCAGAAATTTTATAGAAAAATTTTTAGGGCGGAATCGTGTTGTAGAACTTAATTTACGTCGTATAGGAATTTTTTTTTTTTCGGAGCATGACAACATTTTTGAAAATTGAAAAAGTGCGCTGGCCAGGCACAGAAATTTTATAAAAAAATTTTTAGGGCGGAATTGTGTTGTAGAACTTAATTTACGTCGTATAGGAATTTTATTTTTTTTTTCGGAGCATGCCAACATTTTTGAAAATTGAAAAAGTGCGCTGACCAGGTACTTTGAAATTTTATAGAAAAATTTTTAGGGCGGAATCGTGTTGCAGAACTTAATTTACGTCGTATAGGAATTTTATTTTTTTTTCGGAGCATGACAACATTTTTGAAAATTGCAAAAGTGCGCTGACCAGGTACTTAAAATTTTTTTAGAAAAATTTTGAGGGCGGAATCGTGTTGTAGAACTCAATTTACGTCGCATAGGTATTTTTTTTCGGAGCATGTCAACATTTTTGAAAATTGAAAAAGTGCGCTGGCCAGGCA
This sequence comes from Pseudeuparius sepicola, assembly GCA_963920635.1. Classification (NCBI taxonomy): domain Eukaryota; kingdom Metazoa; phylum Arthropoda; class Insecta; order Coleoptera; family Anthribidae; genus Pseudeuparius; species Pseudeuparius sepicola. Next base: position 84,955,860 of record OY987298.1, on the reverse strand, counting down.
CTCAAAAATTTTTTAGAAACATTTTGAGGGCGGAATCGTGTTGTAGAACTCAATTTACGTCGCATAGGAATTTTTTTTCGGAGCATGTCAACATTTTTGAAAATAGAAAAAGTGAGCTGACCAGGTACTTTGAAATTTTTTAGAAAAATTTGGAGGGCGGAATAGTGTTGTAGAACTCAATTTACGTCGTATAGGATTTTTTTTTCGGAGCATGTCAACATTTTTAAAAATTGAAAAAGTGCGCTGGCCAGGTACTTAGAAATTTTTTAGAAAAATTTTGAGGGCGGAATCGTGTGGTAGAACTCAATTTACGTCGTATAGGAATTTTATTTTTTTTTCGGAGCATGACAACATTTTTGAAAATTGAAAAAGTGCGCTGACCAGGAACTTAAAAATTTTTTAGAAAAATTTTGAGGGTGGAATCGTGTTCTTGAACTCAATTTACGTCGCATAGGAATTTTCTTTTCGGAGCATGTCAACATTTTTGAAAATTGAAAAAGTGCGCTGGCCAGGCGCAGAAATTTTATAAAAAAAATTTTAGGGCGGAATTGTGTTGTAGAACTTAATTTACGTCGCATAGGAATTTTTTTTCGGAGCATGCCAACATTTTTGAAAATTGAAAAAGTGCGCTGACCAGGTACTTTGAAATTTTTTAGAAAAATTTTGAGGGCGGAATCGTGTTGTAGAACTCAATTTACGTCGCATAGGTATTTTTTTCGAAGCATGTCAACATTTTTGAAAATTGAAAAAGTGCGCTGGCGAGGCACTCAGAAATTTTATAGAAAAATATTTAGGGCGGAATCGTGTTGTAGAACTTAATTTACGTCGTATAGGAATTTTATTTTTTTTCGGAGCATGACAACATTTTTGAAAATTGAAAAAGTGCGCTGAGAAGGTACTTAAAATTTTTTTAGAAAAATTTTGAGGGCGGAATCGTGTTGTAGAACTCAATTTACGTCGCATAGGTATTTTTTTTCGGAGCATGTCAACATTTTTGAAAATTGAAAAAGTGCGCTGGCCAGGCACTCAAAAATTTTTTAGAAACATTTTGAGGGCCGAATCGTGTTGTAGAACTCAATTTACGTCGCATAGGAATTTTTTTTCGGAGCATGTCAACATTTTTGAAAATAGAAAAAGTGCGCTGACCAGGTACTTTGAAATTTTTTAGAAAAATTTGGAGGGCGGAATAGTGTTGTAGAACTCAATTTACGTCGTATAGGATTTTTTTTTCGGAGCATGACAACATTTTTAAAAATTGAAAAAGTGGGCTGGCCAGGTACTTAGAAATTTTTTAGAAAAATTTTGAGGGCGGAATCGTGTGGTAGAACTCAATTTACGTCGTATAGGAATTTTTTTTCGGAGCATGACAACATTTTTGAAAATTGAAAAAGTGCGCTGACCAGGAACTTAAAATTTTTTTAGAAAAATTTTGAGGGTGGAATCGTGTTGTAGAACTCAATTTACGTCGCATAGGAATTTTCTTTTCGGAGCATGACAACATTTTTAAAAATTGAAAAAGTGCGCTGGCCAGGCACAGAAATTTTATAAAAAAATTTTTAGGGCGGAATTGTGTTGTAGAACATAATTTACGTCGCATAGGAATTTTTTTTTCGGAGCATGCCAACATTTTTGAAAATTGAAAAAGTGCGCTGACCAGGTACTTTGAAATTTTTTAGAAAAATTTTGAGGGCGGAATCGTGTTGTAGAACTCAATTTACGTCGCATAGGTATTTTTTTTCGAAGCATGTCAACATTTTTGAAAATTGAAAAAGTGCGCTGGCGGGGCACTCAGAAATTTTATAGAAAAATTTTTAGGGCGGAATCGTGTTGTAGAACTTAATTTACGTCGTATAGGAATTTTTTTTTTCGGAGCATGACAACATTTTTGAAAATTGAAAAAGTGCGCTGGCCAGGCACAGAAATTTTATAAAAAAATTTTTAGGGCGGAATTGTGTTGTAGAACTTAATTTACGTCGCATAGGAATTTTTTTTTCGGAGCATGCCAACATTTTTGAAAATTGAAAAAGTGCGATGACCAGGTACTTTGAAATTTTATAGAAAAATTTTTAGGGCGGAATCGTGTTGCAGAACTTAATTTACGTCGTATAGGAATTTTATTTTTTTTTGGAGCATGTCAACATGTTTGAAAATTGAAAAAGTGCGCTGGCCAGGCACTCAGAAATTTTATAAAAAAATTTTTAGGGCGGAATTGTGTTGTAGAACTTAATTTACGTCGCATAGGAATTTTTTTTTCGGAGCATGCCAACATTTTTGAAAATTGAAAAAGTGCGCTGACCAGGTACTTTGAAATTTTTTAGAAAAATTTTGAGGGCGGAATCGTGTTGTAGAACTCAATTTACGTCGCATAGGTATTTTTTTTTCGGAGCATGCCAACATTTTTGAAAATTGAAAAAGTGCGATGACCAGGTACTTTGAAATTTTATAGAAAAATTTTTAGGGCGGAATCGTGTTGCAGAACTTAATTTACGTCGTATAGGAATTTTATTTTTTTTCGGAGCATGACAACATTTTTGAAAATTGAAAAAGTGCGCTGGCCAGGCACAGAAATTTTATAAAAAAATTTTTAGGGCGGAATTGTGTTGTAGAACTTAATTTACGTCGCATAGGAATTTTTTTTTCGGAGCATGCCAACATTTTTGAAAATTGAAAAAGTGCGCTGACCAGGTACTTTAAAATTTTTTAGAAAAATTTTGAGGGCGGAATCGTGTTGTAGAACTCAATTTACGTCGCATAGGTATTTTTTTTCGAAGCATGTCAACATTTTTGAAAATTGAAAAAGTGCGCTGGCCAGGCACAGAAATTTTATAAAAAAATTTTTAGGGCGGAATTGTGTTGTAGAACTTAATTTACGTCGCATAGGAATTTTTTTTTCGGAGCATGCCAACATTTTTGAAAATTGAAAAAGTGCGCTGACTAGGTACTTTGAAATTTTATAGAAAAATTTTTAGGGCGGAATCGTGTTGCAGAACTTAATTTACGTCGTATAGGAATTTTATTTTTTTTTCGGAGCATGACAACATTTTTGAAAATTGAAAAAGTGCGCTGGCCAGGCACTCAAAAATTTTTTAGAAACATTTTGAGGGCGGAATCGTGTTGTAGAACTCAATTTACGTCGCATAGGAATTTTTTTTCGGAGCATGTCAACATTTTTGAAAATAGAAAAAGTGCGCTGACCAGGTACTTTGAAATTTTTTAGAAAAATTTGGAGGGCGGAATAGTGTTATAGAACTCAATTTACGTCGTATAGGATTTTTTTTTCGGAGCATGTCAACATTTTTAAAAATTGAAAAAGTGCGCTGGCCAGGTACTTAGAAATTTTTTAGAAAAATTTTGAGGGCGGAATCGTGTGGTAGAACTCAATTTACGTCGTATAGGAATTTTATTTTTTTTTCGGAGCATGACAACATTTTTGAAAATTGAAAAAGTGCGCTGACCAGGAACATAAAATTTTTTTAGAAAAATTTTGAGGGCGGAATCGTGTTGCAGAACTCAATTTACGTCGCATAGGTATTTTTTTTCGGAGCATGTCAACATTTTTGAAAATTGAAAAAGTGCGCTGGCCAGGCACCCAAAAATTTTTTAGAAACATTTTGAGGGCCGAATCGTGTTGTAGAACTCAATTTACGTCGCATAGGAATTTTTTTTCGGAGCATGTCAACATTTTTGAAAATAGAAAAAGTGCGCTGACCAGGTACTTTGAAATTTTTTAGAAAAATTTTGAGGGCGGAATCGTGTGGTAGAACTCAATTTACGTCGTATAGGAATTTTTTTTCGGAGCATGACAACATTTTTGAAAATTGACCAGGAACTTAAAATTTTTTTAGAAAAATTTTGAGGGTGGAATCGTGTTGTAGAACTCAATTTACGTCGCATAGGAATTTTCTTTTCGGAGCATGTCAACATTTTTAAAAATTAAAAAAGTGCGCTGGCCAGGCACTCAGAAAATTTTTAGAAAAATTTTGAGGGCGCAATCGTGTTGTAGAACTTAATTTACGTCGCATAGTAATTTTTTTTCGGAGCATGTCAACATTTTTGAAAATTGAAAAAGTCCGCTGGTCAGGCACTTAGAAATTTTTTTGGAAAAATTTTGAGGACGGAATCGTGTTGGAGAACTAAATTTACGTCGCATAGTAATTTTTTTTCGGAGCATGTCAACATTTTTGAAAATTGAAAAAGTGCGCTGGCCAGGTAATTTGAAATTTTTTAGAAAAATTTGGAGGGAGGAATAGTGTTTTAGAACTCAATTTACGTCGCATAGGAATTTTCTTTTCGGAGGATGTCAACATTTTTGAAAATTGAAAAAGTGCTCTGACCAGGTACTTAAAATTTTTTTAGAAAAATTTTGAGGTCGGAATCGTGTTGTAGAACTCAATTTACGTCGCATAGGTATTTTTTTTCGGAGCATGTCAACATTTTTGAAAATTGAAAAGTGCGCTGACCAGGTACTTAAAAATTTTTTAGAAAAATTTAGAGGGCGGAATCGTGTTGTAGAACTCAATTTACGTCGCATAGGTATTTTTTTCGGAGCATGTCAACATTTTTGAAAATTGAAAAAGTGCGCTGGCCAGGCACTCAAAAATTTTTTAGAAACATTTTGAGGGCGGAATCGTGTTGTAGAACTCAATTTACGTCGCATAGGAATTTTTTTTCGGAGCATGTCAACATTTTTGAAAATTGAAAAAGTGCGCTGGCCAGGCACTCAGAAATTTTATAGAAAATTTTTTAGGGCGGAATCGTGTTGTAGAACTTAATTTACGTCGTATAGGAATTTTATTTTTTTTTCGGAGCGTGACAACATTTTTGAAAATTGAAAAAGTTCGCTGACCAGGTACTTAAAATTTTTTTAGATAAATTTTGAGGGCGGAATCGTGTTGTAGAACTCAATTTACGTCGCATAGGTATTTTTTTTCGGAGCATGTCAACATTTTTGAAAATTGAAAAAGTGCGCTGGCCAGGCACAGAAATTTTATAAAAAAAATTTTAGGGCGGAATTGTGTTGTAGAACTTAATTTACGTCGCATAGGAATTTTTTTTTCGGAGCATGCCAACATTTTTGAAAATTGAAAAAGTGCGCTGACAAGGTACTTAGAAATTTTTTAGAAAAATTTTGAGGGCGGAATCGTGTTGTAGAACTCAAATTACGTCGCATAGGTATTTTTTTTCGGAGCATGTCAACATTTTTGAAAATTGAAAAAGTGCGCTGGCCAGGCACACAAAAATTGTATAGAAAAATTTTGAGGGCGGAATCGTGTTGTAGAACTCAATTTACGTCACAGGACTTTTTTTTCGGAGCATGTCAACATTTTTGAAAATTGAAAAAGTGCGCTGGCCAGGCACTCAGAAAATTTTTAGAAAAATTTTGAGGGCGGAATCGTGTTGTAGAACTCAATTTACGTCGCATAGGAATTTTTTTTTCTGAGCATGTCAACATTTTTAAAAATTAAAAAAGTGCGCTGGCCAGGCACTCAGAAATTTTTTAGAAAAATTTTGTGGGCGGAATCGTGTTGTAGAAGTCAATTTACGTCGCATAGGAATTTTCTTTTCGGAGCATGTCAACATTTTTGAAAATTGAAAAAGTGCGCTGGCCAGGCACTCAGAAATTTTTTAGAAAAATTTTTAGTGCCGAATCGTGTTGTAGAACTTAATTTACGTCACAGGACTTTTTTTTCGGAGCATGTCAACATTTTTGAAAATTGAAAAAGTGCGCTGGCTAGGCACTCAGAAAATTTTTAGAAAAATTTTGAGGACGCAATCGTGTTGTAGAACTAAATTTACGTCGCATAGTAATTTTTTTTCGGAGCATGTCAACATTTTTGAAAATTGAAAAAGTGCGCTGACCAGGTACTTTGAAATTTTTTAGAAAAATTTGGAGGGCGGAATAGTGTTGTAGAACTCAATTTACGTCGTATAGGATTTTTTTTTTCGGAGCATGTCAACATTTTTAAAAATTGAAAAAGTGCGCTGGCCAGGTACTTAGAAATTTTTTAGAAAAATTTTGAGGGCGGTATCGTGTGGTAGAACTCAATTTACGTCGTATAGGAATTTTATTTTTTTTATCGGAGCATGACAACATTCTTGAAAATTGAAAAAGTTCGCTGACCAGGTACTTAAAAATTTTTTAGAAAAATTTTGAGGGCGGAATCGTGTTGTAGAACTCAATTTACGTCGCATAGGTATTTTTTTTCGGAGCATGTCAACATTTTTGAAAATTGAAAAAGTGCGCTGGCCCGGCACTCAGAAATTTTTTAGAAAAATTTTGAGGGTGGAATCGTGTTGTAGAACTCAATTTACGTAGCATAGGAATTTTCTTTTCGGAGCATGTCAACATTTTTGAAAATTGAAAAAGTGCGCTGGCCAGGCACTCAGAAATTTTTTAGAAAAATTTGGAGGGCGGAATCGTGTTGTAGAACTTAATTTATGTCGCATAGGAATTTTATTTTCGGAGCATGTCAACATTTTTGAAAATTGAAAAAGTGCGCTGGCCAGGCACAGAAATTTTATAAAAAAATTTTTAGGGCGGAATTGTGTTGTAGAACTTAATTTACGTCGCATAGGAATTTTTTTTTCGGAGCATGCCAACATTTTTGAAAATTGAAAAAGTGCGCTGACAAGGTACTTAGAAATTTTTTAGAAAAATTTTGAGGGCGGAATCGTGTTGTAGAACTCAAATTACGTCGCATAGGTATTTTTTTTCGGAGCATGTCAACATTTTTGAAAATTGAAAAAGTGCGCTGGCCAGGCACACAAAAATTGTATAGAAAAATTTTGAGGGCGGAATCGTGTTGTAGAACTCAATTTACGTCACAGGACTTTTTTTTCGGAGCATGTCAACATTTTTGAAAATTGAAAAAGTGCGCTGGCCAGGCACTCAGAAAATTTTTAGAAAAATTTTGAGGGCGGAATCGTGTTGTAGAACTCAATTTACGTCGCATAGGAATTTTTTTTTCTGAGCATGTCAACATTTTTAAAAATTAAAAAAGTGCGCTGGCCAGGCACTCAGAAATTTTTTAGAAAAATTTTGTGGGCGGAATCGTGTTGTAGAAGTCAATTTACGTCGCATAGGAATTTTCTTTTCGGAGCATATCAACATTTTTGAAAATTGAAAAAGTGCGCTGGCCAGGCACTCAGAAATTTTTTAGAAAAATTTTTAGTGCCGAATCGTGTTGTAGAACTTAATTTACGTCACAGGACTTTTTTTTCGGAGCATGTCAACATTTTTGAAAATTGAAAAAGTGCGCTGGCTAGGCACTCAGAAAATTTTTAGAAAAATTTTGAGGACGCAATCGTGTTGTAGAACTAAATTTACGTCGCATAGTAATTTTTTTTCGGAGCATGTCAACATTTTTGAAAATTGAAAAAGTGCGCTGACCAGGTACTTTGAAATTTTTTAGAAAAATTTGGAGGGCGGAATAGTGTTGTAGAACTCAATTTACGTCGTATAGGATTTTTTTTTTCGGAGCATGTCAACATTTTTAAAAATTGAAAAAGTGCGCTGGCCAGGTACTTAGAAATTTTTTAGAAAAATTTTGAGGGCGGTATCGTGTGGTAGAACTCAATTTACGTCGTATAGGAATTTTATTTTTTTTATCGGAGCATGACAACATTCTTGAAAATTGAAAAAGTTCGCTGACCAGGTACTTAAAAATTTTTTAGAAAAATTTTGAGGGCGGAATCGTGTTGTAGAACTCAATTTACGTCGCATAGGTATTTTTTTTCGGAGCATGTCAAAATTTTTGAAAATTGAAAAAGTGCGCTGGCCAGGCACTCAGAAATTTTTTAGAAAAATTTTGAGGGTGGAATCGTGTTGTAGAACTCAATTTACGTAGCATAGGAATTTTCTTTTCGGAGCATGTCAACATTTTTGAAAATTGAAAAAGTGCGCTGGCCAGGCACTCAGAAATTTTTTAGAAAAATTTGGAGGGCGGAATCGTGTTGTAGAACTTAATTTACGTCGCATAGGAATTTTATTTTCGGAGCATGTCAACATTTTTGAAAATTGAAAAAGTGCGCTGGCCAGGCACAGAAATTTTATAAAAAAATTTTTAGGGCGGAATTGTGTTGTAGAACTTAATTTACGTCGCATAGGAATTTTTTTTTCGGAGCATGCCAACATTTTTGAAAATTGAAAAAGTGCGCTGACAAGGTACTTAGAAATTTTTTAGAAAAATTTTGAGGGCGGAATCGTGTTGTAGAACTCAAATTACGTCGCATAGGTATTTTTTTTCGGAGCATGTCAACATTTTTGAAAATTGAAAAAGTGCGCTGGCCAGGCACACAAAAATTGTATAGAAAAATTTTGAGGGCGGAATCGTGTTGTAGAACTCAATTTACGTCACAGGACTTTTTTTTCGGAGCATGTCAACATTTTTGAAAATTGAAAAAGTGCGCTGGCCATTCACTCAGAAAATTTTTAGAAAAATTTTGAGGGCGGAATCGTGTTGTAGAACTCAATTTACGTCGCATAGGAATTTTTTTTTCTGAGCATGTCAACATTTTTAAAAATTAAAAAAGTGCGCTGGCCAGGCACTCAGAAATTTTTTAGAAAAATTTTGTGGGCGGAATCGTGTTGTAGAAGTCAATTTACGTCGCATAGGAATTTTCTTTTCGGAGCATGTCAACATTTTTGAAAATTGAAAAAGTGCGCTGGCCAGGCACTCAGAAATTTTTTAGAAAAATTTTTAGTGCCGAATCGTGTTGTAGAACTTAATTTACGTCACAGGACTTTTTTTTCGGAGCATGTCAACATTTTTGAAAATTGAAAAAGTGCGCTGGCTAGGCACTCAGAAAATTTTTAGAAAAATTTTGAGGACGCAATCGTGTTGTAGAACTAAATTTACGTCGCATAGTAATTTTTTTTCGGAGCATGTCAACATTTTTGAAAATTGAAAAAGTGCGCTGACCAGGTACTTTGAAATTTTTTAGTAAAATTTGGAGGGCGGAATAGTGTTGTAGAACTCAATTTACGTCGTATAGGATTTTTTTTTTGGAGCATGTCAACCTTTTTAAAAATTGAAAAAGTGCGCTGGCCAGGTACTTAGAAATTTTTTAGAAAAATTTTGAGGGCGGTATCGTGTGGTAGAACTCAATTTACGTCGTATAGGAATTTTATTTTTTTTATCGGAGCATGACAACATTCTTGAAAATTGAAAAAGTTCGCTGACCAGGTACTTAAAATTTTTTTAGAAAAATTTTGAGGGCGGAATCGTGTTGTAGAACTCAATTTACGTCGCATAGGTATTTTTTTTCGGAGCATGTCAACATTTTTGAAAATTGAAAAAGTGCGCTGGCCAGGCACTCAGAAATTTTTTAGAAAAATTTTGAGGGTGGAATCGTGTTGTAGAACTCAATTTACGTAGCATAGGAATTTTCTTTTCGGAGCATGTCAACATTTTTGAAAATTGAAAAAGTGCGCTGGCCAGGCACAAAAATTTTTTAGAAAAATTTTGAGGGCGGAGAACTCAATTTACGTCGTATAGGAATTTTTTTTTTTTTTTCGGAGCATGACAACATTTTTGAAAATTGAAAAAGTGCGCTGACCAGGTACTTAAAGATTTTTTAGAAAAATTTTGAGGGCTTAATCGTGTTGTAGAACTCAATTTACGTCGCATAGGTATTTTTTTTTCGGAGCATGTCAACATTTTTGAAAATTGAAAAAGTGCGCTGGCCAGGCACACAAAAATTGTATAGAAAAATTTTGAGGGCGGAATCGTGTTGTAGAACTCAATTTACGTCACAGGACTTTTTTTTCGGAGCATGTCAACATTTTTGAAAATTGAAAAAGTGCGCTGGCCAGGCACTCAGAAATTTTTTAGAAAAATTTTTAGTGCCGAATCGTGTTGTAGAACTCAATTTACGTCACAGGACTTTTTTTTTCGGAGCATGTCAACATTTTTGAAAATTGAAAAAGTGCGCTGGCTAGGCACTCAGAAAATTTTTAGAAAAATTTTGAGGACGCAATCGTGTTGTAGAACTAAATTTACGTCGCATAGTAATTTTTTTTCTTAGCATGTCAACATTTTTGAAAATTGAAAAAGTGCGCTGACCAGGTACTTTGAAATTTTTTAGAAAAATTTGGAGGGCGGAATAGTGTTGTAGAACTCAATTTACGTCGTATAGGATTTTTTTTTTCGGAGCATGTCAACATTTTTAAAAATTGAAAAAGTGCGCTGGCCAGGTACTTAGAAATTTTTTAGAAAAATTTTGAGGGCGGTATCGTGTGGTAGAACTCAATTTACGTCGTATAGGAATTTTATTTTTTTTATCGGAGCATGACAACATTCTTGAAAATTGAAAAAGTGCGCTGACCAGGTACTTAAAAATTTTTTAGAAAAATTTTGAGGGCGGAATCGTGTTGTAGAACTCAATTTACGTCGCATAGGTATTTTTTTTCGGAGCATGTCAACATTTTTGAAAATTGAAAAAGTGCGCTGGCCAGGCACTCAGAAATTTTTTAGAAAAATTTTGAGGGTGGAATCGTGTTGTAGAATTCAATTTACGTAGCATAGGAATTTTCTTTTCGGAGCATGTCAACATTTTTGAAAATTGAAAAAGTGCGCTGGCCAGGCACAAAAATTTTTTAGAAAAATTTTGAGGGCGGAATCGTGTGGTAGAACTCAATTTACGTCGTATAGGAATTTTATTTTTTTTTTCGGAGCATGACAACATTTTTGAAAATTGAAAAAGTGCGCTGACCAGGTACTTAAAGATTTTTTAGAAAAATTTTGAGAGCGGAATCGTGTTGTAGAACTCAATTTACGTCGCATAGGTATTTTTTTTCGGAGCATGTCAACATTTTTGAAAATTGAGAAAGTGCGCTGGCCAGGCACTCAGAAATTTTTTAGAAAAATTTTGAGGGTGGAATCGTGTTGTAGAACTCAATTTACGTAGCATAGGAATTTTCTTTTCGGAGCATGTCAACATTTTTGAAAATTGAAAAAGTGCGCTGGCCAGGCACTCACAAATTTTTTAGAAACATTTTGAGGGCGGAATCGTGTTGTAGAACTCAATTTACGTCGCATAGGAATTTTTTTTCGGAGCATGTCAACATTTTTGAAAATTGAAAAAGTGCGCTGGCCAGGCACTCAGAAATTTTATAGAAAATTTTTTAGGGCGGAATCGTGTTGTAGAACTTAATTTACGTCGTATAGGAATTTTATTTTTTTTTCGGAGCGTGACAACATTTTTGAAAATTGAAAAAGTTCGCTGACCAGGTACTTAAAATTTTTTAGAAATATTTTGAGGGCGGAATCGTGTTGTAGAACTCAATTTACGTCGCATAGTAATTTTTTTTGGAGCATGTCAACATTTTTGAAAATTGAAAAAGTGCGCTGGCCAGGCACTTAGAAATTTTTTAGAAAAATTTTGAGGACGGAATCGTGTTGTAGAACTAAATTTACGTCGCATAGTAATTTTTTTTGGAGCATGTCATCATTTTTGAAAATTGAAAAAGTGCGCTGGCCAGGCACTCAGAAATTTTTTAGAAAAATTTGGAGGGCGGAATCGTGTTGTAGAACTCAATTTACGTCGCATAGGAATTTTTTTTCGGAGCATGTCAACATTTTTGAAAATTGAAAAAGTGCGCTGACCAGGTACTTTGAAATTTTTTAGAAAAATTTTGAGGACGGAATCGTGTTGTAGAACTAAATTTACGTCGCATAGTAATTTTTTTGGAGCATGTCATCATTTTTGAAAATTGAAAAAGTGCGCTGGCCAGGCACTCAGAAATTTTATAGAAAATTTTTTAGGGCGGAATCGTGTTGTAGAACTTAATTTACGTCGTATAGGAATTTTATTTTTTTTTCGGAGCGTGACAACATTTTTGAAAATTGAAAAAGTTCGCTGACCAGGTACTTAAAATTTTTTAGAAATATTTTGAGGGCGGAATCGTGTTGTAGAACTCAATTTACGTCGCATAGTAATTTTTTTTGGAGCATGTCAACATTTTTGAAAATTGAAAAAGTGCGCTGGCCAGGCACTTAGAAATTTTTTAGAAAAATTTTGAGGACGGAATCGTGTTGTAGAACTAAATTTACGTCGCATAGTAATTTTTTTTGGAGCATGTCATCATTTTTGAAAATTGAAAAAGTGCGCTGGCCAGGCACTCAGAAATTTTATAGAAAAATTTTTAGGGCGGAATCGTGTTGTAGAACTTAATTTACGTCGTATAGGAATTTTATTTTTTTTTCGGAGCATGACAACATTTTTGAAAATTGAAAAAGTGCGCTGACCAGGTACTTAAAATTTTTTTAGAAAAATTTTGAGGGCGGAATCGTGTTGTAGAACTCAATTTACGTCGCATAGGTATTTTTTTTCGGAGCATGTCAACATTTTTGAAAATTGAAAAAGTGCGCTGGCCAGGCACTCAAAAATTTTTTAGAAACATTTTGAGGGCGGAATCGTGTTGTAGAACTCAATTTACGTCGCATAGGTATTTTTTTCGAAGCATGTCAACATTTTTGAAAATTGAAAAAGTGCGCTGGCGAGGCACTCAGAAATTTTATAGAAAAATTTTTAGGGCGGAATCGTGTTGTAGAACTTAATTTACGTCGTATAGGAATTTTATTTTTTTTTCGGAGCATGACAACATTTTTGAAAATTGAAAAAGTGCGCTGACCAGGTACTTAAAATTTTTTTAGAAAAATTTTGAGGGCGGAATCGTGTTGTAGAACTCAATTTACGTCGCATAGGTATTTTTTTTCGGAGCATGTCAACATTTTTGAAAATTGAAAAAGTGCGCTGGCCAGGCACTCATAAATTTTTTAGAAACATTTTGAGGGCCGAATCGTGTTGTAGAACTCAATTTACGTCGCATAGGTATTTTTTTCGAAGCATGTCAACATTTTTGAAAATTGAAAAAGTGCGCTGGCGAGGCACTCAGAAATTTTATAGAAAAATTTTTAGGGCGGAATCGTGTTGTAGAACTTAATTTACGTCGTATAGGAATTTTATTTTTTTTTCGGAGCATGACAACATTTTTGAAAATTGAAAAAGTGCGCAGACCAGGTACTTAAAATTTTTTTAGAAAAATTTTGAGGGCGGAATCGTGTTGTAGAACTCAATTTACGTCGCATAGGTATTTTTTTTTCGGAGCATGTCAACATTTTTGAAAATTGAAAAAGTGCGCTGGAAAGGCACTCAGAAATTTTTTAGAAAAATTTTGAGAGCCGAATCGTGTTGTAGAACTCAATTTACGTCACAGGACTTTTTTTCGGAGCATGTCAACATTTTTGAAAATTGAAAAAGTGCGCTGGCCAGGCACTCAGAAAATTTTTAGAAAAATTTTGAGGGCGCAATCGTGTTGTAGAACTAAATTTACGTCGCATAGTAATTTTTTTTCGGAGCACGTCAACATTTTTGAAAATTGAAAAAGTGCGCTGACCAGGTACTTTGAAATTTTTTAGAAAAATTTGGAGGGCGGAATAGTGTTGTAGAACTCAATTTACGTCGTATAGGATTTTTTTTTTCGGAGCATGTCAACATTTTTAAAAATTGAATAAGTGCGCTGGCCAGGTACTTAGAAATTTTTTAGAAAAATTTTGAGGGCGGAATCGTGTGGTAGAACTCAATTTACGTCGTATAGGAATTTTATTTTTTTTTCGGAGCATGACAACATTTTTGAAAATTGAAAAAGTGCGCTGACCAGGTACTTAAAGATTTTTTAGAAAAATTTTGAGGGCGGAATCGTGTTGTAGAACTCAATTTACGTCGCATAGGTATTTTTTTTCGGAGCATGTCAACATTTTTGAAAATTGAAAAAGTGCGCTGGCCAGGCACAGAAATTTTATAAAAAAATTTTTAGGGCGGAATTGTGTTGTAGAACTTAATTTACGTCGCATAGGAATTTTTTTTTCGGAGCATGCCAACATTTTTGAAAATTGAAAAAGTGCGCTGACAAGGTACTTAGAAATTTTTTAGAAAAATTTTGAGGGCGGAATCGTGTTGTAGAACTCAAATTACGTCGCATAGGTATTTTTTTTCGGAGCATGTCAACATTTTTGAAAATTGAAAAAGTGCGCTGGCCAGGCACACAAAAATTGTATAGAAAAATTTTGAGGGCGGAATCGTGTTGTAGAACTCAATTTACGTCACAGGACTTTTTTTTCGGAGCATGTCAACATTTTTGAAAATTGAAAAAGTGCGCTGGCCAGGCACTCAGAAAATTTTTAGAAAAATTTTGAGGGCGGAATCGTGTTGTAGAACTCAATTTACGTCGCATAGGAATTTTTTTTTCTGAGCATGTCAACATTTTTAAAAATTAAAAAAGTGCGCTGGCCAGGCACTCAGAAATTTTTTAGAAAAATTTTGTGGGCGGAATCGTGTTGTAGAAGTCAATTTACGTCGCATAGGAATTTTCTTTTCGGAGCATATCAACATTTTTGAAAATTGAAAAAGTGCGCTGGCCAGGCACTCAGAAATTTTTTAGAAAAATTTTTAGTGCCGAATCGTGTTGTAGAACTTAATTTACGTCACAGGACTTTTTTTTCGGAGCATGTCAACATTTTTGAAAATTGAAAAAGTGCGCTGGCTAGGCACTCAGAAAATTTTTAGAAAAATTTTGAGGACGCAATCGTGTTGTAGAACTAAATTTACGTCGCATAGTAATTTTTTTTCGGAGCATGTCAACATTTTTGAAAATTGAAAAAGTGCGCTGACCAGGTACTTTGAAATTTTTTAGAAAAATTTGGAGGGCGGAATAGTGTTGTAGAACTCAATTTACGTCGTATAGGATTTTTTTTTTCGGAGCATGTCAACATTTTTAAAAATTGAAAAAGTGCGCTGGCCAGGTACTTAGAAATTTTTTAGAAAAATTTTGAGGGCGGTATCGTGTGGTAGAACTCAATTTACGTCGTATAGGAATTTTATTTTTTTTATCGGAGCATGACAACATTCTTGAAAATTGAAAAAGTTCGCTGACCAGGTACTTAAAAATTTTTTAGAAAAATTTTGAGGGCGGAATCGTGTTGTAGAACTCAATTTACGTCGCATAGGTATTTTTTTTCGGAGCATGTCAACATTTTTGAAAATTGAAAAAGTGCGCTGGCCAGGCACTCAGAAATTTTTTAGAAAAATTTTGAGGGTGGAATCGTGTTGTAGAACTCAATTTACGTAGCATAGGAATTTTCTTTTCGGAGCATGTCAACATTTTTGAAAATTGAAAAAGTGCGCTGGCCAGGCACTCAGAAATTTTTTAGAAAAATTTGGAGGGCGGAATCGTGTTGTAGAACTTAATTTACGTCGCATAGGAATTTTATTTTCGGAGCATGTCAACATTTTTGAAAATTGAAAAAGTGCGCTGGCCAGGCACAGAAATTTTATAAAAAAATTTTTAGGGCGGAATTGTGTTGTAGAACTTAATTTACGTCGCATAGGAATTTTTTTTTCGGAGCATGCCAACATTTTTGAAAATTGAAAAAGTGCGCTGACAAGGTACTTAGAAATTTTTTAGAAAAATTTTGAGGGCGGAATCGTGTTGTAGAACTCAAATTACGTCGCATAGGTATTTTTTTTCGGAGCATGTCAACATTTTTGAAAATTGAAAAAGTGCGCTGGCCAGGCACACAAAAATTGTATAGAAAAATTTTGAGGGCGGAATCGTGTTGTAGAACTCAATTTACGTCACAGGACTTTTTTTTCGGAGCATGTCAACATTTTTGAAAATTGAAAAAGTGCGCTGGCCATTCACTCAGAAAATTTTTAGAAAAATTTTGAGGGCGGAATCGTGTTGTAGAACTCAATTTACGTCGCATAGGAATTTTTTTTTCTGAGCATGTCAACATTTTTAAAAATTAAAAAAGTGCGCTGGCCAGGCACTCAGAAATTTTTTAGAAAAATTTTGTGGGCGGAATCGTGTTGTAGAAGTCAATTTACGTCGCATAGGAATTTTCTTTTCGGAGCATGTCAACATTTTTGAAAATTGAAAAAGTGCGCTGGCCAGGCACTCAGAAATTTTTTAGAAAAATTTTTAGTGCCGAATCGTGTTGTAGAACTTAATTTACGTCACAGGACTTTTTTTTCGGAGCATGTCAACATTTTTGAAAATTGAAAAAGTGCGCTGGCTAGGCACTCAGAAAATTTTTAGAAAAATTTTGAGGACGCAATCGTGTTGTAGAACTAAATTTACGTCGCATAGTAATTTTTTTTCGGAGCATGTCAACATTTTTGAAAATTGAAAAAGTGCGCTGACCAGGTACTTTGAAATTTTTTAGTAAAATTTGGAGGGCGGAATAGTGTTGTAGAACTCAATTTACGTCGTATAGGATTTTTTTTTTGGAGCATGTCAACCTTTTTAAAAATTGAAAAAGTGCGCTGGCCAGGTACTTAGAAATTTTTTAGAAAAATTTTGAGGGCGGTATCGTGTGGTAGAACTCAATTTACGTCGTATAGGAATTTTATTTTTTTTATCGGAGCATGACAACATTCTTGAAAATTGAAAAAGTTCGCTGACCAGGTACTTAAAATTTTTTTAGAAAAATTTTGAGGGCGGAATCGTGTTGTAGAACTCAATTTACGTCGCATAGGTATTTTTTTTCGGAGCATGTCAACATTTTTGAAAATTGAAAAAGTGCGCTGGCCAGGCACTCAGAAATTTTTTAGAAA
The DNA here is from genome assembly GCA_963920635.1 of Pseudeuparius sepicola. Lineage (NCBI taxonomy): Eukaryota > Metazoa > Arthropoda > Insecta > Coleoptera > Anthribidae > Pseudeuparius > Pseudeuparius sepicola. The sequence continues at coordinate 84,939,243 of OY987298.1, read as the reverse complement.
AATTTTGAGGGTGGAATCGTGTTGTAGAACTCAATTTACGTAGCATAGGAATTTTCTTTTCGGAGCATGTCAACATTTTTGAAAATTGAAAAAGTGCGCTGGCCAGGCACAAAAATTTTTTAGAAAAATTTTGAGGGCGGAGAACTCAATTTACGTCGTATAGGAATTTTATTTTTTTTTTCGGAGCATGACAACATTTTTGAAAATTGAAAAAGTGCGCTGACCAGGTACTTAAAGATTTTTTAGAAAAATTTTGAGGGCTTAATCGTGTTGTAGAACTCAATTTACGTCGCATAGGTATTTTTTTTTCGGAGCATGTCAACATTTTTGAAAATTGAAAAAGTGCGCTGGCCAGGCACACAAAAATTGTATAGAAAAATTTTGAGGGCGGAATCGTGTTGTAGAACTCAATTTACGTCACAGGACTTTTTTTTCGGAGCATGTCAACATTTTTGAAAATTGAAAAAGTGCGCTGGCCAGGCACTCAGAAATTTTTTAGAAAAATTTTTAGTGCCGAATCGTGTTGTAGAACTCAATTTACGTCACAGGACTTTTTTTTTCGGAGCATGTCAACATTTTTGAAAATTGAAAAAGTGCGCTGGCTAGGCACTCAGAAAATTTTTAGAAAAATTTTGAGGACGCAATCGTGTTGTAGAACTAAATTTACGTCGCATAGTAATTTTTTTTCTTAGCATGTCAACATTTTTGAAAATTGAAAAAGTGCGCTGACCAGGTACTTTGAAATTTTTTAGAAAAATTTGGAGGGCGGAATAGTGTTGTAGAACTCAATTTACGTCGTATAGGATTTTTTTTTTCGGAGCATGTCAACATTTTTAAAAATTGAAAAAGTGCGCTGGCCAGGTACTTAGAAATTTTTTAGAAAAATTTTGAGGGCGGTATCGTGTGGTAGAACTCAATTTACGTCGTATAGGAATTTTATTTTTTTTATCGGAGCATGACAACATTCTTGAAAATTGAAAAAGTGCGCTGACCAGGTACTTAAAAATTTTTTAGAAAAATTTTGAGGGCGGAATCGTGTTGTAGAACTCAATTTACGTCGCATAGGTATTTTTTTTCGGAGCATGTCAACATTTTTGAAAATTGAAAAAGTGCGCTGGCCAGGCACTCAGAAATTTTTTAGAAAAATTTTGAGGGTGGAATCGTGTTGTAGAATTCAATTTACGTAGCATAGGAATTTTCTTTTCGGAGCATGTCAACATTTTTGAAAATTGAAAAAGTGCGCTGGCCAGGCACAAAAATTTTTTAGAAAAATTTTGAGGCCGGAATCGTGTGGTAGAACTCAATTTACGTCGTATAGGAATTTTATTTTTTTTTTCGGAGCATGACAACATTTTTGAAAATTGAAAAAGTGCGCTGACCAGGTACTTAAAGATTTTTTAGAAAAATTTTGAGAGCGGAATCGTGTTGTAGAACTCAATTTACGTCGCATAGGTATTTTTTTTCGGAGCATGTCAACATTTTTGAAAATTGAGAAAGTGCGCTGGCCAGGCACTCAGAAATTTTTTAGAAAAATTTTGAGGGTGGAATCGTGTTGTAGAACTCAATTTACGTAGCATAGGAATTTTCTTTTCGGAGCATGTCAACATTTTTGAAAATTGAAAAAGTGCGCTGGCCAGGCACTCACAAATTTTTTAGAAACATTTTGAGGGCGGAATCGTGTTGTAGAACTCAATTTACGTCGCATAGGAATTTTTTTTTCTGAGCATGTCAACATTTTTAAAAATTAAAAAAGTGCGCTGGCCAGGCACTCAGAAATTTTTTAGAAAAATTTTGTGGGCGGAATCGTGTTGTAGAAGTCAATTTACGTCGCATAGGAATTTTCTTTTCGGAGCATGTCAACATTTTTGAAAATTGAAAAAGTGCGCTGGCCAGGCACTCAGAAATTTTTTAGAAAAATTTTTAGTGCCGAATCGTGTTGTAGAACTTAATTTACGTCACAGGACTTTTTTTTCGGAGCATGTCAACATTTTTGAAAATTGAAAAAGTGCGCTGGCTAGGCACTCAGAAAATTTTTAGAAAAATTTTGAGGACGCAATCGTGTTGTAGAACTAAATTTACGTCGCATAGTAATTTTTTTTCGGAGCATGTCAACATTTTTGAAAATTGAAAAAGTGCGCTGACCAGGTACTTTGAAATTTTTTAGTAAAATTTGGAGGGCGGAATAGTGTTGTAGAACTCAATTTACGTCGTATAGGATTTTTTTTTTGGAGCATGTCAACCTTTTTAAAAATTGAAAAAGTGCGCTGGCCAGGTACTTAGAAATTTTTTAGAAAAATTTTGAGGGCGGTATCGTGTGGTAGAACTCAATTTACGTCGTATAGGAATTTTATTTTTTTTATCGGAGCATGACAACATTCTTGAAAATTGAAAAAGTTCGCTGACCAGGTACTTAAAATTTTTTTAGAAAAATTTTGAGGGCGGAATCGTGTTGTAGAACTCAATTTACGTCGCATAGGTATTTTTTTTCGGAGCATGTCAACATTTTTGAAAATTGAAAAAGTGCGCTGGCCAGGCACTCAGAAATTTTTTAGAAAAATTTTGAGGGTGGAATCGTGTTGTAGAACTCAATTTACGTAGCATAGGAATTTTCTTTTCGGAGCATGTCAACATTTTTGAAAATTGAAAAAGTGCGCTGGCCAGGCACAAAAATTTTTTAGAAAAATTTTGAGGGCGGAGAACTCAATTTACGTCGTATAGGAATTTTATTTTTTTTTTCGGAGCATGACAACATTTTTGAAAATTGAAAAAGTGCGCTGACCAGGTACTTAAAGATTTTTTAGAAAAATTTTGAGGGCTTAATCGTGTTGTAGAACTCAATTTACGTCGCATAGGTATTTTTTTTTCGGAGCATGTCAACATTTTTGAAAATTGAAAAAGTGCGCTGGCCAGGCACACAAAAATTGTATAGAAAAATTTTGAGGGCGGAATCGTGTTGTAGAACTCAATTTACGTCACAGGACTTTTTTTTCGGAGCATGTCAACATTTTTGAAAATTGAAAAAGTGCGCTGGCCAGGCACTCAGAAATTTTTTAGAAAAATTTTTAGTGCCGAATCGTGTTGTAGAACTCAATTTACGTCACAGGACTTTTTTTTTCGGAGCATGTCAACATTTTTGAAAATTGAAAAAGTGCGCTGGCTAGGCACTCAGAAAATTTTTAGAAAAATTTTGAGGACGCAATCGTGTTGTAGAACTAAATTTACGTCGCATAGTAATTTTTTTTCTTAGCATGTCAACATTTTTGAAAATTGAAAAAGTGCGCTGACCAGGTACTTTGAAATTTTTTAGAAAAATTTGGAGGGCGGAATAGTGTTGTAGAACTCAATTTACGTCGTATAGGATTTTTTTTTTCGGAGCATGTCAACATTTTTAAAAATTGAAAAAGTGCGCTGGCCAGGTACTTAGAAATTTTTTAGAAAAATTTTGAGGGCGGTATCGTGTGGTAGAACTCAATTTACGTCGTATAGGAATTTTATTTTTTTTATCGGAGCATGACAACATTCTTGAAAATTGAAAAAGTGCGCTGACCAGGTACTTAAAAATTTTTTAGAAAAATTTTGAGGGCGGAATCGTGTTGTAGAACTCAATTTACGTCGCATAGGTATTTTTTTTCGGAGCATGTCAACATTTTTGAAAATTGAAAAAGTGCGCTGGCCAGGCACTCAGAAATTTTTTAGAAAAATTTTGAGGGTGGAATCGTGTTGTAGAATTCAATTTACGTAGCATAGGAATTTTATTTTTTTTTTCGGAGCATGACAACATTTTTGAAAATTGAAAAAGTGCGCTGACCAGGTACTTAAAGATTTTTTAGAAAAATTTTGAGAGCGGAATCGTGTTGTAGAACTCAATTTACGTCGCATAGGTATTTTTTTTCGGAGCATGTCAACATTTTTGAAAATTGAGAAAGTGCGCTGGCCAGGCACTCAGAAATTTTTTAGAAAAATTTTGAGGGTGGAATCGTGTTGTAGAACTCAATTTACGTAGCATAGGAATTTTCTTTTCGGAGCATGTCAACATTTTTGAAAATTGAAAAAGTGCGCTGGCCAGGCACTCACAAATTTTTTAGAAACATTTTGAGGGCGGAATCGTGTTGTAGAACTCAATTTACGTCGCATAGGAATTTTTTTTCGGAGCATGTCAACATTTTTGAAAATTGAAAAAGTGCGCTGGCCAGGCACTCAGAAATTTTATAGAAAATTTTTTAGGGCGGAATCGTGTTGTAGAACTTAATTTACGTCGTATAGGAATTTTATTTTTTTTTCGGAGCGTGACAACATTTTTGAAAATTGAAAAAGTTCGCTGACCAGGTACTTAAAATTTTTTAGAAATATTTTGAGGGCGGAATCGTGTTGTAGAACTCAATTTACGTCGCATAGTAATTTTTTTTGGAGCATGTCAACATTTTTGAAAATTGAAAAAGTGCGCTGGCCAGGCACTTAGAAATTTTTTAGAAAAATTTTGAGGACGGAATCGTGTTGTAGAACTAAATTTACGTCGCATAGTAATTTTTTTTGGAGCATGTCATCATTTTTGAAAATTGAAAAAGTGCGCTGGCCAGGCACTCAGAAATTTTTTAGAAAAATTTGGAGGGCGGAATCGTGTTGTAGAACTCAATTTACGTCGCATAGGAATTTTTTTTCGGAGCATGTCAACATTTTTGAAAATTGAAAAAGTGCGCTGACCAGGTACTTTGAAATTTTTTAGAAAAATTTTGAGGACGGAATCGTGTTGTAGAACTAAATTTACGTCGCATAGTAATTTTTTTGGAGCATGTCATCATTTTTGAAAATTGAAAAAGTGCGCTGGCCAGGCACTCAGAAATTTTATAGAAAATTTTTTAGGGCGGAATCGTGTTGTAGAACTTAATTTACGTCGTATAGGAATTTTATTTTTTTTTCGGAGCGTGACAACATTTTTGAAAATTGAAAAAGTTCGCTGACCAGGTACTTAAAATTTTTTAGAAATATTTTGAGGGCGGAATCGTGTTGTAGAACTCAATTTACGTCGCATAGTAATTTTTTTTGGAGCATGTCAACATTTTTGAAAATTGAAAAAGTGCGCTGGCCAGGCACTTAGAAATTTTTTAGAAAAATTTTGAGGACGGAATCGTGTTGTAGAACTAAATTTACGTCGCATAGTAATTTTTTTTGGAGCATGTCATCATTTTTGAAAATTGAAAAAGTGCGCTGGCCAGGCACTCAGAAATTTTTTAGAAAAATTTGGAGGGCGGAATCGTGTTGTAGAACTCAATTTACGTCGCATAGGAATTTTTTTTCGGAGCATGCCAACATTTTTGAAAATTGAAAAAGTGCGCTGACCAGGTACTTTGAAATTTTTTAGAAAAATTTTGAGGGCGGAATCGTGTTGTAGAACTCAATTTACGTCGCATAGGTATTTTTTTCGAAGCATGTCAACATTTTTGAAAATTGAAAAAGTGCGCTGGCGAGGCACTCAGAAATTTTATAGAAAAATTTTTAGGGCGGAATCGTGTTGTAGAACTTAATTTACGTCGTATAGGAATTTTATTTTTTTTTCGGAGCATGACAACATTTTTGAAAATTGAAAAAGTGCGCTGACCAGGTACTTAAAATTTTTTTAGAAAAATTTTGAGGGCGGAATCGTGTTGTAGAACTCAATTTACGTCGCATAGGTATTTTTTTTCGGAGCATGTCAACATTTTTGAAAATTGAAAAAGTGCGCTGGCCAGGCACTCAAAAATTTTTTAGAAACATTTTGAGGGCCGAATCGTGTTGTAGAACTCAATTTACGTCGCATAGGTATTTTTTTCGAAGCATGTCAACATTTTTGAAAATTGAAAAAGTGCGCTGGCGAGGCACTCAGAAATTTTATAGAAAAATTTTTAGGGCGGAATCGTGTTGTAGAACTTAATTTACGTCGTATAGGAATTTTATTTTTTTTTCGGAGCATGACAACATTTTTGAAAATTGAAAAAGTGCGCAGACCAGGTACTTAAAATTTTTTTAGAAAAATTTTGAGGGCGGAATCGTGTTGTAGAACTCAATTTACGTCGCATAGGTATTTTTTTTTCGGAGCATGTCAACATTTTTGAAAATTGAAAAAGTGCGCTGGAAAGGCACTCAGAAATTTTTTAGAAAAATTTTGAGAGCCGAATCGTGTTGTAGAACTCAATTTACGTCACAGGACTTTTTTTCGGAGCATGTCAACATTTTTGAAAATTGAAAAAGTGCGCTGGCCAGGCACTCAGAAAATTTTTAGAAAAATTTTGAGGGCGCAATCGTGTTGTAGAACTAAATTTACGTCGCATAGTAATTTTTTTTCGGAGCACGTCAACATTTTTGAAAATTGAAAAAGTGCGCTGACCAGGTACTTTGAAATTTTTTAGAAAAATTTGGAGGGCGGAATAGTGTTGTAGAACTCAATTTACGTCGTATAGGATTTTTTTTTTCGGAGCATGTCAACATTTTTAAAAATTGAATAAGTGCGCTGGCCAGGTACTTAGAAATTTTTTAGAAAAATTTTGAGGGCGGAATCGTGTGGTAGAACTCAATTTACGTCGTATAGGAATTTTATTTTTTTTTCGGAGCATGACAACATTTTTGAAAATTGAAAAAGTGCGCTGACCAGGTACTTAAAGATTTTTTAGAAAAATTTTGAGGGCGGAATCGTGTTGTAGAACTCAATTTACGTCGCATAGGTATTTTTTTTCGGAGCATGTCAACATTTTTGAAAATTGAAAAAGTGCGCTGGCCAGGCACAGAAATTTTATAAAAAAATTTTTAGGGCGGAATTGTGTTGTAGAACTTAATTTACGTCGCATAGGAATTTTTTTTTCGGAGCATGCCAACATTTTTGAAAATTGAAAAAGTGCGCTGACAAGGTACTTAGAAATTTTTTAGAAAAATTTTGAGGGCGGAATCGTGTTGTAGAACTCAAATTACGTCGCATAGGTATTTTTTTTCGGAGCATGTCAACATTTTTGAAAATTGAAAAAGTGCGCTGGCCAGGCACACAAAAATTGTATAGAAAAATTTTGAGGGCGGAATCGTGTTGTAGAACTCAATTTACGTCACAGGACTTTTTTTTCGGAGCATGTCAACATTTTTGAAAATTGAAAAAGTGCGCTGGCCAGGCACTCATAAATTTTTTAGAAACATTTTGAGGGCCGAATCGTGTTGTAGAACTCAATTTACGTCGCATAGGTATTTTTTTTCGGAGCATGTCAACATTTTTGAAAATTGAAAAAGTGCGCTGGCCAGGCACTCATAAATTTTTTAGAAACATTTTGAGGGCCGAATCGTGTTGTAGAACTCAATTTACGTCGCATAGGTATTTTTTTCGAAGCATGTCAACATTTTTGAAAATTGAAAAAGTGCGCTGGCGAGGCACTCAGAAATTTTATAGAAAAATTTTTAGGGCGGAATCGTGTTGTAGAACTTAATTTACGTCGTATAGGAATTTTATTTTTTTTTCGGAGCATGACAACATTTTTGAAAATTGAAAAAGTGCGCAGACCAGGTACTTAAAATTTTTTTAGAAAAATTTTGAGGGCGGAATCGTGTTGTAGAACTCAATTTACGTCGCATAGGTATTTTTTTTTCGGAGCATGTCAACATTTTTGAAAATTGAAAAAGTGCGCTGGAAAGGCACTCAGAAATTTTTTAGAAAAATTTTGAGAGCCGAATCGTGTTGTAGAACTCAATTTACGTCACAGGACTTTTTTTCGGAGCATGTCAACATTTTTGAAAATTGAAAAAGTGCGCTGGCCAGGCACTCAGAAAATTTTTAGAAAAATTTTGAGGGCGCAATCGTGTTGTAGAACTAAATTTACGTCGCATAGTAATTTTTTTTCGGAGCACGTCAACATTTTTGAAAATTGAAAAAGTGCGCTGACCAGGTACTTTGAAATTTTTTAGAAAAATTTGGAGGGCGGAATAGTGTTGTAGAACTCAATTTACGTCGTATAGGATTTTTTTTTTCGGAGCATGTCAACATTTTTAAAAATTGAATAAGTGCGCTGGCCAGGTACTTAGAAATTTTTTAGAAAAATTTTGAGGGCGGAATCGTGTGGTAGAACTCAATTTACGTCGTATAGGAATTTTATTTTTTTTTCGGAGCATGACAACATTTTTGAAAATTGAAAAAGTGCGCTGACCAGGTACTTAAAGATTTTTTAGAAAAATTTTGAGGGCGGAATCGTGTTGTAGAACTCAATTTACGTCGCATAGGTATTTTTTTTCGGAGCATGTCAACATTTTTGAAAATTGAAAAAGTGCGCTGGCCAGGCACAGAAATTTTATAAAAAAATTTTTAGGGCGGAATTGTGTTGTAGAACTTAATTTACGTCGCATAGGAATTTTTTTTTCGGAGCATGCCAACATTTTTGAAAATTGAAAAAGTGCGCTGACAAGGTACTTAGAAATTTTTTAGAAAAATTTTGAGGGCGGAATCGTGTTGTAGAACTCAAATTACGTCGCATAGGTATTTTTTTTCGGAGCATGTCAACATTTTTGAAAATTGAAAAAGTGCGCTGGCCAGGCACACAAAAATTGTATAGAAAAATTTTGAGGGCGGAATCGTGTTGTAGAACTCAATTTACGTCACAGGACTTTTTTTTCGGAGCATGTCAACATTTTTGAAAATTGAAAAAGTGCGCTGGCCAGGCACTCAGAAAATTTTTAGAAAAATTTTGAGGGCGGAATCGTGTTGTAGAACTCAATTTACGTCGCATAGGAATTTTTTTTTCTGAGCATGTCAACATTTTTAAAAATTAAAAAAGTGCGCTGGCCAGGCACTCAGAAATTTTTTAGAAAAATTTTGTGGGCGGAATCGTGTTGTAGAAGTCAATTTACGTCGCATAGGAATTTTCTTTTCGGAGCATATCAACATTTTTGAAAATTGAAAAAGTGCGCTGGCCAGGCACTCAGAAATTTTTTAGAAAAATTTTTAGTGCCGAATCGTGTTGTAGAACTTAATTTACGTCACAGGACTTTTTTTTCGGAGCATGTCAACATTTTTGAAAATTGAAAAAGTGCGCTGGCTAGGCACTCAGAAAATTTTTAGAAAAATTTTGAGGACGCAATCGTGTTGTAGAACTAAATTTACGTCGCATAGTAATTTTTTTTCGGAGCATGTCAACATTTTTGAAAATTGAAAAAGTGCGCTGACCAGGTACTTTGAAATTTTTTAGAAAAATTTGGAGGGCGGAATAGTGTTGTAGAACTCAATTTACGTCGTATAGGATTTTTTTTTTCGGAGCATGTCAACATTTTTAAAAATTGAAAAAGTGCGCTGGCCAGGTACTTAGAAATTTTTTAGAAAAATTTTGAGGGCGGTATCGTGTGGTAGAACTCAATTTACGTCGTATAGGAATTTTATTTTTTTTATCGGAGCATGACAACATTCTTGAAAATTGAAAAAGTTCGCTGACCAGGTACTTAAAAATTTTTTAGAAAAATTTTGAGGGCGGAATCGTGTTGTAGAACTCAATTTACGTCGCATAGGTATTTTTTTTCGGAGCATGTCAACATTTTTGAAAATTGAAAAAGTGCGCTGGCCAGGCACTCAGAAATTTTTTAGAAAAATTTTGAGGGTGGAATCGTGTTGTAGAACTCAATTTACGTAGCATAGGAATTTTCTTTTCGGAGCATGTCAACATTTTTGAAAATTGAAAAAGTGCGCTGGCCAGGCACTCAGAAATTTTTTAGAAAAATTTGGAGGGCGGAATCGTGTTGTAGAACTTAATTTACGTCGCATAGGAATTTTATTTTCGGAGCATGTCAACATTTTTGAAAATTGAAAAAGTGCGCTGGCCAGGCACAGAAATTTTATAAAAAAATTTTTAGGGCGGAATTGTGTTGTAGAACTTAATTTACGTCGCATAGGAATTTTTTTTTCGGAGCATGCCAACATTTTTGAAAATTGAAAAAGTGCGCTGACAAGGTACTTAGAAATTTTTTAGAAAAATTTTGAGGGCGGAATCGTGTTGTAGAACTCAAATTACGTCGCATAGGTATTTTTTTTCGGAGCATGTCAACATTTTTGAAAATTGAAAAAGTGCGCTGGCCAGGCACACAAAAATTGTATAGAAAAATTTTGAGGGCGGAATCGTGTTGTAGAACTCAATTTACGTCACAGGACTTTTTTTTCGGAGCATGTCAACATTTTTGAAAATTGAAAAAGTGCGCTGGCCATTCACTCAGAAAATTTTTAGAAAAATTTTGAGGGCGGAATCGTGTTGTAGAACTCAATTTACGTCGCATAGGAATTTTTTTTTCTGAGCATGTCAACATTTTTAAAAATTAAAAAAGTGCGCTGGCCAGGCACTCAGAAATTTTTTAGAAAAATTTTGTGGGCGGAATCGTGTTGTAGAAGTCAATTTACGTCGCATAGGAATTTTCTTTTCGGAGCATGTCAACATTTTTGAAAATTGAAAAAGTGCGCTGGCCAGGCACTCAGAAATTTTTTAGAAAAATTTTTAGTGCCGAATCGTGTTGTAGAACTTAATTTACGTCACAGGACTTTTTTTTCGGAGCATGTCAACATTTTTGAAAATTGAAAAAGTGCGCTGGCTAGGCACTCAGAAAATTTTTAGAAAAATTTTGAGGACGCAATCGTGTTGTAGAACTAAATTTACGTCGCATAGTAATTTTTTTTCGGAGCATGTCAACATTTTTGAAAATTGAAAAAGTGCGCTGACCAGGTACTTTGAAATTTTTTAGTAAAATTTGGAGGGCGGAATAGTGTTGTAGAACTCAATTTACGTCGTATAGGATTTTTTTTTTGGAGCATGTCAACCTTTTTAAAAATTGAAAAAGTGCGCTGGCCAGGTACTTAGAAATTTTTTAGAAAAATTTTGAGGGCGGTATCGTGTGGTAGAACTCAATTTACGTCGTATAGGAATTTTATTTTTTTTATCGGAGCATGACAACATTCTTGAAAATTGAAAAAGTTCGCTGACCAGGTACTTAAAATTTTTTTAGAAAAATTTTGAGGGCGGAATCGTGTTGTAGAACTCAATTTACGTCGCATAGGTATTTTTTTTCGGAGCATGTCAACATTTTTGAAAATTGAAAAAGTGCGCTGGCCAGGCACTCAGAAATTTTTTAGAAAAATTTTGAGGGTGGAATCGTGTTGTAGAACTCAATTTACGTAGCATAGGAATTTTCTTTTCGGAGCATGTCAACATTTTTGAAAATTGAAAAAGTGCGCTGGCCAGGCACAAAAATTTTTTAGAAAAATTTTGAGGGCGGAGAACTCAATTTACGTCGTATAGGAATTTTATTTTTTTTTTCGGAGCATGACAACATTTTTGAAAATTGAAAAAGTGCGCTGACCAGGTACTTAAAGATTTTTTAGAAAAATTTTGAGGGCTTAATCGTGTTGTAGAACTCAATTTACGTCGCATAGGTATTTTTTTTTCGGAGCATGTCAACATTTTTGAAAATTGAAAAAGTGCGCTGGCCAGGCACACAAAAATTGTATAGAAAAATTTTGAGGGCGGAATCGTGTTGTAGAACTCAATTTACGTCACAGGACTTTTTTTTCGGAGCATGTCAACATTTTTGAAAATTGAAAAAGTGCGCTGGCCAGGCACTCAGAAATTTTTTAGAAAAATTTTTAGTGCCGAATCGTGTTGTAGAACTCAATTTACGTCACAGGACTTTTTTTTTCGGAGCATGTCAACATTTTTGAAAATTGAAAAAGTGCGCTGGCTAGGCACTCAGAAAATTTTTAGAAAAATTTTGAGGACGCAATCGTGTTGTAGAACTAAATTTACGTCGCATAGTAATTTTTTTTCTTAGCATGTCAACATTTTTGAAAATTGAAAAAGTGCGCTGACCAGGTACTTTGAAATTTTTTAGAAAAATTTGGAGGGCGGAATAGTGTTGTAGAACTCAATTTACGTCGTATAGGATTTTTTTTTTCGGAGCATGTCAACATTTTTAAAAATTGAAAAAGTGCGCTGGCCAGGTACTTAGAAATTTTTTAGAAAAATTTTGAGGGCGGTATCGTGTGGTAGAACTCAATTTACGTCGTATAGGAATTTTATTTTTTTTATCGGAGCATGACAACATTCTTGAAAATTGAAAAAGTGCGCTGACCAGGTACTTAAAAATTTTTTAGAAAAATTTTGAGGGCGGAATCGTGTTGTAGAACTCAATTTACGTCGCATAGGTATTTTTTTTCGGAGCATGTCAACATTTTTGAAAATTGAAAAAGTGCGCTGGCCAGGCACTCAGAAATTTTTTAGAAAAATTTTGAGGGTGGAATCGTGTTGTAGAATTCAATTTACGTAGCATAGGAATTTTCTTTTCGGAGCATGTCAACATTTTTGAAAATTGAAAAAGTGCGCTGGCCAGGCACAAAAATTTTTTAGAAAAATTTTGAGGGCGGAATCGTGTGGTAGAACTCAATTTACGTCGTATAGGAATTTTATTTTTTTTTTCGGAGCATGACAACATTTTTGAAAATTGAAAAAGTGCGCTGACCAGGTACTTAAAGATTTTTTAGAAAAATTTTGAGAGCGGAATCGTGTTGTAGAACTCAATTTACGTCGCATAGGTATTTTTTTTCGGAGCATGTCAACATTTTTGAAAATTGAGAAAGTGCGCTGGCCAGGCACTCAGAAATTTTTTAGAAAAATTTTGAGGGTGGAATCGTGTTGTAGAACTCAATTTACGTAGCATAGGAATTTTCTTTTCGGAGCATGTCAACATTTTTGAAAATTGAAAAAGTGCGCTGGCCAGGCACTCACAAATTTTTTAGAAACATTTTGAGGGCGGAATCGTGTTGTAGAACTCAATTTACGTCGCATAGGAATTTTTTTTTCTGAGCATGTCAACATTTTTAAAAATTAAAAAAGTGCGCTGGCCAGGCACTCAGAAATTTTTTAGAAAAATTTTGTGGGCGGAATCGTGTTGTAGAAGTCAATTTACGTCGCATAGGAATTTTCTTTTCGGAGCATGTCAACATTTTTGAAAATTGAAAAAGTGCGCTGGCCAGGCACTCAGAAATTTTTTAGAAAAATTTTTAGTGCCGAATCGTGTTGTAGAACTTAATTTACGTCACAGGACTTTTTTTTCGGAGCATGTCAACATTTTTGAAAATTGAAAAAGTGCGCTGGCTAGGCACTCAGAAAATTTTTAGAAAAATTTTGAGGACGCAATCGTGTTGTAGAACTAAATTTACGTCGCATAGTAATTTTTTTTCGGAGCATGTCAACATTTTTGAAAATTGAAAAAGTGCGCTGACCAGGTACTTTGAAATTTTTTAGTAAAATTTGGAGGGCGGAATAGTGTTGTAGAACTCAATTTACGTCGTATAGGATTTTTTTTTTGGAGCATGTCAACCTTTTTAAAAATTGAAAAAGTGCGCTGGCCAGGTACTTAGAAATTTTTTAGAAAAATTTTGAGGGCGGTATCGTGTGGTAGAACTCAATTTACGTCGTATAGGAATTTTATTTTTTTTATCGGAGCATGACAACATTCTTGAAAATTGAAAAAGTTCGCTGACCAGGTACTTAAAATTTTTTTAGAAAAATTTTGAGGGCGGAATCGTGTTGTAGAACTCAATTTACGTCGCATAGGTATTTTTTTTCGGAGCATGTCAACATTTTTGAAAATTGAAAAAGTGCGCTGGCCAGGCACTCAGAAATTTTTTAGAAAAATTTTGAGGGTGGAATCGTGTTGTAGAACTCAATTTACGTAGCATAGGAATTTTCTTTTCGGAGCATGTCAACATTTTTGAAAATTGAAAAAGTGCGCTGGCCAGGCACAAAAATTTTTTAGAAAAATTTTGAGGGCGGAGAACTCAATTTACGTCGTATAGGAATTTTATTTTTTTTTTCGGAGCATGACAACATTTTTGAAAATTGAAAAAGTGCGCTGACCAGGTACTTAAAGATTTTTTAGAAAAATTTTGAGGGCTTAATCGTGTTGTAGAACTCAATTTACGTCGCATAGGTATTTTTTTTTCGGAGCATGTCAACATTTTTGAAAATTGAAAAAGTGCGCTGGCCAGGCACACAAAAATTGTATAGAAAAATTTTGAGGGCGGAATCGTGTTGTAGAACTCAATTTACGTCACAGGACTTTTTTTTCGGAGCATGTCAACATTTTTGAAAATTGAAAAAGTGCGCTGGCCAGGCACTCAGAAATTTTTTAGAAAAATTTTTAGTGCCGAATCGTGTTGTAGAACTCAATTTACGTCACAGGACTTTTTTTTTCGGAGCATGTCAACATTTTTGAAAATTGAAAAAGTGCGCTGGCTAGGCACTCAGAAAATTTTTAGAAAAATTTTGAGGACGCAATCGTGTTGTAGAACTAAATTTACGTCGCATAGTAATTTTTTTTCTTAGCATGTCAACATTTTTGAAAATTGAAAAAGTGCGCTGACCAGGTACTTTGAAATTTTTTAGAAAAATTTGGAGGGCGGAATAGTGTTGTAGAACTCAATTTACGTCGTATAGGATTTTTTTTTTCGGAGCATGTCAACATTTTTAAAAATTGAAAAAGTGCGCTGGCCAGGTACTTAGAAATTTTTTAGAAAAATTTTGAGGGCGGTATCGTGTGGTAGAACTCAATTTACGTCGTATAGGAATTTTATTTTTTTTATCGGAGCATGACAACATTCTTGAAAATTGAAAAAGTGCGCTGACCAGGTACTTAAAAATTTTTTAGAAAAATTTTGAGGGCGGAATCGTGTTGTAGAACTCAATTTACGTCGCATAGGTATTTTTTTTCGGAGCATGTCAACATTTTTGAAAATTGAAAAAGTGCGCTGGCCAGGCACTCAGAAATTTTTTAGAAAAATTTTGAGGGTGGAATCGTGTTGTAGAATTCAATTTACGTAGCATAGGAATTTTATTTTTTTTTTCGGAGCATGACAACATTTTTGAAAATTGAAAAAGTGCGCTGACCAGGTACTTAAAGATTTTTTAGAAAAATTTTGAGAGCGGAATCGTGTTGTAGAACTCAATTTACGTCGCATAGGTATTTTTTTTCGGAGCATGTCAACATTTTTGAAAATTGAGAAAGTGCGCTGGCCAGGCACTCAGAAATTTTTTAGAAAAATTTTGAGGGTGGAATCGTGTTGTAGAACTCAATTTACGTAGCATAGGAATTTTCTTTTCGGAGCATGTCAACATTTTTGAAAATTGAAAAAGTGCGCTGGCCAGGCACTCACAAATTTTTTAGAAACATTTTGAGGGCGGAATCGTGTTGTAGAACTCAATTTACGTCGCATAGGAATTTTTTTTCGGAGCATGTCAACATTTTTGAAAATTGAAAAAGTGCGCTGGCCAGGCACTCAGAAATTTTATAGAAAATTTTTTAGGGCGGAATCGTGTTGTAGAACTTAATTTACGTCGTATAGGAATTTTATTTTTTTTTCGGAGCGTGACAACATTTTTGAAAATTGAAAAAGTTCGCTGACCAGGTACTTAAAATTTTTTAGAAATATTTTGAGGGCGGAATCGTGTTGTAGAACTCAATTTACGTCGCATAGTAATTTTTTTTGGAGCATGTCAACATTTTTGAAAATTGAAAAAGTGCGCTGGCCAGGCACTTAGAAATTTTTTAGAAAAATTTTGAGGACGGAATCGTGTTGTAGAACTAAATTTACGTCGCATAGTAATTTTTTTTGGAGCATGTCATCATTTTTGAAAATTGAAAAAGTGCGCTGGCCAGGCACTCAGAAATTTTTTAGAAAAATTTGGAGGGCGGAATCGTGTTGTAGAACTCAATTTACGTCGCATAGGAATTTTTTTTCGGAGCATGTCAACATTTTTGAAAATTGAAAAAGTGCGCTGACCAGGTACTTTGAAATTTTTTAGAAAAATTTTGAGGACGGAATCGTGTTGTAGAACTAAATTTACGTCGCATAGTAATTTTTTTGGAGCATGTCATCATTTTTGAAAATTGAAAAAGTGCGCTGGCCAGGCACTCAGAAATTTTATAGAAAATTTTTTAGGGCGGAATCGTGTTGTAGAACTTAATTTACGTCGTATAGGAATTTTATTTTTTTTTCGGAGCGTGACAACATTTTTGAAAATTGAAAAAGTTCGCTGACCAGGTACTTAAAATTTTTTAGAAATATTTTGAGGGCGGAATCGTGTTGTAGAACTCAATTTACGTCGCATAGTAATTTTTTTTGGAGCATGTCAACATTTTTGAAAATTGAAAAAGTGCGCTGGCCAGGCACTTAGAAATTTTTTAGAAAAATTTTGAGGACGGAATCGTGTTGTAGAACTAAATTTACGTCGCATAGTAATTTTTTTTGGAGCATGTCATCATTTTTGAAAATTGAAAAAGTGCGCTGGCCAGGCACTCAGAAATTTTTTAGAAAAATTTGGAGGGCGGAATCGTGTTGTAGAACTCAATTTACGTCGCATAGGAATTTTTTTTCGGAGCATGCCAACATTTTTGAAAATTGAAAAAGTGCGCTGACCAGGTACTTTGAAATTTTTTAGAAAAATTTTGAGGGCGGAATCGTGTTGTAGAACTCAATTTACGTCGCATAGGTATTTTTTTCGAAGCATGTCAACATTTTTGAAAATTGAAAAAGTGCGCTGGCGAGGCACTCAGAAATTTTATAGAAAAATTTTTAGGGCGGAATCGTGTTGTAGAACTTAATTTACGTCGTATAGGAATTTTATTTTTTTTTCGGAGCATGACAACATTTTTGAAAATTGAAAAAGTGCGCTGACCAGGTACTTAAAATTTTTTTAGAAAAATTTTGAGGGCGGAATCGTGTTGTAGAACTCAATTTACGTCGCATAGGTATTTTTTTTCGGAGCATGTCAACATTTTTGAAAATTGAAAAAGTGCGCTGGCCAGGCACTCAAAAATTTTTTAGAAACATTTTGAGGGCCGAATCGTGTTGTAGAACTCAATTTACGTCGCATAGGTATTTTTTTCGAAGCATGTCAACATTTTTGAAAATTGAAAAAGTGCGCTGGCGAGGCACTCAGAAATTTTATAGAAAAATTTTTAGGGCGGAATCGTGTTGTAGAACTTAATTTACGTCGTATAGGAATTTTATTTTTTTTTCGGAGCATGACAACATTTTTGAAAATTGAAAAAGTGCGCAGACCAGGTACTTAAAATTTTTTTAGAAAAATTTTGAGGGCGGAATCGTGTTGTAGAACTCAATTTACGTCGCATAGGTATTTTTTTTTCGGAGCATGTCAACATTTTTGAAAATTGAAAAAGTGCGCTGGAAAGGCACTCAGAAATTTTTTAGAAAAATTTTGAGAGCCGAATCGTGTTGTAGAACTCAATTTACGTCACAGGACTTTTTTTCGGAGCATGTCAACATTTTTGAAAATTGAAAAAGTGCGCTGGCCAGGCACTCAGAAAATTTTTAGAAAAATTTTGAGGGCGCAATCGTGTTGTAGAACTAAATTTACGTCGCATAGTAATTTTTTTTCGGAGCACGTCAACATTTTTGAAAATTGAAAAAGTGCGCTGACCAGGTACTTTGAAATTTTTTAGAAAAATTTGGAGGGCGGAATAGTGTTGTAGAACTCAATTTACGTCGTATAGGATTTTTTTTTTCGGAGCATGTCAACATTTTTAAAAATTGAATAAGTGCGCTGGCCAGGTACTTAGAAATTTTTTAGAAAAATTTTGAGGGCGGAATCGTGTGGTAGAACTCAATTTACGTCGTATAGGAATTTTATTTTTTTTTCGGAGCATGACAACATTTTTGAAAATTGAAAAAGTGCGCTGGCCAGGCACAGAAATTTTATAAAAAAATTTTTAGGGCGGAATTGTGTTGTAGAACTTAATTTACGTCGCATAGGAATTTTTTTTTCGGAGCATGCCAACATTTTTGAAAATTGAAAAAGTGCGCTGACAAGGTACTTAGAAATTTTTTAGAAAAATTTTGAGGGCGGAATCGTGTTGTAGAACTCAAATTACGTCGCATAGGTATTTTTTTTCGGAGCATGTCAACATTTTTGAAAATTGAAAAAGTGCGCTGGCCAGGCACACAAAAATTGTATAGAAAAATTTTGAGGGCGGAATCGTGTTGTAGAACTCAATTTACGTCACAGGACTTTTTTTTCGGAGCATGTCAACATTTTTGAAAATTGAAAAAGTGCGCTGGCCAGGCACTCAGAAAATTTTTAGAAAAATTTTGAGGGCGGAATCGTGTTGTAGAACTCAATTTACGTCGCATAGGAATTTTTTTTTCTGAGCATGTCAACATTTTTAAAAATTAAAAAAGTGCGCTGGCCAGGCACTCAGAAATTTTTTAGAAAAATTTTGTGGGCGGAATCGTGTTGTAGAAGTCAATTTACGTCGCATAGGAATTTTCTTTTCGGAGCATATCAACATTTTTGAAAATTGAAAAAGTGCGCTGGCCAGGCACTCAGAAATTTTTTAGAAAAATTTTTAGTGCCGAATCGTGTTGTAGAACTTAATTTACGTCACAGGACTTTTTTTTCGGAGCATGTCAACATTTTTGAAAATTGAAAAAGTGCGCTGGCTAGGCACTCAGAAAATTTTTAGAAAAATTTTGAGGACGCAATCGTGTTGTAGAACTAAATTTACGTCGCATAGTAATTTTTTTTCGGAGCATGTCAACATTTTTGAAAATTGAAAAAGTGCGCTGACCAGGTACTTTGAAATTTTTTAGAAAAATTTGGAGGGCGGAATAGTGTTGTAGAACTCAATTTACGTCGTATAGGATTTTTTTTTTCGGAGCATGTCAACATTTTTAAAAATTGAAAAAGTGCGCTGGCCAGGTACTTAGAAATTTTTTAGAAAAATTTTGAGGGCGGTATCGTGTGGTAGAACTCAATTTACGTCGTATAGGAATTTTATTTTTTTTATCGGAGCATGACAACATTCTTGAAAATTGAAAAAGTTCGCTGACCAGGTACTTAAAAATTTTTTAGAAAAATTTTGAGGGCGGAATCGTGTTGTAGAACTCAATTTACGTCGCATAGGTATTTTTTTTCGGAGCATGTCAACATTTTTGAAAATTGAAAAAGTGCGCTGGCCAGGCACTCAGAAATTTTTTAGAAAAATTTTGAGGGTGGAATCGTGTTGTAGAACTCAATTTACGTAGCATAGGAATTTTCTTTTCGGAGCATGTCAACATTTTTGAAAATTGAAAAAGTGCGCTGGCCAGGCACTCAGAAATTTTTTAGAAAAATTTGGAGGGCGGAATCGTGTTGTAGAACTTAATTTACGTCGCATAGGAATTTTATTTTCGGAGCATGTCAACATTTTTGAAAATTGAAAAAGTGCGCTGGCCAGGCACAGAAATTTTATAAAAAAATTTTTAGGGCGGAATTGTGTTGTAGAACTTAATTTACGTCGCATAGGAATTTTTTTTTCGGAGCATGCCAACATTTTTGAAAATTGAAAAAGTGCGCTGACAAGGTACTTAGAAATTTTTTAGAAAAATTTTGAGGGCGGAATCGTGTTGTAGAACTCAAATTACGTCGCATAGGTATTTTTTTTCGGAGCATGTCAACATTTTTGAAAATTGAAAAAGTGCGCTGGCCAGGCACACAAAAATTGTATAGAAAAATTTTGAGGGCGGAATCGTGTTGTAGAACTCAATTTACGTCACAGGACTTTTTTTTCGGAGCATGTCAACATTTTTGAAAATTGAAAAAGTGCGCTGGCCATTCACTCAGAAAATTTTTAGAAAAATTTTGAGGGCGGAATCGTGTTGTAGAACTCAATTTACGTCGCATAGGAATTTTTTTTTCTGAGCATGTCAACATTTTTAAAAATTAAAAAAGTGCGCTGGCCAGGCACTCAGAAATTTTTTAGAAAAATTTTGTGGGCGGAATCGTGTTGTAGAAGTCAATTTACGTCGCATAGGAATTTTCTTTTCGGAGCATGTCAACATTTTTGAAAATTGAAAAAGTGCGCTGGCCAGGCACTCAGAAATTTTTTAGAAAAATTTTTAGTGCCGAATCGTGTTGTAGAACTTAATTTACGTCACAGGACTTTTTTTTCGGAGCATGTCAACATTTTTGAAAATTGAAAAAGTGCGCTGGCTAGGCACTCAGAAAATTTTTAGAAAAATTTTGAGGACGCAATCGTGTTGTAGAACTAAATTTACGTCGCATAGTAATTTTTTTTCGGAGCATGTCAACATTTTTGAAAATTGAAAAAGTGCGCTGACCAGGTACTTTGAAATTTTTTAGTAAAATTTGGAGGGCGGAATAGTGTTGTAGAACTCAATTTACGTCGTATAGGATTTTTTTTTTGGAGCATGTCAACCTTTTTAAAAATTGAAAAAGTGCGCTGGCCAGGTACTTAGAAATTTTTTAGAAAAATTTTGAGGGCGGTATCGTGTGGTAGAACTCAATTTACGTCGTATAGGAATTTTATTTTTTTTATCGGAGCATGACAACATTCTTGAAAATTGAAAAAGTTCGCTGACCAGGTACTTAAAATTTTTTTAGAAAAATTTTGAGGGCGGAATCGTGTTGTAGAACTCAATTTACGTCGCATAGGTATTTTTTTTCGGAGCATGTCAACATTTTTGAAAATTGAAAAAGTGCGCTGGCCAGGCACTCAGAAATTTTTTAGAAAAATTTTGAGGGTGGAATCGTGTTGTAGAACTCAATTTACGTAGCATAGGAATTTTCTTTTCGGAGCATGTCAACATTTTTGAAAATTGAAAAAGTGCGCTGGCCAGGCACAAAAATTTTTTAGAAAAATTTTGAGGGCGGAGAACTCAATTTACGTCGTATAGGAATTTTATTTTTTTTTTCGGAGCATGACAACATTTTTGAAAATTGAAAAAGTGCGCTGACCAGGTACTTAAAGATTTTTTAGAAAAATTTTGAGGGCTTAATCGTGTTGTAGAACTCAATTTACGTCGCATAGGTATTTTTTTTTCGGAGCATGTCAACATTTTTGAAAATTGAAAAAGTGCGCTGGCCAGGCACACAAAAATTGTATAGAAAAATTTTGAGGGCGGAATCGTGTTGTAGAACTCAATTTACGTCACAGGACTTTTTTTTCGGAGCATGTCAACATTTTTGAAAATTGAAAAAGTGCGCTGGCCAGGCACTCAGAAATTTTTTAGAAAAATTTTTAGTGCCGAATCGTGTTGTAGAACTCAATTTACGTCACAGGACTTTTTTTTTCGGAGCATGTCAACATTTTTGAAAATTGAAAAAGTGCGCTGGCTAGGCACTCAGAAAATTTTTAGAAAAATTTTGAGGACGCAATCGTGTTGTAGAACTAAATTTACGTCGCATAGTAATTTTTTTTCTTAGCATGTCAACATTTTTGAAAATTGAAAAAGTGCGCTGACCAGGTACTTTGAAATTTTTTAGAAAAATTTGGAGGGCGGAATAGTGTTGTAGAACTCAATTTACGTCGTATAGGATTTTTTTTTTCGGAGCATGTCAACATTTTTAAAAATTGAAAAAGTGCGCTGGCCAGGTACTTAGAAATTTTTTAGAAAAATTTTGAGGGCGGTATCGTGTGGTAGAACTCAATTTACGTCGTATAGGAATTTTATTTTTTTTATCGGAGCATGACAACATTCTTGAAAATTGAAAAAGTGCGCTGACCAGGTACTTAAAAATTTTTTAGAAAAATTTTGAGGGCGGAATCGTGTTGTAGAACTCAATTTACGTCGCATAGGTATTTTTTTTCGGAGCATGTCAACATTTTTGAAAATTGAAAAAGTGCGCTGGCCAGGCACTCAGAAATTTTTTAGAAAAATTTTGAGGGTGGAATCGTGTTGTAGAATTCAATTTACGTAGCATAGGAATTTTCTTTTCGGAGCATGTCAACATTTTTGAAAATTGAAAAAGTGCGCTGGCCAGGCACAAAAATTTTTTAGAAAAATTTTGAGGCCGGAATCGTGTGGTAGAACTCAATTTACGTCGTATAGGAATTTTATTTTTTTTTTCGGAGCATGACAACATTTTTGAAAATTGAAAAAGTGCGCTGACCAGGTACTTAAAGATTTTTTAGAAAAATTTTGAGAGCGGAATCGTGTTGTAGAACTCAATTTACGTCGCATAGGTATTTTTTTTCGGAGCATGTCAACATTTTTGAAAATTGAGAAAGTGCGCTGGCCAGGCACTCAGAAATTTTTTAGAAAAATTTTGAGGGTGGAATCGTGTTGTAGAACTCAATTTACGTAGCATAGGAATTTTCTTTTCGGAGCATGTCAACATTTTTGAAAATTGAAAAAGTGCGCTGGCCAGGCACTCACAAATTTTTTAGAAACATTTTGAGGGCGGAATCGTGTTGTAGAACTCAATTTACGTCGCATAGGAATTTTTTTTTCTGAGCATGTCAACATTTTTAAAAATTAAAAAAGTGCGCTGGCCAGGCACTCAGAAATTTTTTAGAAAAATTTTGTGGGCGGAATCGTGTTGTAGAAGTCAATTTACGTCGCATAGGAATTTTCTTTTCGGAGCATGTCAACATTTTTGAAAATTGAAAAAGTGCGCTGGCCAGGCACTCAGAAATTTTTTAGAAAAATTTTTAGTGCCGAATCGTGTTGTAGAACTTAATTTACGTCACAGGACTTTTTTTTCGGAGCATGTCAACATTTTTGAAAATTGAAAAAGTGCGCTGGCTAGGCACTCAGAAAATTTTTAGAAAAATTTTGAGGACGCAATCGTGTTGTAGAACTAAATTTACGTCGCATAGTAATTTTTTTTCGGAGCATGTCAACATTTTTGAAAATTGAAAAAGTGCGCTGACCAGGTACTTTGAAATTTTTTAGTAAAATTTGGAGGGCGGAATAGTGTTGTAGAACTCAATTTACGTCGTATAGGATTTTTTTTTTGGAGCATGTCAACCTTTTTAAAAATTGAAAAAGTGCGCTGGCCAGGTACTTAGAAATTTTTTAGAAAAATTTTGAGGGCGGTATCGTGTGGTAGAACTCAATTTACGTCGTATAGGAATTTTATTTTTTTTATCGGAGCATGACAACATTCTTGAAAATTGAAAAAGTTCGCTGACCAGGTACTTAAAATTTTTTTAGAAAAATTTTGAGGGCGGAATCGTGTTGTAGAACTCAATTTACGTCGCATAGGTATTTTTTTTCGGAGCATGTCAACATTTTTGAAAATTGAAAAAGTGCGCTGGCCAGGCACTCAGAAATTTTTTAGAAAAATTTTGAGGGTGGAATCGTGTTGTAGAACTCAATTTACGTAGCATAGGAATTTTCTTTTCGGAGCATGTCAACATTTTTGAAAATTGAAAAAGTGCGCTGGCCAGGCACAAAAATTTTTTAGAAAAATTTTGAGGGCGGAGAACTCAATTTACGTCGTATAGGAATTTTATTTTTTTTTTCGGAGCATGACAACATTTTTGAAAATTGAAAAAGTGCGCTGACCAGGTACTTAAAGATTTTTTAGAAAAATTTTGAGGGCTTAATCGTGTTGTAGAACTCAATTTACGTCGCATAGGTATTTTTTTTTCGGAGCATGTCAACATTTTTGAAAATTGAAAAAGTGCGCTGGCCAGGCACACAAAAATTGTATAGAAAAATTTTGAGGGCGGAATCGTGTTGTAGAACTCAATTTACGTCACAGGACTTTTTTTTCGGAGCATGTCAACATTTTTGAAAATTGAAAAAGTGCGCTGGCCAGGCACTCAGAAATTTTTTAGAAAAATTTTTAGTGCCGAATCGTGTTGTAGAACTCAATTTACGTCACAGGACTTTTTTTTTCGGAGCATGTCAACATTTTTGAAAATTGAAAAAGTGCGCTGGCTAGGCACTCAGAAAATTTTTAGAAAAATTTTGAGGACGCAATCGTGTTGTAGAACTAAATTTACGTCGCATAGTAATTTTTTTTCTTAGCATGTCAACATTTTTGAAAATTGAAAAAGTGCGCTGACCAGGTACTTTGAAATTTTTTAGAAAAATTTGGAGGGCGGAATAGTGTTGTAGAACTCAATTTACGTCGTATAGGATTTTTTTTTTCGGAGCATGTCAACATTTTTAAAAATTGAAAAAGTGCGCTGGCCAGGTACTTAGAAATTTTTTAGAAAAATTTTGAGGGCGGTATCGTGTGGTAGAACTCAATTTACGTCGTATAGGAATTTTATTTTTTTTATCGGAGCATGACAACATTCTTGAAAATTGAAAAAGTGCGCTGACCAGGTACTTAAAAATTTTTTAGAAAAATTTTGAGGGCGGAATCGTGTTGTAGAACTCAATTTACGTCGCATAGGTATTTTTTTTCGGAGCATGTCAACATTTTTGAAAATTGAAAAAGTGCGCTGGCCAGGCACTCAGAAATTTTTTAGAAAAATTTTGAGGGTGGAATCGTGTTGTAGAATTCAATTTACGTAGCATAGGAATTTTATTTTTTTTTTCGGAGCATGACAACATTTTTGAAAATTGAAAAAGTGCGCTGACCAGGTACTTAAAGATTTTTTAGAAAAATTTTGAGAGCGGAATCGTGTTGTAGAACTCAATTTACGTCGCATAGGTATTTTTTTTCGGAGCATGTCAACATTTTTGAAAATTGAGAAAGTGCGCTGGCCAGGCACTCAGAAATTTTTTAGAAAAATTTTGAGGGTGGAATCGTGTTGTAGAACTCAATTTACGTAGCATAGGAATTTTCTTTTCGGAGCATGTCAACATTTTTGAAAATTGAAAAAGTGCGCTGGCCAGGCACTCACAAATTTTTTAGAAACATTTTGAGGGCGGAATCGTGTTGTAGAACTCAATTTACGTCGCATAGGAATTTTTTTTCGGAGCATGTCAACATTTTTGAAAATTGAAAAAGTGCGCTGGCCAGGCACTCAGAAATTTTATAGAAAATTTTTTAGGGCGGAATCGTGTTGTAGAACTTAATTTACGTCGTATAGGAATTTTATTTTTTTTTCGGAGCGTGACAACATTTTTGAAAATTGAAAAAGTTCGCTGACCAGGTACTTAAAATTTTTTAGAAATATTTTGAGGGCGGAATCGTGTTGTAGAACTCAATTTACGTCGCATAGTAATTTTTTTTGGAGCATGTCAACATTTTTGAAAATTGAAAAAGTGCGCTGGCCAGGCACTTAGAAATTTTTTAGAAAAATTTTGAGGACGGAATCGTGTTGTAGAACTAAATTTACGTCGCATAGTAATTTTTTTTGGAGCATGTCATCATTTTTGAAAATTGAAAAAGTGCGCTGGCCAGGCACTCAGAAATTTTTTAGAAAAATTTGGAGGGCGGAATCGTGTTGTAGAACTCAATTTACGTCGCATAGGAATTTTTTTTCGGAGCATGTCAACATTTTTGAAAATTGAAAAAGTGCGCTGACCAGGTACTTTGAAATTTTTTAGAAAAATTTTGAGGACGGAATCGTGTTGTAGAACTAAATTTACGTCGCATAGTAATTTTTTTGGAGCATGTCATCATTTTTGAAAATTGAAAAAGTGCGCTGGCCAGGCACTCAGAAATTTTATAGAAAATTTTTTAGGGCGGAATCGTGTTGTAGAACTTAATTTACGTCGTATAGGAATTTTATTTTTTTTTCGGAGCGTGACAACATTTTTGAAAATTGAAAAAGTTCGCTGACCAGGTACTTAAAATTTTTTAGAAATATTTTGAGGGCGGAATCGTGTTGTAGAACTCAATTTACGTCGCATAGTAATTTTTTTTGGAGCATGTCAACATTTTTGAAAATTGAAAAAGTGCGCTGGCCAGGCACTTAGAAATTTTTTAGAAAAATTTTGAGGACGGAATCGTGTTGTAGAACTAAATTTACGTCGCATAGTAATTTTTTTTGGAGCATGTCATCATTTTTGAAAATTGAAAAAGTGCGCTGGCCAGGCACTCAGAAATTTTTTAGAAAAATTTGGAGGGCGGAATCGTGTTGTAGAACTCAATTTACGTCGCATAGGAATTTTTTTTCGGAGCATGCCAACATTTTTGAAAATTGAAAAAGTGCGCTGACCAGGTACTTTGAAATTTTTTAGAAAAATTTTGAGGGCGGAATCGTGTTGTAGAACTCAATTTACGTCGCATAGGTATTTTTTTCGAAGCATGTCAACATTTTTGAAAATTGAAAAAGTGCGCTGGCGAGGCACTCAGAAATTTTATAGAAAAATTTTTAGGGCGGAATCGTGTTGTAGAACTTAATTTACGTCGTATAGGAATTTTATTTTTTTTTCGGAGCATGACAACATTTTTGAAAATTGAAAAAGTGCGCTGACCAGGTACTTAAAATTTTTTTAGAAAAATTTTGAGGGCGGAATCGTGTTGTAGAACTCAATTTACGTCGCATAGGTATTTTTTTTCGGAGCATGTCAACATTTTTGAAAATTGAAAAAGTGCGCTGGCCAGGCACTCAAAAATTTTTTAGAAACATTTTGAGGGCCGAATCGTGTTGTAGAACTCAATTTACGTCGCATAGGTATTTTTTTCGAAGCATGTCAACATTTTTGAAAATTGAAAAAGTGCGCTGGCGAGGCACTCAGAAATTTTATAGAAAAATTTTTAGGGCGGAATCGTGTTGTAGAACTTAATTTACGTCGTATAGGAATTTTATTTTTTTTTCGGAGCATGACAACATTTTTGAAAATTGAAAAAGTGCGCAGACCAGGTACTTAAAATTTTTTTAGAAAAATTTTGAGGGCGGAATCGTGTTGTAGAACTCAATTTACGTCGCATAGGTATTTTTTTTTCGGAGCATGTCAACATTTTTGAAAATTGAAAAAGTGCGCTGGAAAGGCACTCAGAAATTTTTTAGAAAAATTTTGAGAGCCGAATCGTGTTGTAGAACTCAATTTACGTCACAGGACTTTTTTTCGGAGCATGTCAACATTTTTGAAAATTGAAAAAGTGCGCTGGCCAGGCACTCAGAAAATTTTTAGAAAAATTTTGAGGGCGCAATCGTGTTGTAGAACTAAATTTACGTCGCATAGTAATTTTTTTTCGGAGCACGTCAACATTTTTGAAAATTGAAAAAGTGCGCTGACCAGGTACTTTGAAATTTTTTAGAAAAATTTGGAGGGCGGAATAGTGTTGTAGAACTCAATTTACGTCGTATAGGATTTTTTTTTTCGGAGCATGTCAACATTTTTAAAAATTGAATAAGTGCGCTGGCCAGGTACTTAGAAATTTTTTAGAAAAATTTTGAGGGCGGAATCGTGTGGTAGAACTCAATTTACGTCGTATAGGAATTTTATTTTTTTTTCGGAGCATGACAACATTTTTGAAAATTGAAAAAGTGCGCTGACCAGGTACTTAAAGATTTTTTAGAAAAATTTTGAGGGCGGAATCGTGTTGTAGAACTCAATTTACGTCGCATAGGTATTTTTTTTCGGAGCATGTCAACATTTTTGAAAATTGAAAAAGTGCGCTGGCCAGGCACAGAAATTTTATAAAAAAATTTTTAGGGCGGAATTGTGTTGTAGAACTTAATTTACGTCGCATAGGAATTTTTTTTTCGGAGCATGCCAACATTTTTGAAAATTGAAAAAGTGCGCTGACAAGGTACTTAGAAATTTTTTAGAAAAATTTTGAGGGCGGAATCGTGTTGTAGAACTCAAATTACGTCGCATAGGTATTTTTTTTCGGAGCATGTCAACATTTTTGAAAATTGAAAAAGTGCGCTGGCCAGGCACACAAAAATTGTATAGAAAAATTTTGAGGGCGGAATCGTGTTGTAGAACTCAATTTACGTCACAGGACTTTTTTTTCGGAGCATGTCAACATTTTTGAAAATTGAAAAAGTGCGCTGGCCAGGCACTCATAAATTTTTTAGAAACATTTTGAGGGCCGAATCGTGTTGTAGAACTCAATTTACGTCGCATAGGTATTTTTTTTCGGAGCATGTCAACATTTTTGAAAATTGAAAAAGTGCGCTGGCCAGGCACTCATAAATTTTTTAGAAACATTTTGAGGGCCGAATCGTGTTGTAGAACTCAATTTACGTCGCATAGGTATTTTTTTCGAAGCATGTCAACATTTTTGAAAATTGAAAAAGTGCGCTGGCGAGGCACTCAGAAATTTTATAGAAAAATTTTTAGGGCGGAATCGTGTTGTAGAACTTAATTTACGTCGTATAGGAATTTTATTTTTTTTTCGGAGCATGACAACATTTTTGAAAATTGAAAAAGTGCGCAGACCAGGTACTTAAAATTTTTTTAGAAAAATTTTGAGGGCGGAATCGTGTTGTAGAACTCAATTTACGTCGCATAGGTATTTTTTTTTCGGAGCATGTCAACATTTTTGAAAATTGAAAAAGTGCGCTGGAAAGGCACTCAGAAATTTTTTAGAAAAATTTTGAGAGCCGAATCGTGTTGTAGAACTCAATTTACGTCACAGGACTTTTTTTCGGAGCATGTCAACATTTTTGAAAATTGAAAAAGTGCGCTGGCCAGGCACTCAGAAAATTTTTAGAAAAATTTTGAGGGCGCAATCGTGTTGTAGAACTAAATTTACGTCGCATAGTAATTTTTTTTCGGAGCACGTCAACATTTTTGAAAATTGAAAAAGTGCGCTGACCAGGTACTTTGAAATTTTTTAGAAAAATTTGGAGGGCGGAATAGTGTTGTAGAACTCAATTTACGTCGTATAGGATTTTTTTTTTCGGAGCATGTCAACATTTTTAAAAATTGAATAAGTGCGCTGGCCAGGTACTTAGAAATTTTTTAGAAAAATTTTGAGGGCGGAATCGTGTGGTAGAACTCAATTTACGTCGTATAGGAATTTTATTTTTTTTTCGGAGCATGACAACATTTTTGAAAATTGAAAAAGTGCGCTGACCAGGTACTTAAAGATTTTTTAGAAAAATTTTGAGGGCGGAATCGTGTTGTAGAACTCAATTTACGTCGCATAGGTATTTTTTTTCGGAGCATGTCAACATTTTTGAAAATTGAAAAAGTGCGCTGGCCAGGCACAGAAATTTTATAAAAAAATTTTTAGGGCGGAATTGTGTTGTAGAACTTAATTTACGTCGCATAGGAATTTTTTTTTCGGAGCATGCCAACATTTTTGAAAATTGAAAAAGTGCGCTGACAAGGTACTTAGAAATTTTTTAGAAAAATTTTGAGGGCGGAATCGTGTTGTAGAACTCAAATTACGTCGCATAGGTATTTTTTTTCGGAGCATGTCAACATTTTTGAAAATTGAAAAAGTGCGCTGGCCAGGCACACAAAAATTGTATAGAAAAATTTTGAGGGCGGAATCGTGTTGTAGAACTCAATTTACGTCACAGGACTTTTTTTTCGGAGCATGTCAACATTTTTGAAAATTGAAAAAGTGCGCTGGCCAGGCACTCAGAAAATTTTTAGAAAAATTTTGAGGGCGGAATCGTGTTGTAGAACTCAATTTACGTCGCATAGGAATTTTTTTTTCTGAGCATGTCAACATTTTTAAAAATTAAAAAAGTGCGCTGGCCAGGCACTCAGAAATTTTTTAGAAAAATTTTGTGGGCGGAATCGTGTTGTAGAAGTCAATTTACGTCGCATAGGAATTTTCTTTTCGGAGCATATCAACATTTTTGAAAATTGAAAAAGTGCGCTGGCCAGGCACTCAGAAATTTTTTAGAAAAATTTTTAGTGCCGAATCGTGTTGTAGAACTTAATTTACGTCACAGGACTTTTTTTTCGGAGCATGTCAACATTTTTGAAAATTGAAAAAGTGCGCTGGCTAGGCACTCAGAAAATTTTTAGAAAAATTTTGAGGACGCAATCGTGTTGTAGAACTAAATTTACGTCGCATAGTAATTTTTTTTCGGAGCATGTCAACATTTTTGAAAATTGAAAAAGTGCGCTGACCAGGTACTTTGAAATTTTTTAGAAAAATTTGGAGGGCGGAATAGTGTTGTAGAACTCAATTTACGTCGTATAGGATTTTTTTTTTCGGAGCATGTCAACATTTTTAAAAATTGAAAAAGTGCGCTGGCCAGGTACTTAGAAATTTTTTAGAAAAATTTTGAGGGCGGTATCGTGTGGTAGAACTCAATTTACGTCGTATAGGAATTTTATTTTTTTTATCGGAGCATGACAACATTCTTGAAAATTGAAAAAGTTCGCTGACCAGGTACTTAAAAATTTTTTAGAAAAATTTTGAGGGCGGAATCGTGTTGTAGAACTCAATTTACGTCGCATAGGTATTTTTTTTCGGAGCATGTCAACATTTTTGAAAATTGAAAAAGTGCGCTGGCCAGGCACTCAGAAATTTTTTAGAAAAATTTTGAGGGTGGAATCGTGTTGTAGAACTCAATTTACGTAGCATAGGAATTTTCTTTTCGGAGCATGTCAACATTTTTGAAAATTGAAAAAGTGCGCTGGCCAGGCACTCAGAAATTTTTTAGAAAAATTTGGAGGGCGGAATCGTGTTGTAGAACTTAATTTACGTCGCATAGGAATTTTATTTTCGGAGCATGTCAACATTTTTGAAAATTGAAAAAGTGCGCTGGCCAGGCACAGAAATTTTATAAAAAAATTTTTAGGGCGGAATTGTGTTGTAGAACTTAATTTACGTCGCATAGGAATTTTTTTTTCGGAGCATGCCAACATTTTTGAAAATTGAAAAAGTGCGCTGACAAGGTACTTAGAAATTTTTTAGAAAAATTTTGAGGGCGGAATCGTGTTGTAGAACTCAAATTACGTCGCATAGGTATTTTTTTTCGGAGCATGTCAACATTTTTGAAAATTGAAAAAGTGCGCTGGCCAGGCACACAAAAATTGTATAGAAAAATTTTGAGGGCGGAATCGTGTTGTAGAACTCAATTTACGTCACAGGACTTTTTTTTCGGAGCATGTCAACATTTTTGAAAATTGAAAAAGTGCGCTGGCCATTCACTCAGAAAATTTTTAGAAAAATTTTGAGGGCGGAATCGTGTTGTAGAACTCAATTTACGTCGCATAGGAATTTTTTTTTCTGAGCATGTCAACATTTTTAAAAATTAAAAAAGTGCGCTGGCCAGGCACTCAGAAATTTTTTAGAAAAATTTTGTGGGCGGAATCGTGTTGTAGAAGTCAATTTACGTCGCATAGGAATTTTCTTTTCGGAGCATGTCAACATTTTTGAAAATTGAAAAAGTGCGCTGGCCAGGCACTCAGAAATTTTTTAGAAAAATTTTTAGTGCCGAATCGTGTTGTAGAACTTAATTTACGTCACAGGACTTTTTTTTCGGAGCATGTCAACATTTTTGAAAATTGAAAAAGTGCGCTGGCTAGGCACTCAGAAAATTTTTAGAAAAATTTTGAGGACGCAATCGTGTTGTAGAACTAAATTTACGTCGCATAGTAATTTTTTTTCGGAGCATGTCAACATTTTTGAAAATTGAAAAAGTGCGCTGACCAGGTACTTTGAAATTTTTTAGTAAAATTTGGAGGGCGGAATAGTGTTGTAGAACTCAATTTACGTCGTATAGGATTTTTTTTTTGGAGCATGTCAACCTTTTTAAAAATTGAAAAAGTGCGCTGGCCAGGTACTTAGAAATTTTTTAGAAAAATTTTGAGGGCGGTATCGTGTGGTAGAACTCAATTTACGTCGTATAGGAATTTTATTTTTTTTATCGGAGCATGACAACATTCTTGAAAATTGAAAAAGTTCGCTGACCAGGTACTTAAAATTTTTTTAGAAAAATTTTGAGGGCGGAATCGTGTTGTAGAACTCAATTTACGTCGCATAGGTATTTTTTTTCGGAGCATGTCAACATTTTTGAAAATTGAAAAAGTGCGCTGGCCAGGCACTCAGAAATTTTTTAGAAAAATTTTGAGGGTGGAATCGTGTTGTAGAACTCAATTTACGTAGCATAGGAATTTTCTTTTCGGAGCATGTCAACATTTTTGAAAATTGAAAAAGTGCGCTGGCCAGGCACAAAAATTTTTTAGAAAAATTTTGAGGGCGGAGAACTCAATTTACGTCGTATAGGAATTTTATTTTTTTTTTCGGAGCATGACAACATTTTTGAAAATTGAAAAAGTGCGCTGACCAGGTACTTAAAGATTTTTTAGAAAAATTTTGAGGGCTTAATCGTGTTGTAGAACTCAATTTACGTCGCATAGGTATTTTTTTTTCGGAGCATGTCAACATTTTTGAAAATTGAAAAAGTGCGCTGGCCAGGCACACAAAAATTGTATAGAAAAATTTTGAGGGCGGAATCGTGTTGTAGAACTCAATTTACGTCACAGGACTTTTTTTTCGGAGCATGTCAACATTTTTGAAAATTGAAAAAGTGCGCTGGCCAGGCACTCAGAAATTTTTTAGAAAAATTTTTAGTGCCGAATCGTGTTGTAGAACTCAATTTACGTCACAGGACTTTTTTTTTCGGAGCATGTCAACATTTTTGAAAATTGAAAAAGTGCGCTGGCTAGGCACTCAGAAAATTTTTAGAAAAATTTTGAGGACGCAATCGTGTTGTAGAACTAAATTTACGTCGCATAGTAATTTTTTTTCTTAGCATGTCAACATTTTTGAAAATTGAAAAAGTGCGCTGACCAGGTACTTTGAAATTTTTTAGAAAAATTTGGAGGGCGGAATAGTGTTGTAGAACTCAATTTACGTCGTATAGGATTTTTTTTTTCGGAGCATGTCAACATTTTTAAAAATTGAAAAAGTGCGCTGGCCAGGTACTTAGAAATTTTTTAGAAAAATTTTGAGGGCGGTATCGTGTGGTAGAACTCAATTTACGTCGTATAGGAATTTTATTTTTTTTATCGGAGCATGACAACATTCTTGAAAATTGAAAAAGTGCGCTGACCAGGTACTTAAAAATTTTTTAGAAAAATTTTGAGGGCGGAATCGTGTTGTAGAACTCAATTTACGTCGCATAGGTATTTTTTTTCGGAGCATGTCAACATTTTTGAAAATTGAAAAAGTGCGCTGGCCAGGCACTCAGAAATTTTTTAGAAAAATTTTGAGGGTGGAATCGTGTTGTAGAATTCAATTTACGTAGCATAGGAATTTTCTTTTCGGAGCATGTCAACATTTTTGAAAATTGAAAAAGTGCGCTGGCCAGGCACAAAAATTTTTTAGAAAAATTTTGAGGGCGGAATCGTGTGGTAGAACTCAATTTACGTCGTATAGGAATTTTATTTTTTTTTTCGGAGCATGACAACATTTTTGAAAATTGAAAAAGTGCGCTGACCAGGTACTTAAAGATTTTTTAGAAAAATTTTGAGAGCGGAATCGTGTTGTAGAACTCAATTTACGTCGCATAGGTATTTTTTTTCGGAGCATGTCAACATTTTTGAAAATTGAGAAAGTGCGCTGGCCAGGCACTCAGAAATTTTTTAGAAAAATTTTGAGGGTGGAATCGTGTTGTAGAACTCAATTTACGTAGCATAGGAATTTTCTTTTCGGAGCATGTCAACATTTTTGAAAATTGAAAAAGTGCGCTGGCCAGGCACTCACAAATTTTTTAGAAACATTTTGAGGGCGGAATCGTGTTGTAGAACTCAATTTACGTCGCATAGGAATTTTTTTTTCTGAGCATGTCAACATTTTTAAAAATTAAAAAAGTGCGCTGGCCAGGCACTCAGAAATTTTTTAGAAAAATTTTGTGGGCGGAATCGTGTTGTAGAAGTCAATTTACGTCGCATAGGAATTTTCTTTTCGGAGCATGTCAACATTTTTGAAAATTGAAAAAGTGCGCTGGCCAGGCACTCAGAAATTTTTTAGAAAAATTTTTAGTGCCGAATCGTGTTGTAGAACTTAATTTACGTCACAGGACTTTTTTTTCGGAGCATGTCAACATTTTTGAAAATTGAAAAAGTGCGCTGGCTAGGCACTCAGAAAATTTTTAGAAAAATTTTGAGGACGCAATCGTGTTGTAGAACTAAATTTACGTCGCATAGTAATTTTTTTTCGGAGCATGTCAACATTTTTGAAAATTGAAAAAGTGCGCTGACCAGGTACTTTGAAATTTTTTAGTAAAATTTGGAGGGCGGAATAGTGTTGTAGAACTCAATTTACGTCGTATAGGATTTTTTTTTTGGAGCATGTCAACCTTTTTAAAAATTGAAAAAGTGCGCTGGCCAGGTACTTAGAAATTTTTTAGAAAAATTTTGAGGGCGGTATCGTGTGGTAGAACTCAATTTACGTCGTATAGGAATTTTATTTTTTTTATCGGAGCATGACAACATTCTTGAAAATTGAAAAAGTTCGCTGACCAGGTACTTAAAATTTTTTTAGAAAAATTTTGAGGGCGGAATCGTGTTGTAGAACTCAATTTACGTCGCATAGGTATTTTTTTTCGGAGCATGTCAACATTTTTGAAAATTGAAAAAGTGCGCTGGCCAGGCACTCAGAAATTTTTTAGAAAAATTTTGAGGGTGGAATCGTGTTGTAGAACTCAATTTACGTAGCATAGGAATTTTCTTTTCGGAGCATGTCAACATTTTTGAAAATTGAAAAAGTGCGCTGGCCAGGCACAAAAATTTTTTAGAAAAATTTTGAGGGCGGAGAACTCAATTTACGTCGTATAGGAATTTTATTTTTTTTTTCGGAGCATGACAACATTTTTGAAAATTGAAAAAGTGCGCTGACCAGGTACTTAAAGATTTTTTAGAAAAATTTTGAGGGCTTAATCGTGTTGTAGAACTCAATTTACGTCGCATAGGTATTTTTTTTTCGGAGCATGTCAACATTTTTGAAAATTGAAAAAGTGCGCTGGCCAGGCACACAAAAATTGTATAGAAAAATTTTGAGGGCGGAATCGTGTTGTAGAACTCAATTTACGTCACAGGACTTTTTTTTCGGAGCATGTCAACATTTTTGAAAATTGAAAAAGTGCGCTGGCCAGGCACTCAGAAATTTTTTAGAAAAATTTTTAGTGCCGAATCGTGTTGTAGAACTCAATTTACGTCACAGGACTTTTTTTTTCGGAGCATGTCAACATTTTTGAAAATTGAAAAAGTGCGCTGGCTAGGCACTCAGAAAATTTTTAGAAAAATTTTGAGGACGCAATCGTGTTGTAGAACTAAATTTACGTCGCATAGTAATTTTTTTTCTTAGCATGTCAACATTTTTGAAAATTGAAAAAGTGCGCTGACCAGGTACTTTGAAATTTTTTAGAAAAATTTGGAGGGCGGAATAGTGTTGTAGAACTCAATTTACGTCGTATAGGATTTTTTTTTTCGGAGCATGTCAACATTTTTAAAAATTGAAAAAGTGCGCTGGCCAGGTACTTAGAAATTTTTTAGAAAAATTTTGAGGGCGGTATCGTGTGGTAGAACTCAATTTACGTCGTATAGGAATTTTATTTTTTTTATCGGAGCATGACAACATTCTTGAAAATTGAAAAAGTGCGCTGACCAGGTACTTAAAAATTTTTTAGAAAAATTTTGAGGGCGGAATCGTGTTGTAGAACTCAATTTACGTCGCATAGGTATTTTTTTTCGGAGCATGTCAACATTTTTGAAAATTGAAAAAGTGCGCTGGCCAGGCACTCAGAAATTTTTTAGAAAAATTTTGAGGGTGGAATCGTGTTGTAGAATTCAATTTACGTAGCATAGGAATTTTATTTTTTTTTTCGGAGCATGACAACATTTTTGAAAATTGAAAAAGTGCGCTGACCAGGTACTTAAAGATTTTTTAGAAAAATTTTGAGAGCGGAATCGTGTTGTAGAACTCAATTTACGTCGCATAGGTATTTTTTTTCGGAGCATGTCAACATTTTTGAAAATTGAGAAAGTGCGCTGGCCAGGCACTCAGAAATTTTTTAGAAAAATTTTGAGGGTGGAATCGTGTTGTAGAACTCAATTTACGTAGCATAGGAATTTTCTTTTCGGAGCATGTCAACATTTTTGAAAATTGAAAAAGTGCGCTGGCCAGGCACTCACAAATTTTTTAGAAACATTTTGAGGGCGGAATCGTGTTGTAGAACTCAATTTACGTCGCATAGGAATTTTTTTTCGGAGCATGTCAACATTTTTGAAAATTGAAAAAGTGCGCTGGCCAGGCACTCAGAAATTTTATAGAAAATTTTTTAGGGCGGAATCGTGTTGTAGAACTTAATTTACGTCGTATAGGAATTTTATTTTTTTTTCGGAGCGTGACAACATTTTTGAAAATTGAAAAAGTTCGCTGACCAGGTACTTAAAATTTTTTAGAAATATTTTGAGGGCGGAATCGTGTTGTAGAACTCAATTTACGTCGCATAGTAATTTTTTTTGGAGCATGTCAACATTTTTGAAAATTGAAAAAGTGCGCTGGCCAGGCACTTAGAAATTTTTTAGAAAAATTTTGAGGACGGAATCGTGTTGTAGAACTAAATTTACGTCGCATAGTAATTTTTTTTGGAGCATGTCATCATTTTTGAAAATTGAAAAAGTGCGCTGGCCAGGCACTCAGAAATTTTTTAGAAAAATTTGGAGGGCGGAATCGTGTTGTAGAACTCAATTTACGTCGCATAGGAATTTTTTTTCGGAGCATGTCAACATTTTTGAAAATTGAAAAAGTGCGCTGACCAGGTACTTTGAAATTTTTTAGAAAAATTTTGAGGACGGAATCGTGTTGTAGAACTAAATTTACGTCGCATAGTAATTTTTTTGGAGCATGTCATCATTTTTGAAAATTGAAAAAGTGCGCTGGCCAGGCACTCAGAAATTTTATAGAAAATTTTTTAGGGCGGAATCGTGTTGTAGAACTTAATTTACGTCGTATAGGAATTTTATTTTTTTTTCGGAGCGTGACAACATTTTTGAAAATTGAAAAAGTTCGCTGACCAGGTACTTAAAATTTTTTAGAAATATTTTGAGGGCGGAATCGTGTTGTAGAACTCAATTTACGTCGCATAGTAATTTTTTTTGGAGCATGTCAACATTTTTGAAAATTGAAAAAGTGCGCTGGCCAGGCACTTAGAAATTTTTTAGAAAAATTTTGAGGACGGAATCGTGTTGTAGAACTAAATTTACGTCGCATAGTAATTTTTTTTGGAGCATGTCATCATTTTTGAAAATTGAAAAAGTGCGCTGGCCAGGCACTCAGAAATTTTTTAGAAAAATTTGGAGGGCGGAATCGTGTTGTAGAACTCAATTTACGTCGCATAGGAATTTTTTTTCGGAGCATGCCAACATTTTTGAAAATTGAAAAAGTGCGCTGACCAGGTACTTTGAAATTTTTTAGAAAAATTTTGAGGGCGGAATCGTGTTGTAGAACTCAATTTACGTCGCATAGGTATTTTTTTCGAAGCATGTCAACATTTTTGAAAATTGAAAAAGTGCGCTGGCGAGGCACTCAGAAATTTTATAGAAAAATTTTTAGGGCGGAATCGTGTTGTAGAACTTAATTTACGTCGTATAGGAATTTTATTTTTTTTTCGGAGCATGACAACATTTTTGAAAATTGAAAAAGTGCGCTGACCAGGTACTTAAAATTTTTTTAGAAAAATTTTGAGGGCGGAATCGTGTTGTAGAACTCAATTTACGTCGCATAGGTATTTTTTTTCGGAGCATGTCAACATTTTTGAAAATTGAAAAAGTGCGCTGGCCAGGCACTCAAAAATTTTTTAGAAACATTTTGAGGGCCGAATCGTGTTGTAGAACTCAATTTACGTCGCATAGGTATTTTTTTCGAAGCATGTCAACATTTTTGAAAATTGAAAAAGTGCGCTGGCGAGGCACTCAGAAATTTTATAGAAAAATTTTTAGGGCGGAATCGTGTTGTAGAACTTAATTTACGTCGTATAGGAATTTTATTTTTTTTTCGGAGCATGACAACATTTTTGAAAATTGAAAAAGTGCGCAGACCAGGTACTTAAAATTTTTTTAGAAAAATTTTGAGGGCGGAATCGTGTTGTAGAACTCAATTTACGTCGCATAGGTATTTTTTTTTCGGAGCATGTCAACATTTTTGAAAATTGAAAAAGTGCGCTGGAAAGGCACTCAGAAATTTTTTAGAAAAATTTTGAGAGCCGAATCGTGTTGTAGAACTCAATTTACGTCACAGGACTTTTTTTCGGAGCATGTCAACATTTTTGAAAATTGAAAAAGTGCGCTGGCCAGGCACTCAGAAAATTTTTAGAAAAATTTTGAGGGCGCAATCGTGTTGTAGAACTAAATTTACGTCGCATAGTAATTTTTTTTCGGAGCACGTCAACATTTTTGAAAATTGAAAAAGTGCGCTGACCAGGTACTTTGAAATTTTTTAGAAAAATTTGGAGGGCGGAATAGTGTTGTAGAACTCAATTTACGTCGTATAGGATTTTTTTTTTCGGAGCATGTCAACATTTTTAAAAATTGAATAAGTGCGCTGGCCAGGTACTTAGAAATTTTTTAGAAAAATTTTGAGGGCGGAATCGTGTGGTAGAACTCAATTTACGTCGTATAGGAATTTTATTTTTTTTTCGGAGCATGACAACATTTTTGAAAATTGAAAAAGTGCGCTGACCAGGTACTTAAAGATTTTTTAGAAAAATTTTGAGGGCGGAATCGTGTTGTAGAACTCAATTTACGTCGCATAGGTATTTTTTTTCGGAGCATGTCAACATTTTTGAAAATTGAAAAAGTGCGCTGGCCAGGCACAGAAATTTTATAAAAAAATTTTTAGGGCGGAATTGTGTTGTAGAACTTAATTTACGTCGCATAGGAATTTTTTTTTCGGAGCATGCCAACATTTTTGAAAATTGAAAAAGTGCGCTGACAAGGTACTTAGAAATTTTTTAGAAAAATTTTGAGGGCGGAATCGTGTTGTAGAACTCAAATTACGTCGCATAGGTATTTTTTTTCGGAGCATGTCAACATTTTTGAAAATTGAAAAAGTGCGCTGGCCAGGCACACAAAAATTGTATAGAAAAATTTTGAGGGCGGAATCGTGTTGTAGAACTCAATTTACGTCACAGGACTTTTTTTTCGGAGCATGTCAACATTTTTGAAAATTGAAAAAGTGCGCTGGCCAGGCACTCAGAAAATTTTTAGAAAAATTTTGAGGGCGGAATCGTGTTGTAGAACTCAATTTACGTCGCATAGGAATTTTTTTTTCTGAGCATGTCAACATTTTTAAAAATTAAAAAAGTGCGCTGGCCAGGCACTCAGAAATTTTTTAGAAAAATTTTGTGGGCGGAATCGTGTTGTAGAAGTCAATTTACGTCGCATAGGAATTTTCTTTTCGGAGCATATCAACATTTTTGAAAATTGAAAAAGTGCGCTGGCCAGGCACTCAGAAATTTTTTAGAAAAATTTTTAGTGCCGAATCGTGTTGTAGAACTTAATTTACGTCACAGGACTTTTTTTTCGGAGCATGTCAACATTTTTGAAAATTGAAAAAGTGCGCTGGCTAGGCACTCAGAAAATTTTTAGAAAAATTTTGAGGACGCAATCGTGTTGTAGAACTAAATTTACGTCGCATAGTAATTTTTTTTCGGAGCATGTCAACATTTTTGAAAATTGAAAAAGTGCGCTGACCAGGTACTTTGAAATTTTTTAGAAAAATTTGGAGGGCGGAATAGTGTTGTAGAACTCAATTTACGTCGTATAGGATTTTTTTTTTCGGAGCATGTCAACATTTTTAAAAATTGAAAAAGTGCGCTGGCCAGGTACTTAGAAATTTTTTAGAAAAATTTTGAGGGCGGTATCGTGTGGTAGAACTCAATTTACGTCGTATAGGAATTTTATTTTTTTTATCGGAGCATGACAACATTCTTGAAAATTGAAAAAGTTCGCTGACCAGGTACTTAAAAATTTTTTAGAAAAATTTTGAGGGCGGAATCGTGTTGTAGAACTCAATTTACGTCGCATAGGTATTTTTTTTCGGAGCATGTCAACATTTTTGAAAATTGAAAAAGTGCGCTGGCCAGGCACTCAGAAATTTTTTAGAAAAATTTTGAGGGTGGAATCGTGTTGTAGAACTCAATTTACGTAGCATAGGAATTTTCTTTTCGGAGCATGTCAACATTTTTGAAAATTGAAAAAGTGCGCTGGCCAGGCACTCAGAAATTTTTTAGAAAAATTTGGAGGGCGGAATCGTGTTGTAGAACTTAATTTACGTCGCATAGGAATTTTATTTTCGGAGCATGTCAACATTTTTGAAAATTGAAAAAGTGCGCTGGCCAGGCACAGAAATTTTATAAAAAAATTTTTAGGGCGGAATTGTGTTGTAGAACTTAATTTACGTCGCATAGGAATTTTTTTTTCGGAGCATGCCAACATTTTTGAAAATTGAAAAAGTGCGCTGACAAGGTACTTAGAAATTTTTTAGAAAAATTTTGAGGGCGGAATCGTGTTGTAGAACTCAAATTACGTCGCATAGGTATTTTTTTTCGGAGCATGTCAACATTTTTGAAAATTGAAAAAGTGCGCTGGCCAGGCACACAAAAATTGTATAGAAAAATTTTGAGGGCGGAATCGTGTTGTAGAACTCAATTTACGTCACAGGACTTTTTTTTCGGAGCATGTCAACATTTTTGAAAATTGAAAAAGTGCGCTGGCCATTCACTCAGAAAATTTTTAGAAAAATTTTGAGGGCGGAATCGTGTTGTAG
Organism: Pseudeuparius sepicola; assembly: GCA_963920635.1. Classification (NCBI taxonomy): domain Eukaryota; kingdom Metazoa; phylum Arthropoda; class Insecta; order Coleoptera; family Anthribidae; genus Pseudeuparius; species Pseudeuparius sepicola. The sequence goes on along the minus strand of OY987298.1, from coordinate 84,898,861 downwards.
AACTCAATTTACGTCGCATAGGAATTTTTTTTTCTGAGCATGTCAACATTTTTAAAAATTAAAAAAGTGCGCTGGCCAGGCACTCAGAAATTTTTTAGAAAAATTTTGTGGGCGGAATCGTGTTGTAGAAGTCAATTTACGTCGCATAGGAATTTTCTTTTCGGAGCATGTCAACATTTTTGAAAATTGAAAAAGTGCGCTGGCCAGGCACTCAGAAATTTTTTAGAAAAATTTTTAGTGCCGAATCGTGTTGTAGAACTTAATTTACGTCACAGGACTTTTTTTTCGGAGCATGTCAACATTTTTGAAAATTGAAAAAGTGCGCTGGCTAGGCACTCAGAAAATTTTTAGAAAAATTTTGAGGACGCAATCGTGTTGTAGAACTAAATTTACGTCGCATAGTAATTTTTTTTCGGAGCATGTCAACATTTTTGAAAATTGAAAAAGTGCGCTGACCAGGTACTTTGAAATTTTTTAGTAAAATTTGGAGGGCGGAATAGTGTTGTAGAACTCAATTTACGTCGTATAGGATTTTTTTTTTGGAGCATGTCAACCTTTTTAAAAATTGAAAAAGTGCGCTGGCCAGGTACTTAGAAATTTTTTAGAAAAATTTTGAGGGCGGTATCGTGTGGTAGAACTCAATTTACGTCGTATAGGAATTTTATTTTTTTTATCGGAGCATGACAACATTCTTGAAAATTGAAAAAGTTCGCTGACCAGGTACTTAAAATTTTTTTAGAAAAATTTTGAGGGCGGAATCGTGTTGTAGAACTCAATTTACGTCGCATAGGTATTTTTTTTCGGAGCATGTCAACATTTTTGAAAATTGAAAAAGTGCGCTGGCCAGGCACTCAGAAATTTTTTAGAAAAATTTTGAGGGTGGAATCGTGTTGTAGAACTCAATTTACGTAGCATAGGAATTTTCTTTTCGGAGCATGTCAACATTTTTGAAAATTGAAAAAGTGCGCTGGCCAGGCACAAAAATTTTTTAGAAAAATTTTGAGGGCGGAGAACTCAATTTACGTCGTATAGGAATTTTATTTTTTTTTTCGGAGCATGACAACATTTTTGAAAATTGAAAAAGTGCGCTGACCAGGTACTTAAAGATTTTTTAGAAAAATTTTGAGGGCTTAATCGTGTTGTAGAACTCAATTTACGTCGCATAGGTATTTTTTTTTCGGAGCATGTCAACATTTTTGAAAATTGAAAAAGTGCGCTGGCCAGGCACACAAAAATTGTATAGAAAAATTTTGAGGGCGGAATCGTGTTGTAGAACTCAATTTACGTCACAGGACTTTTTTTTCGGAGCATGTCAACATTTTTGAAAATTGAAAAAGTGCGCTGGCCAGGCACAGAAATTTTATAAAAAAATTTTTAGGGCGGAATTGTGTTGTAGAACTTAATTTACGTCGCATAGGAATTTTTTTTTCGGAGCATGCCAACATTTTTGAAAATTGAAAAAGTGCGCTGACAAGGTACTTAGAAATTTTTTAGAAAAATTTTGAGGGCGGAATCGTGTTGTAGAACTCAAATTACGTCGCATAGGTATTTTTTTTCGGAGCATGTCAACATTTTTGAAAATTGAAAAAGTGCGCTGGCCAGGCACACAAAAATTGTATAGAAAAATTTTGAGGGCGGAATCGTGTTGTAGAACTCAATTTACGTCACAGGACTTTTTTTTCGGAGCATGTCAACATTTTTGAAAATTGAAAAAGTGCGCTGGCCAGGCACTCAGAAAATTTTTAGAAAAATTTTGAGGGCGGAATCGTGTTGTAGAACTCAATTTACGTCGCATAGGAATTTTTTTTTCTGAGCATGTCAACATTTTTAAAAATTAAAAAAGTGCGCTGGCCAGGCACTCAGAAATTTTTTAGAAAAATTTTGTGGGCGGAATCGTGTTGTAGAAGTCAATTTACGTCGCATAGGAATTTTCTTTTCGGAGCATATCAACATTTTTGAAAATTGAAAAAGTGCGCTGGCCAGGCACTCAGAAATTTTTTAGAAAAATTTTTAGTGCCGAATCGTGTTGTAGAACTTAATTTACGTCACAGGACTTTTTTTTCGGAGCATGTCAACATTTTTGAAAATTGAAAAAGTGCGCTGGCTAGGCACTCAGAAAATTTTTAGAAAAATTTTGAGGACGCAATCGTGTTGTAGAACTAAATTTACGTCGCATAGTAATTTTTTTTCGGAGCATGTCAACATTTTTGAAAATTGAAAAAGTGCGCTGACCAGGTACTTTGAAATTTTTTAGAAAAATTTGGAGGGCGGAATAGTGTTGTAGAACTCAATTTACGTCGTATAGGATTTTTTTTTTCGGAGCATGTCAACATTTTTAAAAATTGAAAAAGTGCGCTGGCCAGGTACTTAGAAATTTTTTAGAAAAATTTTGAGGGCGGTATCGTGTGGTAGAACTCAATTTACGTCGTATAGGAATTTTATTTTTTTTATCGGAGCATGACAACATTCTTGAAAATTGAAAAAGTTCGCTGACCAGGTACTTAAAAATTTTTTAGAAAAATTTTGAGGGCGGAATCGTGTTGTAGAACTCAATTTACGTCGCATAGGTATTTTTTTTCGGAGCATGTCAACATTTTTGAAAATTGAAAAAGTGCGCTGGCCAGGCACTCAGAAATTTTTTAGAAAAATTTTGAGGGTGGAATCGTGTTGTAGAACTCAATTTACGTAGCATAGGAATTTTCTTTTCGGAGCATGTCAACATTTTTGAAAATTGAAAAAGTGCGCTGGCCAGGCACTCAGAAATTTTTTAGAAAAATTTGGAGGGCGGAATCGTGTTGTAGAACTTAATTTACGTCGCATAGGAATTTTATTTTCGGAGCATGTCAACATTTTTGAAAATTGAAAAAGTGCGCTGGCCAGGCACAGAAATTTTATAAAAAAATTTTTAGGGCGGAATTGTGTTGTAGAACTTAATTTACGTCGCATAGGAATTTTTTTTTCGGAGCATGCCAACATTTTTGAAAATTGAAAAAGTGCGCTGACAAGGTACTTAGAAATTTTTTAGAAAAATTTTGAGGGCGGAATCGTGTTGTAGAACTCAAATTACGTCGCATAGGTATTTTTTTTCGGAGCATGTCAACATTTTTGAAAATTGAAAAAGTGCGCTGGCCAGGCACACAAAAATTGTATAGAAAAATTTTGAGGGCGGAATCGTGTTGTAGAACTCAATTTACGTCACAGGACTTTTTTTTCGGAGCATGTCAACATTTTTGAAAATTGAAAAAGTGCGCTGGCCATTCACTCAGAAAATTTTTAGAAAAATTTTGAGGGCGGAATCGTGTTGTAGAACTCAATTTACGTCGCATAGGAATTTTTTTTTCTGAGCATGTCAACATTTTTGAAAATTGAAAAAGTGCGCTGACCAGGTACTTTGAAATTTTTTAGAAAAATTTGGAGGGCGGAATAGTGTTGTAGAACTCAATTTACGTCGTATAGGATTTTTTTTTTCGGAGCATGTCAACATTTTTAAAAATTGAAAAAGTGCGCTGGCCAGGTACTTAGAAATTTTTTAGAAAAATTTTGAGGGCGGTATCGTGTGGTAGAACTCAATTTACGTCGTATAGGAATTTTATTTTTTTTATCGGAGCATGACAACATTCTTGAAAATTGAAAAAGTTCGCTGACCAGGTACTTAAAAATTTTTTAGAAAAATTTTGAGGGCGGAATCGTGTTGTAGAACTCAATTTACGTCGCATAGGTATTTTTTTTCGGAGCATGTCAACATTTTTGAAAATTGAAAAAGTGCGCTGGCCAGGCACTCAGAAATTTTTTAGAAAAATTTTGAGGGTGGAATCGTGTTGTAGAACTCAATTTACGTAGCATAGGAATTTTCTTTTCGGAGCATGTCAACATTTTTGAAAATTGAAAAAGTGCGCTGGCCAGGCACTCAGAAATTTTTTAGAAAAATTTGGAGGGCGGAATCGTGTTGTAGAACTTAATTTACGTCGCATAGGAATTTTATTTTCGGAGCATGTCAACATTTTTGAAAATTGAAAAAGTGCGCTGGCCAGGCACAGAAATTTTATAAAAAAATTTTTAGGGCGGAATTGTGTTGTAGAACTTAATTTACGTCGCATAGGAATTTTTTTTTCGGAGCATGCCAACATTTTTGAAAATTGAAAAAGTGCGCTGACAAGGTACTTAGAAATTTTTTAGAAAAATTTTGAGGGCGGAATCGTGTTGTAGAACTCAAATTACGTCGCATAGGTATTTTTTTTCGGAGCATGTCAACATTTTTGAAAATTGAAAAAGTGCGCTGGCCAGGCACACAAAAATTGTATAGAAAAATTTTGAGGGCGGAATCGTGTTGTAGAACTCAATTTACGTCACAGGACTTTTTTTTCGGAGCATGTCAACATTTTTGAAAATTGAAAAAGTGCGCTGGCCATTCACTCAGAAAATTTTTAGAAAAATTTTGAGGGCGGAATCGTGTTGTAGAACTCAATTTACGTCGCATAGGAATTTTTTTTTCTGAGCATGTCAACATTTTTAAAAATTAAAAAAGTGCGCTGGCCAGGCACTCAGAAATTTTTTAGAAAAATTTTGTGGGCGGAATCGTGTTGTAGAAGTCAATTTACGTCGCATAGGAATTTTCTTTTCGGAGCATGTCAACATTTTTGAAAATTGAAAAAGTGCGCTGGCCAGGCACTCAGAAATTTTTTAGAAAAATTTTTAGTGCCGAATCGTGTTGTAGAACTTAATTTACGTCACAGGACTTTTTTTTCGGAGCATGTCAACATTTTTGAAAATTGAAAAAGTGCGCTGGCTAGGCACTCAGAAAATTTTTAGAAAAATTTTGAGGACGCAATCGTGTTGTAGAACTAAATTTACGTCGCATAGTAATTTTTTTTCGGAGCATGTCAACATTTTTGAAAATTGAAAAAGTGCGCTGACCAGGTACTTTGAAATTTTTTAGTAAAATTTGGAGGGCGGAATAGTGTTGTAGAACTCAATTTACGTCGTATAGGATTTTTTTTTTGGAGCATGTCAACCTTTTTAAAAATTGAAAAAGTGCGCTGGCCAGGTACTTAGAAATTTTTTAGAAAAATTTTGAGGGCGGTATCGTGTGGTAGAACTCAATTTACGTCGTATAGGAATTTTATTTTTTTTATCGGAGCATGACAACATTCTTGAAAATTGAAAAAGTTCGCTGACCAGGTACTTAAAATTTTTTTAGAAAAATTTTGAGGGCGGAATCGTGTTGTAGAACTCAATTTACGTCGCATAGGTATTTTTTTTCGGAGCATGTCAACATTTTTGAAAATTGAAAAAGTGCGCTGGCCAGGCACTCAGAAATTTTTTAGAAAAATTTTGAGGGTGGAATCGTGTTGTAGAACTCAATTTACGTAGCATAGGAATTTTCTTTTCGGAGCATGTCAACATTTTTGAAAATTGAAAAAGTGCGCTGGCCAGGCACAAAAATTTTTTAGAAAAATTTTGAGGGCGGAGAACTCAATTTACGTCGTATAGGAATTTTATTTTTTTTTTCGGAGCATGACAACATTTTTGAAAATTGAAAAAGTGCGCTGACCAGGTACTTAAAGATTTTTTAGAAAAATTTTGAGGGCTTAATCGTGTTGTAGAACTCAATTTACGTCGCATAGGTATTTTTTTTTCGGAGCATGTCAACATTTTTGAAAATTGAAAAAGTGCGCTGGCCAGGCACACAAAAATTGTATAGAAAAATTTTGAGGGCGGAATCGTGTTGTAGAACTCAATTTACGTCACAGGACTTTTTTTTCGGAGCATGTCAACATTTTTGAAAATTGAAAAAGTGCGCTGGCCAGGCACTCAGAAATTTTTTAGAAAAATTTTTAGTGCCGAATCGTGTTGTAGAACTCAATTTACGTCACAGGACTTTTTTTTTCGGAGCATGTCAACATTTTTGAAAATTGAAAAAGTGCGCTGGCTAGGCACTCAGAAAATTTTTAGAAAAATTTTGAGGACGCAATCGTGTTGTAGAACTAAATTTACGTCGCATAGTAATTTTTTTTCTTAGCATGTCAACATTTTTGAAAATTGAAAAAGTGCGCTGACCAGGTACTTTGAAATTTTTTAGAAAAATTTGGAGGGCGGAATAGTGTTGTAGAACTCAATTTACGTCGTATAGGATTTTTTTTTTCGGAGCATGTCAACATTTTTAAAAATTGAAAAAGTGCGCTGGCCAGGTACTTAGAAATTTTTTAGAAAAATTTTGAGGGCGGTATCGTGTGGTAGAACTCAATTTACGTCGTATAGGAATTTTATTTTTTTTATCGGAGCATGACAACATTCTTGAAAATTGAAAAAGTGCGCTGACCAGGTACTTAAAAATTTTTTAGAAAAATTTTGAGGGCGGAATCGTGTTGTAGAACTCAATTTACGTCGCATAGGTATTTTTTTTCGGAGCATGTCAACATTTTTGAAAATTGAAAAAGTGCGCTGGCCAGGCACTCAGAAATTTTTTAGAAAAATTTTGAGGGTGGAATCGTGTTGTAGAATTCAATTTACGTAGCATAGGAATTTTCTTTTCGGAGCATGTCAACATTTTTGAAAATTGAAAAAGTGCGCTGGCCAGGCACAAAAATTTTTTAGAAAAATTTTGAGGGCGGAATCGTGTGGTAGAACTCAATTTACGTCGTATAGGAATTTTATTTTTTTTTTCGGAGCATGACAACATTTTTGAAAATTGAAAAAGTGCGCTGACCAGGTACTTAAAGATTTTTTAGAAAAATTTTGAGAGCGGAATCGTGTTGTAGAACTCAATTTACGTCGCATAGGTATTTTTTTTCGGAGCATGTCAACATTTTTGAAAATTGAGAAAGTGCGCTGGCCAGGCACTCAGAAATTTTTTAGAAAAATTTTGAGGGTGGAATCGTGTTGTAGAACTCAATTTACGTAGCATAGGAATTTTCTTTTCGGAGCATGTCAACATTTTTGAAAATTGAAAAAGTGCGCTGGCCAGGCACTCACAAATTTTTTAGAAACATTTTGAGGGCGGAATCGTGTTGTAGAACTCAATTTACGTCGCATAGGAATTTTTTTTCGGAGCATGTCAACATTTTTGAAAATTGAAAAAGTGCGCTGGCCAGGCACTCAGAAATTTTATAGAAAATTTTTTAGGGCGGAATCGTGTTGTAGAACTTAATTTACGTCGTATAGGAATTTTATTTTTTTTTCGGAGCGTGACAACATTTTTGAAAATTGAAAAAGTTCGCTGACCAGGTACTTAAAATTTTTTAGAAATATTTTGAGGGCGGAATCGTGTTGTAGAACTCAATTTACGTCGCATAGTAATTTTTTTTGGAGCATGTCAACATTTTTGAAAATTGAAAAAGTGCGCTGGCCAGGCACTTAGAAATTTTTTAGAAAAATTTTGAGGACGGAATCGTGTTGTAGAACTAAATTTACGTCGCATAGTAATTTTTTTTGGAGCATGTCATCATTTTTGAAAATTGAAAAAGTGCGCTGGCCAGGCACTCAGAAATTTTTTAGAAAAATTTGGAGGGCGGAATCGTGTTGTAGAACTCAATTTACGTCGCATAGGAATTTTTTTTCGGAGCATGTCAACATTTTTGAAAATTGAAAAAGTGCGCTGACCAGGTACTTTGAAATTTTTTAGAAAAATTTTGAGGACGGAATCGTGTTGTAGAACTAAATTTACGTCGCATAGTAATTTTTTTGGAGCATGTCATCATTTTTGAAAATTGAAAAAGTGCGCTGGCCAGGCACTCAGAAATTTTATAGAAAATTTTTTAGGGCGGAATCGTGTTGTAGAACTTAATTTACGTCGTATAGGAATTTTATTTTTTTTTCGGAGCGTGACAACATTTTTGAAAATTGAAAAAGTTCGCTGACCAGGTACTTAAAATTTTTTAGAAATATTTTGAGGGCGGAATCGTGTTGTAGAACTCAATTTACGTCGCATAGTAATTTTTTTTGGAGCATGTCAACATTTTTGAAAATTGAAAAAGTGCGCTGGCCAGGCACTTAGAAATTTTTTAGAAAAACTTTGAGGACGGAATCGTGTTGTAGAACTAAATTTACGTCGCATAGTAATTTTTTTTGGAGCATGTCATCATTTTTGAAAATTGAAAAAGTGCGCTGGCCAGGCACTCAGAAATTTTTTAGAAAAATTTGGAGGGCGGAATCGTGTTGTAGAACTCAATTTACGTCGCATAGGAATTTTTTTTCGGAGCATGCCAACATTTTTGAAAATTGAAAAAGTGCGCTGACCAGGTACTTTGAAATTTTTTAGAAAAATTTTGAGGGCGGAATCGTGTTGTAGAACTCAATTTACGTCGCATAGGTATTTTTTTCGAAGCATGTCAACATTTTTGAAAATTGAAAAAGTGCGCTGGCGAGGCACTCAGAAATTTTATAGAAAAATTTTTAGGGCGGAATCGTGTTGTAGAACTTAATTTACGTCGTATAGGAATTTTATTTTTTTTTCGGAGCATGACAACATTTTTGAAAATTGAAAAAGTGCGCTGACCAGGTACTTAAAATTTTTTTAGAAAAATTTTGAGGGCGGAATCGTGTTGTAGAACTCAATTTACGTCGCATAGGTATTTTTTTTCGGAGCATGTCAACATTTTTGAAAATTGAAAAAGTGCGCTGGCCAGGCACTCAAAAATTTTTTAGAAACATTTTGAGGGCCGAATCGTGTTGTAGAACTCAATTTACGTCGCATAGGTATTTTTTTCGAAGCATGTCAACATTTTTGAAAATTGAAAAAGTGCGCTGGCGAGGCACTCAGAAATTTTATAGAAAAATTTTTAGGGCGGAATCGTGTTGTAGAACTTAATTTACGTCGTATAGGAATTTTATTTTTTTTTCGGAGCATGACAACATTTTTGAAAATTGAAAAAGTGCGCAGACCAGGTACTTAAAATTTTTTTAGAAAAATTTTGAGGGCGGAATCGTGTTGTAGAACTCAATTTACGTCGCATAGGTATTTTTTTTTCGGAGCATGTCAACATTTTTGAAAATTGAAAAAGTGCGCTGGAAAGGCACTCAGAAATTTTTTAGAAAAATTTTGAGAGCCGAATCGTGTTGTAGAACTCAATTTACGTCACAGGACTTTTTTTCGGAGCATGTCAACATTTTTGAAAATTGAAAAAGTGCGCTGGCCAGGCACTCAGAAAATTTTTAGAAAAATTTTGAGGGCGCAATCGTGTTGTAGAACTAAATTTACGTCGCATAGTAATTTTTTTTCGGAGCACGTCAACATTTTTGAAAATTGAAAAAGTGCGCTGACCAGGTACTTTGAAATTTTTTAGAAAAATTTGGAGGGCGGAATAGTGTTGTAGAACTCAATTTACGTCGTATAGGATTTTTTTTTTCGGAGCATGTCAACATTTTTAAAAATTGAATAAGTGCGCTGGCCAGGTACTTAGAAATTTTTTAGAAAAATTTTGAGGGCGGAATCGTGTGGTAGAACTCAATTTACGTCGTATAGGAATTTTATTTTTTTTTCGGAGCATGACAACATTTTTGAAAATTGAAAAAGTGCGCTGACCAGGTACTTAAAGATTTTTTAGAAAAATTTTGAGGGCGGAATCGTGTTGTAGAACTCAATTTACGTCGCATAGGTATTTTTTTTCGGAGCATGTCAACATTTTTGAAAATTGAAAAAGTGCGCTGGCGGGGCACAGAAATTTTATAAAAAAATTTTTAGGGCGGAATTGTGTTGTAGAACTTAATTTACGTCGCATAGGAATTTTTTTTTCGGAGCATGCCAACATTTTTGAAAATTGAAAAAGTACGCTGACCAGGTACTTTGAAATTTTATAGAAAAATTTTTAGGGCGGAATCGTGTTGCAGAACTTAATTTACGTCGTATAGGAATTTTATTTTTTTTTGGAGCATGTCAACATGTTTGAAAATTGAAAAAGTGCGCTGGCCAGGCACTCAGAAATTTTATAAATAAATTTTTAGGGCGGAATTGTGTTGTAGAACTTAATTTACGTCGCAAATTTTTAGGGCGGAATCGTGTTCTAGAACTCAATTTACGTCGCATAGGAATTTTCTTTTCGGAGCATGTCAACATTTTTGAAAATTGAAAAAGTGCGCTGGCCAGGCGCAGAAATTTTATAAAAAAAATTTTAGGGCGGAATTGTGTTGTAGAACTTAATTTACGTCGCATAGGTATTTTTTTTCGAAGCATGTCAACATTTTTGAAAATTGAAAAAGTGCGCTGGCGGGGCACTCAGAAATTTTATAGAAAAATTTTTAGGGCGGAATTGTCTTGTAGAACTTAATTTACGTCGCATAGGAATTTTTTTTCGGAGCATGTCAACATGTTTGAAAATTGAAAAAGTGCGCTGGCCAGGCACTCAGAAATTTTATAAATAAATTTTTAGGGCGGAATTGTGTTGTAGAACTTAATTTACGTCGCAAATTTTTAGGGCGGAATCGTGTTCTAGAACTCAATTTACGTCGCATAGGAATTTTCTTTTCGGAGCATGTCAACATTTTTGAAAATTGAAAAAGTGCGCTGGCCAGGCGCAGAAATTTTATAAAAAAAATTTTAGGGCGGAATTGTGTTGTAGAACTTAATTTACGTCGCATAGGAATTTTTTTTTCGGAGCATGCTAACATTTTTGAAAATTGAAAAAGTGCGCTGACCAGGTACTTTGAAATTTTTTAGAAAAATTTTGAGGGCGGAATCGTGTTGTAGAACTCAATTTACGTCGCATAGGTATTTTTTCGAAGCATGTCAACATTTTTGAAAATTGAAAAAGTGCGCTGGCGAGGCACTCAGAAATTTTATAGAAAAATTTTTAGGGCGGAATCGTGTTGTAGAACTTAATTTACGTCGTATAGGAATTTTATTTTTTTTTTCGGAGCATGACAACATTTTTGAAAATTGAAAAAGTGCGCTGACCAGGTACTTAAAATTTTTTTAGAAAAATTTTGAGGGCGGAATCGTGTTGTAGAACTCAATTTACGTCGCATAGGTATTTTTTTTCGGAGCATGTCAACATTTTTGAAAATTGAAAAAGTGCGCTGGCCAGGCACTCAAAAATTTTTTAGAAACATTTTGAGGGCCGAATCGTGTTGTAGAACTCAATTTACGTCGCATAGGAATTTTTTTTCGGAGCATGTCAACATTTTTGAAAAAAGAAAAAGTGCGCTGACCAGGTACTTTGAAATTTTTTAGAAAAATTTGGAGGGCGGAATAGTGTTGTAGAACTCAATTTACGTCGTATAGGATTTTTTTTTCGGAGCATGTCAACATTTTTAAAAATTGAAAAAGTGGGCTGGCCAGGTACTTAGAAATTTTTTAGAAAAATTTTGAGGGCGGAATCGTGTGGTAGAACTCAATTTACGTCGTATAGGAATTTTTTTTCGGAGCATGACAACATTTTTGAAAATTGAAAAAGTGCGCTGACCAGGAACTTAAAATTTTTTTAGAAAAATTTTGAGGGTGGAATCGTGTTGTAGAACTCAATTTACGTCGCATAGGAATTTTCTTTTCGGAGCATGACAACATTTTTGAAAATTGAAAAAGTGCGCTGGCCAGGCACAGAAATTTTATAAAAAAAATTTTAGGGCGGAATTGTGTTGTAGAACTTAATTTACGTCGCATAGGAATTTTTTTTTCGGAGCATGCCAACATTTTTGAAAATTGAAAAAGTGCGCTGACCAGGTACTTTGAAATTTTTTAGAAAAATTTTGAGGGCGGAATCGTGTTGTAGAACTCAATTTACGTCGCATAGGTATTTTTTTTCGAAGCATGTCAACATTTTTGAAAATTGAAAAAGTGCGCTGGCGGGGCACTCAGAAATTTTATAGAAAAATTTTTAGGGCGGAATTGTGTTGTAGAACTTAATTTACGTCGCATAGGAATTTTTTTTCGGAGCATGTCAACATGTTTGAAAATTGAAAAAGTGCGCTGGCCAGGCACAGAAATTTTATAAAAAAATTTTTAGGGCGGAATTGTGTTGTAGAACTTAATTTACGTCGCATAGGAATTTTTTTTCGGAGCATGCCAACATTTTTGAAAATTGAAAAAGTGCGCTGACCAGGTACTTTGAAATTTTTTAGAAAAATTTTGAGGGCGGAATCGTGTTGTAGAACTCAATTTACGTCGCATAGGTATTTTTTTCGAAGCATGTCAACATTTTTGAAAATTGAAAAAGTGCGCTGGCGAGGCACTCAGAAATTTTATAGAAAAATATTTAGGGCGGAATCGTGTTGTAGAACTTAATTTACGTCGTATAGGAATTTTATTTTTTTTCGGAGCATGACAACATTTTTGAAAATTGAAAAAGTGCGCTGACCAGGTACTTAAAATTTTTTTAGAAAAATTTTGAGGGCGGAATCGTGTTGTAGAACTCAATTTACGTCGCATAGGTATTTTTTTTCGGAGCATGTCAACATTTTTGAAAATTGAAAAAGTGCGCTGGCCAGGCACTCAAAAATTTTTTAGAAACATTTTGAGGGCCGAATCGTGTTGTAGAACTCAATTTACGTCGCATAGGAATTTTTTTTCGGAGCATGTCAACATTTTTGAAAATTGAAAAAGTGCGCTGGCCAGGCACTCAAAAATTTTTTAGAAACATTTTGAGGGCCGAATCGTGTTGTAGAACTCAATTTACGTCGCATAGGTATTTTTTTTCGGAGCATGACAACATTTTTGAAAATTGAAAAAGTGCGCTGACCAGGAACTTAAAAATTTTTTAGAAAAATTTTGAGGGTGGAATCGTGTTCTAGAACTCAATTTACGTCGCATAGGAATTTTCTTTTCGGAGCATGTCAACATTTTTGAAAATTGAAAAAGTGCGCTGGCCAGGCGCAGAAATTTTATAAAAAAAATTTTAGGGCGGAATTGTGTTGTAGAACTTAATTTACGTCGCATAGGAATTTTTTTTCGGAGCATGCCAACATTTTTGAAAATTGAAAAAGTGCGCTGACCAGGTACTTTGAAATTTTTTAGAAAAATTTTGAGGGCGGAATCGTGTGGTAGAACTCAATTTACGTCGTATAGGAATTTTTTTTCGGAGCATGACAACATTTTTGAAAATTGACCAGGAACTTAAAATTTTTTTAGAAAAATTTTGAGGGTGGAATCGTGTTGTAGAACTCAATTTACGTCGCATAGGAATTTTCTTTTCGGAGCATGTCAACATTTTTAAAAATTAAAAAAGTGCGCTGGCCAGGCACTCAGAAAATTTTTAGAAAAATTTTGAGGGCGCAATCGTGTTGTAGAACTTAATTTACGTCGCATAGTAATTTTTTTTCGGAGCATGTCAACATTTTTGAAAATTGAAAAAGTCCGCTGGTCAGGCACTTAGAAATTTTTTTGGAAAAATTTTGAGGACGGAATCGTGTTGGAGAACTAAATTTACGTCGCATAGTAATTTTTTTTCGGAGCATGTCAACATTTTTGAAAATTGAAAAAGTGCGCTGGCCAGGTACTTTGAAATTTTTTAGAAAAATTTGGAGGGAGGAATAGTGTTTTAGAACTCAATTTACGTCGCATAGGAATTTTCTTTTCGGAGGATGTCAACATTTTTGAAAATTGAAAAAGTGCTCTGACCAGGTACTTAAAATTTTTTTAGAAAAATTTTGAGGTCGGAATCGTGTTGTAGAACTCAATTTACGTCGCATAGGTATTTTTTTTCGGAGCATGTCAACATTTTTGAAAATTGAAAAAGTGCGCTGGCCAGGCACTCAAAAATTTTTTAGAAACATTTTGAGGGCGGAATCGTGTTGTAGAACTCAATTTACGTCGCATAGGAATTTTTTTTCGGAGCATGTCAACATTTTTGAAAATTGAAAAAGTGCGCTGGCCAGGCACTCAGAAATTTTATAGAAAATTTTTTAGGGCGGAATCGTGTTGTAGAACTTAATTTACGTCGTATAGGAATTTTATTTTTTTTTCGGAGCGTGACAACATTTTTGAAAATTGAAAAAGTTCGCTGACCAGGTACTTAAAATTTTTTTAGAAAAATTTTGAGGGCGGAATCGTGTTGTAGAACTCAATTTACGTCGCATAGGTATTTTTTTTCGGAGCATGTCAACATTTTTGAAAATTGAAAAAGTGCGCTGGCCAGGCACTCAAAAATTTTTTAGAAACATTTTGAGGGCGGAATCGTGTTGTAGAACTCAATTTACGTCGCATAGTAATTTTTTTTGGAGCATGTCAACATGTTTGAAAATTGAAAAAGTGCGCTGGCCAGGCACTCAGAAATTTTTTAGAAAAATTTGGAGGGCCGAATCGTGTTGTAGAACTTAATTTACGTCGCATAGGAATTTTATTTTCGGAGCATGTCAACATTTTTGAAAATTGAAAAAGTGCGCTGGCCAGGCACAGAAATTTTATAAAAAAATTTTTAGGGCGGAATTGTGTTGTAGAACTTAATTTACGTCGCATAGGAATTTTTTTTTCGGAGCATGCCAACATTTTTGAAAATTGAAAAAGTGCGCTGACAAGGTACTTAGAAATTTTTTAGAAAAATTTTGAGGGCGGAATCGTGTTGTAGAACTCAAATTACGTCGCATAGGTATTTTTTTTCGGAGCATGTCAACATTTTTGAAAATTGAAAAAGTGCGCTGGCCAGGCACACAAAAATTGTATAGAAAAATTTTGAGGGCGGAATCGTGTTGTAGAACTCAATTTACGTCACAGGACTTTTTTTTCGGAGCATGTCAACATTTTTGAAAATTGAAAAAGTGCGCTGGCCAGGCACTCAGAAAATTTTTAGAAAAATTTTGAGGGCGGAATCGTGTTGTAGAACTCAATTTACGTCGCATAGGAATTTTTTTTTCTGAGCATGTCAACATTTTTAAAAATTAAAAAAGTGCGCTGGCCAGGCACTCAGAAATTTTTTAGAAAAATTTTGTGGGCGGAATCGTGTTGTAGAAGTCAATTTACGTCGCATAGGAATTTTCTTTTCGGAGCATGTCAACATTTTTGAAAATTGAAAAAGTGCGCTGGCCAGGCACTCAGAAATTTTTTAGAAAAATTTTTAGTGCCGAATCGTGTTGTAGAACTTAATTTACGTCACAGGACTTTTTTTTCGGAGCATGTCAACATTTTTGAAAATTGAAAAAGTGCGCTGGCGAGGCACTCAGAAATTTTATAGAAAAATTTTTAGGGCGGAATCGTGTTGTAGAACTTAATTTACGTCGTATAGGAATTTTATTTTTTTTTCGGAGCATGACAACATTTTTGAAAATTGAAAAAGTGCGCAGACCAGGTACTTAAAATTTTTTTAGAAAAATTTTGAGGGCGGAATCGTGTTGTAGAACTCAATTTACGTCACAGGACTTTTTTTTCGGAGCATGTCAACATTTTTGAAAATTGAAAAAGTGCGCTGGCCAGGCACTCAGAAAATTTTTAGAAAAATTTTGAGGGCGCAATCGTGTTGTAGAACTAAATTTACGTCGCATAGTAATTTTTTTTCGGAGCACGTCAACATTTTTGAAAATTGAAAAAGTGCGCTGACCAGGTACTTTGAAATTTTTTAGAAAAATTTGGAGGGCGGAATAGTGTTGTAGAACTCAATTTACGTCGTATAGGATTTTTTTTTTTCGGAGCATGTCAACATTTTTAAAAATTGAAAAAGTGCGCTGGCCAGGTACTTAGAAATTTTTTAGAAAAATTTTGAGGGCGGAATCGTGTGGTAGAACTCAATTTACGTCGTATAGGAATTTTATTTTTTTTTCGGAGCATGACAACATTTTTGAAAATTGAAAAAGTGCGCTGACCAGGTACTTAAAGATTTTTTAGAAAAATTTTGAGGGCGGAATCGTGTTGTAGAACTCAATTTACGTCGCATAGGTATTTTTTTTCGGAGCATGTCAACATTTTTGAAAATTGAAAAAGTGCGCTGGCGGGGCACAGAAATTTTATAAAAAAATTTTTAGGGCGGAATTGTGTTGTAGAACTTAATTTACGTCGCATAGGAATTTTTTTTTCGGAGCATGCCAACATTTTTGAAAATTGAAAAAGTACGCTGACCAGGTACTTTGAAATTTTATAGAAAAATTTTTAGGGCGGAATCGTGTTGCAGAACTTAATTTACGTCGTATAGGAATTTTATTTTTTTTTTGGATCATGTCAACATGTTTGAAAATTGAAAAAGTGCGCTGGCCAGGCACTCAGAAATTTTATAAATAAATTTTTAGGGCGGAATTGTGTTGTAGAACTTAATTTACGTCGCAAATTTTTAGGGCGGAATCGTGTTCTAGAACTCAATTTACGTCGCATAGGAATTTTCTTTTCGGAGCATGTCAACATTTTTGAAAATTGAAAAAGTGCGCTGACAAGGTACTTAGAAATTTTTTAGAAAAATTTTGAGGGCGGAATCGTGTTGTAGAACTCAAATTACGTCGCATAGGTATTTTTTTTCGGAGCATGTCAACATTTTTGAAAATTGAAAAAGTGCGCTGGCCAGGCACACAAAAATTGTATAGAAAAATTTTGAGGGCGGAATCGTGTTGTAGAACTCAATTTACGTCACAGGACTTTTTTTTCGGAGCATGTCAACATTTTTGAAAATTGAAAAAGTGCGCTTGCCATTCACTCAGAAAATTTTTAGAAAAATTTTGAGGGCGGAATCGTGTTGTAGAACTCAATTTACGTCGCATAGGAATTTTTTTTTCGGAGCATGTCAACATTTTTGAAAATTGAAAAAGTGCGCTGGCTAGGCACTCAGAAAATTTTTAGAAAAATTTTGAGGACGCAATCGTGTTGTAGAACTAAATTTACGTCGCATAGTAATTTTTTTTCGGAGCATGTCAACATTTTTGAAAATTGAAAAAGTGCGCTGACCAGGTACTTTGAAATTTTTTAGAAAAATTTGGAGGGCGGAATAGTGTTGTAGAACTCAATTTACGTCGTATAGGATTTTTTTTTTCGGAGCATGTCAACATTTTTAAAAATTGAAAAAGTGCGCTGGCCAGGTACTTAGAAATTTTTTAGAAAAATTTTGAGGGCGGTATCGTGTGGTAGAACTCAATTTACGTCGTATAGGAATTTTATTTTTTTTATCGGAGCATGACAACATTCTTGAAAATTGAAAAAGTTCGCTGACCAGGTACTTAAAAATTTTTTAGAAAAATTTTGAGGGCGGAATCGTGTTGTAGAACTCAATTTACGTCGCATAGGTATTTTTTTTCGGAGCATGTCAACATTTTTGAAAATTGAAAAAGTGCGCTGGCCAGGCACTCAGAAATTTTTTAGAAAAATTTTGAGGGTGGAATCGTGTTGTAGAACTCAATTTACGTAGCATAGGAATTTTCTTTTCGGAGCATGTCAACATTTTTGAAAATTGAAAAAGTGCGCTGGCCAGGCACAAAAATTTTTTAGAAAAATTTTGAGGGCGGAATCGTGTGGTAGAACTCAATTTACGTCGTATAGGAATTTTATTTTTTTTTTCGGAGCATGACAACATTTTTGAAAATTGAAAAAGTGCGCTGACCAGGTACTTAAAGATTTTTTAGAAAAATTTTGAGGGCTTAATCGTGTTGTAGAACTCAATTTACGTCGCATAGGTATTTTTTTTTCGGAGCATGTCAACATTTTTGAAAATTGAAAAAGTGCGCTGGCCAGGCACACAAAAATTGTATAGAAAAATTTTGAGGGCGGAATCGTGTTGTAGAACTCAATTTACGTCACAGGACTTTTTTTTCGGAGCATGTCAACATTTTTGAAAATTGAAAAAGTGCGCTGGCCAGGCACTCAGAAATTTTTTAGAAAAATTTTTAGTGCCGAATCGTGTTGTAGAACTCAATTTACGTCACAGGACTTTTTTTTTCGGAGCATGTCAACATTTTTGAAAATTGAAAAAGTGCGCTGGCTAGGCACTCAGAAAATTTTTAGAAAAATTTTGAGGACGCAATCGTGTTGTAGAACTAAATTTACGTCGCATAGTAATTTTTTTTCTTAGCATGTCAACATTTTTGAAAATTGAAAAAGTGCGCTGACCAGGTACTTTGAAATTTTTTAGAAAAATTTGGAGGGCGGAATAGTGTTGTAGAACTCAATTTACGTCGTATAGGATTTTTTTTTTCGGAGCATGTCAACATTTTTAAAAATTGAAAAAGTGCGCTGGCCAGGTACTTAGAAATTTTTTAGAAAAATTTTGAGGGCGGAATCGTGTTGTAGAACTCAATTTACGTCGCATAGGTATTTTTTTTCGGAGCATGTCAACATTTTTGAAAATTGAAAAAGTGCGCTGGCCAGGCACTCAAAAATTTTTTAGAAACATTTTGAGGGCCGAATCGTGTTGTAGAACTCAATTTACGTCGCATAGGAATTTTTTTTCGGAGCATGTCAACATTTTTGAAAAAAGAAAAAGTGCGCTGACCAGGAACTTAAAATTTTTTTAGAAAAATTTTGAGGGTGGAATCGTGTTGTAGAACTCAATTTACGTCGCATAGGAATTTTCTTTTCGGAGCATGACAACATTTTTGAAAATTGAAAAAGTGCGCTGGCCAGGCACAGAAATTTTATAAAAAAAATTTTAGGGCGGAATTGTGTTGTAGAACTTAATTTACGTCGCATAGGAATTTTTTTTTCGGAGCATGCCAACATTTTTGAAAATTGAAAAAGTGCGCTGACCAGGTACTTTGAAATTTTTTAGAAAAATTTTGAGGGCGGAATCGTGTTGTAGAACTCAATTTACGTCGCATAGGTATTTTTTTTCGAAGCATGTCAACATTTTTGAAAATTGAAAAAGTGCGCTGGCGGGGCACTCAGAAATTTTATAGAAAAATTTTTAGGGCGGAATTGTGTTGTAGAACTTAATTTACGTCGCATAGGAATTTTTTTTCGGAGCATGTCAACATGTTTGAAAATTGAAAAAGTGCGCTGGCCAGGCACAGAAATTTTATAAAAAAATTTTTAGGGCGGAATTGTGTTGTAGAACTTAATTTACGTCGCATAGGAATTTTTTTTCGGAGCATGCCAACATTTTTGAAAATTGAAAAAGTGCGCTGACCAGGTACTTTGAAATTTTTTAGAAAAATTTTGAGGGCGGAATCGTGTTGTAGAACTCAATTTACGTCGCATAGGTATTTTTTTCGAAGCATGTCAACATTTTTGAAAATTGAAAAAGTGCGCTGGCGAGGCACTCAGAAATTTTATAGAAAAATATTTAGGGCGGAATCGTGTTGTAGAACTTAATTTACGTCGTATAGGAATTTTATTTTTTTTCGGAGCATGACAACATTTTTGAAAATTGAAAAAGTGCGCTGACCAGGTACTTAAAATTTTTTTAGAAAAATTTTGAGGGCGGAATCGTGTTGTAGAACTCAATTTACGTCGCATAGGTATTTTTTTTCGGAGCATGTCAACATTTTTGAAAATTGAAAAAGTGCGCTGGCCAGGCACTCAAAAATTTTTTAGAAACATTTTGAGGGCCGAATCGTGTTGTAGAACTCAATTTACGTCGCATAGGAATCTTTTTTCGGAGCATGTCAACATTTTTGAAAATTGAAAAAGTGCGCTGGCCAGGCACTCAAAAATTTTTTAGAAACATTTTGAGGGCCGAATCGTGTTGTAGAACTCAATTTACGTCGCATAGGTATTTTTTTTCGGAGCATGACAACATTTTTGAAAATTGAAAAAGTGCGCTGACCAGGAACTTAAAAATTTTTTAGAAAAATTTTGAGGGTGGAATCGTGTTCTAGAACTCAATTTACGTCGCATAGGAATTTTCTTTTCGGAGCATGTCAACATTTTTGAAAATTGAAAAAGTGCGCTGGCCAGGCGCAGAAATTTTATAAAAAAAATTTTAGGGCGGAATTGTGTTGTAGAACTTAATTTACGTCGCATAGGAATTTTTTTTCGGAGCATGCCAACATTTTTGAAAATTGAAAAAGTGCGCTGACCAGGTACTTTGAAATTTTTTAGAAAAATTTTGAGGGCGGAATCGTGTGGTAGAACTCAATTTACGTCGTATAGGAATTTTTTTTCGGAGCATGACAACATTTTTGAAAATTGACCAGGAACTTAAAATTTTTTTAGAAAAATTTTGAGGGTGGAATCGTGTTGTAGAACTCAATTTACGTCGCATAGGAATTTTCTTTTCGGAGCATGTCAACATTTTTAAAAATTAAAAAAGTGCGCTGGCCAGGCACTCAGAAAATTTTTAGAAAAATTTTGAGGGCGCAATCGTGTTGTAGAACTTAATTTACGTCGCATAGTAATTTTTTTTCGGAGCATGTCAACATTTTTGAAAATTGAAAAAGTCCGCTGGTCAGGCACTTAGAAATTTTTTTGGAAAAATTTTGAGGACGGAATCGTGTTGGAGAACTAAATTTACGTCGCATAGTAATTTTTTTTCGGAGCATGTCAACATTTTTGAAAATTGAAAAAGTGCGCTGGCCAGGTACTTTGAAATTTTTTAGAAAAATTTGGAGGGAGGAATAGTGTTTTAGAACTCAATTTACGTCGCATAGGAATTTTCTTTTCGGAGGATGTCAACATTTTTGAAAATTGAAAAAGTGCTCTGACCAGGTACTTAAAATTTTTTTAGAAAAATTTTGAGGTCGGAATCGTGTTGTAGAACTCAATTTACGTCGCATAGGTATTTTTTTTCGGAGCATGTCAACATTTTTGAAAATTGAAAAAGTGCGCTGGCCAGGCACTCAAAAATTTTTTAGAAACATTTTGAGGGCGGAATCGTGTTGTAGAACTCAATTTACGTCGCATAGGAATTTTTTTTCGGAGCATGTCAACATTTTTGAAAATTGAAAAAGTGCGCTGGCCAGGCACTCAGAAATTTTATAGAAAATTTTTTAGGGCGGAATCGTGTTGTAGAACTTAATTTACGTCGTATAGGAATTTTATTTTTTTTTCGGAGCGTGACAACATTTTTGAAAATTGAAAAAGTTCGCTGACCAGGTACTTAAAATTTTTTTAGAAAAATTTTGAGGGCGGAATCGTGTTGTAGAACTCAATTTACGTCGCATAGGTATTTTTTTTCGGAGCATGTCAACATTTTTGAAAATTGAAAAAGTGCGCTGGCCAGGCACTCAAAAATTTTTTAGAAACATTTTGAGGGCGGAATCGTGTTGTAGAACTCAATTTACGTCGCATAGTAATTTTTTTTGGAGCATGTCAACATGTTTGAAAATTGAAAAAGTGCGCTGGCCAGGCACTCAGAAATTTTTTAGAAAAATTTGGAGGGCGGAATCGTGTTGTAGAACTTAATTTACGTCGCATAGGAATTTTATTTTCGGAGCATGTCAACATTTTTGAAAATTGAAAAAGTGCGCTGGCCAGGCACAGAAATTTTATAAAAAAATTTTTAGGGCGGAATTGTGTTGTAGAACTTAATTTACGTCGCATAGGAATTTTTTTTTCGGAGCATGCCAACATTTTTGAAAATTGAAAAAGTGCGCTGACAAGGTACTTAGAAATTTTTTAGAAAAATTTTGAGGGCGGAATCGTGTTGTAGAACTCAAATTACGTCGCATAGGTATTTTTTTTCGGAGCATGTCAACATTTTTGAAAATTGAAAAAGTGCGCTGGCCAGGCACACAAAAATTGTATAGAAAAATTTTGAGGGCGGAATCGTGTTGTAGAACTCAATTTACGTCACAGGACTTTTTTTTCGGAGCATGTCAACATTTTTGAAAATTGAAAATGTGCGCTGGCCAGGCACTCAGAAAATTTTTAGAAAAATTTTGAGGGCGGAATCGTGTTGTAGAACTCAATTTACGTCGCATAGGAATTTTTTTTTCTGAGCATGTCAACATTTTTAAAAATTAAAAAAGTGCGCTGGCCAGGCACTCAGAAATTTTTTAGAAAAATTTTGTGGGCGGAATCGTGTTGTAGAAGTCAATTTACGTCGCATAGGAATTTTCTTTTCGGAGCATGTCAACATTTTTGAAAATTGAAAAAGTGCGCTGGCCAGGCACTCAGAAATTTTTTAGAAAAATTTTTAGTGCCGAATCGTGTTGTAGAACTTAATTTACGTCACAGGACTTTTTTTTCGGAGCATGTCAACATTTTTGAAAATTGAAAAAGTGCGCTGGCGAGGCACTCAGAAATTTTATAGAAAAATTTTTAGGGCGGAATCGTGTTGTAGAACTTAATTTACGTCGTATAGGAATTTTATTTTTTTTTCGGAGCATGACAACATTTTTGAAAATTGAAAAAGTGCGCAGACCAGGTACTTAAAATTTTTTTAGAAAAATTTTGAGGGCGGAATCGTGTTGTAGAACTCAATTTACGTCGCATAGGTATTTTTTTTCGGAGCATGTCAACATTTTTGAAAATTGAAAAAGTGCGCTGGAAAGGCACTCAGAAATTTTTTAGAAAAATTTTGAGAGCCGAATCGTGTTGTAGAACTCAATTTACGTCACAGGACTTTTTTTTCGGAGCATGTCAACATTTTTGAAAATTGAAAAAGTGCGCTGGCCAGGCACTCAGAAAATTTTTAGAAAAATTTTGAGGGCGCAATCGTGTTGTAGAACTAAATTTACGTCGCATAGTAATTTTTTTTCGGAGCACGTCAACATTTTTGAAAATTGAAAAAGTGCGCTGACCAGGTACTTTGAAATTTTTTAGAAAAATTTGGAGGGCGGAATAGTGTTGTAGAACTCAATTTACGTCGTATAGGATTTTTTTTTTTCGGAGCATGTCAACATTTTTAAAAATTGAAAAAGTGCGCTGGCCAGGTACTTAGAAATTTTTTAGAAAAATTTTGAGGGCGGAATCGTGTGGTAGAACTCAATTTACGTCGTATAGGAATTTTATTTTTTTTTCGGAGCATGACAACATTTTTGAAAATTGAAAAAGTGCGCTGACCAGGTACTTAAAGATTTTTTAGAAAAATTTTGAGGGCGGAATCGTGTTGTAGAACTCAATTTACGTCGCATAGGTATTTTTTTTCGGAGCATGTCAACATTTTTGAAAATTGAAAAAGTGCGCTGGCGGGGCACAGAAATTTTATAAAAAAATTTTTAGGGCGGAATTGTGTTGTAGAACTTAATTTACGTCGCATAGGAATTTTTTTTTCGGAGCATGCCAACATTTTTGAAAATTGAAAAAGTACGCTGACCAGGTACTTTGAAATTTTATAGAAAAATTTTTAGGGCGGAATCGTGTTGCAGAACTTAATTTACGTCGTATAGGAATTTTATTTTTTTTTGGATCATGTCAACATGTTTGAAAATTGAAAAAGTGCGCTGGCCAGGCACTCAGAAATTTTATAAATAAATTTTTAGGGCGGAATTGTGTTGTAGAACTTAATTTACGTCGCAAATTTTTAGGGCGGAATCGTGTTCTAGAACTCAATTTACGTCGCATAGGAATTTTCTTTTCGGAGCATGTCAACATTTTTGAAAATTGAAAAAGTGCGCTGACAAGGTACTTAGAAATTTTTTAGAAAAATTTTGAGGGCGGAATCGTGTTGTAGAACTCAAATTACGTCGCATAGGTATTTTTTTTCGGAGCATGTCAACATTTTTGAAAATTGAAAAAGTGCGCTGGCCAGGCACACAAAAATTGTATAGAAAAATTTTGAGGGCGGAATCGTGTTGTAGAACTCAATTTACGTCACAGGACTTTTTTTTCGGAGCATGTCAACATTTTTGAAAATTGAAAAAGTGCGCTTGCCATTCACTCAGAAAATTTTTAGAAAAATTTTGAGGGCGGAATCGTGTTGTAGAACTCAATTTACGTCGCATAGGAATTTTTTTTTCGGAGCATGTCAACATTTTTGAAAATTGAAAAAGTGCGCTGGCTAGGCACTCAGAAAATTTTTAGAAAAATTTTGAGGACGCAATCGTGTTGTAGAACTAAATTTACGTCGCATAGTAATTTTTTTTCGGAGCATGTCAACATTTTTGAAAATTGAAAAAGTGCGCTGACCAGGTACTTTGAAATTTTTTAGAAAAATTTGGAGGGCGGAATAGTGTTGTAGAACTCAATTTACGTCGTATAGGATTTTTTTTTTCGGAGCATGTCAACATTTTTAAAAATTGAAAAAGTGCGCTGGCCAGGTACTTAGAAATTTTTTAGAAAAATTTTGAGGGCGGTATCGTGTGGTAGAACTCAATTTACGTCGTATAGGAATTTTATTTTTTTTATCGGAGCATGACAACATTCTTGAAAATTGAAAAAGTTCGCTGACCAGGTACTTAAAAATTTTTTAGAAAAATTTTGAGGGCGGAATCGTGTTGTAGAACTCAATTTACGTCGCATAGGTATTTTTTTTCGGAGCATGTCAACATTTTTGAAAATTGAAAAAGTGCGCTGGCCAGGCACTCAGAAATTTTTTAGAAAAATTTTGAGGGTGGAATCGTGTTGTAGAACTCAATTTACGTAGCATAGGAATTTTCTTTTCGGAGCATGTCAACATTTTTGAAAATTGAAAAAGTGCGCTGGCCAGGCACAAAAATTTTTTAGAAAAATTTTGAGGGCGGAATCGTGTGGTAGAACTCAATTTACGTCGTATAGGAATTTTATTTTTTTTTTCGGAGCATGACAACATTTTTGAAAATTGAAAAAGTGCGCTGACCAGGTACTTAAAGATTTTTTAGAAAAATTTTGAGGGCTTAATCGTGTTGTAGAACTCAATTTACGTCGCATAGGTATTTTTTTTTCGGAGCATGTCAACATTTTTGAAAATTGAAAAAGTGCGCTGGCCAGGCACACAAAAATTGTATAGAAAAATTTTGAGGGCGGAATCGTGTTGTAGAACTCAATTTACGTCACAGGACTTTTTTTTCGGAGCATGTCAACATTTTTGAAAATTGAAAAAGTGCGCTGGCCAGGCACTCAGAAATTTTTTAGAAAAATTTTTAGTGCCGAATCGTGTTGTAGAACTCAATTTACGTCACAGGACTTTTTTTTTCGGAGCATGTCAACATTTTTGAAAATTGAAAAAGTGCGCTGGCTAGGCACTCAGAAAATTTTTAGAAAAATTTTGAGGACGCAATCGTGTTGTAGAACTAAATTTACGTCGCATAGTAATTTTTTTTCTTAGCATGTCAACATTTTTGAAAATTGAAAAAGTGCGCTGACCAGGTACTTTGAAATTTTTTAGAAAAATTTGGAGGGCGGAATAGTGTTGTAGAACTCAATTTACGTCGTATAGGATTTTTTTTTTCGGAGCATGTCAACATTTTTAAAAATTGAAAAAGTGCGCTGGCCAGGTACTTAGAAATTTTTTAGAAAAATTTTGAGGGCGGTATCGTGTGGTAGAACTCAATTTACGTCGTATAGGAATTTTATTTTTTTTATCGGAGCATGACAACATTCTTGAAAATTGAAAAAGTGCTCTGACCAGGTACTTAAAAATTTTTTAGAAAAATTTTGAGGGCGGAATCGTGTTGTAGAACTCAATTTACGTCGCATAGGTATTTTTTTTCGGAGCATGTCAACATTTTTGAAAATTGAAAAAGTGCGCTGGCCAGGCACTCAGAAATTTTTTAGAAAAATTTTGAGGGTGGAATCGTGTTGTAGAATTCAATTTACGTAGCATAGGAATTTTCTTTTCGGAGCATGTCAACATTTTTGAAAATTGAAAAAGTGCGCTGGCCAGGCACAAAAATTTTTTAGAAAAATTTTGAGGGCGGAATCGTGTGGTAGAACTCAATTTACGTCGTATAGGAATTTTATTTTTTTTTTCGGAGCATGACAACATTTTTGAAAATTGAAAAAGTGCGCTGACCAGGTACTTAAAGATTTTTTAGAAAAATTTTGAGAGCGGAATCGTGTTGTAGAACTCAATTTACGTCGCATAGGTATTTTTTTTCGGAGCATGTCAACATTTTTGAAAATTGAGAAAGTGCGCTGGCCAGGCACTCAGAAATTTTTTAGAAAAATTTTGAGGGTGGAATCGTGTTGTAGAACTCAATTTACGTAGCATAGGAATTTTCTTTTCGGAGCATGTCAACATTTTTGAAAATTGAAAAAGTGCGCTGGCCAGGCACTCACAAATTTTTTAGAAACATTTTGAGGGCGGAATCGTGTTGTAGAACTCAATTTACGTCGCATAGGAATTTTTTTTCGGAGCATGTCAACATTTTTGAAAATTGAAAAAGTGCGCTGGCCAGGCACTCAGAAATTTTATAGAAAATTTTTTAGGGCGGAATCGTGTTGTAGAACTTAATTTACGTCGTATAGGAATTTTATTTTTTTTTCGGAGCGTGACAACATTTTTGAAAATTGAAAAAGTTCGCTGACCAGGTACTTAAAATTTTTTAGAAATATTTTGAGGGCGGAATCGTGTTGTAGAACTCAATTTACGTCGCATAGTAATTTTTTTTGGAGCATGTCAACATTTTTGAAAATTGAAAAAGTGCGCTGGCCAGGCACTCAAAAATTTTTTAGAAACATTTTGAGGGCCGAATCGTGTTGTAGAACTCAATTTACGTCGCATAGGAATTTTTTTTCGGAGCATGTCAACATTTTTGAAAATAGAAAAAGTGCGCTGACCAGGTACTTTGAAATTTTTTAGAAAAATTTGGAGGGCGGAATAGTGTTGTAGAACTCAATTTACGTCGTATAGGATTTTTTTTTCGGAGCATGTCAACATTTTTAAAAATTGAAAAAGTGGGCTGGCCAGGTACTTAGAAATTTTTTAGAAAAATTTTGAGGGCGGAATCGTGTGGTAGAACTCAATTTACGTCGTATAGGAATTTTTTTTCGGAGCATGACAACATTTTTGAAAATTGAAAAAGTGCGCTGACCAGGAACTTAAAATTTTTTTAGAAAAATTTTGAGGGTGGAATCGTGTTGTAGAACTCAATTTACGTCGCATAAGAATTTTCTTTTCGGAGCATGACAACATTTTTGAAAATTGAAAAAGTGCGCTGGCCAGGCACAGAAATTTTATAAAAAAAATTTTAGGGCGGAATTGTGTTGTAGAACTTAATTTACGTCGCATAGGAATTTTTTTTTCGGAGCATGCCAACATTTTTGAAAATTGAAAAAGTGCGCTGACCAGGTACTTTGAAATTTTTTAGAAAAATTTTGAGGGCGGAATCGTGTTGTAGAACTCAATTTACGTCGCATAGGTATTTTTTTTCGAAGCATGTCAACATTTTTGAAAATTGAAAAAGTGCGCTGGCGGGGCACTCAGAAATTTTATAGAAAAATTTTTAGGGCGGAATTGTGTTGTAGAACTTAATTTACGTCGCATAGGAATTTTTTTTCGGAGCATGTCAACATGTTTGAAAATTGAAAAAGTGCGCTGGCCAGGCACAGAAATTTTATAAAAAAATTTTTAGGGCGGAATTGTGTTGTAGAACTTAATTTACGTCGCATAGGAATTTTTTTTTCGGAGCATGCCAACATTTTTGAAAATTGAAAAAGTGCGCTGACCAGGTACTTTGAAATTTTATAGAAAAATTTTTAGGGCGGAATCGTGTTGCAGAACTTAATTTACGTCGTATAGGAATTTTATATTTTTTTCGGAGCATGACAACATTTTTGAAAATTGCAAAAGTGCGCTGACCAGGTACTTAAAATTTTTTTAGAAAAATTTTGAGGGCGGAATCGTGTTGTAGAACTCAATTTACGTCGCATAGGTATTTTTTTTCGGAGCATGTCAACATTTTTGAAAATTGAAAAAGTGCGCTGGCCAGGCACTCAAAAATTTTTTAGAAACATTTTGAGGGCGGAATCGTGTTGTAGAACTCAATTTACGTCGCATAGGAATTTTTTTTCGGAGCATGTCAACATTTTTGAAAATAGAAAAAGTGAGCTGACCAGGTACTTTGAAATTTTTTAGAAAAATTTGGAGGGCGGAATAGTGTTGTAGAACTCAATTTACGTCGTATAGGATTTTTTTTTCGGAGCATGTCAACATTTTTAAAAATTGAAAAAGTGCGCTGGCCAGGTACTTAGAAATTTTTTAGAAAAATTTTGAGGGCGGAATCGTGTGGTAGAACTCAATTTACGTCGTATAGGAATTTTATTTTTTTTTCGGAGCATGACAACATTTTTGAAAATTGAAAAAGTGCGCTGACCAGGAACTTAAAAATTTTTTAGAAAAATTTTGAGGGTGGAATCGTGTTCTAGAACTCAATTTACGTCGCATAGGAATTTTCTTTTCGGAGCATGTCAACATTTTTGAAAATTGAAAAAGTGCGCTGGCCAGGCGCAGAAATTTTATAAAAAAAATTTTAGGGCGGAATTGTGTTGTAGAACTTAATTTACGTCGCATAGGAATTTTTTTTCGGAGCATGCCAACATTTTTGAAAATTGAAAAAGTGCGCTGACCAGGTACTTTGAAATTTTTTAGAAAAATTTTGAGGGCGGAATCGTGTTGTAGAACTCAATTTACGTCGCATAGGTATTTTTTTCGAAGCATGTCAACATTTTTGAAAATTGAAAAAGTGCGCTG
Source organism: Pseudeuparius sepicola (assembly GCA_963920635.1). Classification (NCBI taxonomy): domain Eukaryota; kingdom Metazoa; phylum Arthropoda; class Insecta; order Coleoptera; family Anthribidae; genus Pseudeuparius; species Pseudeuparius sepicola. Next base: position 84,870,539 of record OY987298.1, on the reverse strand, counting down.
GCGAGGCACTCAGAAATTTTATAGAAAAATATTTAGGGCGGAATCGTGTTGTAGAACTTAATTTACGTCGTATAGGAATTTTATTTTTTTTCGGAGCATGACAACATTTTTGAAAATTGAAAAAGTGCGCTGACCAGGTACTTAAAATTTTTTTAGAAAAATTTTGAGGGCGGAATCGTGATGTAGAACTCAATTTACGTCGCATAGGTATTTTTTTTCGGAGCATGTCAACATTTTTGAAAATTGAAAAAGTGCGCTGGCCAGGCACTCAAAAATTTTTTAGAAACATTTTGAGGGCCGAATCGTGTTGTAGAACTCAATTTACGTCGCATAGGAATTTTTTTTCGGAGCATGTCAACATTTTTGAAAATAGAAAAAGTGCGCTGACCAGGTACTTTGAAATTTTTTAGAAAAATTTGGAGGGCGGAATAGTGTTGTAGAACTCAATTTACGTCGTATAGGATTTTTTTTTCGGAGCATGACAACATTTTTAAAAATTGAAAAAGTGGGCTGGCCAGGTACTTAAAAATTTTTTAGAAAAATTTTGAGGGCGGAATCGTGTGGTAGAACTCAATTTACGTCGTATAGGAATTTTTTTTCGGAGCATGACAACATTTTTGAAAATTGAAAAAGTGCGCTGACCAGGAACTTAAAATTTTTTTAGAAAAATTTTGAGGGTGGAATCGTGTTGTAGAACTCAATTTACGTCGCATAGGAATTTTCTTTTCGGAGCATGACAACATTTTTAAAAATTGAAAAAGTGCGCTGGCCAGGCACAGAAATTTTATAAAAAAATTTTTAGGGCGGAATTGTGTTGTAGAACATAATTTACGTCGCATAGGAATTTTTTTTTCGGAGCATGCCAACATTTTTGAAAATTGAAAAAGTGCGCTGACCAGGTACTTTGAAATTTTTTAGAAAAATTTTGAGGGCGGAATCGTGTTGTAGAACTCAATTTACGTCGCATAGGTATTTTTTTTCGAAGCATGTCAACATTTTTGAAAATTGAAAAAGTGCGCTGGCGGGGCACTCAGAAATTTTATAGAAAAATTTTTAGGGCGGAATCGTGTTGTAGAACTTAATTTACGTCGTATAGGAATTTTTTTTTTCGGAGCATGACAACATTTTTGAAAATTGAAAAAGTGCGCTGGCCAGGCACAGAAATTTTATAAAAAAATTTTTAGGGCGGAATTGTGTTGTAGAACTTAATTTACGTCGCATAGGAATTTTTTTTTCTGAGCATGCCAACATTTTTGAAAATTGAAAAAGTGCGATGACCAGGTACTTTGAAATTTTATAGAAAAATTTTTAGGGCGGAATCGTGTTGCAGAACTTAATTTACGTCGTATAGGAATTTTATTTTTTTTTGGAGCATGTCAACATGTTTGAAAATTGAAAAAGTGCGCTGGCCAGGCACTCAGAAATTTTATAAATAAATTTTTAGGGCGGAATTGTGTTGTAGAACTTAATTTACGTCGCATAGGAATTTTTTTTCGGAGCATGTCAACATGTTTGAAAATTGAAAAAGTGCGCTGGCCAGGCACAGAAATTTTATAAAAAAATTTTTAGGGCGGAATTGTGTTGTAGAACTTAATTTACGTCGCATAGGAATTTTTTTTTCGGAGCATGCCAACATTTTTGAAAATTGAAAAAGTGCGCTGACCAGGTACTTTGAAATTTTTTAGAAAAATTTTGAGGGCGGAATCGTGTTGTAGAACTCAATTTACGTCGCATAGGTATTTTTTTTCGAAGCATGTCAACATTTTTGAAAATTGAAAAAGTGCGCTGGCCAGGCACAGAAATTTTATAAAAAAATTTTTAGGGCGGAATTGTGTTGTAGAACTTAATTTACGTCGCATAGGAATTTTTTTTTCGGAGCATGCCAACATTTTTGAAAATTGAAAAAGTGCGCTGACTAGGTACTTTGAAATTTTATAGAAAAATTTTTAGGGCGGAATCGTGTTGCAGAACTTAATTTACGTCGTATAGGAATTTTATTTTTTTTTCGGAGCATGACAACATTTTTGAAAATTGAAAAAGTGCGCTGACCAGGTACTTAAAATTTTTTTAGAAAAATTTTGAGGGCGGAATCGTGTTGTAGAACTCAATTTACGTCGCATAGGTATTTTTTTTCGGAGCATGTCAACATTTTTGAAAATTGAAAAAGTGCGCTGGCCAGGCACTCAAAAATTTTTTAGAAACATTTTGAGGGCGGAATCGTGTTGTAGAACTCAATTTACGTCGCATAGGAATTTTTTTTCGGAGCATGTCAACATTTTTGAAAATAGAAAAAGTGCGCTGACCAGGTACTTTGAAATTTTTTAGAAAAATTTGGAGGGCGGAATAGTGTTATAGAACTCAATTTACGTCGTATAGGATTTTTTTTTCGGAGCATGTCAACATTTTCAAAAATTGAAAAAGTGCGCTGGCCAGGTACTTAGAAATTTTTTAGAAAAATTTTGAGGGCGGAATCGTGTGGTAGAACTCAATTTACGTCGTATAGGAATTTTATTTTTTTTTCGGAGCATGACAACATTTTTGAAAATTGAAAAAGTGCGCTGACCAGGAACATAAAATTTTGTTAGAAAAATTTTGAGGGCGGAATCGTGTTGTAGAACTCAATTTACGTCGCATAGGTATTTTTTTTCGGAGCATGTCAACATTTTTGAAAATTGAAAAAGTGCGCTGGCCAGGCACCCAAAAATTTTTTAGAAACATTTTGAGGGCCGAATCGTGTTGTAGAACTAAATTTACGTCGCATAGTAATTTTTTTTCGGAGCATGTCAACATTTTTGAAAATTGAAAAAGTGCGCTGGCCAGGTACTTTGAAATTTTTTAGAAAAATTTGGAGGGAGGAATAGTGTTTTAGAACTCAATTTACGTCGCATAGGAATTTTCTTTTCGGAGGATGTCAACATTTTTGAAAATTGAAAAAGTGCTCTGACCAGGTACTTAAAATTTTTTTAGAAAAATTTTGAGGTCGGAATCGTGTTGTAGAACTCAATTTACGTCGCATAGGTATTTTTTTTTCGGAGCATGTCAACATTTTTGAAAATTGAAAAGTGCGCTGACCAGGTACTTAAAATTTTTTTAGAAAAATTTAGAGGGCGGAATCGTGTTGTAGAACTCAATTTACGTCGCATAGGTATTTTTTTCGGAGCATGTCAACATTTTTGAAAATTGAAAAAGTGCGCTGGCCAGGCACTCAAAAATTTTTTAGAAACATTTTGAGGGCGGAATCGTGTTGTAGAACTCAATTTACGTCGCATAGGAATTTTTTTTCGGAGCATGTCAACATTTTTGAAAATTGAAAAAGTGCGCTGGCCAGGCACTCAGAAATTTTATAGAAAATTTTTTAGGGCGGAATCGTGTTGTAGAACTTAATTTACGTCGTATAGGAATTTTATTTTTTTTTCGGAGCGTGACAACATTTTTGAAAATTGAAAAAGTTCGCTGACCAGGTACTTAAAATTTTTTTAGAAAAATTTTGAGGGCGGAATCGTGTTGTAGAACTCAATTTACGTCGCATAGGTATTTTTTTTCGGAGCATGTCAACATTTTTGAAAATTGAAAAAGTGCGCTGGCCAGGCACTCAAAAATTTTTTAGAAACATTTTGAGGGCGGAATCGTGTTGTAGAACTCAATTTACGTCGCATAGGAATTTTTTTTCGGAGCATGTCAACATTTTTGAAAATAGAAAAAGTGCGCTGACCAGGTACTTTGAAATTTTTTAGAAAAATTTGGAGGGCGGAATAGTGTTATAGAACTCAATTTACGTCGTATAGGATTTTTTTTTCGGAGCATGTCAACATTTTCAAAAATTGAAAAAGTGCGCTGGCCAGGTACTTAGAAATTTTTTAGAAAAATTTTGAGGGCGGAATCGTGTGGTAGAACTCAATTTACGTCGTATAGGAATTTTATTTTTTTTTCGGAGCATGACAACATTTTTGAAAATTGAAAAAGTGCGCTGACCAGGAACATAAAATTTTGTTAGAAAAATTTTGAGGGCGGAATCGTGTTGTAGAACTCAATTTACGTCGCATAGGTACTTTTTTTCGGAGCATGTCAACATTTTTGAAAATTGAAAAAGTGCGCTGGCCAGGCACCCAAAAATTTTTTAGAAACATTTTGAGGGCCGAATCGTGTTGTAGAACTCAATTTACGTCGCATAGGAATTTTTTTTCGGAGCATGTCAACATTTTTGAAAATAGAAAAAGTGCGCTGACCAGGTACTTTGAAATTTTTTAGAAAAATTTTGAGGGCGGAATCGTGTGGTAGAACTCAATTTACGTCGTATAGGAATTTTTTTTCGGAGCATGACAACATTTTTGAAAATTGACCAGGAACTTAAAATTTTTTTAGAAAAATTTTGAGGGTGGAATCGTGTTGTAGAACTCAATTTACGTCGCATAGGAATTTTCTTTTCGGAGCATGTCAACATTTTTAAAAATTAAAAAAGTGCGCTGGCCAGGCACTCAGAAAATTTTTAGAAAAATTTTGAGGGCGCAATCGTGTTGTAGAACTTAATTTACGTCGCATAGTAATTTTTTTTCGGAGCATGTCAACATTTTTGAAAATTGAAAAAGTCCGCTGGTCAGGCACTTAGAAATTTTTTTGGAAAAATTTTGAGGACGGAATCGTGTTGGAGAACTAAATTTACGTCGCATAGTAATTTTTTTTCGGAGCATGTCAACATTTTTGAAAATTGAAAAAGTGCGCTGGCCAGGTACTTTGAAATTTTTTAGAAAAATTTGGAGGGAGGAATAGTGTTTTAGAACTCAATTTACGTCGCATAGGAATTTTCTTTTCGGAGGATGTCAACATTTTTGAAAATTGAAAAAGTGCTCTGACCAGGTACTTAAAATTTTTTTAGAAAAATTTTGAGGTCGGAATCGTGTTGTAGAACTCAATTTACGTCGCATAGGTATTTTTTTTCGGAGCATGTCAACATTTTTGAAAATTGAAAAGTGCGCTGACCAGGTACTTAAAATTTTTTTAGAAAAATTTAGAGGGCGGAATCGTGTTGTAGAACTCAATTTACGTCGCATAGGTATTTTTTTCGGAGCATGTCAACATTTTTGAAAATTGAAAAAGTGCGCTGGCCAGGCACTCAAAAATTTTTTAGAAACATTTTGAGGGCGGAATCGTGTTGTAGAACTCAATTTACGTCGCATAGGAATTTTTTTTCGGAGCATGTCAACATTTTTGAAAATTGAAAAAGTGCGCTGGCCAGGCACTCAGAAATTTTATAGAAAATTTTTTAGGGCGGAATCGTGTTGTAGAACTTAATTTACGTCGTATAGGAATTTTATTTTTTTTTCGGAGCGTGACAACATTTTTGAAAATTGAAAAAGTTCGCTGACCAGGTACTTAAAATTTTTTTAGAAAAATTTTGAGGGCGGAATCGTGTTGTAGAACTCAATTTACGTCGCATAGGTATTTTTTTTCGGAGCATGTCAACATTTTTGAAAATTGAAAAAGTGCGCTGGCCAGGCACAGAAATTTTATAAAAAAAATTTTAGGGCGGAATTGTGTTGTAGAACTTAATTTACGTCGCATAGGAATTTTTTTTTCGGAGCATGCCAACATTTTTGAAAATTGAAAAAGTGCGCTGACAAGGTACTTAGAAATTTTTTAGAAAAATTTTGAGGGCGGAATCGTGTTGTAGAACTCAAATTACGTCGCATAGGTATTTTTTTTCGGAGCATGTCAACATTTTTGAAAATTGAAAAAGTGCGCTGGCCAGGCACACAAAAATTGTATAGAAAAATTTTGAGGGCGGAATCGTGTTGTAGAACTCAATTTACGTCACAGGACTTTTTTTTCGGAGCATGTCAACATTTTTGAAAATTGAAAAAGTGCGCTGGCCAGGCACTCAGAAAATTTTTAGAAAAATTTTGAGGGCGGAATCGTGTTGTAGAACTCAATTTACGTCGCATAGGAATTTTTTTTTCTGAGCATGTCAACATTTTTAAAAATTAAAAAAGTGCGCTGGCCAGGCACTCAGAAATTTTTTAGAAAAATTTTGTGGGCGGAATCGTGTTGTAGAAGTCAATTTACGTCGCATAGGAATTTTCTTTTCGGAGCATGTCAACATTTTTGAAAATTGAAAAAGTGCGCTGGCCAGGCACTCAGAAATTTTTTAGAAAAATTTTTAGTGCCGAATCGTGTTGTAGAACTTAATTTACGTCACAGGACTTTTTTTTCGGAGCATGTCAACATTTTTGAAAATTGAAAAAGTGCGCTGGCTAGGCACTCAGAAATTTTTTAGAAAAATTTTGAGGACGCAATCGTGTTGTAGAACTAAATTTACGTCGCATAGTAATTTTTTTTCGGAGCATGTCAACATTTTTGAAAATTGAAAAAGTGCGCTGACCAGGTACTTTGAAATTTTTTAGAAAAATTTGGAGGGCGGAATAGTGTTGTAGAACTCAATTTACGTCGTATAGGATTTTTTTTTTCGGAGCATGTCAACATTTTTAAAAATTGAAAAAGTGCGCTGGCCAGGTACTTAGAAATTTTTTAGAAAAATTTTGAGGGCGGTATCGTGTGGTAGAACTCAATTTACGTCGTATAGGAATTTTATTTTTTTTATCGGAGCATGACAACATTCTTGAAAATTGAAAAAGTTCGCTGACCAGGTACATAAAAATTTTTTAGAAAAATTTTGAGGGCGGAATCGTGTTGTAGAACTCAATTTACGTCGCATAGGTATTTTTTTTCGGAGCATGTCAACATTTTTGAAAATTGAAAAAGTGCGCTGGCCAGGCACTCAGAAATTTTTTAGAAAAATTTTGAGGGTGGAATCGTGTTGTAGAACACAATTTACGTAGCATAGGAATTTTCTTTTCGGAGCATGTCAACATTTTTGAAAATTGAAAAAGTGCGCTGGCCAGGCACTCAGAAATTTTTTAGAAAAATTTGGAGGGCGGAATCGTGTTGTAGAACTTAATTTATGTCGCATAGGAATTTTATTTTCGGAGCATGTCAACATTTTTGAAAATTGAAAAAGTGCGCTGGCCAGGCACAGAAATTTTATAAAAAAATTTTTAGGGCGGAATTGTGTTGTAGAACTTAATTTACGTCGCATAGGAATTTTTTTTTCGGAGCATGCCAACATTTTTGAAAATTGAAAAAGTGCGCTGACAAGGTACTTAGAAATTTTTTAGAAAAATTTTGAGGGCGGAATCGTGTTGTAGAACTCAAATTACGTCGCATAGGTATTTTTTTTCGGAGCATGTCAACATTTTTGAAAATTGAAAAAGTGCGCTGGCCAGGCACACAAAAATTGTATAGAAAAATTTTGAGGGCGGAATCGTGTTGTAGAACTCAATTTACGTCACAGGACTTTTTTTTCGGAGCATGTCAACATTTTTGAAAATTGAAAAAGTGCGCTGGCCAGGCACTCAGAAAATTTTTAGAAAAATTTTGAGGGCGGAATCGTGTTGTAGAACTCAATTTACGTCGCATAGGAATTTTTTTTTCTGAGCATGTCAACATTTTTAAAAATTAAAAAAGTGCGCTGGCCAGGCACTCAGAAATTTTTTAGAAAAATTTTGTGGGCGGAATCGTGTTGTAGAAGTCAATTTACGTCGCATAGGAATTTTCTTTTCGG